>CM017465.2:3768245-4968245 GCA_007827005.2 Populus simonii
TTTCTCTCTTGGTTCTGGAAATGCCGAAGGCAGTAGCAACGGTCTCGGTGACTTTCCTCTGCTAGTGTTTTTTTTTTTTGTTTGTATGTCTCCTGGGTTTCCCAGTCCAGTGCGCTTCCCCCTGTTTCGTTACCTGCCTCTCCGTTTTTGTCTCTGGTTCTCGGCCCCTGTTCCCTCTAGTTTCGGTATCTGTTTCGTCCTCCTGTGGTTTTTTTTCTTTGAGATTGTGTTTGGGAAGAAAGCTTTTGGTCTGTGCTTTTCAATTGGGGGTTCTGTTTCTTCCTCGTCCTTTTCGTCTGGGTTTTTCCTCCTCCCTGTTTGAGGCCTTTCTCTGGCTTTTATAAAGCCATAGAAGGTCTGGTATCCCTGCCTCCAGAAATGGTGGGCATCGTGGAGGCTAAAGATCATGGCTGCATCGTGGGTGTCGTAGCCGTGATCTGCTGGATTTTCCCCTGTTGAATCGGTCTTCGACAAGCAGATGATGAACAGAAGGATCAAAATGGTGTCATTTGGCATGAAAAATGACAGATTATAGATTGGTCCATGATGTTTTGAAATGTATCAATTGGGTCCCTTAATCAATAAATTTTAATTTTACTCCTTGGATTAATTTTAATTAAATCCCTGAATTTATTTAATTTATTAAATTAAAGTTTAATTAAGTCCGCAAACTTATTAATTCTTCAATTAAGCTCTTGATTTCATTGATTAAACTAATCTAAATTTTAATTAAATTCTCAAACTTATTAATTCTTTAATTTCTGACCAATTGACTCTCAAATTTGATAATTTCATCCATGAACTTTGAATTTGTGTGTTTTAGCCCCATTCTCAAATATATTTATTTTTTAATATTTATTCAAAAATTAGGTTATGACAGGATTAATCTAAAAACTACCTCTAGATAATCTCAATTTATACCTAAAATATCAATTTACTCTTAAATCTTCAAATATTCTTAAGTAAAAATCTACTTTCATTTTAAAAATCTCTTATATATATATATATATATATATATATATATATTTCCATCTAAATTATATATCTTTTTAATAATAAACCCGATTCGATCGGGTTAGAGTCGAAACTAAATAATAAATTTAAATATTTTAGATCAAAATTGAATAGATTAAAATCTAACTAAAACCCGAACCACTTGTGGCTTCCTCCTAGCTTGTGTTTTAACCATTGGATTAGCATTTTATTGTCAAAAGTGATTGTACCAGCTATTTCCCGGCCCTTCTTTATTTTTCCCCGAATCATGTTCATTTCACCGACTATATAATAAGTTATTAGCTTAGGAGCAGCTCTCTTTTTCCTTAATTATTTTTCCAATGCATGCAGCTTTGAATCGGAATTAGATTCCAAGTCAAGTCATGGAATTGATGCCTGGCGACTTGCTGCGTAAAGGAATTAGTGTAATAAGGAAGGTGTTCAGAAAGAGAGACAAGCAGCAACAGAACCTTGAATCATGCATCCTATATTAAGCCTTTCATTGTGCTAAATCAGAATTTGTATAATATAGTAATAGCTAAGGTCTAGCCTTCAATATGGTCTCCATTGTATCGATAAAAAAGTGTGAGCACAACTTTCTTTGATAGATCTCTGCAATAATCTCTTCTCTTTATATTGTATACTAGATACTTGGTTGGTTTATATTATCCTGTTTGCCGATCTAAATTTTCTCAACATAAAAATTTAATATTCAAAAAATGATAATATGAGACAAATTAAGTTAAATTAACTAAAACACAATTTATAATATAAAACCGAAACAACTTGCAGAAAAGAAATCAAATAGAAAAAACTCGTAGAATTTGTATAATATAATAATAGCTAAGGTCCCCTAGAATGGCGCATGGGATGATGCGCCTACGCGTGTGCAACACATGTAGATCTATTATATCGATTTATTAATATTATAATATTACAAATTACTAAAAAATCCCTAAGAGCATATGAATATCACAAAAAAAATTATGATGCAAATATGAAAATAACTTCCTAAGTTAACCTTTAATTTTTCAAAGTCATTCGGCAAACATGAAATTTTACTGTGCATAAAATATGCAAAGACATAATAACTTCTCCTTTAAATGCCAACATCTTTTAAGCCCGAAGGGTACAGACATTATTTAACTATGCAAATAAATCTGCAAAGATGCAAGAGCCCCTAGGCTGGAGGCCAATTATTTGAGCTCCTAAGGCCAATATAGTATTTCAGTTGTACATAAAATATATAGAACAACAACTTTGCCCCTTATCAATTCTCAAATGACATTTGAATCTCATAAAAAATACAATTTTACTCCAAGTGTAAAAGCAATTGTTAAGAGTAATGAAGGGCAAAATTATCATTACACTACTTAAATCCATAATGAATTTCCTCACATGCTCAGTAATTTACCGAGCCATTTTAGTTTTTTTTTTTAATGTGTTATAATCATAGTATTTTTAATGGTTGTGATTTAAAAATAATAAGTTTTAAAAATTTTAAAAATTATAGTTTTTTAATCAAATTTTAAAAGAGAATCTTCTATAAATTATAATGTGTTAATTAATTAAATACTTTTAAATTTATAATTTAAGTAAAAGATATATGGCATCACACTACACCACGCACTACACCGCACGTCAGCAAACGGAGTCCTTATCATTAAGAAAAGCACAAAAATCAAATCACACTTTCTTTCATTGGATTATAAAATGAATCATATAAGTGTGTAAATCCATCTGAGCCCTTCGTATAATTTCTTTCTTTTATAAAACTTAATGATGATATAATTATACAATAACGATGCCTTGATTTTTTTTCCTTAAATAATAAATCCCAACATTTAAGATGCAGCTTCATTAGCGATAAGAAATTTTTTTAAAAAAATTGACTTATTTTTATTAAGATAGGTATTCGAGTTATCTTGTGCGTACCTTGACTAATTTCACGAGTCCTAAAATTAACAACCATGTAAGCTTTTAGTGACCCTAAGATTTATGAGACTCCAACTGATAATTTCTAAAAAGTAAATTTAGAATCTAACCAGTTAAACTTCGTAATGAAATATTTTGATAACTCTATCACGAGGCGGAATAAAAAAATTTTTGAACCCCGAAAGATGTAACTTAACTAGTCAGACTTTAAGTTTGTTATCTAGAGGTCACCAGTTCGAGTCTCACAAATCTTAAGGTTACTGGAGGTTTATATGTTCATTAATTTTAGGGCTCGTAAGATTAATCGAGGTACATACAAACTGAGCCGAACATACATGTTGATAAAAAAAAAAAAAATTTGTGGCTCTTATCTTTTTTTCCAAAACTAAATCAAAATACGAGCAAAAGAGAAAGAGTCATGGGATTGCAACCTAGCAGGGACGATGGCCATTCTTCTATTTGTGTTATTGTAAACGACAAACTAAGAAGAATAAAGAAGAACTTCCTCTATGTCCATGTTGGCACAGGCGAGGAGATCGAGAGGGCCCTCTGAGATTTTTTATTCTTCGTTTCTTTTTCAATTCTGGCTCAGGTTTAAAGGCTAAGTAGCTATCTAACAGAATGGCTAGAACCTCCATGGTTCACAGGGTAGTGAGCTTAGATCCCTTGACTTGACTTGTAGAGAATGGCTAGAATCTCCATGAATAAATAGAGGAAATAAATCCCATTTTCTCTATTGCCACAGTATCCTCTCACTCTCTTTTCTTACTTTTAAATGATTAAAGCAACCTCGATTCCATTAGATTTTTTTTAATGGTAATTTTTGGTTTTTAAATTTTTTTAAAATTAGTTTTTACTTGAAAAAAATATTAATTTGATATTTCTTTAATTTTTTTTAATTTTGATTAATTGATATAAAAAATAAAAAAAAAATAAATTATTTTAAAAGGTACAATACACTGCATTACCATAATATCATATCTGCACTTATTTTTCTAAGTATTAATGTCAAATCATATAAAAATCAAAATTCATATAAACAATTAATTTATCCTCTCACTGTTGTTTTTTCTTACTTTTAAATGATTAAAGCAACCTCGATTCTATTAGATTTTTCTCAATCCAATTCCAAAATCAATATAGAAGTTTCGCTTTTTGTACTGTAATTTTTATTTTTTAAATTAATTTTTACTTTAAAAAATGTTACTCTGATATTTTTTATGATAATTTTCATTGATTTTAATTAATTAATATCTAAAATAAAAAAATTATTTTAAAAAACAGAATACAATGCGTTACCATATTATCATATCCACACTTAATTTTCTACACGTTAATGTCAAATCATATAGAAATAAAAATTCATATTAATTTTTATATAATATTTATGTGCTGATATTAAAAAATATTATTTTTATTTATTTTTAAAATAAAAACTATTTTAAAAAATAATAATAACCATTTACTCCAAAATATCCCGTGGAAAAGGTTGTGACCGCAGGAGTACTTTTCCTATGTGTTTATAAATCCATTTTGTCCCAGTGACATGATACAGAAAACTCCTATTTCATAGTCTCACCGGTGTAGAGTTTTAAATGATAAAAAATATATTGACTTTGTAAAATTTCATTAATTCAATAAGTTTTTAATGATAAAACCAAACACGAGTGAACTTCAAAATTTTAAAGAAAAATAAAATAATATTATTTTAATAAAAAAAGGACTCAAATACTCAATCATCCATATTGACGAATATAGCTATAGCTATGATTCTCTGGTTAAATGTGTATGATATTTTTAAAAATAATTTAAAGTAATTTTTTTTAGATTTTTTATTTTTAAAATCAACACTTTTAAATATTAATAAAATTAATAAAATATCAATTAATATTATTTCAAGTAAAAAACATAAAAAAATACTGCATTCTAGTATACTCATGAGAAAGTGTTTGAGAATAGTTGTGGTTTTTATTCGAAATATTTTTTTAATATTAAAATAATATTTTTTTAAAAAAAATATTAAAAAAAAACTGTTTGTTAATACTCTGATGGTACTTGCTAATTACCCACCACGAGAGAAAGATCAAACATTAGCATTAAAAATGAGGAATTGGAGTTGAGAAAAACCATAACGTGAGTTAAAATCACCAGTGCTATTGAAGCGGTAAGAATTCTCTTCCCTGGTCATGTGATTCATGTCTACTGCAATTTCAAGAAATGCTCACTGTTGGACGTTGACCATTTCATCAGTGATTAACCCATTAATTGATTCATCTTTACTTTTCCAAACCCTACAACTTTGTCTACAGAGGCTTAACGTCATCGGTTATCGCACAGAAACAAATCGCAGCGTCCATACACAAAAATGGCTACGCGTGTGGGGTTAAAAGAGTTAAAAAAAGCTACCCGATTAGAGTACCTAATGTGCCTGTAGCTGAAGTCGTACGTGATAGGCTAGAGGAGAGGAGAGGAGAGGCTTTGCTTGCTTAATTGCTTGCAGAGTGGTGAACCCCAAGAAAGGAAGAGACCAACCCAGCTTTATCGATAAATCTTGCATTGGAATATACACTCTCTGATGATCTGCGACAAAGTAGCCAGGCAAAGCAAAAACCCTGAAAGAAGTTAAAGATATATATAATATAAAAAGAAAGAATCCAGAAGAAAAAGCAACCTCACCTTGTTGCCCCATCATTCTCTCTCTCTCTCAAGTCTGACCTTACCTCTTTGTTTTCCTGTCTTCTACTGTGAAACTTCGTTATCTGAGTTGTTTCATCCTCCCTTTTTACCTCTCAGTTCAAGTTTTCTATATGCCTTTTACTTTTTCCATAAGCTCTCGGCTTCGTTTGTTTATGAGTTTATGGGGTCCGTGTTTTGTTTCAATGATAAACTTAAATATATTTAGTTAATTAATATATATTATATTCTTACACGATTCCATTAGAAAACTCTCCTTTAGCTAATAAAAAAACATAGTTATTAAACTTAATCTTTCAAACTGCACAGCAAAAACTAGGACGATGCCAAACAAGCCGCAGCCTCTTTTCCCCCTTTAAATTGATGTTTTGCACCCACGCTTGCACTCACAAGACTTACAGTCACACCCCAGAACAAAACAAACTAGAAAGAGTACGATCCAAACATCTCCAAGATTCCAACGCTTCTCTGCTCCAACACCATTAATGGAAGTAAGCGCTGTTTGTTCTACTTTGCTCTATGTTTCACACATTTGTTACAAAATATATATACTCTCCATTCTTTCTGTCTCTTTGCTCTTCTTATAAAGTTCTCCTCTTGCTTATTGCAATATGCACTGACTTCTTCTTGTTTTTTTTGGTGGGCTAGGATTATTATTATTCAAGGAGCCATGTACCAGCATTTGGAAGCTGGGACTGGAACAATGATATGCCTTTCACTCAGTGCTTTGAATCAGCCAGGCAAGCAGGCCTGCTTCGTTACAGTTACTCAGAAGATCGTGATCTCTATGTTGCTGGTGATCTCTATGAGAATGATGTTGTCACTCCTACCATGATCGTCGTTCCTCGCCGTAGGGTATGTATATATATGGAGCATATCATTGTATTTCTTCCATCTTTTGGCCCTCGGCAATTTTTCTAGCCTTGTTTCAGGAAAAAAAAAGACAATTATTCTTAAAATTTTATTATTAGATGATTATTTAACATCATCAAACAATCGTTAAAAGGGAGCATATAATTTTTCCATGTCTAGTTTCCGGGTATTTTTTTTTATGCTTTCTTCATGATCTTTCTTCATGCTCATGAATCAAGGGATCATGAAAGGTGGTGGTGGGGCTAGAGTGACAAGTAAAAGTTCAAAGAAGAACTGGGAAGAAAAAGAAGATTCATTAAAAGAAGTTTAAGTAAAGGGGGCATGAACTAGGGGACATAACCATATGATGTGTAGAGGATGCATTAAGCTTTGATCGATTGCTTTTCATTCATAATTTTTTTTTTAAAAAATTATGGCGTGCGGGTCATGTTTCCAAGAAAAAGAAAACAAAAGAAAAATAATAAAAAAATCCTCCAAAGTCTTATGACAACGAGGGCTAGTCTAGGGCCTAGGCATTGATGGATGCCATGGCTCAGCTAACTAGTAACACATATAAAATTAATTATAGTTTCAGTGATAGCTTCATTTGGGAAATGCTGGTTACAATTGATGAATCTCTCAGGAAAAAATGCGTCGCCCTCATGCCAAAGAAGAGAAAAGGGAGCAAAGTTGGGCGGTGACAAGTGATGTAAAGGAATCGCCAAGTCCTCCTCCGATTTCGACCAGGCCAACACCTAAGCCAGTTGACGAGGACTTGTATAAAATCTCACCGGAGCTCCTTTATGCAAAAACCAAAAAGGTAGGGCTCACATTACTTTTCTTATCCTTCTTTCAAATTGAGATTCCATTATTACTTTGCTCATAAAATATATTTTCTTTTTATTTACATACCTCACAAAGCTATTAGTTTCTTCTTTTTTGACTTTCATTGAGTTTTAATTTTTTTCTCTTTTTTGTTTTTCCTCGTGCAGAGGGGAGGGCTGTGCTTCTTTTCAAGCTGCTTGATGCCCACCTGTGCTCTTTGAAGGCTGTAGGGCTGCGTAAATATATTTATATTAATATATATTATAGTAAGGGGATGAGAAGCACATATTATTTAGTGCCCGTTTGGTAACGCTGTTAAGTATGTTACTGGCCGCATTACCAAACGTAACCTAATTCCTTAATGTGACAGAAATTATGTTAAATTACTACTAGTTAGCCAGCTAGCTGAGACTTGTTGCCGAGTGGTGAAGGGTGGTTTTTCATTTCTTTTGTTTCGGGTGGTTCTAATTTTTTTTTTTGTTCTTTGAAAGTCTCTATGGCATTTGAAAATAGGGACGAATTAGAAAGGTTTAAAAAGATAAGGGGCGCTTATTGGTGTGTGGGGTAAGTTTGTATTCCCTTTATGTGGAAAAGAAAAGCAAAAAGGCTCTCAAGCAATTTCATCCTCTGCATTTAGTTCTTTCTTTCTTTCCTTCCCTTTCCATGTCCAATTTACAGTAACTCGTGCGTGCACTGACTGACTGACTGCTGGCTGGCTGACTGACTGATCAAGTAATTTGTATGATATCATCACACCAAAGTGCTTCTTTTACTATCAAATGTACCTCCATGGAATTTGTATGACATTATTCGAAGTTTGGAATTTGAAACTTTAGAAGGAAAAAATGTACTAAATTTCTTGTTTGGTATTTCTAATTCGTGACCAGACTTTGTTTTTTAAATCAATTTTCAAGTTGATTTTAAAAGCATGGTTTAAGGTCTTGCTTTATCTAAAATCAAAATAAGAAATCAAAGCCCATGGTCAAGTGCCCGAAATCTTTCAAAATAAAACTTTTTTTTTATGATTTCTTTTCCCAGCTCTTTGTCGAAGTCAAGTGGTCAAGATGATGAAGTCAAGTGATCAAGATGATGCTGAAGATTTAACCCGAAACTTGAACCTAAGATTAGTAAAAAAAAGAAACTTGAACCTAAGATTAGTTAAAAAAAGGAAAAGGAGTGTGGTATTTGAATGGCATTAGTAACAACTTTATCACGTATTATCATCGGACGATAATCAACCACAACATGCTTAGTACAAACACGAAAGATATGATTCGTAGACCAATAAGTGTTAGTTTTATGGCTACGATAATGATTTAATTATATGTTTTGTTGTTAATATAAATATTTGATAGAATGAAACATTGTTTTGATATAGTTTTGATAATGATGATGGTGATATATTATTTAAAAATAAATAATATTATCTTAGTCTTAATTAATATAATTTTACATTTATTATTACCGGTTTTTAATATCAATTTTCGAAGCGAAAGCCAATAGCCACGAGAAAAAAGAACAATCCCCCCAAGGGAGAAAGAATAGTGTAATGGAAGGGAAAGAAAACCCAGTAAATGCTGTGTCTTTTGGTCTAGGCGTGCAAGATTTCATCATGACCAGTCTTCTTTCCTTCATTGACACCATCTTTTATTTCCTCTTTGAACGTACTTGTCGAGTAATCATATTCTGTAAAGTCTCAAATCCCTTAATCAATGCCATGAACGCGAGCATAGAACTTGTATAGTGTTCAAGATTTAAAAGAAAAACCAGAGGAATCTGAGCGAGGTGACAGCCTGACCGGACTCTTTCACTTGATTAGAATTTAGATGTGTATGGTCAAGGGCTCATCGAGTGGATCGATCGGACCTCTAACCTCGAGCGTGTGTTTCTTCTTTGAGCTGTATAATTATATAATTTTATCTTTTAAAAAATAAATTAGCATTTTTATTTATTAATGTTTTAATGTTTGAGTAATTTTAATCTTTTTATTTCTTAAAACACTTTTTGCAGTTTTAAGCAATTTTCCTATTACAACCTTATATACAATTGGATGGCTTGTACATGTGTTATTATTATTTTTTTAATTTAATCTACTAATTCAAAAAAAAAAAAAACAAATCTTCCTTGTCCAATAAGGAAATAAAATCAAACCGCCTCTCCATGTACAACGACATCAGTTCCTTGTTAACCCTGGTTGACAAGGAAACTTCTGTGTGTTGCCTGTTTTACTTCGCTTAGTAGCACTACAAATCTCTGATATTTCTTTCTTTTTGAGCGATTCTTACGTTTACATTATACACATTTCCCTCTTCCCTCTTCTTCTTCTTCCAAGGTTAATTCTGGTTTCTTGATCTTTTCTTGGGTATTGTTACTTGATCATCACTAGTCTTTGTGCAATGACAATGATCGTAGCTGCTGATGCCGACGCTGGTTTTCCCAGCTCGAAAGATTCCGGCCCAGCTCCGGCAATGACTTTTTGGTACGTGTTCTTGCTCTGTATTGATTCTTTAATTACTTCTTGATTTGATATAACTCTTGAGAAGAGAAAATTATATTCCTTCTTTCTTGTTGTTGATTGTTTTGGGTTTTTACCTGTTTATCAAATTAAATTGAGAAATCAATAGGGTATATGTTCAAGCATGTTATTAGCAAGGCACCATTCCACCATGGCCTCCTCCTCCTACTGCCCGCATGGCTTAATCTCTTACACTACTCGCCTCTTCTTTCCTGGGTACCATGATTTTGAGTTGAAGATTTTATATAGCCACTGTGGGGTTTACCAAGATCAATAATGATTAATGGGTGTGGATGAATTTTGGTATTTTTTTTTTGAAAAACAATAACAATACCAATAGGTTTTCCTTTAGAACATAGGTTTTGGTTTGGTTGCGAGTAAATCGTGAAAGTAACCGTGCATTGCTACTCAGATTCTTTTTTGGTTTCTTTTATCAACGTGTGTTTTCCTTGTCTTCTTCTGCTTCGTCTTTGGGATGATTTTGTTTGTTTAGTATTGTGGTGTAAACTCGTTTTAAAAGTGTATTTTAACTTGAGAATATATTATAATAAGTTTTTTTGTAGTTTTTTATTTTTATTTTTTAACATTAACATATCAAAAATATATTAAAAAAATCATCAACTTAATGATGATTTGGTTTTCATGAACAGGGCGAGTAAATGGAAGGGATGGCTTCCTCAGGTTGAGGGTGTGGCCAATGCAAGCATGAAAGTGAATGAAAACAAGCTAACTGTGGCCCCCAAAAAGACCTGCGTTTGTGCACCAACTAGCCATGCTGGTTCATTCAGGTGCCATCTTCACCGAGCTACTAGAAGCACTGCTGCTCAAATGTCAGAGGAGTATAACAGTGACAAGGAAAGTAGTGAAAATCTTGACTTCATGAAGATGATCCTGTATCGCAAGTTCTCCAACGAAAAACCTCAGTTATCAAGGTTTGGCAGGGCTGCTGCTGCTGCTGCGGCTGTTAACAATGCTTATAGCAATTCTAATTAAGAGCTTGAAATCCACAAGGTTTAGATGACCCTTTTGTCTCCCCCGAGTTTTCAATTGGTAAATTGTAAATGACTGGAGTCGGATGCTATGCACATATTCTTTTGCTTTCTCAGTCATATAATACTAATATATATATATAGTGCTATTCCTTCTTCTGTCCACGCCCTTTTTTCATTTTTCTTTTGAATGTGATGAGGCACTTGAGGTCCCTCTATCTGTGGAGTGAAAGTGATAGATAACAGGCATAACATAGAAGGTAACGAAAAAACATGCTGTAGCTCGTCGTATGTTTGGCCAATATAACAGAGAAATGGACTACATGCAATGCCATATGTTTAAAAGAAAAATATCCAAATTGAAGGTCTCATATTTGGCAAAAATTATCTTGATTCTAGAATTTCAAATGGTTACAAGAACAAGTTATAAACGAAAAGGAAAACACTACCATCGCCAAAATGATAACGAACCAACTCTTGAGCTGTAGATGCAATCCTTCCAAGAACTTCATTCATCTATATATTATAGCCAAGGATTTCAAAAATTACTCTAACTAACCACTTTTCCATGCCAAGGTATGAAGAAACCAGTGTGCATTTACTCAGTTCTTGCAGTACAGGGAGTTTCGACACCAGCCTACCTCAAACCAACGACTACCACCCCTTGTACTTTATATTTTTATTTGTTATATTCCTTTTAATAATGGTTGCGGTGGTGGTGATGGGTAGAGGAAGCTGGTGTATCATTCTAATTTTGAGTTTTAAAAATTTGTCCTGAGCCGATACATTTGAGTCTGATACAATAATCAAATTTAAAGTTAAAAAAGATCTATAGAATCTCTTGCAAGCTGAAGGGTGCAGCGATGAACAAAGGACCAGCATAGAGTTTTCCGGGAGCAACTTCAGGGAAAAATGTATTGTAGAAAAAATTCTAAGCTTTATGCTTCAAAGTTTAACTTGCTTACAATTAATGATCCAGATAAACTAAGCTTACAGGCAATTTCGTTCATGAAAGGGGACATCATAAGCTAGATTATTCACAAAACTAATAACTTGGTTAAAAAATGATGCGCAATCCATGTGTTATCAGAGACCCCTTGCTTCCTGGTGTGGTAGACAATGGTCAATCGGTGTATGGCATGGATTTCAGGACCAAGTACCATTAAACGCTCTTCTTGCATATCTCCACTAGGTGCCCCCAATGGTTTTAACTTTAGGGAACTTGACAGTAGAACTGCATTAATGTCTTCTTCACATGATGTTCGCAATCCTTTTTAAGAGTCCCCTTCATCAGGGAAGTATCGTTGAGTGTCAAATGGCCGATTCTGGGTGTTTGAATGAGGCAAGTCAAAAGAAGTTCCTCTATTCATCGGCGCAAATGCTGCAAATAAAATACGTAAAATAAATGAGATCTGCAAGTACAAATTTGGTTGAAAGGGACTCTTAAAAAGGATTGCGAACGATCATGTAAAATAACTGCAGTTGTATGAGATTCAAACATGTTATTTGGTTCTCAATCAGCTAGGTTTTCAATGACCAAAACTGAAACATTACTGGAGAAAGCTATATAATGTATATCGTGGATGGTTGAATAGGAAAATTCATACCCAACCCAGCTATACAAGATTTTGGTTTCTTTTGTACTTGACACGATATGTTCAATGCAACCTGTCCTCTGACTATCAGCTTGACAAAAGCATTTGCTTCATGTAATGTGAGCGGATTGAAGGGCTTTTTTTTTCCAGGTTATATTGAACTGTTTGTGCACTCAGAATCACAATAATGCATTTTCATAAATATGAGATTTGATATTGACTAATAAATAAAATCAAGATTCTATGAAAGATAAACATATCGTTTAGCACCTTGACAAATGCCACGCACATTCAAGAGCTTATTTCAGTAACAGGTGACATAAAGCATCAGATGTGAGCACTAAAAAACAAAAACCTGACTTGGCTGCAACTGTGCATGAACACTATTCTACAATAGATCACCAGGTAAATAAGAAGATACTTTATGTTGAAATGTCCTCTTCTATCTAGAATGCTTTGAACAGGAGAAGCAAAATTTGTATACTTCAGTGCTCTTCAGAAGAAGAAAACACAAAACATATATGTATACATGTGTATATGTAAATACATATAGGTGCTTGTCTACATACATATGTTTGTTAGTCAATCAAAACCAAGCTTATGGATGCTCAAACTCCAGCTCTGCAATTTATAACGAGCATGCTAAACACATAGATTTAATCATGGACTGCCTAACAGACAAACAATCTGATAAAAGAAATCAACTTGAAGTTATTATTGAGCATATCAGCTACTTATACCTACAAGAATGACCCCTTGACCAATTTATCCCGAGAAATATAAGTGACCACACATTGAGTAAATTATATGCATTGAACGTACCTTTCTCCCTCATTCTTTTCTCTCTGTCATATTCAAATTTATCTCGAATTTGGCCAACCTTTTCCCATGTATCACCTTGCCTCTTTCTCCCAAAATCCTGGTCCTGCATTCAAAACCCAGTCATATACATGTTATAACAACATATTTATTTACAGTAAAAAAGGAAGGAGATCAAACTGTTTGAAATCTCTAACATCATTTTAGACTGAAAAAAAGAAAGAAGATGCTACTAAAAGCTAGGCCTCCTGCATCCTGCACCATCCTATTGCAAAAGAGAAACATCCATGCATGCGCATGTTTCCCACTATTGGATTAGAAACGATTAAAACATAAAACTTTCAGAAATTTCTATAATAACAAATAGAATCAATTCAATGTAGCCTGTGGCAAAGGACAAACTGACCATAAACAATAAAAATCATATGTTTGCAAAGCTGATACATTATGTTTGGTGTCCAAACATCGTGGGGAGAGTGGGTGTAAAAATCAGGGCTAATAGCTCAAATCTATATCATGTCATCAGTATCAAAGAGATCACTTTATCATGACCAGTACCAGTTCCAAAAACTTAAACAAAGTTGTCAAAGGATCCGTACCTTCACCTGTTCAGGTCGCTTGCTCCTGTTGCAAACAAGCAAAAAAAAAAGACTGATTATCCGTCTCTAGAGAAAATTTGAACATATAGCAAATAAATCAGCAATCAATAAAACAAGAAATCGATTGACATAAACCATAAACAAATGACAGAAAAACAGAGAAACATAGATCGAGTATTAAAAGTATAAACACTACAACCTTAACAATTTATATTCATCACCAGTAAATGAAAGACTTCTAAATGAACTAAGGGAAGCCTTTTCTTTCTCACTCCATCCCCCCAAAAAATGACCATTATGGAAAATATCAAAACAAACGAGGGTAGAAACTGGCATTGACAAACCTGTACGGGTTAAAATCTTGATCATCATCCTCAGCAGACTCGTAATTTGCATGATCTCGCGCAATTTTCTTGGAATAGCCCTCATCCCAGTATAGCCGTTCCCAATTCTCTCTAAGCTCCTGATATAGTTCCATGTATCTTTTGCACCAAGGTTCATGCTCCTTCAATTACAAAAACAGGGCACAATCCAAAATTCAGGCACATGCTTAGATTAACATTTTTATACTAAACAGCCCACCATTGCTCCCTTGTTTTCTACAAAATCATCAAGCATGCTGTTTTGTACCCAAGCAAGAAAACGACCAGTCAAATTCTCAAACAGATTGCAGGTAAATCCATGACATACTTAAAGATGTACCTAGTTGATGGATGGTACATGGCATCCCAAAATTTGAAAAGTTTCGCATTGTAATCCTAAAAGTTTGAAACTTTATTATACCCTTCAATTTTACAAGCTTAGCATCCAAAAAATCAATTATTTTCTTATTCGCCCCCTCAATCCGGAATTTCTAGCTCCGCCCTGTAGCAAGCAGAAGAGGCATGGAGGAATGAGCACTTACTGATTCCTTGATAACAAGGCGAGTGCGGCGCATGAACTGTTCACGAAGTTGCTTTCGCCGCTTGTTGGGGACGTTGTCTCTAGGGATAACAAATCGCTCACGTGGGGGCACGTGTTCTCCTATCTCGTGCATCTCGCCGTCGACTATCCACCAGTCCGATTTCTCATCAGTCTTCTTGGCTGCAAAGGGAGGGGACTTGGATCGCCGCCTGTTTGGGCCGGCCCCGGTTCTTAATTGGCGGAGCTGGTGGGCGGTGGACTGCAGGCATGGGGATAGGTGGTGGAGTCGTTTAACGAGAGAAGACATGGGGAAGGTAGGGCTGAGGATTTCGGGTTGGGACTTGGGAGCGAAGGTGTAGTGAGTGCCTAAACCGGGATTCGTTTTGAGCAGGAAAATCGAGTGAACCGGTTATGAATACTGACCCGACTTGCCGCGGGTAATCTGACTCTTTTCAATTTTCATCCCCATTTGATATTGTGTTACGAAGAGTATACTTTTTTTAAAATAATTATTTAAAATTAATTTTTTATATTTTTAAATTATTTTTATATGTTAATTAAAAATAATTTTTTAAAAATAATAAAAATATTATTTTTATATATTTCAAAATAAAAAATAACTAATTTGTTAGGTTATTTATAAATTATGATTTTAATTGTTTTTTTTCTTGAATAGTTTAGGTATATTTTTTTTGAAGACATATAATTGTTGTTTATTTATTTATTGGGAGATTTTGAGCTACGCGATGGAGGGTAGTCTCTCTGTTACATAATAATCAAATAATAATAATCAGATAAATTATAGTCAATAACAATAAAAGGTAGCCCTTTACGTTACATAATAATCATGAGAAATTATTAAAAATATCATGTATTTTAAATACAAAACTATTTTATATACCATTTTTTATATTAATTACAATTTATATCTTTATTCAACGCATATTGATGATAGAAATATAAAATATTTTTATTTATTAATAAAACCCATCTTTTAAACACAAAACTATTTTTTTATTATTTACAAATAAATCAACTTCATCTTTTATGATATTCACTATTATTTTTTTTAAAATATTTCACGCAATAGCATAATGTTTTATATATATCAAGAAAACATATCATTATTTAGAGATGATTATTTTTTATTTAATTCAGTTTTTATAAAAAAAAATAATCAAAATCGGTTCAAACTGATCAGGTTTTGTTTGGTTCGGTTATTTTAAAGAAAAAACCTGTTTGACTTGATTTTTTCCGGTTTGGTTCGGGTTTTTTCGGGTTTGGCTTTGTTTTTTTCCTGTTTTTTCGATTAGGGTTCAGTTCGGTTTTTTCGATTTCAGTCTTATAAAACTGAAACCGGATCGTACTACTTGATTTTTTTAAAATTTTAATTATTTTAATCAGTTTTTTTTACAATTCAATTTTTTAATTCTTTTTTAATTTAATTAGTTTTTTAATTTTTTTAGTCACCTTGTCACTATCTATTAATTACTCAACATTAACAATGAAACTGAACTGCCCATGCCCTTGCATCGTCTAATTCAATATTTTTCAACAAAAACTATTATTTTCTTAAAATTATTTTTATTCATCTGCTTCATTTAATTTTATTTACATTTTGACTAAATTGCGATGGATTTTTTAAAATAGTTTTTTTTATCTATAAATATATTAAAATAATATTTTTATAAAGTTTTTTTTACATAAAAAAACATTAATTTTAAAAAAATTTAAAATACAAATACTTTTAAAAACAACTAAAATCACTTCCTTCACGCAATCTCGAGAAAGAAAATCGAACGGTCCGCTTCGTTCCGTCTCTACAGCATTGCACGCAGCACAAGAGAAGAAAAAAAAAGAAAACAATTTATTCCCGCTCATATTCCAGTAAATAGTTTCATGGTACCTCAAGGTTAGGAGATTGATTATACTAGTCCCTTTTCTTTATATTTAGTCCATCAATACCTTTTAATTTCAATTATTGGCTGCACATTGTCTCTCCTTCCAAAATTGTCCTATTTGTTGTGTTAATTTTAAGAAATAAATTGTTTTTATTACATCCCATTAATCTATGATGAAATAAAAAAATTTAAAATCAAATAAAAAATAAAATAAGAAGAGCCAAAATGAAAATTCAAATTACAAAAAAAAAACAAACAAGAATCTAAAATACTAAGTTCCAATGACACAAATATTCTTCAAATATTCTTATTTTATTTAAGAAAATACAAATTTTGATACTGAAAGTTTCTTTATTTCTTATTTTATTTTTGCATCATATGATCCATTTAAATAACTCAGTCAAAATCATTTACAATATAAAATTTACATCATTTATTAGCCACCCTCTCACAATAAAATAGAAGGAAGGACCACACTGACCAACAATTATAAGTATAAGATCTTGTATAATCAAGATTAAAATATAGTGGCAAACATGACTAAGTGTTGAGACTTAAGGGACCGTAAATGTATTTTACCCCTAAACGAAGTCAGGTGGGCAGAGGCATTAGAAGAGGAAAGCCAGCAGTTGCAATCGACGACGAGAACTGAAAGAGGGAGCAGCACAGCAGAAAGGAAAAGATAAGATGTGTGGTAGAGCGCGTTGCACTCTCAGAGCCGACGACATCCCCAGGGCATGCCACCGCAACACCGCCACCGTCCGCTCCGTCAATATGGACCGGTAATCTCTCTCCCTGTCTGCTGAAGTGTTGGCTTGTTGTTTGATATAATTTTGAGTTTCATTTTAGGTACCGCCCATCCTACAACGCATCACCGGGTTCGAATTTGGCGGTTATCCGTAGAGACGACGCAGCCAGTGGCGCTGGCGCTGGCGCCAGCGGTGGGGACGGTTATGCTATCCACTGTATGAAGTGGGGATTAATTCCTAGTTTCACTAAGAAATCTGAGAAACCAGATTTCTACAAGATGGTATGTATTTATGTATGTGTATTGTGGTTTTTTGTATTTAATTATTATACTGTTGTTATTAATTATTAAATATTTTTGTTTTTAGAAAATTTGCATAATTTAATTTAATTTAAATTTTGACTGTGGAAAAATGCAGTTTAATGCACGATCTGAATCACTGAGCGAAAAGGCTTCTTTTCGTCGCCTGATTCCGAAAAGCAGGTGTCTTGTTGCAGTAGAAGGGTGTGTTTTGTACCCTTTGGTTTGCTTATGATTACTTATCATCAATTATCAGTTCTATATTTTACTTGTGGATTGCTTTGAGTGAATTTTAACATAAAGTATGCGGTAGTGGTAGAGGATCTTACGACTTTGAATAGGCATTTGTGAATGCTGGTGATACAATGTGTCTTGATTATGATTATGTTATCTTTCTAAACTATGGTTGGTTTTGTTAACATTGAAGTTGCCCTAACCTAATTTGCACTTGTTGTGAAACCTGCAGCAATAATAATGAATATTGCACAAGAGAGAAAACAAGAAAAACATACAGATTTAATGTGGTTTGGTAATGTGACTACATCACAGAAGCGAAGCGAAGAGCTTTTATTTCATTATTTGTCAAATTATGGTTACATAATGTGTATTTATAGTAGACCTTTGCCGTCCTAGGAGTATTAGTAATTTTCTCAGTGCGCTCCGCTTCACTCATCTGCTTGTGAGCCACATACTACAACAACATTTTTTGTGCTTACTTGAATACCAAGTAAATATGTGTGCATTTTTGTTCACTGATGCACTTGGAAATAGAAGTTTCAGCTTAGTTATGTATTACTGTATTAAATGATATGTCACATGCTTCATGCTTCAAATGGTTTTTCAGATTCTATGAGTGGAAAAAAGATGGGTCAAAAAAGCAGCCCTACTACATTCATTTCAAGGATGGTCGGCCTCTTGTGTTTGCTGCTCTTTATGATTCATGGCAAAACTCTGAAGGTGAATGCTATTTCCATACTTCTTCAAGACATGCCTTGTTGAAAAAATTAGCTCCTTTACAAGATGTCTGTCAATCCTATTATTAACTTCCATCACATCTAGGAACTTGAAGCAGAACTTTCCAGTGAATAAAATAAGATGCTTGTGCTGTTCTTAGTGTCAGTTTGATGATGTTTTTAGTCTATGATTAGTTCCCTAATAATGCATAAACTGTTAAAGATGATCTCGTTACTTTATGCTTTTCTGCAGATGAGATACTTTACACCTTTACTATAGTCACTACTGCTGCATCTTCAGCTATACAATGGTTGCATGGTGAGTGGTGCTTGTTTTAGTTCATTCATGTTGTCTGTTTCAATTTTATGAGATGCGTGTATGCTATCATATTATTTCCTCAAAAGCACTAAACATTGCATGTTAGATAAACAAGGAGGTCCTTATACATGTCAGGTTCTGTAGTCTTATGATGACAGAAAATGAACCAAATCACAGTTTCCAGTGCCTTCTGAATTGATTTATGAAATCTAAAGTCCTGCACATTCATCATTTAAGAATCACATGTGTGGAACTAAATAGAATGTTCAAAGAGATATATTCCAGTAGTTACTGCACTCACAAATATTGACCGGCAACTACATTAGCATTCATGGTATGCTAGGGTTTACTTGTCTGTCTCCAGATCTTAGGGAACATTTATTACAGCAGTAATTCTAATCATATAAGCATGGCAGAGAAGGAAGCTGCAGTTTCTTTTTTGGACTGTTTTATTACCTTTCTTTACTATAACAAATGCGCCAGAAATGTTCAATGGTTGGTTCAATAAGCAAGGGAGAAGGTCGGGCCATGAATTCTCAGGCAATTCATATATCATGATAAAAGCTGCAAAACTATGGAAATCATCCAACTAATGAGTTGTGCATCGTGAATGAAAAAATGGAACTGGAGTCTTACTACAGCTACATTATGCTTTCATGCTTGCAATGTTGATGATGAAGAAATCATTTCCTTGAATGTGGTTGTCAAAAACTCTTTAATTTGGTTCTCTCATTTCAGTTTGTATCATTCTTTGCTGAAGTTGAGCTACTGAGCACTGAAATTTTTAACTCGTATTACAGACAGGATGCCTGTTATTTTGGGTGACAAGGAAGCAACTGACACATGGCTAAGTGTTTCTTCCAATTCCAAATTTGATACGGTGCTTAAGCCTTATGAACATTCTGATTTGGTAAGAGCTCTCTTTGTTTAAGAAAAGATGCGAATACCATCTGCTAGTAGTAGAGGAATGGTTCCACATTATCTTTCATTAACACCAATTTTAATCTTCAGGTATGGTACCCAGTGACACCTGCGATGGGTAAGCCATCTTTTGATGGACCAGAGTGCATTAAAGAGGTGCGGAAAGTCTACCTTTTCTATAACATTTTGTTATTTTTCATTATTTGGCTCTCGAAAATGGAAAAAAATAAAACTATGGTGCTAGTGATGAGCTGTGGTATATTGGTGTATCTCTTCCTCGCTGTTTTCATTAGACATGTGCCTAATTTGTTATTCCTCTCAACGAATCGACTATTTATAATTTTTCAGCATGTCTTGCAGATACATTTGAAGATGGAGGAAAAGGGTACTATCTCAAAGTTCTTCTTGCGAAAGGAATTTAAAGAAGAATCAAATCCTGAAGAAAGTACACATGGCAAATCTCTCAAGTTGGAGCCAAAAAGTGTGAAAGAGGAGAATGAAAGCGAAGAGAAGTTAGAAACTCCATGCTCCGCTAAAACAGTGGACTATGATTTGAAATCAGAACTTGAAACTTTTTCACATGAGGGTGAAACGAAGTGCAAAACAAAACGCTACCGGGAGGAGGTGGTTGATTCAAAGCTGAAGACAGATGAAATTGTCAAACCACGGGCAAGTCCAGCAAAGAAGAAGGCCAATCTCAAGAGCGTTGATGATAAACAGCCAACACTTCTTTCATACTTTGGCAAAAAATAAGATTCAGGCACCCTGAAATTCAAAAATCACGAGCAACATGTATATAGACACACTTCAACACTAATTTCCTTGTGGTTGTCATCTCTGAGATCTAGATGAGAGCTTTATTGTACAACACAAGCCTACAGCACAGTTCAGCATGGGAGGTTGTGTTTTGACCTTTATTTTTTTGCATGAATCTGTGGGTACTTTAGCTAGCACCTCCAAATTGGTACCCTGTAAGCACAAGGTAGCACTCCTTGTATCTGGTTGGAAGCTACTGTCGGGATGATGCTACCGAGACTGCATGTAAAAAGTTAAATTTCTCTATTATCTTTTCGCTGACCCCATGATTTTCTTCCTCTTACAGGGAGTTGGCAGTTTTTAGATTGCCTCGGCAAACACAAGGATATATAGTATTGATCAGAGAAAATAATTAGAGCCTTTTCTATTTACATGCTGGAGAAAAGAGAGGGCTCGATTGCGTGACTGCTGCTTGCCCACTACCGTGGCGCAGCACTATAATATGCATGTTGGGTTGAGCAAGCGACTAGAGGGACGAAGAGTGGAATTGGAGGCTATGTTGCCCGTCTCTGGTTGTCGAGCAGGGCAAGTTTGGGACGCTAAAATAATGGGATAAATTGAGCAAATTAGCACATAAAATAAAAAATATAGGTGTATTGATATAGAAGCAATTTTTTTTTGATAAAATAATATAATTCATCTTGTTGTGCTTTAAAATAGAAATATTTAGTAAATATCGTATTTCTGAAGCGTGATATGATTAACCTATGTTATTTCTAGCTTAAATAGTCAATCAGTTTATAATAATGAATGAAATTGGTTGATCAGTTTTGTTGAAAATAACAAAAAAAATCTTAAAATTATCAAAACTAGAGAGTCTCGACGAGATTTTTTATATATAAAGATTTTATAGTTAGTGTAGCAAGGCAATAACTACTATAGAAAATCACTTTCTAGAAATTCCTGTAAAAATTTGAGCATGATCTAATAGTCAAATTAAAAGTTATTTATTTTTGAGTTGTTATTCTGGTCTGATGTAATCAAATTCTCTTAGACCTAAACCTGTTTCACTTGTCTATAAATATATTTGTTAAGCCATTCACGTAATCTATTATGGACAGATTCTCATTTAGTTATAACAGACTCAGTAATACTTAGAATCACTTATTTTTGTGCGAACAATAATTTTTTGAAATTTTAATTGAAGTAAATTTTTTAATCTATAAGTTGAATAAAAATATGTATTTTAACACATGATTCATATTTAAAATTTTTTTTTCATAAAATTATGATTTTTGTGTAAAATAATTGACCAATTGGACCCAACCAGTCGACTGGTTGAGGCAAAAAATTAAAGTTTGACCATGTCACGTTTTAAAAATACAACATTTACTAAATATCGTTATTTTAAAGTGCGACATAGTCAAATTGTGGTATTTCACCAAAATCTTTTTTAAAACAATTCAAATTTCTACGTTCACTATGCTAATTTTACAAAACAAAATCCAAAATAATGCGCCAAATTTCTCCAATCCACACATATGCAACTTTTTGGCATGGCAGCTGCTTTCCAAGTATAGCAAAGAGGAAAGTTGAAGCATCTGTTGATGTTCAATGCTTCAATTTTGAGAATGTCCCTAACCCTGGATATTTCAATTTAGAACTAGGAGCTTTGACGGATAAGATTAGATCACGAGCTGTTTTGCCAAAGGAAAAAAGGATTGGCGAAGAGAAGATCGAATTTTGAACTTCCAGGGTTCATTGCACATGGGACTTGGCTCAAATAGATTGTTCTCATTCCTTGGCTACTGCAGCTAGCAATCTACCAAAGTTCTGCAACCGCAAGGGCTGTAGGATCATGTACTAGCATTAGCTTCTCTATAGGCACAAGAGAATTCTAATTTTGAACTCATATTGAAGGAGATTGAAGACGCTTAATGATGCCCAGCAAGAAAGAGTCATCATCCTGTTCTATGAGCCCCAATCACTTGTGAGTCAACTTCTAACACAGTTCTTAATAAGTCCATGCAAGTGCCAACCCCATTCAAACAGCCCGTAACCCTGCTCTGTCTAACCTAACCTAACCTAACCTAACCTAACCTAACTAAGAATGCTAGCAGAGCCATCATTGCTCATTAGCAAGGGCATATATTTCATGTATCTACTTGAAGCTGGATCAAGAACTAAACAAGTATTGCATAACTACATAGAAGATGATTTATAAAATAAGGTGGAGAGAGCTACACAATATTGGCCAAAATTTTCATCATACCAGAGAAAGGGTGATTCTTGATGTCAAGAATAAACCCTTCACCCATAAATCAAATTAATCCAATTACGAAGGCATATATCAATGCCGAACAGAATCACAACCAACCAAGATGAAACTTCTCATAGACATCTCTAACAAAAGCTTCTAAAGTCTCGGTCAAAAGAGAGGGATCATGTATAGATAGCCTACATTTTGAAAGACATTCCATTTGACATACTTCACACTAATAAAAACTACAGCAGGTAGTACATTTTGTGCTTGCACGTTCTACAAACCTAGAAGGGCATATTTCTGCCAGACTCCACATAGTATCTTCATGAACCTCAGTTCACTACTAGGAAATTCATGTAATCTATGACAATGGGCACCAATAATTCATGATAAAATTACACATTCAATACGATAATATATATACCTAGGTAAAATTTCGATCACTCAATTGATGCTAGTGTGAGGTTTGGGATTTAGCAGACACTATCTCGTTTGAACAAAAAAGAACAAAACTCACATTTTAACTTTCCTTGCACATATTATATGCAAAAACTTGCAGGTCATTGTTTCATTGAAACAAGCTGCACTTCTTTTCCCATCCCGAGGAGCCGGAATGCACACTCAGGGTAGAAACATTAAGAGATAAGCATTTAGAATTCAACTTGAACATCAAGTTCTATATAAACAAACAGAAATCAAACTTCAAGTATGCTGCCAAACTATCATGAACGGGCTGGAAAAAGCAAGCTACGCAGCATCAATACAAATAAAAGAAGCAAGTAATCGCCGGAACATAAATAAGTCAACAGATTCTAACATGAAAACAACGTTCATAAAATCTATATATCTATTACAGTATCAATGCCACTAGGTAACACTCCCAATTCCAAAAGCTCAAAAAGAAGCCAACTTTAAAACCTATTGCTTACTCAGTAAAATTGGTTTGCAAAGCGATTCCTCTTCAGTACATTCCTCTGCTGCTGTTAAGAATGGAACCAAGTGTGCCCAAAACCGCGAAAGCCAAAAGCGGGCTAACATCAAGAGTATCGAAGATTGGAGGAATTATATTTCTAAACAAGTTCAAATAAGGATCACACAAGTCCCTTATAGCTGATAAGGGCTGACGGTCCCAAGGAATGTTAGGGAACCAACTAAGCAAAACCCTGACCATCAAAACCCCACTATATATATCGAGCCATTTAGCCAAACCGGCCGCAACTACCGTCAATGGGGTGTTTAAGTACCCGGTAGGACGGTCCTTAAGCGCCGCGAAGAAAAAGGGGCCCACTGAGTGAACCAGGTTGCTTTGTAGAGCACGAATCGCCATGAGTTGATCAGGAGTGGGGAAAAGATTATGTGAAAGAACGAATTTTTGGATTGAAGTGACGAAGATGCGTGAGAGAGAGAGAGCTAGGGTTAGGATAGTAGCGACGGTTCGAGTTGACCCGATGAGCTGGGGTTGTGACTCGGCAGGGATTTGTGTGGATTGGGGGGAGAGGTGAACCCTATGGATACGTTGTTTGGTGGTGATAGTCGAAGACAGTGATGGTTTAGGGAACTTGAGAGCGAGAGATAGGGGGTTTTGTGATGGCAGACAAAGGGTGGTGGTGGTGGTGGTGGTGGTGGTGCTGAGAGGAAGGCGGCGGGAGAGGTTAGAGTGAGAGGGGAGGAATGGGGCGCGGAGGACTGCGCCGGTTTGGGAGGAAAGCATCATTGCCATTTTTTGTTTGCTTTGTTATGGGGATATCGTCGGTTTTTCGATGGCTAAAACGATGTGGTGATAACTATCAAAAGCAGAAATCGATAAGGTTTATGCTATCTGGGTTTTCGATTTTTCACTTTCTTTTATCATTAATTTTAACGGCTACAGTATTCTTGATAAGGATTGTTTTAGGAATAAATTTCAATCAACTTTTTATTAAAATTTAAATTATTTTTGTTTTAAATTAATTATTTTTTTATTTTTAAAATTTTTTTGACATGTTGATATTAAAAAAAAAATTAAAATAAAATATATATTATTTTGATATTTTTCAAGCAAAAAATATCTTAAAAAACAATTGCTATTATACTTTCAAACACTCTTCTAATTATAAAACTCAGTTTGAATGGGTAAATTAATTTAAAATATTATTATTTTAAGATTATATTTTTAAAATATTAAAATAAAATTATATTTTAAAATAAATTAAATTATATTAAATTGACCAGATAAATTAGATCTATAATTAATTTACCAAATCAATCTTATTTACTTTGATATGAACCAAATCAAGTCTGAATTTGAACTTATAAATCACATAGTTGATGTCCAAGTTTAATAATATAAAAAAAATCAAATAAGTAATAAATTTCTTTTTATTGGATTATAAAAATTTCAATTAACATGTTTTAAAAATTTATTTTCTTGTAGTTTCTTTAGACTCTAAATGGTAACTTTGAGAAGCATATTGATGAAGTTGAATCTCCAAGGATTGATATCATAAAAACAAACAAACCTTTATAAAGAACAAATTGAGCATGAAGAAATGCATAACATCTTCATTTCTGATTTCAATCTCACCTTTCAAGTAATTCTATGCCCTGAGGTGAAAGTGAAGCATTCTTGGCACCAAGCTCCAAACAATGAATTTGACCTTTAGTTGTGGGAATTTTGCAATTTTTTTTTTATAAAAAAAACTAAATATTTTGTTTCATGGTTATTAACTTTTGAGTTGGGTTTGGTTAGTTTTTTTGAGACGAAATGGACATATAAAAAGAAAAAATAGAAATTCTCAGTTCTTTATTATAATTTTGAAATGGATTTTGATATTTTAAAAACAAAAAATATAAATAAAGACCACTATCTTTGTTTTTTCCCGTTACAAAATAATAATTAAACACTGCTCAAATTAATGAATTATTGGACACTGGGATATTATGTATTAATTGACTGGTAATTTGGGAGAAAATAGCCATAATAAAGACTTGTTGAAGTTAATTTTTAAATATTGATCGATAAAAGGAAGCTGAAGCAAAGATTTCATATATATATATATGTGTGTGCCAACAAGATATCAACATGAAACTTTAGGTTTTCGTTATGGACATTCAGCCTATTGACATTAAAAATAGACTATAATCCAATAGACTATGATTTACAGGCATAATTAACAGGTTGTAGAGTTGCTTTACCATTTTTTAGGGTTGTTTTAATGTTTGATTGTGTTTTTAAAAAAATAATTTTTTTTATTTTAATTTTTTTATATATTTTATATATTTTAATATGCTAATATCAAAAATAAATTTTAAAAAATAAAAAATATTATTTTAATACATTTTAAATAAAAATAATGTGAAAAACAATATTTAATACACTTCTAAATAATCATTTAAATAGTATATGAGATCGTGACAACGATTATTTTTTAAAATATTTTTATATATTAAAATAATATATTTTTATTTTTAAAAATTTATTTTTAATATTAATATATCAAAACAATTTAAATTCATAAATTTTATTTTATTTTTTAAACATAAAAATAAACACAATATTAATCATCAATATCCGATGCCAATGGCCAGATTCAGAAAAGACGGAGAACGTGGATGACGACGCATCCTTGCCTTGCCTTTCCTTTCCAATATTCCTAGGCTGCGTAATGGCCCAAGTGGGCTAGGGATGGCTTGTCCAAGCCCAGATTACGTTTTTTTTTTTTTAGATTTTTTTTTGTATGTTTCTTTTTATTTTTGTGAACCCCTCACATTTTTCTCTCTCATTTATTTTTTATTTATATAATTATTAATTATTTAAGGAGACTAATTTATTATTGAATATATACATTCATTTTATCAGGTTGATTTAATAATAAATGAATGAAAAAATAGGATGAATTTTAGTTCTTTTATCGAAACAATGGTTTTTTTCTTAAAAATATTAATTATAAAAAAATATTTAAGTAGTTAAATGGAAAAAGAATTAGTATGGGAATCTTAAAATAATAATTCTTTTCGCTATTGAGTGGAAAAATATTACCAAAAAAATTATTTAAAAAGGATAGTCAAATGAATAAAAAGATGTTACAAATTAAATCATCAAATAAAGATAATCATTTTACTCAAACAATAATTTAATTTTCCCATTAATTGAAAAATATATATAGCTATTAATACATTTTAAAGATAATCAAATTGGAAAAAAAGAAGAAGCTTAAAATCACATTCAAACGCAATACATTCAGCACAATTTATTACAAAAATTAAAGATGAAATCAAAATTAATTTATATCTTATCAATTATCTCTCATCAAACACAAATTAATCTCATTTCTAATATCTCATCTTTACACGTATTTTTTTAACATCTCTATCAGAACATTGCTCTATTCCAAGCACTCAGCTTCACATGTAAGAACATCAACATACTCCTGGAGGATAACTCTAAGTTTATGCTAATCAAATTAGTTTTTCTGCTGCTCCTTCATTTAGATTTCCAGCTCCTTTGATGGATACTTTATAATATATTAAATATTTCATTAATTATACAAGCAGCAGTTGGATAACTCTAAGTGCGTGTTTGACATCGCAATATGCTATGGTTGCACCAGCATTTAACCAGAAAAAACACAAAAAATAATGCTTTTGACAACACAACACACACCAGCATTTCGCCAGTAAAAACATAAAAAATTAATGCTTTTATTGTTGTGCATTGATTTGCGAACGATGTTAAATACACAATTTGAAAAAAGAAAAAGAAAATTAAACACCAAAAGAATCAACATAGAGGAAATATTTGTGGACGTAAAAAGGGTAAAGACAAGTAATAAGCCTCAATGAACCGGCCATTAGGTGCCATATCCATGATGATATTCTTCAGCATTCGAAGGGGAGCCACCATGACACCCCACTGGATCACCGGCCGTGACACGAGGCAGAACCCTCGCCTCTTATTCCCTAGCCGTATCGTGCCAACTCTCCGCCTCCTTAGCCTCCTACGTCCCCTGCACCACCCCACTAACACGGTGGAGTTTGAAAACATGGATACAGTGATAGCACCTCTCCTGAGCATGCTGTGAGCTAGCTAGCTAGTGGTGATGTGTTCTTCAAGTGTAGTGGTTGTTTTCTTTCTTTAATTCTTATATATTGTGTACGTTAAAGGTGGATCTAGTGTTAATCATGATGGGCATGATAGCAGCAATTATAACAATCATTATGTTCCAGGCCTGATGCTACAGCCGAATTTAATACAACAATCATTATATATTTACTTGCTTTAAGCTCGTGCTAGTAATCATTAGTAGAGATGGGCTTTTACTAAACTTAAAGACGAGTTAAAAAGAAATGGTAGGTGAGGTGTGCTGAGCACTAAAGAATCCAATTGTTCTAAGTGATATATGATTACACTAGAATGTAGACTATTATATTGTTTAATCTATGTTTAATCTCTATAATCCTTTTTCTTAACTTAGGAGTTAAGAGAGGGCATTGGCGCAACCAATCCATTTGTTGGCATAGGGCTAACTTTGTGTTTTTGATTAAAAAAAAAAGATGTTTGGTTAAAATTATTGTGAGATATTTTTTTGCATTTAAAAAAATATATTTTTATAAATAAAAATATATTATTTTAGCTTTTACAAAATCTAAGTTTGAAATGTAATTAGATATCATTGCAAAAAATAGAAGTCATTTGATTAATCAAATGTTTTTTTTGTTTAGGTAAAAAAAAATATTATAATACTAAACGGCCTCTTAAATAAGGTTAGTGCAAGAAATTCAATATAAAATCATTTTTTTGTGAAGGCATTTCTCTAATACCAATTTCGATAATTGGTTGTGTATGATTTAGTGTTTTAGATAATAGAAATCTAGAGATATTTATCAGAATTTTATTGGTTCCAATTTAAAAATAAATAAACTTGATAATAAATGTTTTAAAAATATTTTTTCTATTTTTTATTTATTAGCATGTAGAATTTTTTAATTTATTTATTTTGGTTTTTTTATTTTGATTTATAAACTCAAAGAAAAAACTTAAACAAAAAATAAATTTTACATAAAAAATAGAAAAAACTCGAGCACATAAATATCAAAATTTTCACAGAAAAGTAAATTAAGAGATCATGCCCATGAGACATCAAATGTTTACAAACATCAAGATTGTTTCATCAATATATCTATAATTACTTTATCTTTCATATTATTAGTCCTTTTTTTTTTCAAGACCCGAATTGTCATTTAAATATTAGCTCATTAGTTTATGATAACAGAAATAAAGCAATTGTTTTTAAATACTATTTTTACTTATTAAAAAAATATTTTCTACAATTAAATAAAACATTCATAAATTTTTTTTTAAAAAAAATCAAGGGGTAAATAATAAAAAATGGATTTTTTAATGATTTTTGTTAATATGATTTAGTGTTTTTAATAATAAAAAATCGAGGGGTAAACTTATCTATTAAAAAACAATTGCAAATTTTTTTTTATCAATGAAATCTCACTTTTCTCGTACGCTGCGTGATTAGCGGAATTTACAGCTCACCTATGTTGAATTAGCGACCCAAGATTAGTGTAGGAAAAAGGACAAAATTGTTTATTCAATGTCTTAACTTTAGTGATTTTTGCAATCTAGTGTCTTTATTTTTATTTGTTTTAGAATGAAGTCTTAGTAATTTGAAAGGAATTAAAAACAATTTCCTACAACAATTGATATTAATATTATAATATTTATAAACTCTTTTATTAAAATGAGTTGTTTTTTTCAATAAAATCTACTAATATCCAATAAATAAATAAGCTTTTAGTGTGAGAATATTACGAGTACCATAATACTATTCATGAATACTTTTGTTTCAAAATATTTTAATTTAAATTATGTATTACGCAAAAAACGTTAATAGAATTTTCTAAAAAGTACAATCTAATTTGCATGAATTCTTTTATCCAGATGAGTTAACAATTACCAAGAAAATAATCAAAGATCTCTTATTAAAAAAATAAGAAATAATTTAATAATTTATGAAGTTGAAGATTTTAATATTTTGCCTTTTATTTTCTTGGTTTAAAACATCTTTTAAAGTTTTGATAGTAAAAATAAAACATCAATAAATTTCTATATTGATTCGGAATAATTTATAAAACTTATTTTGTATTATTCAGGATTTAACATAATGTTTAAACAGACAAATAGTCTTAGGTAGGTATAAGATTACTTATTAATAGAGATAAATTAAGATGATACTTCATCAAAAAAAAAAAAAAAAAGCTTGTGATTTTAATCATGGATTTGATTAACAGTGGACAAGTCCAGTTTACAATGGGCTCTTCTCTTAGTTTTGGATTCGAATTAGGACCCAAGGCTCGCTTGTATATGACATGGTAGGGTTAGTAAATGAATTCAAAAGGACTCCAAGTTAGCTGAAACCCTAAATCCATTGATGAAGATGAAGATGCAGATGCTTCGGCTTCCCAACTAGGGAGAGGACGAAGGGAGTGAGGAGAACTGGGACTGACATGACAGATTTATTCTTTATGATGTTTCAAGTTTTCTAAGCCATCATAAACACAAAAGTCTACATAAGAAAGACAAAATACACATGTAACATGTGTGGAAAATTTGTAATGAAGGAAATGTGTACTTCCTTTCTTAATTTAGTACCTCAAAGTAATGTCTTCGTGTTTTTTTTTTGGTTTTTTAAATAAAAATATTTTATGAAAAAAATTATAAAGTGATTAATTATAATTATAAAGATTTTTATTGCAACAAAATATTATTTCTAATCAACATGAGTAGATATTTGGGTGTAATATAAATATATAATAATATAAAAGTATTTAAGTGATCAAGAAAAGATTTATCATTATCAAAAAATTAATAAATACTAACAGAAATATCGACAAAAAAAATATCACCAATAAATTACAATGATATTTACCGACGAAACATGATGTCATTGTTTTAGTCAGTATAAATCAACAAAAAAATTCCTGCTAATGTATACCAAGAGAAATATAAGTAAAATTCAAGTAATAATCAATGTTGATCAATATCCTCAATTTAGAGTTTTTCTCTTTCTAAAAATGTTTTTAATTTTTCCCATCAAAATTTTCCATCTCACTCATTTCTCTTTTATATTTTTCAAAAAAGAAAATTGGAAAAGAATGCAAAATTGATGAATGGACTAAGTATTAAATAGATATTACAGTATAGGAATCAAATATATATAGGTTTTAAAACTATGATGCCTAATTGATTCATTTCATTAAATAACAGGAACTAAGTTGTTATTAACTATAGGAATTAGTATATAGTAGCTTGAATAATAGGGAATGGCAACAAATATATATATATATATCTTTGTTGCCATTCCCTATTATTCAAGCTACTATATTTTATATATATATATGAACAAGCTGGCGGCATAAAACTTTCTGCGTCAAGTATAGTGATAGTTGGAATGGGACAATTAGCCATATTGTATTTAATTAATAATCTGTGAATTACCTTTGATAGCTGCAATTGACTTCAATTCTGATCACACATTCACAAACACACGTCGTTTCTTTGCGTACAGTATTTGTTAGAATGTTTTGTTAATTTCTTGAATATTTTATCTATCAGGGCAACTCGCAGGCCACAGGTACATAAATTGTATGATACAGTAGAAAGGGATGTTGTATCCTCTATAGTCTATACTGTTGGAAGAAAAATGGTATGATATGATTTTGCATCACAAAGGATATTATGTTTGATTTTTAATTTGATAAACATAAATTTTCAGTAAAAATTATAGATATTTATTTAAAAAAAATAAATATATTAAACTGACCAATATGATTCTATATAAAGAGATGATTCATATTTATAAAAAGATTTATGTTGCAATTATGTAAATGATATTTATTATATAGAAAATGCTAAGTTTTAATTCTAACAAGGCGTTGTACTTGCATTTTAAATATAAATAAATTAATTCATTGAATTGGTAATAAATTAAATTGTTTAACTTATTTAATATTATAATTTAGATTTGAACTAACATATTAGAAATCTAATGGATCACACATATTAAAAATCATTGATAAAAAAAATAAAAAGTTAATTATAAATAAATTTTAGAAATTTAAAACTAAAATATAATTAATATAGTGAATTAGAATCCACACCTAGAAAAATCAAGTAAATATTTGGTTGAATAAATTTTTAATAACTATCCTAAAATAAATGTGATATTCTTTTGAAAACAAAGTGGTATTTTATAATTAATAGTATCTATACAAACCCAAAAGATTTTAATTCTAGACATTTCATAAGGTTTTGGTTTCTATAATCGTTGATATGGATTAAGATTTCATTAATATAAAACTATATTTAAATATGAAAGTGAAACTTTGAATTTATCACAAAAAAAAGCATATAATATAAACGTTTTAATCCTCTTTTCCAAGGCGATGTGTGTCTTAGACTCTTAGGCCATCGTTTGCCATTTTAGGATGTGAATTCTACATGCAAATATATGAATTTGAAAAGAAAAAAACGACATGTTTTCTTAACCATCAAATTAATCTTTTAAAATTGATTAATGTTTATGAGTTAAGACATTTTGCATCTTGCGAATTGCAATGCATAGCAAGTTCCCTCAGAGTTCCCTGTAATTGCACGATGCGATGTAAGAAAACTACAGGAAACTTTGTTAATCTCTTAAAGTATGAAGTGTTCAAGAGGGTCTAATCCCCTCTCCTCCCCATGCTGATAACACACTGAGAATCAAGACTTTAGAAACAATTTTAGGGCAATTTAAGGCTAAGAACACCACTGTTCTATCTTCACCTTAACCTCAAGCATCAAACCACCGTTGCCCCCCACTCATCACAGCCACCACGCCCCTCTCATCTTCAATATCAAATACCATGGAAAGAATTATCAAAGATGGGATGTGAGAGAGAGTGAGAAACCTCAGTGGGCTTAATTTTAATATTCACTGCACTAAAAAAACTCTGTCACGAGGAGATCAAGAAGCACGAAGAATTGGTACTCAAGTTCTTTTTGAAGTCTGTAGCTCTAAGTTTTTGGTGGTGGTGCTGCCAACTTCCCATGGCCCATTGTTGGTTATAATGGCAATCTATGACTGAATAGATTGCCATGATGATGCCCTGGATGCACATCTTCTTCTTTGTGCTCTGTAAAAGTTAAGGAATTTAGATTTCTTTTGTTCTACTGGAAGAATTCTACTCTGGTGATGACAATTCAACAATGACGAGTTAAGAAGTCTAATGAGACTGCCAACATAAGAAGAAATGCCCTTTCGATATATATATTTTTTATTCAATAATAAGCTATATTTTTTAGACGGCTTGCAATAATTGAGATTAAATTTTTATTTAAACAATCTTAAAAAAAAGGCCTCCTTTCCATGTTTCCATGAATAATGACTCCATATGTCAATTTCATGAATTTCAACTTGACCTGATTCAAGAATTTAGATTAAAGATTAGGTAAATAAATTTAGATTCACTCAATTTGACATATGACCTGATTCAAGAATTTAGGTTAAGAGTTAGATGGAAGAATTTAGATTCACTCAAGTGAATTCATTATTTTAATTTTTTTAAAATTATAATAATGTTGTTTTGAAAAGTTTTTTAGAAAAATTAACTAAGATTTCACTTAAATTTTAATCTAGTCAATCAATTCATTACTAAGTTAATTAAATTTGATCAGATTAACTCTAACTTATTTTATTATAAAACTCTATCAAATTAGTTCTAGGAAGTGGATCATGTTTAATAACACTAATGATTTTCATGAATCGTTCGTTTGATGGAAAGTAGTTTTTCGGAAATCACTTTCCAAATTTTTATGTGTTTGTTTGTTATTAAAAAAATTGGTCAAAGAAAAACAATTTCTAGTCAAAGAAAAATTTAGCTTGGTTTCCAGGAAAGTGTTTTCCTTTTATTTATTTTGACGGAAATCACTTTCCGGAAGTTGTGAAAAATTTAGAAATGTCATTATTTGCTGATTATATCAAATTTATACCTCAAATTTTTTATTGCTATATATATATATATATATATATATATATATATATATATATATATATATTGTTTTGAATTTTTTTTCAATTTCATCCCTTAAAATTTAATTTTTATATTAACTTTGGTCCTCATTTTTATAATTTTTATTTGTTTTTTTCTTATCATTTTTTAATTGAAATTTTTTATCTATCAAATTTGGTCCTTATTCTTTTGATTGTTACTTATTTTATTTGAAATAATTTATGAAACGGTTATTATTATTATTTTAATTTCTTTATCTTTTAATTTTTTTATTTGTTAGATTTGATCTCTATTATTTTGATTATTATTTATTATATTTGAGATAATTTATGAAATTATATTTTTTTTCAATTTCATTTTCATTCAATTTTTTAATTTGTAAAATTTGTTTTTTGTTATTTTAATAAACTTGAAAAAATAAAACATTAATAGGTTATATTCCAGCTTATTTTCTATGATATAATTAAAAAAAATATTTTCTAACTTATTTTTCATTACACTATTAAATATCAGAAAATAATTTATTTTTAAAAAAATTAATTTTTTTAAAACATTATTTTCAGTAAACATGCAAAACTAATATAAACCGGGTGGCACAGGGATAACCGTGACAAATCTCTACCTCTTTTGGCAATCCAGCTGGTTCACATTTTCTGCATAGCTATGGAATGGCTAATCATGGCGAAGAGACGTTGACATTCTTTCTGGGGATGGCCGGCGACGTCTTAATTGATGCAGCAGATTCACGGACTAACAACACTTCAATCCGGTGACTGCTTGCCATACATTGGAGTTCTATTGGCCAGAGCTTCCTTTTTCATTGTCTTTTACTGATAAGAGAGTTTTAGATGCTTAAGCAAGAGACTTTATTCTATTGCTCCTGCATGCTCTTGATCCAAAAGACCACCAGATTTAGATTTTCACACCTTTTATTTCTTAATAAAACAAATTTTACAAGATTCTTATATATTCAAGAAGAAAATAAAGCTAATTCTTATGGGAAAAAAGGTTTCTCTTCACTTACCAAAAAAAGACTTTAACCATTAGATTTATGGGATAATTAAATTAATATAATCTAGTCCTTCAATACAAAGTGTTTTTTAGTGAAAGAATTTTGGTTAAATTAGCCATTATTGTTATAAAACCTAGTCTAGCTCTTGGACTAGGTTTGTTATGGAATCGAACAAATTAAGATTTAATCCGGTTAACTATAAATGATTCAAGAGAATAGCTTGCAACGTCTCGATTAACTTGATAAAATCTAAGTAAAATTCATATAAGGTAAACTCGATTCAAAGGTTTTATTTTAAATACCCAAACAATTTGCGAGCCTTGCAATAACTCATGTTTCCTAGCATCATAAAGTCCATTTCCCCCTTTTCCTTTTGCGTCACGCAAGTTACATTCCTTTCCTTCCACGTCCAAGAAGCCATAGAAGGAAAAAATGGTTGCTAGAAGGGCTAAAAGCCAAAACTGCAGATACGAAAAATGTTACAGAATCGCCACCGTATCTGTCAGAAGGATTTGATTCATCTTCCAAAACAGTAAACATAATCTGTAAGAATCCATAAGCGCCAAAAAAAGCACTCGTCCATGCGAGTCACCGAGCAAACAGAGTAAGAAATCCCCCCATCCCTGCCCCCTATTAGTCGTTCTAGTCCCAATGAACCTTATAGCACCTGGCTAAGACACTTAGCCATAACATTCCATATATAGAGTGTGTTTGGAAGAGTGGTAGCTTTTGTAACCGCGGTTGGAAAAAAGTACTTTTTAAAAAATCACTTTTTTGTGTGGTTTTGTTAAATAAATATATGTTTGGTTATTATTGTGGTTACAATTAAAGTTGTCTAAAAAGCACTTGATATGTGTTTGGTTAAGTTGCTTTTGTAAGTGCTTCTATTGGTAAAATTACCTAGAAGGACATGTGTGAATTTTATGAAGTTGTGAGTAAAATTTGTTAGGAAATTCTTTGAATACATAAAAAAAAAAAACAAATGTTACATTATTGTTGTCCTCCAGTCATCCCATTAAACTATCCGCGATGCCATCACGCACATAATTCATTTGAGAAGGCCTATGGTTCCCTTGACTTTGAGAACGTGATACAACATCGGCTAAAAAATCATCAGGAATAAAATGAGGATTGCGATCATATTCTGTAAATGCAACATCTTCTTGTGACTTCCTTCTTATGTAGTTATGTAGTGCCATTGATGCCACTACAATCTGCACCTGTGATTTGTACGGATATGCCGGCATGTTCTGTAAAATTCTCCATCGTTGTTTCCACACCCCAAATGCACGTTCAATGACATTGCGAAGTGATGAATGTGCACGATTGAATCGCTCCTCCCGACTTGTTGGTTGCCCTCGACGTCGAAACTCCTGGAAGTGATACCTCTCACCTTTATATGGACCGAGATATCCATACTCATTTGGGTACCCAGCATCAACCAAATAATATTTACCTGAAATAACGATAAAGAAAATTATATCAAATGTAATAAAAAATACAAAATAAACATATTAAAAATATAAATATGTTTGAATGTAATTATTGTCCTATAAGTACCTTCAGGAGGTTTTGGAAATTTTATTCGTGGATTGTCAATAGCCTCCAAAAAAATACGAGTATCATGAGCGCTCCCTTCCCATCCTGCCCAAACAAACGTGAATTGCATATCAAAACTGCATGCTGCCATTACATTCTGTGTCGGCACACCTTTTCTCCCGATAAATGGTACTTGATCTTCATGAGAAACAGAAGCACGCACATGTGTCCCGTCGATCGCTCCAATGCAATTCTACAAAACAAAACAAAACAAAACAATAACCAGCATTTCATACGTAATTAAAGATTAATAATATAATATTAATGTTGATCTCTATAATTGCTATAAAGACTGTCTGTCTTACCTTAAAATGAGGCATAAATCTAGGATTCATCTCAATTTCTCGGGGAGTGTTTAAAAATTCAGAGTCCACGGGCTTGATTATATCTACCGCAAGCAAACAAATTGTCTCTAACACTTCATTAAAATAGCGACTCACGGTCTCACCCGAGTGTTGAAATCTTTCTTGGACTTGCCTATTTGTTGCACCTAATGCAATGGTGTACAAAAACATTGCCACCTTCTCAATAACACTTGTCCTTCTCGATGGTTTCAAGCCATATTGTGTTTCTAAGTCATAACAAAGGTTTTGTAACGTCGTTGCATCCATCCGAAACATGTTAAAACACCGTTTCCAGTGTCCTCGAACGACTTCAGTCAACCATCGCATCCCTGTGTTATATGAAACCATACAAGGGTCCTTATGCACATAAGTAACATAGTACATGTGTAAAGCACCAGCGGTACATAACAAGAGTTTTTCATCATCAAACTCTCGTTGCCAAAATGATTCATCCTCATCGTCAGTAGGTGTTGAATCCTCGTTTTCATCACTATCATCATCAGTTCCACTTGAATCATCCCCATCATCACCACCATCATTCACCCCTTCATTACCACAACCATTTTCATTACTAGCGGCTCCACCACTACCACCGGTACTACTACAATTAATATGATCAATTACATGATTCATCACGGTATCATAATTGTCATCATAGTTAACACCAAGCATAGTATTAACCCATTCATCTGCCATATCTTCCTACACAAATTGAATTGCAAACATTTATGTTCATTTCAAGTCATATTAAAAACAAAATTTCATCACTTTTATATTTAAATTGACAGCACTATTTATCACTTTGGAAAATATGGAAAAAAATAATAATATCATGTACATAAATAATATCATGTTATAGATGAATAACATGTCTTTTAGCCATAACTTATATAAACAAAGAAAACATCAATACCATAATGTTATGTTGCATAGCATTCAAATTCATGCATGGAACAAACAAGCATGAAAACAATAGTGTGAAGATAAACTATAATAAAGAATTGCATACAAACCACATCATTTTAACATGTTGTATTGAAAGACCAATGAACTTTGTTGACGTTAAATTAACAACAAATCATTCTTGAATGCAAAAAATGAGATTAAAGACAAACAACTTACAACTACAGCTTCTGTTGCAGGAACTCCCAAGACCAAAAGTATAATTTTTGTAGTGTATTAAACGAGGCAGAATATTAAGAGTACATGTGAAGTAACAACATGCATTATATATAGGAAGCAATGTATCTCACTGTCAAAACTTTTACAATTTCAAACAATACACATGCTCAGCAACAGTGAAGAATATGCCTGACTGCAGTACTGAAAAACGTTTACAAATTGAGAATCTTTTTGCTTTTCCTTTTTAGGTGCCTGTACTCACGCACTGTTTCAATATAGCAGCCTTACATACATATACAGCCAAGAACCTGCAGCTCACATTTCACGACTGTAAAGCAAAAAAAAGTAGCTGTAAAAAACCTGCATAAGTACATCATTACTGTAAAGAAAACAATGGATGGAATATAACAACAGCTCTTTTCTATTTTCTAATTGATGTGAAACTTGATTCCATAACCTCCTTTTGCCAAAGCCCCACTTGCCATAGGTCCCTCTATCTGTACACGTTTCTATTCCTCTGTTTCCGTCACTCTTCCAGCATGCTCTGCTGTTTCTAGCATACCAACACACCAGTACCAACATAAAACAGGAACAACATTCACTAACAGCATACCTCAGAACAGCACTACCAGTATAAGCAAGCACAAACAATTTATCATCACACAACAGTAGCAGCATAACCATAAGCATTCACACATGACATACAATCACATATTGTTCCAGCATAAGTCTTAACAGTAATTATAGGTATCCCTCAACACAATAGCATATTATCCCTCAATATAACATAAGACAACACAACAATTTTACAATAATCCATAAAATGTTAAAAAAGGTTAGGTTAGCAATCCGAAAACATAATTTAAACTGCTTGTTCTCTATAAAATCAGCACCACTCTTCATGCTTCAATCCAGCAGCCTTAAACGTCATTGTCCCAATATTGGACACCTGTACATGATTTGGTAGAAAAACAAATCCCATATTCATCTAGTTGTTAAAGCAATTGAATACATAAACTACGATACATTAGTAAAGCAATACTGACCGTAATTTAGTGGTTTTGACGTCTCTGGTACATTTTTTTAAGCCATTGATACTTCCTATCAATATCTCCGATTGAGGCCCACATCTCTCTTTTTGTCCTGTTAGACAAGTACTCAGTTGCAAAACAGTAGAAGTCATCACCGAAATCAATTCCGGGTATGGAATGGACCTCTGCCATCACCTCACGTACACTACACCCTATATTATCCCGACTATTATTCTTCTTGGAAACATGATCAAATAGTTCATCAAAACGTGACAGCAATCGATCACCTACTCCGGAAGTTTTTTTGCTTTTCTTTGTACTTTGCACACCACATTGTTCTCTTGCTTTTCTCTTTCCACTGCTATTTGTGGTACTGCTATTTCCTATATTCACGCCAGCAACTAAATTGCGAACATCGTCTGTGAAATTAGGAATAACATCCTCCTCTGAATCTCCACTTCCTTCCTCCAAATTTTCTTCTTCATTAACATTACCATCCGGAGTGCTTTGACCAGCAACATAATCATCAAATGAATATCCGGAAGATGGCGTCCAAGCATAATGTCCGGTTGCCACAACATTGCTGAACATTAAATCAAACTTACTACAAAGTGACGGTTCAATCCCAGAATGTCTAAACTTTTTGGAACCTCTGATTTCCTAAAAACAAGTGTATGAAACATCAAATGCATAAACTAAATAACACATGGTACATTGTTTAAGAAATAGGACAAGACAAAGCAAAAAATATAGATAAAAAAAGGTATCAATAACTCACCTGAGCTTTTTTTGCCCACCACTCATCACTAGCACTAATAGTTCCAAGATCACTATTCCATCCTACACCTGTTTCAGAAATCAATTTTTTCCAAAGCCTCCAGTCTTTTTTAGCACCATCCCATTTGTTTTTAAGTTGAGTCTTACTGAAAGCATAACCAGTTTTCTCTTTAAAGGCAGCCATAACAAATTTCCATCCGACCTTATCAAAATGAGTGTTTGGCCTCATTCCTCTATCAATAGCAACAATACAAATATCACAGAATGTATGCACCATCTCTTTAGTCCAAGATGCTTTATCCGAGCTTTCAGTACCTTCCATTGATAATTTTGTTTCTAACATAATTCATCAACCAACACAAGGATACATGAGCCTTTGAACTTTGTAGTGGGTATTAAAGATATTATATGCAAATAAACTGTTATGAATTGATATTAAGAAATGTGATAATGCTGCCATCAATGCAGTTGATTTAAAAATATATCCCTATTGTGTTTATTTATGCTATACACACACACACACACACACACACACACACACACACACACTAATTATAATAATGAATTGAATGACCAGTCTTTAAACATGAATGAATCAAATATCCTATTTATGCAAAGAGGACATGCCATCTTCGGTTCAAAGGCAACAAGGTAAGCAGTATAGATTCATATATTTCAGACCATAGAGCAGAACAAGGTCCATTTATGATAACCAAACTCCTATCATTGTCAGACTCCCCAATATCACCAGATCCATATATTTCATAACATAAGGCAGAACATATTATAAGAAACTGAAGGCAATTCAAGGAAACGATAGTTGCAGATATTTTATATCATTAAACACAACAAATTTTTACTGCAGTCATGGTCTCAGGGGACCCAACGGATACCCTGTTTGGTTTGTGGACAGAAGCACAAGTATTTCTAGACTGGAAAACACTATTCATTAAACCAATTTGACTTGTCACAAACACAAATCCAAAGTGCTGCCATCTATATATCAGTTTCACCTATAATTATTGAATATCAGACCCCATCCCATTAATCAGTGGGTGTATACACCATCATTCACCTCTAGATCAAAGTGACAACACAATCATGCAATAGCCTTAAACAATGTTCTGATAATCCTCAAACGACACACAATTTTACTAGCTTGCCTGTAACTCAAACATTGCAAACTTACTTGTCTATTATGCAGTTTAGAACAGGCTAATCGAAGACATCAGGGCCGCGACTTTATCAAATGGACCGAAGCATATCTGCAGCATAACAAGCAAATTAGTACATGCTAATAATAGGGGAACTTCATATTAAGCAATGACGAACAAGATTGAGCAGGGTTTTGCAACAAAAAGCTGTTGGGTTTGTAGATCAGCCAAGAAGGAAAACAGATCGCGAAGGCTAAACACATGGTGGTGACATATCCAAGTTCACCGTTAAACAGTAGAGAAGACCAACACTTTTACTACATGAAAAAAGCAAACAAGAACTGAAGGAATGAACTTACCACGTTTCTGGCGAAGCTCGGGGTGGGTGTGGCTGGTAATCGCAGATAGTTGACATGGGGTAGCTTTTATACACCGGATATTAACTGGGTTTCTCAATCTGTAAAGAAGGAAACTGAAATAACGAAGGGTGAAGGCTCGCAGATGAGGGGGTTAATGGTGAAGAAACCAACAGAAGCTTTGAGAAACTGGTACAGATCAAAATTGATTTGTTTAGGAGGATAGTTTTGTCCAATAAATGCAACGGTATTAAGCTATCTTAATTGTAATGTTTGGATATGTAAAATTATCAGCTTTTCACGTGAAAAGCTGATAATATTTACTTTTCCGTAACCTGTGGTCACACCACTATTTTCATGTGGGGTCCACAACTTTAGCTAAATGTTAACCTTTTATCAAACAACATATCACTGCGTTTGGGGGAGCCACAGAAGCCACCACTCTCCCAAACGCCTTCATAGTATAAACAGACAGACCAAAATGTTAAAACAGTAGGTGGCAGGTACGTCCCAACTTTCAAGGGATGTTTGCCATCATTATTATTGTTGTTGTTATGTTTCCTTGGAAGAGCCCTTGCTGCCAACTGGGTACTTGATGGCATTGAGTCCCACTTTCCTCAGAGCAGCTTTGCCTAGGTCAATACCACAGATATCAGAGAGCCTGACAAGGTATAGCAAGACATCTGAGAGCTCTTCACCAAGATGTACTTTATCCTCTTCTTTCCAACCAGGAAGTCCCTTTGGGACCTCTCCTCTCCACTGAAATATCTCCGATAATTCTCCAACTTCACCCACCTAAGAATCATCACCGTGTAAGGATCACACAGAAATAAGCCTTTAAAACACTATGATCATAGACAAAAGTTACTCTCTCGTTTGTCATTTTTACTTTATAGAGGAAAAGGCAAGGGGAAAAGGTGTGTTCCAAATATTTCTTTTGACATGGATCGATGACAACAAAAAGGGCAATCTTTTTGCATAGTTGGTCACGTTTGACTAGAGATAAACATGAAATAGTACGGCACCTGTCTCACACACCTAACTTGAGATTTAAGCAAGTGATTATGGAATTAAAATTAAATCCCATCTTGAGTTAATTCCTAATGAATCAAATAAAACAAATAATTAAAACCCAACTCGTTAAAAAGATGAATTCATCTGGTCAAAAACAAAAAGGTATAGACAGAAAAACTACAGAGAAACACATACAAATTCATTCCATATGCATGATCATGCCTCTTTTTTGGGTCATGCAAAACCAAAAGGTTCATATAAGTCATAAGTACTACATAGGCAGACCCAAGAAAAAAACAAGAAACCATAAAAAAAATAGTTGTAACACAACAAGAGAAATAAAGACAGAAACAAGAACATACCAGAGCCAACAGCAGGTTCCTGGGGCTATGAAACTGGTCCCAGTTCCTTTCCTTAGCAAACTCAGCCATTTTTTCCTTGAGGAGATCAAGAGTGACACTTTCTCCTTCGGTTGCCCTTGTCATACTAATTTCCCCAAAAGAAGAGAAGAAAAGGACTTACACGAGAGAGCAAGGAGCAAGGAGCAAGGAGCAAGCTATATGAAAAGTTGGGTCTTGGGTGTAACTTTCTTGGAAAGGGTCTGAGTGTTTATATAGACAGAAAAGGGGATAGGTAGGGGAGAGAAAGTGACAGGCCAGAAGCCAAGAGGTTGCTTTGGGAGGGGGGGGGCAGTGAAAGAGAGAAGCCTATATTGTGTAAATATTAAAATAAAATAAAATTTAATTCATTTTATTTTTTATATTACTTTATATTATTACTTTAAATATATATTTTAAAAAAAGTAGATGGGTATTTGAGACAAGGTAGTTTTAATGGTAATTTCTCTTTTTTAATATAGTTATTTTTAACTATTTTTAAAAATTAAATTAAATTCTTAACTATCAGAATATTTCTAGATATAAAAGTTTATTAAAATTTTTAATCCCAAAAGTTTAACTAAATTGATGGAATATGTCCGTACACTTTCGTAGCTTTCATAAAGGTTCATGTATTATAGATTTTGTTTGATCGTGGACTTTAATTTTTAAAATTCCTTAATCCAATCATTGTACCATTAGTCTGTAAATACCATTAGTCTCTCTGTTATTAATTATTTGGCTGTTACATTTAGAATATGCTTTTTATTGTTAAAAAAATCATAAGAAATAGAAATAGATAAAAAAAAAAAAAGGGGGGGAAAGATTTAGACAGATGGTATGAATATTAAAAAAAGATTGAAAAAATAAGGGCCACCAATTTTTTTTCTTTGATTTGTAATTACATGTCATTAAAATTTATGAAATAAAAACATAACTAAATATATATAAAAAAGCTCCATTAAATTCAAAAACACTTTGTTTTAAAAAAAAACTCAAAGTTCAAATCAATTACAAAATAGCGCCAAAGATCTAATATCCTCGTTCAATAACATAATATATAAATATAAGCATAGAATTTATTTACCAAACAACCTTAAACAAGGAAAAAATAAATAAAAATGTTTAACTAATAAGAGGATATATATATATATATATATATATATATATATATATATATATATATATAACTTTTCCTATATAAATTGTTATGTAATTGAATCTAATTTTTAAAACTTGTTTATCAGTAAACTTGTTTATTAGTAAATTAGTAATCTTATAAAAAAAAATATAATTAGTAAGCATTTAACTTGTAGGCCTGTAATTTTCATTGTTATTTAGTAGACTTTAATTTTCGAGTATGTTTGGCAATGTAATAACGGTTACTTTTCAAATAACTTTTCGTGCCAAAATGCATGCAATGATTTTTTTTATTTTTTAAAAATTATTTTTGACATCAGCACATCAAAACAATCCAAAAATACAAATCATATTAAATTTTTAAAAAACATTTTAATTTTTTGGGAACGCGGTTTGCACCGCGTTCCCAAACGGTTTCTTATAATTTTTTATATAAAAAAAATACCAAAAATATATATCAATCTATATTCTTTTATCAAGGAATTCCTTTTAAAAAAGGCAACCAGAACTAAAAAAATAAATTAAATTTGGTTTTAAAAAGAAAAATTGACAAAATTGAATCAAAATCTTCATCTCGTTATGATCACCTTAAATAAAAATCAAATGACAATTGAATAAAATCCCGTTATTAGTAAATGATTCTTGCACACTATATATAATCAAACAGCTTGGCATTATATAATTTCTCTTTTATTGCATTAATCAACTTGTCTACGGTTTTCTTTTGTTTTCTTAGACATGGATAAGACTGCATGCTCTTGTTACTTGAGAAGATAACAATATTATCTTACCAGATGATAACTGTGATAATTTTTTTTTTTTTTAGTTTAACATGGGTGTCCGGCTAGCTTGCAATAATTGTGATAGCTTTACATTGCTACTTGATGGAATCAATTTATTGCCTTTCTTTGGGACCAATTTGGATATATGTATGTGAGCTAAAACTTGCTTTTCATCCTCTTAAATGTTTTTTGGTATTGTGTTTTTAATTGTATCGAGTGCATTTTAAAAATGAATTTGCTCTTAAAAAATATTAAATTGATATTCTTTTAGTGTTTTGTGATAATTTTTGGTGTATTGATGTTAAAAATAAATAAATAAATCTAAATAAAATATTATTTTGATATATTTTTAAATAAAAAAACTCCTTATATTACAATACCAAACATACACACAGTTATTTTTTTCTTTTTGTTTTTTCCTTAGTTGAGTAGTTTAGGGGATTCATCAAGACTTCGATTACTTACATCACTGGATCAACATTCCTTCTAAATATTCTTCCTTTTATCTTAGCGGGAATTAATTAAATTGATTCTCATAATCACTGATTTAAATCCGGCTTAGCCAACCCACCCCTACCTGAAACGGGTTTTAAAAATAAATTATTTAGGAGTTGATGTATGATCCTAGTTAAAACTAGTTAATTTTTTTATTTTTAAAATTTTTAAATAATATTATTTTGATTTTTCTAAAAATAAACCCTAGTAACAAACTCCAGTAGATAAACTCTGTAGCTTTATTGACACACAGTCCATCATTGAAGGGAGTTAATTGCTAGTAATCAGCGGAAACAAGGACCTAATTCGAGCATAAGAAGAGTTCAGGGATGATTTTGTCACCACTCTAATCCATGAGGTTAAGAAAATCGACTCTCTAATCCGAAAGCATGGGTGCATGGTTGTTAAAAAAGTTGTCAGATCATAAAATCTTAGGATTTTACAATCCGAGACAGAATCAACAATTTAAATCATTTTTTTATTTTTTACTCCAGTAGATCATAAAATTTAATTTTTTTTATTTTTTTTTATTTTAAATTAATATTTTTTAATATTTTTAAATCATTTTAATGTGCTGATATTAAAAATAATTTTTTAAAAATAAAAAATATATTATTTTAATATATTTTTAAATAAATAATATTTTTAAAAATAACCATAATCACTCTGACAAATATACTTCACATAAAAAAAAGCAAATCAATCTAATTTTTAATCTGAATTTTTTAAATTATTTTGGACTTCGATGTTTTCATTAACCCCCGCCCCGAACATGATTCAGAAGCATGAATCACATGATTTGATATTTTGAAAGCCCTTAAATTAATTTCACTGTGATGAAACAATATTTTTCTTATATTCATTGTGAACAAACCTTGTTTTGCATTAGCACAATATCAGTTAATGGACACAAAGATGATTAATGCGTGATTTTTAAGAATATTATTTAATTAAAATAAATTTTCTTATATTTTTTTTACATACCAAAACAATTTAAAAATACCTAAAAAATATTAATTAGTTACTAGTATATTTTTTAAGATAAAAAAATTTAAAAAGTATATCTATCCACGAAAACAAACACTCCATACATTACATATCTGTTATTTATGATAAAATTAATTAGTTACAATAGTTATTAGAGAGATTATTAATTAATTACTAGTATATTATTACCAGTAAAAATAATGATGTGGATATTATTTTTATTAATCATTATAGAGTTTGTTAAAAAAAAAAAAAAAACAGGCTCCTCCATCTGGATTGTCGTCCTTCCATTAATTGTTTTTTTTTCCCCTTTCAAATCAGGTGTTTTCATAACATGTATTGTGTTTTCTGAATTGTTACCAATAATCAAAATTCACGAAATAAATTTATTTTTTTACCAAAAAGTATAGTTTAAGGTACTCAAATAAAAAAAAATAAAAAATCTAGGGGCTATGTCCAAATTTCAAAATAATTTTTGATAATTAAGCCTTGTTTATTTCTTTTTTTCATTTTAATAGTTCATTGAGTGATATACCGAGCATTTGAATTGTAGAAAATCATAAGAAATATTTTAAAATATTTTTTATCTATAAAAATATTAATTTGATATTTTTCTGTATATTTTTTTTATGATTTCAATGTATTGATGTTAAAAAAAATAAAAAAATATATTTTTAATTGAATAACATTTTTATAACCCTCTTTTTTTCCTTACAAAACTCTTAAATTTAAAATTAGTAAAGGTATTTAATTGATCATATTTGGTGAATACAAGTAATTAAACAAACAATGTATAAAATACATTTATTTCTAAATTGTCTTAATATATATATATGTTTATGCAGACTACAATCCAGCTACAAACAAATGATATGAAACCTTCAAATGCTTAATATAATTGTTTGACTTAGAGCTTGAATTTCTGAAGATTTTATTCTGCCAGCTAAACATATTTTCCCGTTCTTCTTAGCTCTAGCAAAGATCATGTGTGTCGTCGACACCTCTTTCAAGTGATGCAATCGTGCTGTAAGCATTGCTTAAGTATCTTCACTATTTTGCATTTAAAATATTTCGTGTCCATGTAGCCATATTAGAGGAAGGATTTTGTTCACATAGTTTGATTAATTAGATATTAACAACCTTAATCTCCAAGTAAAAGATACATGATCTTGTCTGAAATTATTTAAGCATGTCATGTCCCACAAAAACACGTTCTTGATTAATTAATGCAAGCACTATTTACCCTTTTATCTTTCAAATTTTAAATTTGTTTTATTAAGAAATTATTTTTTTTTATTATTATTATTAACGTGGATGTTCGGACCAACTTAAATATACCTCGATTAATTTTATGGATTTTATACTTTACACAATGACTATGATACTTGACACAATCAATTGATCATTTACATGATTTATAAGATTATATTGCGATAATTTTTATATTTTTTATCTAATTAAGGAAAATAAAGGACTGAAAATAAGCTTTTTACTAAAAAAAAAGAAAAGAAATAATGTAATTAGAGGTAAAAACTAGATCTCACACACCCATCATCTTCCACTAATTGTTTATTACCGCATTTCACGGGCATTAGGATCCCAAGTGGGGAACTCTATGGAATTAAGAATTTAAGATAGCTAGAGCAAAATAATAGTAAATAGTTAACTTGTTTTATTTTTTCGTTTTATGATAAAAGGTATTTTTAAATAGTATTTAATTACTATTTTAAAACAAAAAATATATAATAATATTAGACAGAGAGGATAAAATTTCCATATCCTTTCGTTTTCATATCATAAAACATATTTATTTTTATATATATTTTTTTATTTTAACAACCAAATATATCTCTATTTTTTTTCTACTTGTAATTTATATGCCAGTACACTAATCAAAACAACCTTGAGAAAACGTCTCTTATTTAGATTGATATACTAATTAATAATAAACTCAAAAAATGAATTAAAAAAAGAGAACCAAATTATTTTGCCGACATAGATAAGGATTCACATGCTAAAACGTTAATAAATCTCTTCCTTTACTAGCAAATCCTTGCAGCCTCAGGATCAACCTTCAAGTCGCTATCAATTCAAAACATTATCGTAGACCGAAAGTGAACTTGTATGATGAACATGTGAGCATCACCAGCAAGATTTTTCAAAGATTCAACATGTATTTTTGGGCATGTCTCCTTGATTTCGGCTATAGAACAAAATAGTGGCTTAAAGTTTAGTAAGGAAAGCAGGGCAATTTGACCCTAGAGTCTTAGACTGGTTAGTGTCGGCAAAGGAAGGGGCACTCGACAGGGAAATGACCCGTGAGAGTTCTTGTGTTCCTTTTTCTGCTAATAATTTCGTGTTTCATACCATAATTATGATGTATGGAAGTGTGTAATTAGAAACTAAATATAAGGGTAGAGTTTAATGATTTTAAATTGGAAATTAAAAAAAAATTTAGATAATGGTGAGATCAAGATATTTATTTAAATAAAATAAAGGGGAAATGAGTGGAAATTTGAAGAAAAAAAATCAATCCAAATAACAAAAATAAAAATCCTAAAAAATTCTCAATTATCATACCCTTCACTAGGTTGACACTTAACCTCCAAAACGAGTTTACTTGTTAACCTTTTAATCCCCCCACCACCTCATGCAAAATACCAAGCATAATTAAAGAAAGAAAATATTAATATTAATTCATAACGACTCCAGGCATTAGGTTTTTAAGATTATTTATTAAAAAACTAGTGAATTTTCAAAATAGTAAAATAAAAAATTTATTCTAATTGAAAATACAAAAAATAAAATGCATCGCCTATTTTAATTTCACATTTGATTGATAATTTCAACCCAAATAACATTGGTTAAAACCCGAAACAAAAAAAAATAAAAAAATAAAATCACCATTGTAATGAAACAATTTATTGGGCTTTATTTCATTCTAGCATAATTGTCTATCCTCGGGCCTTGGCCCTCTTTGTTTCTAAGGTCACACAATTTAGTCCCTGAGCTCCATTGGCTGATAGTTGAAACTGGCAAGTTCTGTCTAGCCCACTCCCCTTATTTATTATTTCATTTCATTTTCATCCACAAAGGAGAGGCCCAGTGGTTAAAAATCTGCCCAAATTATATGATTTGGGCCATGCCCTAGCAAATCTTAAAATGAGAATACACGGTACAAATGTTGTTGACAAGGTCTGTACATCGTAATAAATAAATAAATAAAATCTGATTTATTATGATAGTGATAAGATTTGTTTTACCTATCTGAAGAAACTAATTTACACATTTCTTGTTGCCTTGCCTATCCCAAAAACCTCTTAATAACAAGTTCAAGGAGTTGGCGGGGATGGATAAAGAGATATATTCTATTTTTTGATTTTACGAGTTTAAGATAGTTTTTTCCTGTTGTGGTTTGAAAACATAAATTTTTTTAAAAAAACTATAAATTATAATTTTTTTACGGCCATAGTTTCAAAAGAGAATCTTCCATTGAATAATGTAAAATTATAGTGTATGTTGATTAATTTAAACATTTTCAAAACTATCGTTAAGATAAAATGCAGTTTTAACTATGATGAAAGAATAAATCATAGTTATTAAAACTTGTAATTTAAAACCTGACATTTATTTACTTTTAAGATGATTTGGAAAAAATATTTAGCCGTGAAACTTGGTAAAGCATGCTGAATTTTTTGTAGCCAGATTACCTATGACAAAACCGATCCAAACTTAACCAAAGCAACGAGGAACTTTTATTGATCGAATTTGAATCCAAAAGTTAATCCAATAACCCATCTACCTAGAACTTTTTTGTCCAACACTAATGCAACGAAGAACTGCAATGAACACCTGCCACCTTTTTCTTCATAAAAAAACAACTAGAATGTAATAATTATGAAATGGGAAGTGGGCAGCTAGCCCAGCGAAGTGAATGATTGTCTACCAACAAGAAAATGCAAATCAAAATGGGATGGTAGAATATTCTGAAACGAAAGGGAAAGTGCAGAGAAGCTGGGCCAAGAAATGCATGATGCATCCAAGTTTGAAATGTTGGCAACACTTGCAGTGCATGTTTCTGTGCTCTGCAGATGGGACCTCCATGCTCTTACGAGCATCCTTGGCTGTTTCTCTAACACTTTGCTAAATTTAATGGAATCAAACCAGTTGCCCATGTGATCCCTTGTTAGCTTGTGTCTTTGTTTAGGGACCACCTCAACATACTTGTGCCCACTTGCACATGATTCCATCCCTATGTTTTTTTTCTTTTCACATTTCAGGATATGTTTTTTTTTTAATACGAACATTTAAGGATGTATTTGATAAAAGTGTAATGGAGTTTGCGAAGCAATTAAGTTCTTTCTTTTCCCACTATTTTGAGATGTGTTTTACGGGAGTCAAATTGGTATTTTTTTGGTCGAATTTTAACCTTAACAAAGCTTTTTAATTTCTTTCTTTTTTTTACTTGAAAATACAACTCAAATAGTTTTTTATTTTTTATCTCTCGACAATTATTATATATATATCTCATACTATTGGAGAATATTATATATGTCAGTATTAGTTGCCTAGATTAGTGGTGGTACTTAAGGATATAAGCATAAGTCTAGGAGCTGATGATTGCATATCCCATATTTTTAGTCTAATTACATGATATAGATAGCATCAATAACTGGAGGCAATCCTCTATATATACACATGTATTTTGTATGAGATTGATATATAGAACTTGAGTCTTTTTAAACTTTTAATTTCTTTATGGTATATAAGACCGGTAATACTATTTCCCTGCTTGTATTTTTTTGTAATTCTTGTTATGGCAGAAAACAGGAGTCATGATACAGCTGAATTTTCAAAAGAGATGGCTATCTCCTCATCCAATATTGTTGACGGAGATACCAACACTTCTCATAAATTGAGTCCAGTATTGTTGAATGAATTTAATTGTCTTCCTTGATCAAGGGCAATTACAATTGCATTTGCTGGGAGATAAAAGTCGGGATTTTTCAAAATCACAACTAAATCTCTTGATGTTGCCTCACTAGAGTGTGAGGCTTGGCTGTTAGAGGACTAACTAGTTATGTCTTGGATTCTTAATTCAATGGAACACAATCTTGCCAAGATTTTTAGTTATTCAGAGTCCTCTTTGGATTTTTGGGATGCTGGCCATGATATGTATGGCAACCAAAACAATTCTGCCTGGATTTCTTAGATTCACCAGGACATTACTAGTCTTTATTAAGATGGAAAACCCTTTGTAAGTTTACAGGGAAGTTTAAAAGGTTTGTCAAGCGAATTGGAGATTTATAGACCTTATATTGTTGATGTGGATGTCTTGTAGAAACGAATAGAAGAGGATTGTATTTTCCAACTACTAGTGGGTCTTAGTCCTGATTTAGAGGACTCAAGGAGCCATATTTTAATGAATATTGAACTTCCATCCTTTAAGAATGTATGTGCCACAATTCAACATGAAGAAGTTCATAGAAAGGTCATGCATCGTACTATTACTCCAAGTGCTCCTGATGTTCATCCCTATCTTGCTCGTCCATCATTTGAAGAAAAACTCTACAAGGGTAGATGTTTGAATCTCAAATGGAAGTACTATCACAATATTGGACATTCTATTGCTCGTTGTTAGAGCCTACACCAAGAGATGAAGCCTAAATTGCAAATGATCAGAAAGGAAAATGATTCACTAATCATAAGGCTCATTTAACTACACATTCTACTAAATCTTTTTCTTCTAATCTTTCTGCCTTGCTAAATGATTTTGCAAGATATTTATAAGATAAGTACGGTCAGGGAGCAGTACAAGATAGAGATGTTAACTAAAGACATGATCAGCCTTCAGCACTTCTTTATTCCTGCTTTTCTTTTTTGATTGCCTTTTGTTCTCTAACTAACATTCTCATTTAATTTTAAAGTTTTATTTACTCTTTACTAGGTTATCTTTCAGGGCCTCATCACTAAGAAGATGATTGGTAGAGGTTTTCATTTGCATGGTTTCTACTATTTCTCTCCTGACTCTCGGGTTTCAAAAAGATTTCAAGTTGTCTTCACTCTTATCAATGAGCATCTTTTATGGCATCACCATCCAACACATCTTTTAACGTCTATTTTTAGTAAAATAACTCTGGTTTTGCCTACATGAACTATCGATTATGATATTTTTCATTTCTCTAAGTCTTTTAGGCTTTTAATTCATCACTACTCAAGCATTTAAAATTATACATTCAGATGTTTGAAGACCTTTTTTCACTTCTCTTGGTGGTTTTAAGTATTTTGTAACCTTTATTGATGACTTCTCCAGGGTTACTTGAGTATACTTATTGAAATCAACAAGCAAAGTTTTTTGGTATTTCAAAGATTTCTATATGTTAGTTACTACTGAATTTTTAGCTCATATTAAAATTCTTTTATCTGAAAATGGCATAGAATATATGTCTCGTGACATGACAAACTATTTAATCTCTAATGTCATATTGCATCAAACTAGTTGTATTAGTACACCCCAATAAAATGGAATAGCTAAACGTAAAAATCTTGATTTACTAGATAAGATTTGAGCCATAATTCTTTAAATGAATGTTCCAAAATATTTTTGGTTTCATGGAGTTCTAAATGCCACTTATCTTGTAAATCACTTACCCAACCGATTGTTGGATTTTAAATGCCCTCTTGAAGTATTGCAAGACAAAAAACCGGATGTGTTTCATCTAAAAAACTTTGCTTGCATTTGTTTTGTACATTTATTGGCTGCTCAGCGTGACAAGCTTGATTCTAGAACAGTTAAGTGCATATTCTTAGGCTATTCGTAAACTAAGAAAGGATACAAGTGTTATGATTCTACCTCCAAGAAATTATATATCACTAGAGATGTATAATTTGTTGAAACTAATCCATATTTTAAGGGTGCTAGTCAAGGGAAAATACTATTTGAGTCTTTCCCCTAACCCAATATTGATTCTTGTCATGAACATTCCACTAATTGGCTCATACCAGCTCAGAACCCCACTGAAAGTGCTTCACCTTTTGTGAGTGCCTTGATGCCAACTCATGATCTCACTAAATGTTTCACCTTCCGTGAGTGCCTCTGATGATAACTTGGATTTTGTTGGTGTTGTATATCTATAAGCTATTATTGGCTTAAATGAACTGCAATAATTCATTGCACAAGGAAAACCAGTATCTTCTCGACGTAATCCTTCAAGAGCTCATCACCCTCCTTCAAAATTACAAGACTATATTGCTCATACAATCAGGTATCCAATTATTAAATCTCTGACTTATCAAAGAATACCACATTTTCACAAAGCTTTATAACTATCTTCAATGTTCATGAGCCCAAGAATTTTCAAAAAGCTCAATCTCAAGTTGTTTGGCAGAAAGCTATAAATGAAGAGTTGACAACTTTGTGGAGAATAAAACTTGGAGTATAATTCCTTTTTCACATGGCAAACATGTAGTTGGTAATCGTTGGGTGTTTAAAATGAAATTCAACTTTGATGGTTCTATTGATTGACATAAAGCATAATTTATTGCTCAAGGCTTTACTCAGAAGTTCAGTGTTGATTACAAGGAGATGTTTACCCTAGATGCCAAGATGACCACTGTCAGAGTTCTTTTATCAGTTGTTATTAATAATGGGTGGTCTTTGTCTCAAATGGATGTTAAAAATGTGTTCCTGCATAAAGATCTTGAAGAAGATGTTTTTATGAAACTTTGTCCTAAACATTCTTAAAGTGGCGATCCCAACCTTGTTTGTAGACTCCATAAATTCATTTATGGTTTGAAACAAAGTCCTCGTGCATGGCATGTGAAATTAAGTACTACTCTTGAAGCTCTTGGTTTTTCTAGGAGGTCGGCTGATTTTTCACTATATGTCCGAGTTGGTGCAATTGGCAAATTGATGGTGCTTATCTATGTGGATGATCTCATTATCACCAGAAATAATATTGATTTTATTGCTCAATTAAAGAAGAATCTCCAGCATTATATTCCAATTAAGGATCTTGGTCTTTTGAATTACTTTCTTGGAATTGAAATGACAATTTCCAGCAAATAGTTGTTTTTAAATCAACATAAATACATTTAGATTTGCTTTAAGATGTTGATATGTTACAAATTAAATCTGTTGTTACTCTACTATATAGAAAATTTAAGCTTGATTTTTTGGGAGAAGCTCCTGGTTTCCCTAGTTATTATTAAAAGCTTGTTAGAAAGCTTAGGGGCGGAAGCGGGGGGGCAAGCAGGGGCCCGGGCCCCCCCTGCAATCCTCTTTTTTTTTTCTTTTTTTTTTTTCTGTAATGGATAATTAGGTAATTAAATAGGAGAAAATGTTATATTTTTTATTTTAAAAAAGTGGCTCTCCTAAATTAAGTGTGATTTTATTTTTGATTTTCTTTGAATTTACTCTTGACCTACATGGAAAAGAAAAAAAATATAAAGGCATTATTTTGTGAAATAAAAAACAGAGCCACCAATTTACCCTAATATCCTGCAGCCAATCAAAAACATAAATCACGAGCAAAATTTTTCTACAAAAAGATTGAAGCAGAGCTACTAATTAATTTATGTTTTATCAAACAAAATAAGGTAACTTAAATTTAAAATATATTTTTGTTTTGTTTTGAGATGTTTGTTAATAATTTGATGAGGTTTTTTTAATAATTCTATCATTTTTGCTCTTTTTTTTTCTTAGATCTTCTAGTTCTATCAATTGTTTTTTGAATTCTTGTTATATTGATTTTTTTTAATTAATTAGATATATTTTATTGGTTTGTTTTGATTATGCTTAGATTTTTTTTATGTTCTGTTTTTAGCAAAACTGCCAAAATTATCAATTTTTTCTTATAATATATGTTTTGATTTTAGGTTGAACCATGAAAAAAATAAGAAGAATTAATTTTTTTTTTAAAGAAAAAAAATATTGATAACTCACAGCCTACTGAACGAGCTTTTTCAGCGATTAAAATTGTTAAAACAAGACTTCACAATCGGATGGAGGATGATTTTCTTGCAAATTATTTGATTATCTATATAGAAAAAGAAATTGCTGAAAGATTCACAATTGATATGACAATCGATAAATTCTATTATATGAAAGAACGACGAGCATAATTAAAATAAATATGTAAGAATCATTCTTTATTATTTTTTGCTTTATTTCAAAGTTTATCAAACATAAATAATGTTTTGTTTTAGCTAATGTTTCTTATATACTTTGTATGTTTATATTTGATTGGTATAAAGACCAACAACATTAAAGTAATGGATATATTATGAAGAAGAAATTAACTTCATTACTTTGACTCAATTTGATATTGCTCCAAACCTTTTACCTTATACAAAGGTTATTATATATTTGTAGTAAGTTATTTGAATAAAACTAAATTATATAGGTTTTGTTTTACAACTCATGTATAATAAATTAAAACAAATATTATATCTTATTATATTAATTTTGGCCCCCCCTAATAAATAATTCTAGCTCCGCCCCTGAGAAAGCTTATATATTCGACTATCTCATGACCTGATATTACATTTGCAATTAGTCTTGTTAGTCAACATATGCATGCTCCAACCATTCAACATCTAAATACAGTGACACGCATCTTGCGGTATTTAAAAAAAGACATTATTGGTTGTGGCATAATTATAAATAATAATAGGCACACTAATGTTATGGGGTATTTTGATTCTGATCGGGTCAGAAATGCACTTGATCTTTCTACTATTGATTAATGTATGTTTGTTGGTGATAACCTAGTTTTGTGAAAAAGTAAAAAACAGCAAATGGTAACTTCTTCTAGTGCCGAAGCTGAATATCATGCTATGGTCTTAGCAACATGTAAGCTTGTATAGCATAAAATTCTTCTTGCTAATCTAAGTTGTTCATGCATTACTCTAATGATACTTTTTTATGATAATCAGGCCTCTATGCATATTGCTTCTAATCTTGTTTTTTCTTGAACGGACAAAGAACATTGAAGTGGTTTGTTACTATATTCATCAGCAAGTTCAATCTAAGCGTTTTGCTACTTATTATATGCGTAAAAATGACCAATTAGCAAATGTGTTCACCAAAGTTATGTTGTCTACTTGGTTTCACCAGCTTATAAGCCATGTTGAATCCATTAATCCTTTGGAACCAGTTTGAGGGGGCAATTGAAAAATGTTCTTTTGTATATATGTCAATATTAATTGTCGAGATTAATGGTGGTAGTTAAGTATATAATCATAAGTCTAGGAGCTGATGATTGCTTATCCCATATTTTTAGTCTAATTACGTGATAAAGATAGCATCCATAACTAGAGAATTGAATCTTGTATGAGATTGATATATAGAATTTGAGTCTCTTTCGACTTTTAATTTCTTTACATACAAAACATGTACATGAAATTGACATGCACCCAACCTTTCATGATAAACGTACCTCCAAGAAAAATGTAGCTTTCTTTTTAAAGTTCTTCGACCAATCATTTTTATACTTTTTTGGACCTATATATAAGTTGTAACTATAACTAATTTGTAATATATAATTTACAGTAGCTAGACAAAATATATATATCAGGAAAGGATGTTTTATATGGATTCATGTTCCTTGGAAGCAGGCTATATATACAGGGAAAACAAACGAAAATAAAAAGTAAGGCCACCATAGCAGCTCATAGCCAAAATTATTAAGCATAGTTAGTGTTATTAGAAGCAATAGCTACCACATTTGAACATGTGTTAGATAACAAGGTACAATTATATTTTTGTAAAAATATAATTGAATTGAAAATGATAAAATTTGACATGTTTTTCACATGATTTTAATAGTAATATATCAAAATTATATATAAGAAAAACATCTAAAAAAATATTAACTTGTTTTTGGGTATAAATACACTTTGAAAAACATTTTTAGAGGCATTATCATACACAAAATAATTCTCTTCCATTCTCCTGAATTTTACAATAATTATACGCACGCTAGGTGCACATATAGAGTTTGAATTATGCAGCAAAATGAAAAGAAATGAAAAGAAAAGGGAGTCAAGTTCTAGTCTTGAATAAAAAAGAAACAAGAAGCGTTCTAAAATGGAAAATAGAGGTGATTGTTAAAGATACACAAATTAAAAGAGATAGAAATATGTTTAATTAAAAAAAAGATATATATATAGTGTTGTAGTGAATTCTTTTAATTTTAAAATTAAAAATACAAAAAATATGTTATCTTTATTTTTACCGTCTTAATATTTAGTGTTCGAAATAATAATTAAAAGCCATCTTATATTAATAAATGACAGAAACTTAAAAGTATATTTTTCTTAAGAAATTGCATAAAAATATATATGTTTTTATCAGAAAGACAAAAATTCAAGCACCTAAATGGACGCTACAAAGCTAATCTTGACAAGCATTGAACTAGCTAATCTGTTCAGGCCAAAAAAGAAGAAAAAAAGAAAGAAGAAGAAGCTCTTTAATTAGAGCTTAGACTTTAGACCACTAGTGGCATGATTCTTGATTAAAAAAACCACACCATACAAGAACTCAACTGGGAAATTAAGTAATTATATAATCTGAAAGGACCTTGCTAGCCAGCCATCACCTATGACAAATACATTTGTAGTGGTATGCACTGTGTATTGGGTCGTTTCCCTCTACAGGAACTTGCTCAGCTCTACACTTGTATTTGCATCCTCTACATTCATTGTAAGTGCAAGTCGGAGCTGTGGAGCCAATCATCAATCTCTTTGAAGACATCTGTTCTTCATTGCCACCCTGTACGTGCGTACTTAGGAAAAATCAAAGAAAATTTACCGATAGATTAAGCAAATCTAGTTACTTTTTTTTTTTTGTGTGTGTAAATGCTTGTTAACTAGTCCTTACCAGCGCCTGTGAATCTTCCTGTGATGGTGTACTGATACTTTGATGATAAGTCAGCAGCTCTTGATTTCTGGATCCTGCAATACATAAATGAATTGTGGTATCAATAAGCTAGATAGATTAAGCTGGTAAATTTGGGGTACAAATAAAGAAGATAAGGTGGTCAGCGTATTTTCTTGACAACCAAACAGAAGAGAAAAGATCACAGTACTGCAAGAAACAACAAGTGAGCTTTAAGCTAGACCAAGCAGTATTAAAACTTGAACGAAGGATACAAATATAATATTAGGAACCCAAAAGGGTAAAAAGATTCATGTAACCTTGAATAACAAACGCTGCAAGAATAAAGGTAAAGAGAAGGGAGAGTAAGCAGCATAGTCTAGTGTTTGCCATTCTTCCCTTTGTATCAAGGGGAGTAAACTTATGAGTAGGTGGTGAATATATTTGAAGGATGGATGAGGGAGAAAGAGAGGGAGGCTGAGAGGGTGAGATTGAGAGAGTTTGTGGTCAATCGATGCCAAGAAGAGATAGACTGGCAAGAAACCTGCAAAGACTGAAGGGGTCCCCAGCACTTTTAAAGAAGACAGAGTACCTGCTAGAGGCTGGAGCTAGAGCAAGCATGGGATCAATCACTGGAATGTACCTTAAGATTTGAGTGTTTAAATTTATTTTATATATATATATATATATATATATATATATATATATATATATTATTTTGATTATTTATAAATAAAAAACACTACAAAAAACAGAATGAAAACGCTACCTTATCTGTAGTCATTGAACTTTTGACCATTTAATGTTTGGGTTATTTTGATGAATTTTGGAGGGCAACAGAGGCATTTCAGGTAAGAGAATCATTTTGATTTTGTCTGAAGTTAGACATTATTCGTACGCCTGTTGAGGCTGGAAGAAGCGTGGAGACATCTTACGATTCTTACCAACCGATAGAAGGATCCAGGGCTTCCAGCCCTAGGAAACAGCCACCCCAGCTCCACTGTGAATAATAGCAGGAAAGATATGTTGGAAACCTGTTGAACACTAAGTTACAGTATTTTGGTCAAGTAAACAAGCACTGAAGATCACACTGTGTTTGCTTAAAATATGCATGAACTGTGCCCCTGCCATTTAGAAAAGACGGCATGGTACTAGCACCGTTTTCAGCGTATCAGAATCAGAATGCGATGAAATTCAAACTTGGGAAATGATGTTTCGAGATCTTGTTTTATCCTCTGTTACTGCTAAATCTTGCTCAATTTTTTTTGTTTTAAAAAAGCATTGTTTTTTGGATTGACTAGTAGCTCATGAACTAACCCGTCTCCCTTGCAATCCAAGCCTAGAGTTAGCCTCGCCTTAATTGTTATTTAAACAAGCAAAAATTATGTCTTAGTTCGAGAGGGTCTATACTATTTCTTTTCTGCATGCCATGGAGTTTTGAGAAATCCAAGCTTTTCATATATATATATATATATATATATATATATATATATATATATATATAGAGAGAGAGAGAGAGAGAGAGAGAGGAATTTTTTGAATGAACCACACTCTTTTGTATATATTAAGACCATGTTTGTTTGTTGGAAAGTTATTTTTTTTAAATAAATTCCGGAAAAGTAAATTATTTTCTTATATTTGGTAATGTAATGAAAAATGAGTTGAAAAACACTTTCCAGTATTTGGTTGTATCATGGAAAATGAGCTGGAATATAACTTATTAATGTTTTATTTTTTTCAAGTTTATTAAAATAATAAGGAACAAATCTTACAAATTAAAAGATTGAATGAGAATGAAATTAAAATATATATATATATATATATAAATTATAAATTATCTCAAATAAAATAAATAATAATCAAAATAATAGAGATCAAATCTAAAAAATAAAAAAAAATGAAAGATAAAAAAATTAAAATAGTAATAATAATTACCAATTCATAAATTATTTCAAATAAAATAACCATTAAAAGAATGAGGACCAAATTTGATAGATAAAAAATTTCAATTAAAAAATGATAAGGAAAAAGCAAATAATAATTATAAAAATGAGGATCAAATTTAATATGAAAATTAAATTCTAAGGGATGAAATTGAAAAAACAATATTCAAAACAAAATATATATAGCAATCAAAAGTTTGAGGATCAAATTTGATATAATCATAAAATAATATAATATTTCTAAATTTTTCATAACTTCCGGAAAGTGTTTTCCGCCCAAAATTAAAAAAAAAAACACTTTCCTGGAAATCAAGCTAAATTTTCTTTTGACTAGAAAGTGTTTTTTGTTGATTAACTTTTTTAATGGTAAAAAAATATAGAAAAATTTTAAAAATAATTTTCTATAAACCACTTTTCAAGAACTAAATGCACCCTAAAAATCCATCGATGAAAAAAGATCAAGAAAAGCTCAACCCAATTCATAAATATAAGCACAATTGAAGTTTACATGGAGTTATACGTTTGAGTATTGATAAGACCTCATTTCAAGTTTTTTTTCAAAAAATAATAATCGGATTAACTAGTTTAAAGTATAACTCGATCCATGTCGGCTTTGAACCGATGAATAATCGGATTAACTCGTTGGATAGGCTGTTTATATATATATATATATATATATATATATATATATATATATATATATATATATATATATATATATATGCTATTTTGTTTAGTTTCCGGTCATTGGGATTGAATGGTTTTGTCTCCTGACTCTCATCCCTCTCTTACACTTAAAAAATAATGAAGCCCTCGAAGATTTCTTTATGAAATCTGAACCACAATGACTTTTAAGTGATACTCTCTAAAGAAAAAGGAAAAAAAGAAAAGAAAATTTAAGAAGTACATGAAAATTAAATACAACCCCTTGATGTGAGATATATTGAGTGGTCATGGTAAAATAAGATAATTTAACTGGTCAAGTTTTTGGTTTACTCATTAATGGTCATGAGTTTAAGTTTCTTCAGGATCACTGGAGGCTTACATGGTCATTAATTTTAGGGCTCGTGGGATTAGTCGAGGTGTACGCAAGCTGACCCAAACACTTATGTTAATAAAAAAAAATGGTTTATAAATTATTTTTAATGCCTTTTGAAAAGTTCTACACAATATAATTCTTATATTTTATATATAATACTAAAAACTAATAAAAATAATCAATTTTTTTTTATTTAAGTGTTATTTAACTCGGCTGAATTTAATTAAAACTATTTTAACAGACACTTTAAATGTCTATATTACAATCCTTACATTATTGGTAACTTTATTATTAGACGAGGCTATGCAATATTACATAAATATAAGTAAATTAATTATCATGATAATAACAGTTAATTTACATCGATAAAACTAAAAAAACACAAGCATCAAAGGAATTCTACTAATTAACAAAACTCTAAAACGCATTGGATTTCTATTGTACATGAATGCACTTTGAACCAAGAGACAATTCACTGTGGACTTGCACAATTGCTATATATTAAAACGCATAGGAAAAACACTATAGATTTACTGTGGATGCAGACTCATTGCACTGTGAACGACACTGTAGCCATAAACGGTTTGCACTGTGGATGACACTTTGTTTTGTTTTTGGTCAAGAATTGTGTATAGGGGCGTTGTCTTTTCTGTGTTCTCTGCCAAGAGCTGCTGGGTCTGGCTTAGAGCCATACCTAAATCGCTTCCAAAAGGTTCTAATAGCTTTGGGTCCAGATATGTCCACTTTTATTTGTTTTTCTCTCTAGATTTTTTTCCTTTTCTCTTATTTAATTTTAGCGTAGCTCTCAGGCCAATTAGTAGAATGTGTAGGGCACGTAGGAGGGAGTTTGGTCTATGGAACCACCAAGAGACGTGAAGAATGCATTTCAACAACTTAAGGGAAGAGGGTATATAGTTCAGATGGACTACCTCCTATAACCTCCACTCATAGAAATGCATGAAGTTCCCCTACATATCAAGCAACCTACATATCTTGATAGTCTTCTAAGCATCTTTCTTCTTTTCCAATAGCGTTGGGTCTAGATATTGCCAATTTTATTTATTGTCCTCTTTAGATTTTTTTTTCTTTTCTCTTATTTAATTTTTTTTCCTCAGCAAGACCCGTCAGTGCTGGATCTTACCCCAAGCAGGACCCAATTGTTTTGGGTTCGAACCCCTTAGAGTTGGGTCTTGGCCCTAGCATGACCCAAAATAGCTTTGGGTCCGGCTGCATCCAGACCCATCATTGTCGAATCCTGTTCCAGCATGACCCAATAGCGTTTGGTCCTGCCCCCAACAGGATCCAAAATAGCTTTGGGTCCGGCTGCGAGCAGGAACCATTTGAGTTGGTTGCTGCTGGAAGCAAACCCATCTGTTTTGGGTCCTGCTGCGACCAGGGTCCTTCAATGTTGGGTCATACCCCCAGCAGGACCCATCAACATTGGGTCATGCTTGGGGTAGGACCATCAGCGTTGGCAGTACCCATCAACATTGAGTCCTGCCCCCAGTAGGAAATTCAAATTTTGTTGGGTAAGGCTCCTTGGGTCTGTCATCACATCAAAATAATATAAAAACATCAAATATTAATTTGAAATGAGGAAAAAAATAAAATTCAAATTCAAATTTTCTTAAAAGCTTTTTGAAATGCAAAAAGAAACATGCTTTAATAAGAAAATTCAAGCCAACTTCAAATGAAAAAAAAATTATCATCAAAATATCTTAGATAGAAAAAAAATTCAAGGGATAGAAATTAGTTATATGTGTATTGAGTGCTACTCCGTTACGTGCTATTAATGGTGCTACTGTAGAAAGTACTTTATTTGAAGATGATGATAGTGCAAATACATTCCGTACTTTTAACCCAACTCAAGCATTTTTAAATTTTAAAAAAAAATTGTTATTGACCCGTTGTGGAGCGCGGGCCAAAATGCTAGCTATTTTATTATTACGTAATGGTTATTTGTGAAAATATTTAAAAAATATATATTGACATGATATTTTTTTTATTTTTTAAAATTAATTTTTTGTATCAACATCATACAAAAACATCAAAAAATATTAATTGAAATTAAAGAAAAAAATGAAAAATTTTAAAGATGGTGCGGTGTTACTATAGAAAATACTTTATTTGAAGATGGTGATGGTGCAAATACATTTCGCGCTTCTAACCCAACTCAGGAATTTTTATATTTTGAAAAACTATTTTTATTCACCTACTATAGAGTTCTAGCTAATATGTTAGCTATTATATTATTATATAACGGTTATCTTTTAAAATATTTTTTTTAAAAAAATATTTTAAGATAATATTTTTTATTTTTTTAAAATTATTTTTTATATCATCACATCAAAATAATACAAAAACATCAAAAAATATTAATTTAAATTAAAGAAAAAATAAAAAATTCCAAGATGGTGCTACTGTAGAAAATACTTTATTTAAAGATGGTAATGGTGCAAATACATTCCATGCTTTTAACTCAACTCAAACATTTTCCAATTTGAAAACAAAAAGTTTTTGACCTCCTGCGGAGCGTAGAGCACAGGCCAATATGCTATCTGTTATATTATTATGTAAGCGTTATTTAAAAAAATAAAAAATATATATTAAGATAAGATTTTTTTTATTTTAAAAAATTGATTTTTTATATCATCACATCAAAATAATAAAAAAACATAAAAAAATATATATATTAATTTGAATTACAAAAAGAAAAAAATATTTTTTTATATGGGAAAGAGGAAATAAATTGTTGTGACTTTTTTTATATTATACAAAAGTAGGGTAATGATAATTTTTTCTTTTTCTAGGTTGGGTTGAATTTTCTTATTAAATCATGTTTGTTTTTGCGTTTAAAAAATTCTTTAAAAAAAAATTGACAATTTTAAATTTTTATCTTTACTTCAAATTAATATTTTTTTTATATTTTTATATTATTTTTTAAAGATTATTTAAAAATAATATATTGAGATTGGGTTTGGCTGGGCACTTAGATCCAAGGCTTTTAGCCAGCCAGACCCAGTGATATTGGGTTTTCTCTCCTCTTCAAAATCCATGGCTAAAAAATGAAAGCTCGACTCCATATCCACCTAAATGGCAGAAAGAACTGCCGAAGAAACAACAGCAATAATAAGAACCATAAAAGGAAGAACCTCAACAAGAAGAAGTAGAGAGGAAGAGGAAGAGGAAGAGGAGGAAAAAGATAATGAAGATGATTCAGATGAAGAAACCAATCAAAATGCTAAGATCTCAGCTGTTGAGAATCGAAATGATGATGATGACGAAAATGAGGAACCGAATGACAAACTTCTTGAACCGTTTAAAAAAGACCAATTAATTAATTTACTTCAAGATCGCTGGGTCTGGGTGAGCAACTAGACCCAATAGTAATGTAGGGTCCTGGGTCCTTCCACAAGCATGGCAGGACCCAACACTCTTAGGTCCTGCTGGATTGGGTCCTGCTGGGCAGCAGGACCCAACATCTAGACCCAAGAGGATTGGGTTTAGTTGAATACAAATCACGAGAATATATATTCTTCCTCGAATTTTTCATTGAGAAAATTATTATTAGATTGTGTTTCACGTATAAATCTTTAATAAAAATGAATATTTAATAAAAATAAAATAATTAATTCATAAAAAAAGAAAACAAAGTATGTTGATTATATCAAAATTATGAGGCAATAAAAACTTTAGTTTATCATAGGTAGGGACATGGTTGTTAAAAACGAGTTTTGACTCGTAAAATCGTCGATTTTACTAGTCAAAATGCATAAAACGTGTAAAATCGGGTTTAAAACTTGAAAACCGGTAAAATCGGTCAAACCCAGTCAAACTCGCATAAAATCGGGTCAACCCGTAAAAAACGTAAAAACCGGTCCGATTTCACGTGAAATGTAAAACATGTGCCTTGTGCTGAGTCAGCACCCCCTTTTCCTAATCCCCACCCCACCCGCGATCGACACGAATTGGGATTGTGCAAGTTGAGTAAGGAAACCAGTACAACAACACTGGAACCAAAGGCTATGGTTCTTCATCTTCCAAGAACTAGGCTTTTATTATCTGAAGAAGAAACGATCATCATTTGGAGTGGAGAGAGAGCTGAGGGAGCATGAATTGAACCCAACACCACCATGTTAAGGGGACCTTTGTTGTTCACCTGATGACTCTGGTTTTTATGAAAGGATAAAGGATTCACCATCTCTATCTCTCTCCCTCCCTTTCTAAATGCGCAGAAGCAAGAACCATCACAACCAAGAACGAAAGAACTAGGATTTGGTTTGTTTAAAATCTTTCATTTCTTTTGCAATGTCCTTAGTTTAGTAAGAGATGGTGTCTGAAAGCTGCTTTTTTTTTTTTGGATTTTTTGTTGGTTTGTGGTGCTAGATCTGTATGATGAGACTAAAACAGAAGAGGATTTGAAAGCAGAGTATTTGTGTCCGTTTTGCAGCGAGGATTTTGATGTTGTTGGTCTCTTTTGCCACATCGATGAAGATCATCCTGCTGAAGCCAAGAATGGGGTATCATTTTCTTATCGAGTTCTATTGATGGATGTAAATTAAAAAGTTTAGTTCTTTAGTGTTAAATTGCTTCTGGTAAAGGGTTTTATGGGGTTTGATTTTAAATGAAATAATTTGGTTAACTGTGTGAGTTTGTCGCCTTGTTTTTGAGGATTTTTGATTTTATCCTAGAGCATATAAATTGATCATTTTCTTTCTGGAACACTATTAATTACACTTTCCTAGTTTTTTTTTTGTCTAGAGACTGTTACTGGAATGATACTGGAATTGTTTGTTTTCATGTATGTCTAGTTTGTGCTAAAAGGGTGGGGATGAACATTGTTACTCACATTACTGGGCAGCATGGGAACTTTTTTAATATATCCTTTTATCTCAAAATTTGACTCTTAACATTTAACATTTTGGTTCTGGTTTTTTTTTCATAATCTGGATTGGTTTACACACAACCAAACATGCATGTTTATGTAGTTCAAATGTTAATTATATGGAAAAGTGACCTAGGTAATGTTGGTAACTGAAAATTTGTCTAGTGAATCTCTAGGCTCATGGGAAACTTTCAACATCAAGGGGTGCTTGGGAATCTCCTATCTTGTTAGTTACCGGTTAACGGTGTCCAAACTATTAGTTTGTATTGACTTCTCTGTTGAAGTTCCTTGACTGGAGATTACGTGCAGCGTAAGAGGAGACTGCAGAAGGGGGGAGCTAACTCAGCATTTTCTATACTGAGAAAAGAGTTGCGAGAAGGAAGTTTACAATCCCTTCTTGGTGGATCTTCGTGCTCTGTTTCGTCCTCCAATACAGAACCTGATCCATTGCTTTCACCTTTCATATTTCTTGTCATAGTTTTGCAGAATTGGAAAACTTAAAACTAAGGTTCAACTTCCTGTGGTATGATGTTTATGTTTTCCTTTTTCGTCAATCTTTACACTAGTTCAGTTTTTTTATATTTTTATAGTGAAAAGAGTTATACTGTAACCTAGTTTCCATGGAAATTTCACATGCCCATTTAGGCAAGTCAATTGTTACCTAGATTTGTAACCAAAAAGTTTTTATTAAAATTGAGAAATTTAGTTGTTACTTGCATTGTGGTGTTGTTGGCAGCCTTAACATTTATTAAATTTCTTGTCCTTGCACAATTAGCATGTCTGATTAATTTGTGTTCAAGTGTATTGAACTGCAGGATATAACATGCATTGCATATTTAACATGCATGCTTTTCATTTATTAAACTGTGATTTTACGATTTTTAGTTAAAAAATTTTCCTTACGATTTTACGATTCGAGTTAATATTGTATGTTCCGTGTCGTGTCAAAAAAGCGTTTTTGACAACCTTGGGTAGGGACACTCTTGCTAACATAATAACATCTGTACAATCTCTTTGAGTTTGGCTGCGGAGCCACACTCAATCCTTAGGTCTTGCTCTTTCGGTCTAGCTACACAGCCACACCCAATCACAGCCACACCCAGTCTCAATATATATTTTTAAAAAAATAATATAAAAACATAAAAAAATATTAATTTGAAGTAAATAAAAAAATTAATTTTTTTTTAAAAGAATTTTTGAAACACAAAAACAAATAAGCGTTAGTAAAGAAATTCAACCAACTTGATATGAATAAAAATTATCATCACCCAATTTCTGTACAATATAAAAAAAGTCACATTAATTTATTTTCTCTTTGCAGTATGAAAAAAAAATCAATAAGAGACAAGAAAAAAATTAAAGAGGAAAATACAATTGGAAATATCTTAAAAGGAAAAAAATTACAATAAAATAAATTAGTTGTCGGTGTATTAGACATTGCTTTGCTATACATTATTCATAGTATGATCGTAGAAAATATTTTATTTAAAGATGGTGATGGTGCAAATACACCTCATGCTTTTAACTCAACTTAAACATTTTTACATTTGAAAAAAAAAATTATTATTATTCCTCTGCAGAGCGCAGGTCAATATGCTAGTGTAAAGCTATAGAGAGTAATTTGTTAATTTATATTTACTATAGTATTATTTACAAACATACAAATTAGGTTACTTTTCAAAATATGCCTTTTTCTTCATTAAATGTAAGGCAACAATTTATAATAAACAATAATTACAGTTAAATTACCCTAAATCGAGTTATTTAAAAAGAAACTAAACTAACCATTACTATTATAAAAAAAAAAAAAAAAAAACCCAGTCATTTTACCTCTATTAAAACGGATATACAGTAAAACATCCATAAATATTGTGTTATGTGCCTAAAAGAATAGTTTATATAAGTTTTATTAGAAAGAATATTTTGCTTTGATTACTTTAAATTTTACTCCATTGTTACCCTCAATTTAACAATTTTTTTGTGTTTGAATACGAATTAGAAATAATAAATTTTATTATTTTAATTTTTATTGCACGTTATAAAAGAACTTATATAAGTCTAATTGAATATTGAAAGACACAGCATCTCTTAAAAGTAATGACAATAAAAAAAGATATTGCAAGTGCTTATTGAGTATTATTATTATTATTATTTAAATAGTATAACTAATAAGTTATAAAATACTACAAGTACCTATTTATTTTATAATAGTCAAACTTATAAACATTAGAGTATCTTCCGAGAAAACTTAATACTTAATAGTAAAAAAAAAACCTTCAATTCATACTAAATTAGGATTACAAGTATTTATAGAGTTATGTTTCCACTCAAAAACAAATTTGTAACCTTAGGATTACAAGTATTTATCAAGTATTGTTTATCTAAACCCTGGTCTAAAACTGGTAAATCAGTACTAAATTAGAATCTAATATAAATTGATATATTTACCTAAAAGTTGACAAAATTGGTTTTTGCTTATGCCATTGATATATGTGTGTTTAATATTTATTTGTTGTAATATACTCTAATGTTAAAAAAATAAATTGTTTTTAAGATTATCATTGACTCCAACAGAACAATAGATCTTATCTAGTATTTCTTTTAGTTATGTGATGATAATAAAATTTGGAATACAATGATTACGTTTTGTAATGTAATTGTGAAAATAACTTATATATAAATGAAATCAATACTAGAAATATTTGTAATTTAATTATTACTCTTTCTTTACTAGGTTGTAATATGAGATTTAAACCTATTCTAGTTTTATTAAATTAATATTGTATGTATTTAGTTAATAATATTCATATATTTTTTTATTTCACTTTTTATAAAATGATTTATACTATGATTGTAAATGAATTGTTAAATGGAGAATTAATAAGGATAAATAATTACTATTCTTGACTAGTGAAGTTGGTTAAGTTCTAAAATATTTTAACAGTATTGATATTGTGATATAAATGTGTACATAGGAATTGATAACTTGGAAAAAGGTTCATGTTAAAGGTAAACCCTGTCAGAATTTCAGTAAAGCTTTAAATGATAATATAAAGGTTGAAAGCATGATATTAATATGTTAAAAAAATTATTATATTTTTCTAAGTTCAAGACTCAAGAAAGTTTGTAATGATGAGAAAAGACGAGTTGTTATATATATATATATATATATATATATATTAAATCTTAAAAAAATACAAGAAATCAGACACAACCAGTCTTCATTTTCAACTATAATTAGAGGTTTGGCTTTTATTTTTTTTATATGATAATTTATAGAGGTTTATAATGATATAAAGGTTGAAAGCATATATTAATATGTTAAAAAAATTGCTATATTTATTATGAGGTTATTTTATATTAGATATATATATGTTTTTTTATATAAAAATTTGATAAAAAAAACAAGAAATATTATGAGTCTTGGGGATAAAAAAAATAAAGTACAATATTTCTATTAAGGTTTTTATAAATATAAAAATAAAAAGTAAACAGATAATGCTACTCTATTTTTATAACTTGCCTTTTGAATTTCAATGACCAAAATAGAAATCTTATGCATATAAAATATTTTTGCACAATCCATTTGTCTAATTAGTTTCTTATTCCATAGTTTTATTCTTAGACATTTTACATAAGTTTCACTAAAAAAATAATTACTTTGATTGCTTTAAATTTACTTAATTGTTACTTAGTATATGTAAGAGAAAACAAAAAACACAAATGATATAATTAGAATTTTACTCTAAGTTTACTTAATTGTTAATTAATTGTTCTCAACTCATATTAGTTCACTTAAAACATTAAAAATAACAATGTTTGGATTATTTTTTAAAAAAAAAGTACATTAAAAACTAAGTTTTATATCGATCAACCAAGTCACAAATCAACTTGGATTTTAGACTCGTTCAGACTTAGTAAAAAACAAAAATTTAACTTGAACTGTTATGGATTCTCAACCAACTAAATCATGGATAAATTTATTAAGTCAATCCAAATTTTATAATCAAGATCAAATTAAAAAAAAAACCACCGAAAGTGGACTTTTTGAGAGATTAAAGAACAAATAATTGGGAAGAAATTTGGCAAGTGAAGCCCATTAAAACAGCAAGGCCATGAAGATTTGAAAAACGGATGGCAGTTTGAAGTGGAAATCCCGCGAATAGAATACCCAACCCATCGTTGAAGAATACCAAACCTTGCCGCCTACACCACTCTCAAATCTCTTAGACAATCCCTTTCCTCCTCTCCCTACCTCTCCCTTAACTTCTCAAGAAAAGCATCCGTCTTTGATTATTTCTTCTTATCACCACCACCATGCCACCCCCTTCATCATCCACTCCCTTTTCAATTCAGCTTCAACATCATCTCGACTTCTCTATCTGTTTCTTGTATCAATCACTTTACTCTCTTTCTTTTCTCTCTGAATCTCAACATGGCATCTCAAGAATCCATAATAGCCTCTCAAGAACCCAAAACAACCTCTCAAGAACCAAAAATGATCTCTCAAGAACCCAAAACAACCTCTCAAGAACCCAAAATGATCTCTCAAGAGTCCAAATTGGCCTCTCAAGAACCCACAGTAACCTCTCAAGAACCCACAGTAACCTCTCAAGAACCAAAAATGATCTCCCAAGGGTCCAAATCAGCCTCTCAAGAACCCAATACGTCCTCCCAAGAACCTGTAACCACCACCTCATCCAATCCATCATCCAAATACTCAAACCGGGTGGTTTTGAAAACCATTTTAGAGCCAAGTGACAGATGGAGGGAATTTGTGGATGAGAGAGTTGTGGTTGGTGGTTGGGTGAAGTCTTCCAAGGAGGGGAATAAAGAGCCAGCTGTGCCTGAGCCACAACAGCAGACTACTGAAGCGCCTAATGTGTCTCCAGGGCACAAAGATGGGAGATGTGTGGAGATTTTTCAGTCTAGAATACCTATATTTAGATCAATAGCAAAGATTTTTGGAGGGGGTGGTAGCAGTCATCCTGTTCGTGAGAAGCCGGAACCAGCAGTTCCTGAGCCGCCTCGACCTTCTGTTGCTTACTTGCTTGTTAGTGATGGTTCTTCTGTTTCAAGTCTTCAGGTATATATGCTAATTTCACCTTTTCCTCTAGATTCAGAATCTGAAGCATTCGAATTTAGAGGGTTTCATTTCCCTTCACTAGATATGCCTTAAGCTACTGTCTCATTGCCCTATGAATCATGATGTGATCAGGGGTACTTTTCTATGTCACTTTTTGACTGTTGTTCAAAAATTCTCAGGTTGTGGTGGACTCCTCTATAGCTCCCCTCAGCCAGCTGCTGCCTATCGGAACTTGTATATTAGTTGAAGGTGTACTAAAGGAGCCATCAATGCAGGCAAAACATAGCATTGAGCTTAAAGTAGAGCAAATACTTCATATAGGGAAAGTGGAACAAGACAGGTATCCTTTATCAAAGAAACGATTGCCATTGGAGGCGTTGAGAGACTGTTCTCATTTCCGGCCTCGAACAACAACGGTAAGCTTTTCATCCATCACTACTTTTCTACTTTGCACGTCTTGAAGCCATGTCATGTTTGGTTATAACATTTTACTTACAGATGTAGTAGCATGTGTTCATTTGGAAATTAACCTTACTTCCTGGAATGTTATACTTGAAGTAGAACCTGGAAATGATATGTGAATTGACCATTACAATAGTGCTTGCAAGAGGCGGTGAAACTTATGGTGATGCTTATATTTGCTTAGAATGATGGCAATTGGATCATATACATTCAAGGCCCCAACCAAGAATGTGACATAGCCTAAAGTTGAGCCGTTTCAAATGATTAGTTGAAATGTTTTCATATTGTGCAGGTGGCATCTGTTACGAGAATCAGCAGTGCCCTAACTTTTGCGACTCAGACATTCTTCCACGACAAGGGGTTTCTCTATGTGCAGGTGCCCATTATCACAACAACAGATGGCGAAGGATTTAGCGAAAAGTTTCAGGTCACAACTGTTTTGGGAAAAGATGGCAAACAGAATGATACAGGAGGTGTTAGCCTTGAAGTTGTCAAGGCTGCTGTGATACAGAAAAGTAATCTAGTTGAAGAACTAAAGAGAAGTGAAAGCAATAGAGAGGCACTGGCTTCTGCAATTCAAGATTTGCGTAAAACGAACCAATTAGCATCACAATTAGAAGCAAAAGAGAAACTGAAATCAGGGCCTTCAATGAAGGCTGATAAACCTTCCTTTTATGGAGATTTCTTCTCTCAACAAACTTACCTTACTGTTTCTGGTCTTCTCCATCTGGAGAGCTATGCTTGTGCAATGGGAAATGTTTTCTCATTCGGACCTAGATTTCGAGCGGATAGAAAGGAATCTGCAAGGCGTATATCAGAAATGTGGATGGTTGAGGTTCAAATGGCTTTTTCACAATTAGAGGTATGGCAATCATGTTTCCTCCTGTTGTCAGGTTCATGACACACTAGTGCTTAGAAAATCATTTGAAAGCATCATTTCTATAGTCTATTATGATTGAACAGAAGCAGAACTGATTTTATAAACTTTTGCTGGCTTCCAGGATGCAATGAACTGTGCAGATGAATATTTCAAGTTCCTTTGCAAATGGATTTTGAAAAATTGTTCAGAAGACATGAAATTTGTTTCTAAACGTATCGACAAATCTAGCAGCTATCGTCTTGAATCAATGATATCATCTTCAATTGAAAAGATTTCCTACATGGAAGCTTTGAAGAAGGTAAATTGCATTTCCCATCTATTTTTTGCAAACATATTAACCTCGAAACAATTTTATCTCATAAATATCCTTCTGACAAATGACGAGCAGGTTGCAGTTAAATTCGAATTAAACAAAGAATGGGGCATTGCTCTAACTCCAGAGCATCTAAGGTATGCCTAATGTGATGTTTCATATGCATATATCCATGACCAAATATCGGGAAAGATGCGAAGTGAGGCATTCTTTCCTAATGCTGGTACTTATTATATGTTAATGGATGACAGTTATTTGGCTGAAGATGTCTATCGTAAGCCTGTAATCATATACAATTATCCAAAAGAACTTAAGCCCTTTTATGTACGACTGAATGATGATGGGAAAACAGCTGCTGCATTTGATATGGTTGTACCCAAGGTAAGCTCAAAATTTCTTCAAAGAGAAGCATGCTTTATAATTGAAGCTTTCCTAATCCTACTTTGGACTGCTTATAAACTGGATGATGTATATTTTGCAGGCTGGAACAATCATCACAGGTAGCCAAAGTGAGGAACGGATTGATATTCTAAACAAAACGTAAGAAACTTGGCACTACTTTCATCTTATACTTGATTTAACTTTAAGGCTAGCTCATCTCGATGAACATTCAGTTTGACAAATGATCAAAACACAGTTGCTTGTTACTGACCAAAACAAGGGCAATGTTTCTATTCTATGTTGTTTATATTTTTTATGCAGGATTGAAGAATTACGCTTGCCAAGAGAGCAGTATGAATGGTACTTGGATCTTCGCAGGCATGGAACAGTCGAGCATTCTGGATTCAGTTTAGGGTTTGATCTTATGGTTCTGTTCACTACTGGCCTCCCTGATGTTAGAGATGTGATCCCTTTTCCAAGGAGCCGCGGCAAAGCAAACAACTAACCAGATGTCAAGAAATTGGTTTCAAGAATCAAGAATCAAGAATTAAATATCATACATTCATACTCTTTGTCTCATGGACAAGAAAATAAAATAAGGAAATATGTAATGGCATAAGCATAACAACAGCATACAAGAGAGGCAAGATGTACTAGTGACCTTATTCTTATGTGTGTAAAGGAAGTTAATTGTTGAAACAGGACAATTCCTATGTTGAGTGATTCTGATTTTCACGACACAAACTAGGGATTAGCTACAACCATTGAAGTATTAACCAGGGAATTTCTGGAATCAATGAGGAAGAAAAATGGATAGAGCTCATATCGAACGTAACAGCTGCTACAGAAAATTCGACATCCCTTTCTGTCATCACAAAAGTCAGGGAAACTTCCAATAGCAATAGCCAGACACTGTGCACAGTCTATCCGAGATAGGTCCCTAATGCACTGAACCAGAGCATAAAGTTTCACAAATCTAGATAGTTTCTTTTCACCCTTTCCCAGCCCTCTATTCCCAGGAAAAACAGCTTCAGCTCTTATCTGATCCGTCAGAGCTGCTAGCTCATCATGAAAGTCTTCAAATTAATTCTGTTGCTTCTTCAACATTAAAGTAGACTATGCTAAAATCTGTATCAACTTCTCCAATGAAATTTATGTTGTCATACCGTAAAAAGCAGTATTCGAACCAAATCCTGGCATCGGCCTCGTCTGGACAAACTTCACGGATTTGCTTTGCTGCATCTTGGATACAACTGAAGCAGTCTTTGCTGCTCACATCTCCTCTGCATTGTGCTAGACCATGGACTTTGTCTTGTCCTTTGCCATATGTGACAGTAGCAAAACCAGTCAAGGCAGTCCTGAAAACCAACACAGGCAATAACCTGTCAATATTTGCAAATATCTGGCTGTTGCCACTTATTTCGCTGTCTGCATTGCAGAACTCTCCCGCACGATCTGCACTGCAAGTGCATAGCAATAATAGGAGGAGAAGGATGGATAATAAATTCATGGTTTACTCGCAATTTGCTTGAATCACCATTACTCGGTGCCTCCTATATTATCATGAATTGTGGGTGGTGGTAGTTGATGAAGGGATCCCACTGCAAGCCCTTATGAACAACTGGCTTGTTTTGTTAGTGGTGGAAAGTGGAGGTAACATGACATTTTTTCTGCTAAACCTATTCATGTTAAATTCTCCGGTGGTTTCAATGCAACCATCCTATCAATGCTTAATTTGCATTCCAGATTTAGTGATGGCGCTGTTACAAGCTGAGTGCACTTAACAAGTAATGTTTCTTAGCACAAGTTAAGCAATGAAACAGTGTTTTAGCATTTGCTGACAATCAGATTAGGTGATCCAGTGAAGTAAGACCTCAATAATGCCTTCAACCATCTTGTGATTGTGATTCTAAGTCATATTCCACCAATCAAATACCTAAAGTGTGCCTTGTTCTAGCTGATGATGTTAAAGAATGATATAAAACTCGGTTTAGATTGAGATGATATTTTTTAAAACACGAATGAGAAATAATTGTAATCTTCATTTATATACAGCTATGAGAATTACATAGACGAGCATGTATCAAGGTAAAATACTAAGCAAATCAAGATTTGAGATTGATGATAATACACATAAACACACAAATCAAGTATCTAATCATGCTACAAATAAACGATCGCATCTCCAACATGCTAAAAGTTTAATCAGAACGTAGTTTAAAGATGGAGTTCTGCCTGCTTTCATTCATCATATTCCTTCATAAAAGCCGATTTCTGCACAATCTATCAGAGCCAAGTCCCTTGTGCATTGTGCCGTGGCATGAAGTGTCTACAATTTAATCTTTTCTTTTCCAAGCCCTTTATTCTTTGCAGCACACAGCTTGCCATGCAACCTTATCGTGGTTATTAGACATGATTTAACATCGAGTTACGGGTTAGCCAAATTAACTTGCAATTAAGCATGAGGACCTAAGTTTATAAAAAATTATTGTCATCATAGACAAAAAAGTTCAAAGAAAAATAAAACCATGTTGTTTTGACAAAAATTAAAAAAAAAAAATATTCTTGCATCTCACTTAAGTTTAGACAAATTAAATTGATCACGAGTTAACTCGTAAGGTTACTATAATTTGAACATATCACCTTTCTAAACAGATTAAAAGCAAACTCAGCCTAAAACAGACTTGGAATCAACAAATTGACTAGTCAGACCAGTCTCGGTTTGATAATTATGCATCGAATTGAGCTCTTTGTTTTCTATTAAAATCTTGAGGGTTCGAAACGTTTTCTAAAATCAATTAATAAATATCCTTAGATGCGTCTCTTTTCCAAAGAAATCCTCCTTGCTATACCTCAAAAAGCAGTCGTGGTACCAGTAATTCGTTGCATCAGCTTGGTTTGGACAAAGAAGGTGCTTTGCTGCAATATTTCTAAGGCAAGTCGAGCAGTCTCCTCTGCTCACGTATGTCACGCCTACGTGGTTCCAGGCCATAGTCTTTTCGCTGGCGTTTACCAAAGAGCTACCAGGAGGAGGCAGTTTTGGAAAGTGCTTATTTTCATCCAAAAAAAAAATAGTTCGATTAATTTTGATTCAAAATCGTGGATAATTTTGGATCATGTAGCCTTCTTTTCTTCTTTTCTGAAGGATTAATTTTACACCATTTTTCCTTCAGTGCATGACAACAGGACGGGCAATGCTACCCTTTTCGTAAAAGATAATATTCAGCGGAGACCTGCAAAAAGCATGTCTCATCGATCTCATGCTGCAGGTCACCCAAGCTACACAAAGAAGTTGGTATTCATGGATAAATCTGCTAAAATTAGAAGAAGTGCTGTAGCTAAAAAAATCCATGAGATAAATCAATAAGCCATGGCGTTGCAGGGAAAATTAAATGTAGCGTGGCAATGAATAAAATTTGTAATTAAACGTGGTAATAAAATCAAAATATCTAGTAGTTATTAGTTAATAATGTTAATAATCCTCGAATCAAGAATCAATCAGCTGGTTGTTCTACACATACTTTAATGTATTATTTGTTGACGTAACAGACCGGATCGGGTCTAGTATGTGTTTGATACTAATATAGTTTTTGTAGTTATGATTTGAAAAAACAGGTTTTTAAAAATTTATAAATTATAGATTTCTTTAAACCCAAGTTTTTACAGCAATTTAAGATGAAAAAAAAAAAGCAGAGGTTCCCATTGCTGCAGAAGTTTGGAAAATTGTTGACCGCAAAAGCTAAGCAATGAGCAGAGAGCACAATCTACTGGGGCCAAGTCCCTTGTGCATTGTACCAGAGCACAAGTGTCGCGAAAGTTGACAACTCGCTCTTTCCTGTTCCAAGCCCTTCATTCTCTGCCAGAACTGCTTCTGATCTGATCTTATTCATCAAAGCTCCAAGTTTTCTGTTAAAATCTTCAGGATCCGTTACACTCTCAACAGTAAAGTAATAGCTACCAAAACCTTTGTCGACTTTTCCAATGAAATTCCCTATTGTTATACCTTAAAAAGCAGCAGTCATACCAAATCCTTGCGTCCGTATGGTTTGGACAAAGTTGGTGGACTTGCTTTGCTGCATCTTGGAGGCATCCTGAGCAGTCTTTGCTGCTCGAAGGCATATTAGCTCAATTCGTTTCGACCATCACCCCTGCATTGTACCAGGCCATAGATTGTAGCCGCCTAACCATTTGAGCTGGCTATGGAAACAGGTTTAGCCGGTAAGTCATCAATTCTTGCTGGTGTAGAGCTCTTGTTACCTGTGTAGTGAAGAGGGTTGTTTCACCTTCTTCATTAAACAAGTTCCTCAAAGGATCTGTGGCAATGGAGGGGTAGAGAAGTAGCACAGCAAGAAGAGCACGGTATAAAACGTTTTTCATTGTTTGCCTCAAATTGGAATGCCCTTGAAGCTCCATCGTTACTTTGAGGTTCTTCTTCTGAGCTTGACTTATGAGGGTCTGATTAGTGGGTGTGGTGGGGATATTGAAGCAGACATTCTTTACTAATTGGCTCGCCCCAAGATTATACCACAATGAGCGGAGGAAAAAGATGGCTGGTTCAATGATACAGCACATTTTCACCTTCAAACACTGGCCTAGCTCGCATAATTGGGGCCCGAGTGGCCTCTCGTTTATTTATGCTAGCATTAAAATATATCTGCCCTTGGCCTGCTGTCACACACTACATATATAAATTTCTCGTAGGATTTGTTGGCAATACAACTATCTGCTTTTAAGGATCATTACAGGAACCCAGGCAAGCAAATTTATGTAATGGCTGCGATCTTCTAGCGAATTGCACTAATTAATGCGATGAGCTTGAACCAATTGGTGCCTTCACGTGATTTTTTGTTTTCGAGATTTAAAAATATTTTAAAAAATATATAAAAATTTTATTTTTTATTTTAAATTATTTTTTATATTTTTGAATTGTTTTGATGTATTAATATTAAAAATAATTTTTAAAAAAATATTATTTTATTATATTTTTAAATAAAAAATATTTCAAAAAACAATTACTACTTAATGATTTCTATTCTCTGAAAAGGCCTAGAAAAGTGATCTTTTAATAATTGTCTAAATAGGGTTAGAGATATGTTTTATTAAAAGATGGGGCAGATTAAGATTGATTATTTACTAATCATCTCGTTTCTTAGCCTCTCTTACCTTCGTGACGTTAAAAACCTGATTACATTAACCGGATCAATACTTTAAAAAAATAATTAAAATCCTACCTAAATTAGGTTTGGAATTGCAGATTTTCCGAAGCAACATGCCCGGTCGAGCCAGTTTTTATAATTATAGATCAAACACGCTTATTATTTTGATAATTAATGGTTATTTAACCTGTTTTTTCTCTGCCAGTCAAATGAATTTTTTTAGCAAAAAAATATGCAGGTTTTTTCAGTATGGTTTTTTGACAAAAAAATCCTGATAATAAATCAAAAGATTTATACGTGTATTTAATTAAATAAATTAAAAATTATAATAAATCTATAATTATGTCATTTTGTACATCATTTCCTTTTAATAAAACTTTATTTCATGCTTGGTTCATTTTTTTTAAAAAAAAAAACAAATAACATATTGTATGCCTTATTAACAAAGAAAAAAAATTACAAAAAAATATACAAGAACAAAAAAAAATGATGATAAATAGATTAAGTGTAAAGTGATAAATATACAAAATATAAAGAAAAAAAAAAACAAAGCAAGTTTTTTATTAAAAAAAAATTGCATATGAAAAATTACAAACCTAGTACTCATAATAATAATAAAAATATATATAATTTTATCATCGTTACAGTAAAATATTTACAAAATTACTATTTTTACTGTGTTTTTTTTTATGTAGTATATTGTATAATAATGAATGGAATATCATATTCAAGATATTCCTCGTTATTTGGACTTTTTAATTATTAAAAAGAAATATATAAGACTATAAGAGTACTTTTTCACTAGGAAAAAATTGAAAAGATATTTTTATGAGCCTTTAATTCTCCGACCACAAACTGGAAAGCAATACTAAAAGCCCCAACTTCTCTAGTCAAAGCCACCGCCAAAATCCATCACAAAACAGCTCCGCCAATTACGCAGCCAGTCTGCACCAGTCTCAGTGCAAATGCCAGTTGCCCCTTTCACGCATCCCAAAACGTAAGAAAATCCCGTCACTAACTATAATAATCCACACGTAAACCAAAGCAACTCCTTCTTGCTGCAACAATGGGTCGAGAACAAGAAGAAGGGGAAGGGGGTGAAGAGTACTTGTTCAAGATAGTGGTCATAGGAGACTCTGCTGTTGGGAAATCCAACTTGTTGTCAAGATTTGCTAGAAATGAGTTTGATAGCAATTCAAAGGCTACAATTGGGGTAGAGTTCCAGACCCAAGTGGTGGATATTGATGGCAAAGAAATCAAGGCACAGATCTGGGACACTGCTGGTCAAGAGAGGTTTAGAGCTGTCACCTCTGCTTACTATAGAGGTGCTGTTGGTGCTCTCATTGTTTATGATATCACCAGGAGGACGAGCTTTGATAGTGTTAAGAGGTGGCTTGATGAACTTGGCAGTAAGTTTCTTGTTCTTGTTCGTTCTTTCTTCTTTCTGTTTGGTTGCTGAGAGAATCGAAATGTTAATTGGTTGTGGCTTTGATGGGCTCAATGGTTTAGGTATGTAAACTATAATATTGTTTTATTTGAATGTTAGGAATAGCTTAAAAAATCCATCTTCTCATAAACAAATGGTAAAACAACATGAAATGTTGCAGATCAAACATGTAGCCTTATTAACTAGTAGACGAGTGGTGAGCAGAAATCGACTTCACTCTGCCTTCCCATATGCTAATGTTGCAGTAGACCAGTAGCATCTTAAAAACAGAAAATGCAGGGTTTTGAAGTATCTTAGTGATTGTTTTCTCAAGTCTAATACTTCATTCATACATTCGAGTCTAAACCGATAGCACAAATATGTGTGGCTTGTGAAAGCAAAGCGTAGAAAAAGCTGAGTTATAGCAACATTTGTACTACATTATGATGATCAAAGAGGATTGATGTAGCATTTAGATTTATTAGCATCTTAAAATCCAGTTTCCTCTCTTCAGGACCCCCAACGGTGTAGCAATCTAGGCATTGGTAGTTTAAAATGAACATTCTTGGTACCTTGATACATGCTGTGGAGTGCTTTACTCATCTGTTGTGCTGCGAGCCTTAATACCTATATACCTTAATTTTGCTGGACCTGGCACCGAAGGACATACCGAAAGAGTACTTGTTGAGATCAAGGTTTAATTGAATTGAGTTATGCACTGTTTACCATAATTATCACCTCCCATCCTCCTTAGAGTCAATAGACAGTTCTTTATCCTTTGGATCTGGGAATTTGAGAAGAGTGAAATTCCAGTTGTCTGATAACAGTTTGATTCGATAAATGTAGACTCTAATGATACCAATTGGTAAAAGATTTTGTTCAAATCCTTTACTGAAAAACAGCGACAGTTTGGAAACTAAAGAGCATTTGATATTTGAAATATGTGAAATTCTAGCTTCTGTTATCCCCTCAAGAAAAGAAAAACTCTTAGCCTAACAGGTGTTTTTTCATCCCTTCAAATTATTCTTTCAGAATTGTCAAAAACTTGACATTTTTTTGCATAATTTGCAGCTCATTGCGACACTGCGATCGCTAGAATGCTTGTAGGGAACAAGTGTGATCTTGACAGTATCAGAGAAGTGAGTAGAGACGAGGGCAAGAGCCTTGCGGAGGAAGAAAGTCTATTCTTCATGGAGACATCTGCCCTTGATTCTACTAATGTTGAAGCTGCTTTCGAGGTTGTTATCCGTGAAATCTACAATAATATGAGCAGGAAAATCTTAAACTCTGATTCATACAAGGCTGAGCTGACAGCCAATCGAGTGAGCCTGGTGAATGGAGACAACTCGTCCAAAAAGTATGGCTTCTCTTGCTGCAATACATAGTCTCTTTTCTTTCTGGAGTGTAATTCGAGTCCGAGTCCGGTGTTTGAATTCTTTTTGTCAGATCGGCGCTGCATTTTACTTACTATTATCCTTGGCAACAAGTATAAAAATCATTTAAGCCTTTTTTCGAACTAGTAGTTGTCACTGCGTGTGTTGTATGATGTGACTTGTTTTTTTGAGAATTCAAACCGCTGATGATGCTTGTACTGCATAGTGACCAAGGAAAAACAGATACGGAGACCGAATACGTATTTTCATTTATAGGTATTTAAAAATATGGTAGTATTTGTTTTTTAAAGTATTTTTAAAAATATATATTAAAATAATATTTTTTTAATTTTTTAAAAATTATTTTTTATTAGCCTGTCAAAAAAATTTAAAAATATCAAAAAAATAATTAATTTAAAGTAAATAAAAAATTAATTTTTTTAAAAAAAAACAAACTTACCTTCAATATTCAAAATCAGACGTTCCAATCTCCCTTTCCATCGTTCCTAATACCGTACTCTACAAATGATATAATGTCTTGAAATGAGAAGAGTGAAGTGAATTATGCTTGTCCCATCTGGCCACACAAACCAAGGTTGTCATTAATTTTTAATGAATTGTTAATTTTTATGCATAAAGTTGACGTACCACACAATTAAAGAATTAATTAAATTATTTATATACCATTAATCAAAATCACAAAGAGAATCACATGCAATACGTATCAAAATAGCTAGTTTCCACTAAATAGTTCGATTGGCATTTTTGTTATCTGCACCCCATGACTTGGAATCCAGGCAAGTACCAATACAAATGGCAGTGTATACAGCTTCATATACGTATATTATAATAATAATTTCTTTCCCATGACAAAAACTAAAATTGTGTTGGAGGGCAAGATCCCGAAAAAAAATTAAAGGTAAGAAGAAGGGCTCTAAGGATGGATTTACATGACTAGAATAAACAAATGGCCGAATACTGATATCTTCGGAACTAAGATAAATACCATTTACACTAAGCTATAATGGAAAGGTACATGTTTTACACTAAGCATAAAAGAAATTAGGGCTTCCTCAAAGCAGATGCTGCACCCATGACAACAGCCAGTACAATGCCAAGACCGGCCCCGAGGGAGGCGCCAACAGCCGCGGCGGTTAAAGAAGATGCCTTGGCTTTAGAGTTTCGACTGGCATCTATTGCCAGTGCATGTTCTCGTGCCAGCTCTGCCAAAAGCCTATCTCTAGCAAATTCCTTGAATCAAAACCAACAAGGCATTCAGAATTTGTCCAAAGCATGTCAAGGAGATCGATATAAATATCACAAAAGAGTAGGAAGTGCAGCATGCACATGGTTTCCTGCTTGATGTGGAAAGAAATCCAGTCAACATTATTAAATTAAGTTGACTTCAGCATTCGAAGTGTGAGCAAGTAAAAAGGCCATCTGATCAATGAGATCCAATCACCACATGGAAATTGGATGTCGCAGTTGTACCAGAACATGTGGCAGACAGTGGAATGAAACTGTAGTTCCTATGTTTTGTTCTTTTCGAGCCAAACCGATTGCTCGATTATCAATACCTTCTTTAAGTAATTTATTCCCAACGGATTTTCAATATGAGAAAAGAACAGAGCCTTTTTTAATTGGATTGCTTTTTTAATTGGATTAAGAGTCTATACCTGTAAAGAGGCCTCTTCATGGCTCTGCAGCACACGGTGGACAAGTTGACAAAGTGAGTTCACACCCTCAACAGCAAAAATGGTGTCTCGTTTCTGAAATGGCCACCGGACAAGATTCATTGGATCAAAACTAAGCTTTTGAGCACCTGTTTTCCCATAAGAATCTCCATTACTTGCAGTCAATGACAATGAGGCACTTGCTGCACTGGACATGACATAGGGACAGGAATTGACAACTTCTGCAGTATTTGGAGATGCTTGGTATGCCTGCAAAACAGCATCAATGGCTGCCTTTTGTTGGTGTGCACTCACAGAGAATTTGTTTGTTACAGCAATAACCCAAGGAATTCCAAGAACTTTAGCCTCATCTAATAGAAGTGAAAGGACTGGCTGTTGCTGTGAGGCATTCAGTTTACTGCAACGAGGAATCTTATGGGAGAGGTTGTGCACAAGAATTATCAAATCTGTCTTCCTACCAAGGTCACGAATTCCCATCCACAGTTCATCCCTGAAATGAGAGACTTCCATATGCAGCTCCTGCAATAAACAAACAAAACAAAAGTCAAAGGTGTAGGAAATGTCAATGAGAAAAGGGCTCGCCAAAGCAGGCAGAATTTGGACACACTCCAATGCTTGGCATTTTTGCTCAAAACTACGAAAACTCAAACATCACCGTTTTTTGTCCTAAACAATGCCTTGTGGAAAGAATAGAAAAAATAAAAAACATAATTCAGAAAAAACAAAAAGAAGGCAAGTTCTCCCCACAAACTCACTTGTCAGAACTTGCAACAAAAACCATAAAGGTTGGATTAAAGGAAAATGGAAAAAAAAAAATAGGCTCTTACTGATGCAGGAGTTTTATTAAGGTTATTTTAATCTTTCAATAATCTTGTCAAGCCTTGTATCTGCTCATCTATTGCTGTTCTCCCAACTAATCTATGCCACTTACCCTTCTGGAAAGAAGAAAGACATTCTACTAAATGCTGTACAACTAAATTTGACAAGAAAAAAAAAGGGAGAGCTAGAAAGATTTATATCTACATGCATGCCAACATTGCAAATAGAGTTCCAACAGAGATGCAGTGTGAAACATACCTGCAAATTTACTCCAGCTGAATCTGAGTAGCATACACCACCAGCAACACCTTCTTGAATATCAGTCTCTAAATTAATATTCTCAAAATTGGTAATGGTGGTTAGTCTGCCTTGACCCATAATAGCCTTAAAAAGAGAAGTTTTACCCGCACCCTACACAACAGAACTCATCATTGCATACATTGAGTAGAAAACTAACCAAACAAAATTTGTATAATCAGAGTTACTATGTTGAATATTCTCACCTCAAGACCAAGTAAGCGCACTCTACGTGTTCTGACATGGACCTCCTTTGAGACAGTTGCAAAATCACTTGTACAAAAAATACAAAAATCACTCAAACCATCTGGTCGGAGGAACTTCTCATCATTTCCTGAACTGTTTTCTTTAATGAGATTCGCAGCATCTGAATCAATAGAAGGAAAAACAGGCATAAAAGAATCTGTTACTATTGGATGCTTTGGTGGTCGTCTCAGTGGTGCCCCAACTAAGACCCTTATCTTTTGTAATTCTGGCTGTGATCCATTATTTGAATAGTAGCTGGGTGCTGAAGGAAATGACTCCACTGTAGTTGAACACCTGAACGCAAAAAGCATATGCATTAACATAAATTAAGTAAACTACATAGCTTTCATTCATCACTTCTTGAGATATTATTTTTTTTTAATTGACCAATAAACTTAAGATGTTGATGGCTCTAAGTAAATTATAAATGCAGCACAAACAAATATCTGGGCAGGTTGTGAAGAATTTAACCGACAACATTGACGTTCACATATAGCAAAATATATCCATGGAGGCACACAATACTTGAAAAGCATTGAAAATTCATTAAAGGAGTAAAAAATGGAGAGTACTGAAGCAGCATCATTGCCCAGGTGGAAAAGAAGCAAGCCAGGTTCAAAACAAACTGAAATTACACATGATGATTAGACTTGGCAACTGGGTCTGGTTGTCTCATGTTCAGAGGTATTAAGTGCTCAAGTCTGTGCGTCTTGATCCTAACCCTAACCCATCAGGTTTGGGCAAGTTCAGGTCATCCCACAGGTTTGAGAGCATTTTTTTCTTGCAGATGAAAAGATTTGACTATTATTACAAACTAAAATCTACATGCATGTATATGAAATTATGAATTGTGCACATCTCATACAATTATGATAGTTACCAAAACATATATATTCATATTAGCAATGAATTAAAAGTCAAAATTCAATGGAGTAACTTTTTGTCCAATTATTTCTGCATCACTTCTTGGTTTTCAAGAAAATAACAATGATCGAAAATCGAAGTATTTGTTCTGTTTTAAAGATATAATACTTTCTCATATGGAGCAAACACATTACACATGCATTTTTTTTCTATGAAAATTATCTCATAAGAAAAGAAAAGATGAGAGTGTGGCAACATATTCAATTTTTTTCTTGATAAGCTAAACAAATTTGTCAAACCACAAATGCCATCTTTATATATGTGTGTGCTTGTGTGTGTAAGTTAGACAGTAATTGTGTTATGAAAACCACCAACAATACAAAGAAGAACATCTAGATATACAAGGAAAGACAACCAAGGAGAGTACAAATCTTAATGGAGAGTAGAAAAGGAAAAAAAATGGATTGCTTTTGTTTTTTATTTAACCAAATGGAAGAAAAAGTTTAAAAGTTTTGAAGTAGCATTGTTTATCTATTACTTTAGCAGACTTCATGTTTGGCAAACTTAAAGTTTACTATAATGCTTGCCCCAAGGATTACCCACAGGTCGTGTAGCCCAACCCAAAAATTTCAAGTTATTTCAGGTTGGGTCTACCCAAAATAAGCAAAAGCTGACTTTATGTGCAAGGCATGCACAAAGAGAAAATAAGATCATCACCACTAAATGAGGTACATGCATACCAGATAGGATTCCAGATGAAAGGAATCATGATATGATAAGATGTCAAATGAATAGAACGACATCATTTATCGAATGAAAAAAACGTATGCAAGCACTATGTGATTAGGTTGTATAGATGTACTGAAAACTTGAAGTTCTAAACACTGTTTAGCCCCATATTGGATGCTCAAGATAACCTCTTGAAAATTCCATATTGCATGAAAAAGAAAATAGGGGGCAGACAAGGACAATACCAGTTACCATTTACTTGAGCATGAACCAGATTACAAAGGTGCAACCTAAAACCCGTGATATCAACTTTTAAGGGCTCTCCATTCTTATCATCAGGAATACCACTCCATCCAAGAGGAACAATTGAAGTAGCTGTGCGAATAACTGGTAAATCCACAATATGTGCAAGCTCTACAGCACCAGCAACTGCAAGCCCAAGCCACTGTTGCAAATTCGGAAATTGAGGCAGTTGCTCAATTCCTAGGAAAGATGATGTGCCATCCCCCATGCACATATCATAGATTCTGCACACAATAAATGGGAGAAAATATGCATCTCATGCCAATTTTAACAAAAAGAAACTTGCATGTAAGAGAAGAATTTCCAAATTCCAAAACATAATGCAGATGTATGAGCAATCTAGCTGCTTTACAATCCAACCATCTAGAAACCATGTTTTCCTGTTCCAAGAATGATGCAGCCTAGTAATTTAGGCAATGGCAGATTTGTAATTTTGGAAAAAAATTCTGCTAAGACAAATATTTGCTAGCAATTTAAGAAATGTTGAGCACCTTTTACTTGGGAAAATTAATTTCTTATTCAGGTTTCTCTTAATTGGTCAAATAGAAATAGTTATGATTCTTATTTACAAATCCATGCCAAGTAGGAATGCGAATAACTCAAACCTATAAATATGCTTATAACGTTTTAATTCGAGCATAAGTGAATTATTATTAATAAAGTGTGGCCTTTTGCTTTGAGAGTGATGCTTTCATTAAGGAGTGAATCCTTAAACCCTAGGTGAGAAGCTTAGGTAAGGAAATTCCTTGAATCTACTAGTGTGAGGCTAGTAGGTTTAATTCTGTTTTTCTTTAATCTTTCTACTTACAGAACTGTTCTCAACTACCAAGTCCCTAAACAAAATAAAACATAACCCCAAAACACAGCTGGTTACAAACTTCCCCTACAATTGGATTACTGATTTCTAGAGGGAAGGTGAGGACATGACCACTACATTTCTACCATGCCACCAAACTATTGATATAGAAGGAGACAAAAGGAAGAGTGCCTATGAAAAAGATGAGCATTAAATACATCTACAAGCAATCATTTAGATATATGAGCAACAACCTGAAACCTCCTTTTTTTGGAAAAGAATAACAAAGCCCTACCCCTATGTTGACACCACTACCATTTGTATTGAGTGAAAATTCCAGTGTTGGAATTAAATTGAATTCAAAATTCCAGGTAGCATAACTTGCCAACAGATTGGTGCTGGAATATTTGCTTGTTCACAACATCAATGAGCTATTAACCACAAAAAGTGATATGGAGCATGTTTCCTTTCATCTTCAAACGAGTTGGATTCTAATCAATGGGAAGTCCCATTTCAGAAACAAGAGACAATATTACTGGATTAACAAAACTCTCAAACTACAGTTTATTTCTAATATCCCAAACATGACACGTAACTAGAGAGGAGGTAGGAAATCACTGAACTTCTCCTCCTGATTGGCAATGAACCTGGTTCGATTTATAACCTTGCATTACATTTCTGTTGGTAAAAATTCTTGTATTTTTCAGCTTCACAACTAATTTTTCTCCCAAATGACACCTGCTCACAAGTTATGATAATGCTGGACAACTTTTAGCCTTGAATCTGAAGCTATGTGAAGAGTTCTTTGCATTCCATTTTAGTTGTCCAAAGAAAGAAGAGAGAGGTAAAGGGGTAAAAAATGAGAAAGAGAAGAGCATTCAAAGAAGAGTAAAACATCTGCAGAATTTCCTATAGCAGAAAGTTGCAACTAAATTAGAACTGCAGCTGCATCATGTGAAATTAAAGCTGAAACTGATAAAGCATACAAGTACAACTATAAATCTAGGCATAATGATGGTTGCACATGTGAGGGAATGGAACATGCGCAAGCCAGCTGATATGATTGATACTATCAATCCAGGTGAAAAAATCACACCAGCTGAAATTGCAGTTTAAGTTTTTCAAATACACCAAGTAATCTTCAGCGGACAACAATATGGTACCTTTGAAATCGAAACCTATATGACTTCATTGAATGTGATTGAAGTCGTTCCCTTAGCTCAGCAATCACAGATCTGACCTGAAAATGTCTTTGCCAGAAGAAAGCAAACAAAATGAGAGATCCCAGAGTTTTTACCTCCTGGCTTCAGCAGATACTGGTGCACAAAACACTACTAAAAATTGTGCAATTTATCATGATGTTCAAAAATCCTATCACAAAAAAAAAAAGCTGAAGTGAAAACAAATGGGGTAAGCAAAGGGACTCGTACCGATGTCAATTTAGAGTACTCTGTACCCGACAATAATTCCACTGATGAGTTCCCCAAGAGAAAGAGCTGGCATGAATGAAATATCTTTGTGAATAATTCATTACTGAGCAAGATGAGCCATGGAAACTATGACTTCTCTGAGATAAGAGACCACTCATTGGTGCAATGGTAAAATATGTGGCTGACAACCACAACCACAAGGGTGTAGATTCAATTTTCAAGAGCAGGTAATTCATGCATAAAAATTAATGTGGTGTTTGGAATATCTGATGGTATAGGACAACCATGACACTTCAAATGCACTTGTTTTTGGTGCATGCATTGAAAAGGACAAAACACAAGTTTTGTACCCTCCTGTAGCCAGAATTCCATGTCACCTCCCCAATGAGATAATTTTGTCCTGTCAGGTGTATACTCATCAAATAGACCCTATAAGAAAAACTGTTTCCAAAAATCCCCTCCCATGACCCTACGATGGAAGACCTTAACTATGTACAGCCTTTTTATTAAATCAAATAATAAAATGAAACACCACAGTCATATACTTAAACTGGGGCCACCTTGCACGACAAATAACAGATGCCTTGACCTAAATAACCACTGCCAGTTGATTTTTTCCCTTTCTGTGGTGAACTTTTTAGTTGTATTTGGTTAAATCCAACTCAAACTTAGGCTTGGGTATCATGACAAGGAACTGCACAACTAGGGTGAAGGAAATAAGAGCAGAGACCGCATTTAACTGCACTAGAAACTTAGGTGCTCTTTACATAAAAATGAAAAACCAGGGAAGTAAACAGCTAGAATGTTGGCACTGCCTCACATTCCACAAGGGTGGTTGAGGATTGATGCACATCTTGATGGGATACAGATTAGAAATCCAACAAGGTGTTCGTATTCAAATGTACCACCAATTGCTTGCCTCCATCAACTGGTTTAGCAAAATTGGGTTAAGAGGTTGAGTGCATAAACCAATTTACTTGATGTTGGATTATAGGAAATTTCCAGGGCGACATATCCAAAAGGACTAATATTCCCAAGCAAGCTCATATGCCAAGATAAGACCACAATTCTAGCATAATTGCAAACTGTTCAAAAGTATCATTACTTCTCCCTCCTCACCAAAGAAATTCCTAGTGACCTATCTATCTTAATAGTCATGCTAGCTGAGATCATGAACCAACAAAAGGAAACAACAGTGATAATCAATGCCTGTTATGTAAGGGAAACACTGAAGCAAAGGAGCCTAAGCAACTGAAAACCATATTTTGAGAAGGCCAAATAAAATTTATAGAACGAAGGAGGGAAGCAAAGTAGCAAAGTTTTTGTTCAAGAATGTACGTTAACGGAAAAACACAGAAGACTAGTCCAAGGAGGAATACCCCTCATCACATTATTACATACTATCTTTCGAAAGTATCAATGAAAATTAAAGGGCACTCATCCAAACATGCTAATGGAACCCATTAATGAAAGGAACAGAAACCACAACCAATCAATTTACTGATAATGTTTTTACAGTTCATTCATATTTCATCTCTCAAGCATGTTAACATGTCCAAAAAAAAAACCAACCAGAAAGCAATATAAAATAAAGTATCAGTTCATGTAATTACCTGACCAAATGGGACATATGAAGGCAAATAAGGTACTCTATTCCAGTTCCTTTTATTCTCACTTTTAGCATTAGTTTTTTCAGCCACTTTTCCAGTCATTGCCTCGTTTGGTAGCCCATTATTATTGTCAGATAATGGCTTAAGAGATATGCCATCAGAACCCTCTTGGATTTCAAGAGATTGCGGTTCAGCTACATTCTCGATTGAAGGTCTTACAGAATTAGCTGCTGATGTTGCTTCTATAGGATCAACTTGTTTTCCATTGTATTTATTAAATTGCCTTCGAAAACCTTCTAAAGGCACAAGTTTTGCAAGTCTCCAAAAAGAAGTCTGCACAGGGCCTAAGCCCATAACCAACTGCTCCCCCTCATTCTCTTTTGGCTTCTGTGCCCTTGGTTTTTCTGTTCTTTCCTCATGTTTTGACGTAATTCCACTGGAACTTTCAACCTCGGCATTGTTTGACAAAGGTTGAGCGTTATAATGATGAAAATAAGCAGGAGATAGGATGCGGGGCACCAAATCCTCTGGTATGCAGTAACTCTTAAAATGGTGTTGCCAGCCTTTTTTATGGACATAACTGAATGAGATTTGAGAGAGGAGAGAGGATATCATAAATTAACATTTTTTGCAGAGGAGAGCGAACAAAAAGGTGAATCTAGATTTTCAATTATTTCATCATGTGAGAGAGATGGCAATCAAAGAGGTGAAATGGAGCGTACTCTCGTAAAGCAGCATTCCCAACTGGGGGTTGAGAAAATGTGATGCATTTAACCTGGATTCTTTCATTTTCTTTTGATGGTGAGGATGCAGCAATGACCCTCAGAATGGCAAGGGTAGCTAAAGCTGCCACCTGAAAAAGACAGAACAGGAGAATATGAGAAATACAAAACCAAAGCAATTAATCCAATGAAGCTTACAGAGCAAGCCATTCAAACTTACAGCTCCCCCGAGTGAATGTCCACATAATACAAGTTTTCGATTCTTCTTCTGAGCAAGCTTGTACAATTCTAAAGCAGGAATCCCCTTAGCACGAGCCATGAAACCCTAAGATAAAATTTAAGGGGAAAAAATCAAAACAGTAGATAAGTATAAATCTGCACCAGAACATGGACAGCTAAAGTCAATGATATAATTGAGAAACACAATATACTAGATCATAACAGTCAAAAGACATTGGGGTATACAATTGAACCATATTGAAAGGTTTTGAAAATGATAGACTGCAAACTTACTCGATGGGCAGCAGGCTTAATTTGATCTTTTAGTTGTTTTGGTTTTGATTGGGAAGCATTCAAACAATTTTCACCACTATCCTTCTGGCTTTCACATTGGCCAGATTCAACAACATCCATCCGGACAGTATCCTCATGAAATATAGCACCTTGCAGTATATTTGCATCGGTCATGACATCCCTAGTCATACCAATTTCAATAAACAAAATCACCTTCTCAGAACCAAAAGATCTTTCAACATCCAACCCACAAAATATCCACAATACTTACTTGTACTGCTTTGTTCCAATAAATGAAGCAAATAGCGTGTCACCTGCTTCTGCCAATAAGTACCTTCACAAACCCCCCAAAAAAAAAAGCAAATAAGCCATAACATAAGCCCAAAATCAACAAGCACTCCTTGAACAAATGTTCACCCACATAGGCACAGTCAAAACCTCATTCAAATTCTACATAAACAGAAACGCTCCGATTCATCCAAATCCCATTATATTTACACCGCTCTAAGGATAGCTTGAGGTTGCATTGAACACTAAAATAATAAAAACTCCAAGTGCAACACACATAAGAAAACAAATAATTCTACCTTGTTTATCTTATCAATTAAAAAGAAGAAAAAAAAAAGAGCGAACCTGTGAGGTACGTGATCTGCAGACTGCTGCACGCGTTCCAGAGCAACGATTTGCCCTCCAAAATCAGCCTTAAATTTATTCACGACTCGAACCATCTCATCAGCAGGTCTCTATCAAGAGAATAAATAATTTTAAAAAAAAATCTTTGATTTTCTAAGAAACCAAACAGTAAAGTGCGGTTTAATTAATTTTCTTTCTACCTTGTAGACGCATTCAGAGAGTACCATGCAACATAGAATGTCCTGCAAATCGGCAACGGACTCAGCCTTGACGGCATTACAGAGATCGTGAAGCTGTTTCTTCCTGAGTTCGTACTCTTGTTGAATTATCTTTCTGTGTTCTCTTTCGTCTCCGTTGATCCACGGAGGCCACCGCATTCTCCACTGCAGTGGCCCCCATGATACCTTGAGGATCCTGGCTCTCTGGTCTCTGATCCATGCCTCTACTCTGTTCTGTATCGAATCCATTGAAGAAAGATTTTGAGGATTGGATTGGAAGGTGACGAGGAAACCCTAGCGACAGAGTGATTGAAAAATAGATTCGAAGGAGAAGGCGCCAGGGAAAGAGAAACGTGTGTGGTGACGGGTGACTGTGACTGTGACCGTGTCCGTGGAAGGAACTGCAGCTGGGGCAATCTGCGTGTAATGTACAACAAAGTATATGCCCTCTGGCTGCAGCCAAGTATAATAATAATAATAATAAACAAAGACAAAGTATTTTGCTTTTAAATAAGGCACTTTTCGCATTTTCTTATTTGAAAAAATAAAAGCATTTTAAAATATTTTTAATCAAGTTATGATTTTTAAACTATATTGTTGCAGACTTGCAGTGCATGGAGTAGCTTTAGGTTTATTTTGCTTTAAAAGATATCCACAAGTTTGATTGTTTATATGGTCACCCGCATGGTTGAGTTCATAAACAAATAAATTTTTTAAAAAAAAATAATATATTTATATTTTTTTAAAAAGTACTTATAAAATAAGTTTATCAACCGAAAACATTGTTAAGGTAATCTTATAAAATAATTTATTTGAAGAATAATGTTTTTTAATTTAAGAAAACTGAATGAGTTATTTTTAAAAAAATAATTTATGTAATTTTTTAACTTTATTTGGAAAGTGATTATATAAAAGTTAAGGATTTTTCGTGGACTTTATTTAACTATCACGGGTTTAACAATATCAATGATGATTAACGGGTGTGTGGTTGAAATTTGGGAAGTATAGAAAATAATAATAGTAAAAATAAATTTTTCCTAAAAAAAATAGAGTTTGCTTCCGAGTACTTGTGCTATTTTTCAGAGGAATAGTTAATTTAAAAAGTAAAGGATTGAAGTGAAAAAACTTGGGTAATATAGGTGGTTCTTTAGAATTTATTTGAAAAAATATATTTTAACTCCCCATCTTTTTAATCTATTAGTTGAGCAGTCCCTTTAATTCCAAAAAAATTAAATTGCAGTACCAAATTTTATTTTCATCATTTTTTCATTTTTTTTTTTTTGTGTGAGGACAGAGGGAGACTCACTAAATTCCAACCTAGAAAGAGAAAATTATTATTGTAACGATTTCACATACCAAAATGGTTGATTTTTGTACCAAATAGTTCCACATGATAAGAGGAAATCAAATTAGGTGTCTTTTGACCTTGAAAGTGCATGAAAAAAGAGATCTAAGCTCAAAACATTTTTTTTTTCAGGGTGATTTTAGGTTTTGACACGATTTATTTTGTTTTTAGAGATTATGGATTTGCTTAAAAAGGTTTCTAGGATATTTTCTAGGTGATTTGAGTAAGAAATGAGTTGAAAATTGGTTTATGAGAGGAAAAAATCAACCTTGTTTTTCTAGCTATTGTGGTGGCCGGATTCTGAGAATTTCAAACAACGTGTCATCTATTTTTTGTCAAAAAATGAGGTGGATAATATGTTGTCTGCCTCATTAATTTCAGGAAAAAAAAAACAGCTTGTGCGTGGACACTTTCTTTGTGGGCCATGCATTAGGCTTGGCTTACTAGGCCCACAACACCTGGCCTCGTTCTTTTTATTTCTTTTTATTTTTTTTGTAAATTATTGCCTTTTACATGTATTTTTTAAAATATTTTTTTTTCATTTATGTCTTGGTTATTATCCATTCTCTATGATTGTTTTTTACTTATTTAGCCTTTTTGAAATAACAATGATTTTTTATTATATTGAATGTCTCTAATTATTTTATGATGTTAGTGTGATTTCTCTATGATTTTTTTATATTTTATATAGATTAAATTTATTTTTAAAATTTTAAACATTTATTTTTTTGCAATATTTTTAACATGTATAGCCTTGCATGTATATTTTTTGTTTTATTTTATTCAATGAATTTTATGTATGTGTTGATTTCTGTTACAAATTGATTTTTATAAATAATTTAATTAACCGAGTAAATGACTTGTATCCCGATATTAAATATCTTAACCTGCATCCACCTCCAAATTTTTCCAGTTTTTTTTGTTACTGTTAACTAATTTTTTTTATTATTTATTTACATAAATAATTATCGATTTATTTGATTATATACTTGAATGAGATTTTTAATTTATGCTTTGAAGTTTTTTAGAAAATGGCCTGTATAGCCAGGGTTTTTTTAAAAAAACAAATTTATGACCCGTGGGAGCACGAGAGTAAAATAACTAGCTAGTATATATACTATATATTCACAAGAAGAAAGTTTTGTTTTTTCAAAGTGGGATAAGAAACATTTCCGGTTTAAATATTTGAACTTAAAAGGAGAAGATGATATCTTTTTTAATGTGGGATGAAATTTTTTTCAAAATAATTTTTTAAACTTTACTATTTACAACATGTATGGTTTACTCTCATGTAAAATGTTTTTAAATTTTTTTTATGTGAGATATTAAAGCTTCAAATATTTTTACTTTAATTTCACCAAGTTAACTTGGATTAACCCTTATAACCCATAAATCAACCCCTTAGCCAAGTCAACGAGGTTTGACAACTATGTTCTATAGTCTTCTTTGTTCTCAGTTACTCCCCCCCTCCCTCTTTCATAATTCATTAAATAAAATGCATGATAATCTTAAGGGGTGTAGCTCAACTGATCAAGTATTAGGTTTGTTTTTCAAAGGTCGCATGTTTGAGTGTCATAGACCTCGAGGTCACTGGAGGCTTATCTGGTCGTCAACTTTAGGATCCCGGAGGATTAGACGAGGTTCGCATAAGCTGACTTGAACATCCATGGTTACCAAATAAAAATAAAAATAAAATGCATGATAACAACATAGACATTACTCCGGATACAGGAACCAATTGAGCTTGTGTTTTAGTCTTAATATAATTTATTTTGTTTTTATTTACAAACCGGTCCTTACATGAAATTTTTTTGTTCTCATTAAAAATACATTTTAGTCTTTCTAATGGAAAACCTTTTCTAATCAGGTTCTGACATGGAGTGTGTGCGCGCGCGCGTGCATATATAATATGCTTATAAGGTAATAAATCATTACAATTTTTAAAATTACATGACCAAATATAATAAATCATTACATTACATTATTTATTATCTCTAACTTAACACAATGCAAATATCATGCAATCACTGTGGCTATTGCTATCATCTTTAAAGACTTGGCTGTCCAAATTATTTTTTAATTTGAAATAAAAAGATTATTCAAATAACACATGGTAAATGATGTTACACGTATGGGGTATTTTGGCAATCATCCTCGATCGGGATCTTCAGGTGTGGGTAGAAAGATTAATGAATTCTTGTTCTTCATTAAAACCATATTTGGAGCTGTCATCTAGTACATTGATTATTAAGAACCCTTACTGATCTTTATAGTCTGGACAAGGGAATTGATTGTATATAAGAAGATAATATCACCCCCATTACACCCTAATTAAGATAAGTTGTATTGTTTATTTATCTAAATATTAAGATATTGTTTTATTTTTCTAACATTTGATTTGTCTACTAGTTAAAGAAGGTACCCCTTAGTAAAGCGAACCTTGGTTTTATGGGTTAAGCCTAGTCACTAAAAAGCTAAAACATATTTTTTTCATTTCTTTATTTTAATATTGAAAATACAATCTTACATATAAGGTTACAATCATTGGCATTAAAATAAACAAATTACTTGTTTTTTTTGTGTTTTTTTAATTTAGACCAAGTCTATGTTGTTTTAATAAACTTGTTATTAAAATCGCGACACATGCAAAATATAATAACTATTTATTTTTGGTATTTTCAAGAAATGCTAAATCATGTAATGTATTTTTTTTCTTTTATATTTTTAATATTAAAAATGCAAACATGATTTTATTGGAGAAACATGGCCATATGCAATTTAAAATAATATTGTCTTTTTTGAAAGAAATATATATATTTTTTTTAAATCAGTCGATTTAATACTATAAAAGTGCCTCACATTTAGGTTCACGATCCAAAAAATTAAACATAAAAAGATAAAAAAAAATAATACAAAATACCTAGAATTAAGTGCAAAATGGTCCCTTAAAAGTTTGGAAAATAATTAAAATTAAACTAGGACTTGTTTGGAAAAACACAAAAAAAATAAAAAATAAAAGCTATGAAAAATATGATAGAACATGTTTGTCGCCCTTAGATAAAAAAAAACCATAATTGCTTTAGGAATTAAAAAAAAAAAAAGCATTTTTTCTCTGACAGATTTTAACTCAACCTTGAAGGCCTGCCCAGACACATGGACTAGGCTTCCTAACCCTGGTCCATGGCCCAAAAAATACAGCCACTAAGCAACCAAGACCAATCCAAGGATTCAAAAAAGAAAACAAAGCCCAACTTTTCATGACATAAATCTAATGACCCAAAGCCCAATCTAAAAAAGAACGCAGCCCAAGCATAGCCCATGTAATCAACAAAAACAAAGCCTGTAGAAATAACTAACTCAGCTCCTGCAATCAACATGGACAAAAGCCTTAGTCCAGATACTCTCTCTAGCCTTGGTTGGAGCTGACTCCAGAGAGGTCAGAGAGAAGAATGATAGAACCAACGAGCTGAAGCTTTACAGGGACGACGTGAGGAGATTCTGGTCTGCCTTGGGTTATGATTCCGGTGATGAACGCCTCAGGTCAGTAGGCTAAAGCATGAAGGACTGAAAGATGACGACTAGGCGTTGCCGATTCTATGGGTATTTTTGTGACCACTATTAAAAAATAGAGCTATTTACAACTACTTCATCCATTACAAATAAAATTAAAATTCATTGCTAAAAAGATTTAGTAATGAAATCAGTAACAAATAATATCAGATGCATATTTGTTATTACTGATTTATGAGCAACAAAAAATCTATTGTTGACATTAAGCAATAGACAATTCGTTGTTGATTATATGAACAAAATTTCCATTTCTAATAAATTAATATTCACAATTAGCACTATTATATGATTTCTTTAATTAATTTATATCATTTTTTACCCAACTTTTAATTTTTTAATTAATTATTTATGGATATTTTGAAAGTAGTAGAATATGTATAAAAACATACATTAATATTTAAAATTACTTTATTAACAATGATAATAAATGGAATAGAAATAAAATTCATAATACAATTAAAAATGAACTAGGATATGATGATTTCACAAATATATAAAATCATTTTTTTTCTTTATCTCCTCTTTCTTTTTCTTTTTTTACCTCATTTTGTAATGTCCGATAAGATAAACTAGGATATGATAAAAAAAAATGCATATTATTGAAGACTCTGGCATATGAGGTGTACCATAAACCCTACCCTTTGTAACTACTTCTAAAGCCACACTCCAAGTTGCTCTATTAAATGAATGATGATTTTTTCAATTATTTTTTAAATTAGCAACTAAATTATTATGTTACTAAAATCTGATGCTAATAACCCTAATTTTTAACAGTGAATAATATTGGCATTGACTTGATAGAAGATAAAGTGTCATCTCGTTCAATGAGAGGTGATAATAGGTCATGGTTGGTTATTTGCTGGGGTTGGATTTCAACTTCAATTTTCTTTTCATTAAAAATCTTTCTTCAGTTTATCTTATCAAAATATCTCAATTTAACTATTTTTTTTTATATTTTTACTTGTTATGGCCTATGGGCTTATATCCTCGTGTCTCGATTTTTTTTAATTTTGATTTTTTCATGATTTTTTATGAATAATAAAAGATATATATATATATATATATATATATATATATATATATATATATATATATATATATATATATATATTATAAAAGAATTTTTGGGTAAGTTGTGTGTATTAACTAATACTTTAAAACGCGTGGGGAAAGTACTGTAGCTTTCCCCACATGTTTTTTTTTTTTTTGTGTTTTGTCTTTCTTTTTTTTTCTTTTTTTTCCCAACATTTTTTTTCATTTTTTCCCCTTTTTTGGGGGGTTTTACATGTTTTTTTCTTTTTCTTTTTCTTTTTTTTCCTAAGATTGTCTTCTTTTTTTTTTATTCTTTTTTTGTGTTTAAAAATTTAACTTTGTAATTTTTCCCTTAAAAACATTGTGGATTGCAACAATTTTTCTCTATATAATTTTTTTTTATTTTTTTCATAAACCCACAACAACGTACAAATATACCACAAGCCTATGGCATCGCGCGGGATGACATCTATAATACCTCCATTCCATGTTCAAGGGGTGCTGTGTAACTGAAAAGCTTTGCAATGGCTAACATTAGCCTTGGCATCTAGCAACAGAAGCTGGTAATAGATTCATGGTAACAACGTGAACACTAGTAAATATACGAGAACCAATTTAGCTTGTTTTTTTTTAGAAGATGTGAGAAAAGAATAGGCATACAGAACAAGAAACTTGCAAGGCCATCACTCTAGGTATAAGGGTGATAATGGTTACCCATAAATTAATTGGTGTTTTGCAGATACTGAACTTGAATATAAAATAAATATTTAAACCTGATCTAAACTCAACTGTGTAAGGATTTTTAATATTTGACCTTTTTCTGATTAGGTTTCAGGTATCCAACGATAATCAATACTTCGAACTTAAATGCTATAATAATATAATTTATAATTATTTTATATATAATTAGTTTGATATATATGTAATTTTTTTTAATTTTTAATTATTTATTTATTTTAGGTCGGGATAGGGTGAGCTAGTATTCATGTCCAATCCAAAACTCTATTTTTACTGGTATTTATACCAAATACAAAACTTGATTTTTTGCATTCGGGATTTTTCCGAGGCCAATCAGGTCTAAAATTTTTGATATCTATTCAAGTTGATTGGAGTCAATATCCATGAATTGTCCTCCCAAATGCACTCAAATCCCTAATTTTGGCTTCTCTGACGTTCATGATTGCAGAAGAAATCAATAAAAACACGCCTTTGAAGTCCCAATTGCCCACAATCTGCAAGAGAAAGGAACGTGGACAGGAATTTCAGAAATGAAGGCAGTAAGAGATATACATGAATTGATGGGTGTAGATGCTTCGATCACATCATGGAAGAGACCAAAAGCAAAAATTCAGATGCACCGCGTGTTTGAGCAATCCAGCAAAGAGGACGGTGGGTTTTTTAGGGTTTATTGAAAATTGTGGTTGTAATTGCTTTATAGATATTTTTATTTTAAAATATATTAAAATAATATTTTTTAAAAATTAATTTTAAAATTAGTATATGAAAATAATTTAAAATATATAAAAACATTTTAATTTTTAATAAAAATAAATAAATTTTTTAAAAACACAATTTTACCGGACAATGTTTTCAAACACTGTATTTTACTTATGGTGTAGTGCGGGCATGGAGGCAGGAGAATTTCTTTACGGTGGCGTTATCTAAAAACTCAGGTATCACACAAAATACATCGACTGAACTTTTTATGGGTTCGATTTTAAAGAAGATTCTAACCATTACGAGTTTAACTATATTTTAAATTTTATTCTCTTACATTTTATATGTATAAAAAATTTATCAATAATTTATTGTATTTTTATTGTATTAATATTAATTAATGTATATATAAAAAATATGTATATCTTATTAATACTATTAAAAAAAAATTACATTCAACCTCTTCTTTCAATAAAAATACAAGATTCACAAGTTATAAATATTTCATAAATTATTTAGACTTCAAGTTTATAATCTCTTAATTTTCAATATTTTTAATATATATATTTTTAAAATTTTTCTCTCTAAAAAATATTTAAAAGTTTGAGAATTCTCAAAATTATAAAAAAAACTTTTTATAAATACCAAATACTTTGACTTGCCAGGTATCAACCAGCTACTAGCCATCTTAACAAAAAAAAAATATTATTAAACCAAAAAGTTAATTAATCATTTAATACATAAACTTTAATTTTAAACTCATTGGATATTTTGGAATATTATCTCCCAGAGAATGGCATTATTCCATAGCGTGCAAAAGAAACATGTCGGCCTAAAAGGCTAAAACCAAAGTCATGATATCTTTTCGTTTGTCAACATTTACGACACGTTTGCCTATGATATTTTATGATATTTTCTAAGAGCATATGCTATTTTAAAAAAATAAATTAATAAAATATTATTTTAAATAGTATAAATATAGCTATTTTTACTATACATATTCCAATGAAAAAAAACTATTTGAAAAGCTAATTCTATTATAGTAGAATAAATAAGTGTTTTTATTTTTTTTAATGATTTTAATGTTATTTTTTTTCACATGGCTAGATTAATTGGCTTATTTTTTTGTTGGCCCCACTTTGTTAATTTTGGCTCCTTTGAGAGATATGTAGGAATAGCTTTTGTGGGAAAGAAAAGCATTTTAGCATTTTGTTTGGCTTTTCCCTTTGAGTATGAAAAACAAGCAAAGAAAAGTTAAAATATTAGTTTTTTATTTTTTGTTATCCATTTAGCTTCTTCATTGGAAATGCTCTAATAATATAATATAATGGAATAATTCATTACATTCATTTATTTAGTTGCAAAACTTTCTTGTAAAATAATTGAAGTTTGATAAAATTTCATTCTAGTCCTTTAAGTTTTAATATAATATAACATTAGTTTCTAGATTTTATTTTTATTTACAAATTGATCCTTGAGGTTTTTTTATCCTTGTTAAAAATACACTTTAGTCTCTGTGATGGAAAACCTTTTCCAATCAGGTCCTTACATGGCCACTCTTAATCATATAATGGTTAATATATGTTTTTTTTAAATAAATAATGCCTGTAGTGTAATAATTCATTACAATTGTAATGTTCCATTACATTACGATTTTAAAAATTAAATAATCAAATACAATAAATCATTACATCATGAAATTTATCACTTTTATTACTGCTTTCTTTAAAGACTTGACCGCCCTAATTAATTTTTAGATTTGAAATAAAAAATGATTTAAATAACACATTATAAATTACATGAACAAATTCAGAAAAATAATTGATGAAGCATCACACTAGAAAAAAATATAAAAAGTAGAAATATGTTTGAGCTTAATAATGCATCGATAACCTTATGGTCACGCACAGCCAGAGGAAGCCTATGAGCTTTGTTCCAAGAGAGTCAATGGGCTCGAATTAAATTGCTGCAATATTTCCTTTGGGCCGAACCATTCAATTTCTGTTCAATTTCTCAAGAATGCAAGGCTCGACTCTATTGATAAATAATTGGTCTATTGAAACATAGTTATTTTGAACTGTTTTTAATTAAAAAATTGTTTGATTAATACATGTTTTATTTTATAATTAAAAAATTTATTATTTTACGAATAAATAAATTTGTTTCTAAAACAAAACATGGTATTGTTTGTTTTAAACTAACAACATAAATGTTTATTGTGGATGTTATTTTTTTCCTACTTAAAATGATAAATTTATCTATTAATTATTTTAATAAATTACATATATACCAAATATGTTAGTATTTTAAGTAACTCAATTTTAAATTTTTATTTATATTATTGATTATATTTTAATTATTTTTAGTAATATAATGTGTGTGTTATTTCAATATTTAACAATTCTTTTTTTAAAAAAATTGAAGAATTCCTTCCGACAAATAAATATACTGTCACATGTTATCACTGCATCCTTAAAATTGTCCGAGCAGAGGACATGTTCTCCGTTAACATCCATGCTGATCAAGGATGTCTTTTATCAATCATTTACTAAGTGGTCTAATGATAAAAAATTAAATCAAGAGATTTATTATCTTGTAGTTTCAAAACCATATATTAAGTGGTCTAATGATAAAAGATTTGGACCAAAAGATTTATTATTTTATAGTTTTAAATTTGAAACCTGTGGTTGTTAATATGATGGTCACTGGAAGCTTACATGGTCGTTAACTTTAGGGCCCGTGAGATTAGTTGAGGTACACGTAAACTAGTTCGGACATCCATATTGATAAAAAAAAATACCCTTTATCTTCAAAATATATATATAACATGTAAGATTAATGAGACGCATCGTTTAATATAAATAAAATTTATGTATAAAAATATCTTTAATATACTATATTTCTTATTAGTTATTTTACATATTTAAAACACAATAATATAATTTAACTAAATACTATTTAATCGCTTTAAATATTTATAACTACAATAGTATATTGAAAATAATTAATTATTGTGACATTGCCATGATTGATTGCACGACACCCTGAATATCCAGACAAGACCTTGTTTAACAAGTTCATTTTGTCCTCCTCTCCTAAAATATTCAAGAGAAATTGACCCAATGTTTCCTCCCATGTGTCTCCCCCAGCTAGTGCCGCGAAAGCCTGAAGAAATTAGGGATTCTCAGTAATAGCAAGTAAAATATAATTTAAAATAGTACAATAGTAAAATTTTAATTTAATTCATTCTCTAGGTAAAACAACAAGATTCATAAAATATAATATCATAAAAATCCTTTAAACTAAAGATAGACAATTCATTTATTCTTAATATTTTCAGCACATATATTTTCAGAGTTTATTTTTTTAAATATCATTGTATTTTCTCTCTTTATAAAGTTACTGATTTTATTATTGGAGAGTCCATACGTTCATCAAATAAAACATTTTGCATGTATAACCTGCTATTATCATAACTACTAGCCAATTTAACTTACCAGATATTATCTCCCACCACTAACCATCTAGGTTTTTCTTATGAAGGTATCATATACCTCGGTTAAAAAGGACGAATTAGATTACTTAAATTAGGAATGTTTCATTAAGTTTAATTTTTAATTTGAAGAATTATTTTTAGTCTCAATCAATGTCCAAGATGACCGAGAACATCCTTTATCGTCAGATTAAAAAAACATATAAGATTAATAAGAGCATCAATCAATATAAACAAAATATATTTATAAATATCTTTAATATACTATAGTTCTTATTGGTTATTTTACATCCTTAAAAACACAACAGTATAATCTAACTAAATGCAATTTAATTGCTTTAAATATTTATAACTACAATAGTATATCAAAAATAATTAATTGTTGTGATGCTGCCATGATTGATTGCATGGCACCCTAAATATCGAAAGAAAACCATCGATAATACTTGTTTAACAGGTTAATTTTGTCCTCTTCGTGTAAAATATTCCAGAGAAATGGACCCAGTTTTTCCTCTCACGTGTCTCCCCCAGACAGTGCCGCTTAAGCCTCAAGAAATTCGGGACTCTCATGTCTTCTCATCTGCAAATACACTCTTCAAAGGAAGGACATGTTGCTTATGTTTAAAGCAATCTAGTGACAGTAACAATTCAACCAATTGAATATAATTTACATATAGAAACGTTAAACCCATTATTTATATAATTTATTCTCATCAATTCATTAAAAAAAAAAATATGTGTGTGTTTTCAATTTCAAACAATAGAGTATAATTTTTTAAATTTTTTAAAATTTAAAACTTTCTCGACCAGTTGAGTACTCTCTCTTTTTATTAATCATTATTACCACCTTTACTTTATTTTTATTAATATTATCATCCACCCCACTAACTGTACAAAATACACTCTTATCAATTTAAATAAATTGCACTCAATTGATTAAAAAATGCAAATGGTCAATTAATTAATTTAAAAAAAACATTTTTTTTTTGAATTTAAGAAAACTCTATTCTATAAAAAATGAGTAAATAAGGTTAAAAAATCTCAAAAAGGTATGCCGTATGCCCATTACACGAGGAATAAAGTTTCCATAGCTCAAAAAGGTTGGAGTGGTTGTGGTTCTACTAAATTCGAGGCTTGCTCATTACACGAGGAATAAAGTATTCTGGGTTCTGTATTTTACCTCACACACTATAATTTTACCCCACGAATATTAATTAAGAAAAAATTATAGAATTTTTAAATTTATTTTCTCAAAATATTAATTGCAAAAAAATAATAATACTAAACACAATCTAAGATGGTGTTTGCGTTTGTGTTACAATCACACTTTGCAAATCTTTCAATTTTTCTAGTGTCTAATTAATTTAAAAATATATATTATTATGATGTATTTATAAGTAAAAAATATTTTAAAAAATAATATTTAACATACTTTTAAATAGACACTATCAAAAGGGTGTTTGACCATGTAGTTGAACCAGAGTTTTTAAAAAATAAATTTTTTTCACTTTAAATAAATTTTTTCTTTTTAAAAACGCCTCTCAAGATAGTATTTGTAATTATTATTGTTGTTATTTTTTAAAGTATTTTTTTAAAAAAATATATATTAAAATAATATTTTTTAATTTATTTTTATATCATCATATTAAAACAACTCAAATTCAAAAACTTTTAAAAATATTTTTGTGAACACAAAAACATTCTAACTCTAAGTTTTATCGACTCTGACCTTTCCTTGGCTCAACCAAAAAGCTAAGGACAAGAATTTTATTTATGGTTTGGGTTGAGTAAAAGTGGTCCAAAATGATAATGGCATGTCCATGTGGAGTCATGGTCAGTGTGAGCGATTAGTGATGCATTGCTGATGTCAGACCCCATTTATTTCTTAATTACCTTTTTCTCTTCATTTTCCCATATTTTAGTCATTCTACTATCGTCGTGACATTGCTCACATGACACTGCACTGTCGTTAGATTTGAAGATCAGTGTGGAAAAGGATGTTTCCACTCCATTTATTAAAAAAAAACCCGGTATAATTTAACTGATTAAATTTTAACTTTATTTTATAAAAATTATTAGTTTAAATTTTATAAATCTTAGGATCAAAAGAAACTTACATAATTATTAACTTTAAGACCCGTAGAATTAGTCAAGATACACACAAATTAACCAAAATACTTATATTAATAATAAAAAAAAAGAACCCCAACTGATTTTTTCCAAGAGATCTAGCACTCGATTAAGTCAATAGATTCTCAAAAATCACAGGAATTTGCTGGGTTGATTTTTTCTTCTTCTTAGAAGGGAATCTAACTCAAATACTTTTTTTTCATCTACTTTTTAAGTTTAAATCTTAGAATTAATATCCAAAAAATTCCATCCCAACTGCTGTTTAATTCCTAACAACAAGGAGTGGCTAGCTTGTGTGTTACAGAGACCGCACACTAATTACCCATTTTGAGGACAATAGTTTTTGCTTTTATTTACTTTTTAAAAATATATTTATCTTAAAAAAAATATAAAATTAATATTTTTTGATAATTTTAATATATTCATCAATATTTTTTAAAAATACTTTACGCTCCTGGATCTCTAGTCAAGGTTTATCCTAATAACAACCTGGAGTTCACATGCATAGTTAAGCCAAGAAATAAAGAAAAGAAAAGAAAAGTTGAAAATGTAATTAAGTTCACATGATTATCTTTTGATCTGCATGTTCATTGATTAGTAATTGTGAATTATTAAGAAAAAAGGTCGTCATGTGGGTCATTTATATGCATAGTCAACTGCCAAGAATCACGATGGAAACCCTTTCGTTTACGTTCTGTTCTATTTAATTTAATTTAATTCCAAATCTAATCTAAAAATCTCCCTCACAGACCTTAGAGAATCCTACCTACTTTTCCACCTTTGCTCGCCAAAATATAATTTTAATCTTAAAAAAAATATATCTTAAAATCTTGATGGCTTCGGTTTTTTTTTTAACTTCTTATAGCATTTTGAAAATCTTTTCTATTATGCTTTTATTTAACTTGAGGATATTTTAAAAATAAAAAATATAATCATGTTAATTTAAATAATTGGATTTTAACCAATACTCCCAAATTAAACTCTATTTATTTCACAACAATTGGATTAAAATATTTCTATTCATAGTTGCTCTCTTTGCATTTGCAGGAATAATTTTATTATTGGCCTTGAACATCGATCTACTTAGTAATTGTTTGTTTTGTGTAAAGCATTTTACAAAAATAAATTTCCTAGATTTTTTTGTGTTTGTATCAAAAAATATTTTTCCGTGTTAATTTGTTTATCGTAAAATATTTTACCGTTAATTTTTAAGCTTAATTTATTTATTAAAAAATATTTTCAACTCATAAAGTTATGTAAAATATTTTACGAATATTAATCAATTTATAATATCATCCAATTATTTCAACTATCTTCTTCACCTTCATTTCCACGTAATCACCATCTCCCCCCACCACAATTCTTCACGGGGAAACATTTCATGCAAGACAAACAAACATACAAACCCTTGTAATTCTTCATTTATTCACTATAAAACTCCAGGCTGAAACCCTTAAAACGGTACGTTGAGCATGCACTCATCATAAGGTTTGTTAAAGACACTATTAATTTGAATCTCAATTTTCTTCACCTTTAAGCGGATTAATAGTATTAATCTGATATGAGTAGACAAGCCAACTGCTGCCTGGCAAAGGGGTTGGCATCTTCTTCCAAGTAATGAGGGAGAAATTTCCACGTCATATATCTTCCATGGGAATCCATTAACAAATCTTGTGCTTTAGAGAAAACAACAAAAGCTAGAATGCTTAAAGTGAAAGGTGGGAGGGACTAGGAGCACCATGGAATTTGCCATGACTCGGTGGACCCTACACAAAGTGGCTTTTTTATTTATTTATTTATTTATTTTTTGATGGGTTACATCAAAAGTCGTGAAGATTGGGGGGAATTTCATTAGAATAATGTTTGGTGATTGATAGTTGTTAAGCAAAGCGTGTTTTAAGTGATAGGGACGACTATGGGATTCCACCATGTGAAGGCTTTAGTTAAGAAATCAAATCAAGATGACCGCAAATTCAAGATATTTCCTCATTACCTTTGACAATTTTGCATCACTTTTTTTAAAAATATTTTTTTATTTAAAAATATATTAAAATAAAATTTTTAAATTTTTTTTTTAAAACTTTACATATCAAAATAATTTAAAAATATTAATTTAATATCTTTTAAACCAAATACATTTTTAAATAGCTACAAACACCAATACAAACATTGTCTTAATCTTTAGAGTGTGTTTGTTAATTCGACGTAAGATATTTTCTAATTTCACATCAAAATAATATATTTGTTTATTATTTTTAAATTTAAAATATTTAAAAAATCAATTAATATTTTTTAGATAAAAAATAATTTTAAAAGTACACAAATAAATTCAACCACTAAAATAAATTAAACAAAAGCATGCATGATGGAAGTGTCTATCATTGAGACGTTTGCAAGATCGGTCCCTTCTTTATTTTACTTTTGTTTTGGATAACCCTCTCCTCCTCCTCCTCCTCCTCCTCCTTTCCTCCATAGGATCTTCCTCTGCTAGAATTCTGTCCAACATTCGCAAGACACCTTTCTCTAATTAATTCACTATAAATAGACATCTTCTAGTAACCAGATCGAGGCGTATCAGATGGTCATTTTTCAACATTAAAAGGTGTTTTGACTATTTTGGAATCACTATGCGTTGAGAAATCAATTTAAGGTAGTGTATTTTTTATTGAAATTCAATTAATATAATTATTAATTATGGAGAAAATCAAGAGAAAACAAAGAATTGGAGTAGGTATATTTTGAATTGAAATCCAATAGATTCAATCATCAATTATGGAAGAAATCAGGCATCATATCAAAGATGAAATCAATAATCTTGAATAATTGGAGATTATATTTTATTTCTATAATTGTTTGAATCAGTATGTGTTGAGAAAACAATATTTCAAATTGAAATTTAATGAATACAAACACCGATTACGGAGCTGGATTACGGAGAAAAAATAAGAACAGCAAAGGTTAGGATGAAATCAAGGATTTTGAATAATTAAAAATTATAATTTATTTTCATAATTATTCAATTATATTCTTATATATACACTTTGTTAATTTTAACACCTTTTAATTGGTTATTTTCGAAATTATTTGATTGTATTTGTTTATATTCCAAAAAAGTTTATAAAAAATGTCGAGGAAGAGAGAGTATACCGATTGATGTGGTCATGTTTGATATGACTCTTACAACTCTGCTTGCCAACAGAGCTCACATTAGAGAAATGCGAGGCTTCGGTGTTGAGCATTGCATCAAAATTCGTAGCACCTTTTGACCTGATTGTCCGGAAGATGGTGTCCAAGTCCAGAAGCATTAGTGAGATCATCAGGAAGGGAGACTTAGATTTATGCAGGAAGCTCATCAAACCAAAAGAAAATGAAAAACAGAGTACTCAGAATCAAAGAAGATCGTAAGGTCAAGAAATATCATAAACCATGAATTCTTTTTCCTTTCAATACACAATAAATATCATAAAGTTACACCCCAGATCAAGATGAGGGAGAAAAATGGAACCAAGGCGACCTGTACTAATATGCTAGAAATGATGAGTGATGGAGCCAGACCATTATACAAAGATTAAGGAGCTAAGAAGAGATGTGTATCACACTAGAACCTCTCCGGCAAGTGAGGTTCGATGAAGGGTATTACAAAATCATGGTCTGCTATGGACAACAGCAACAATCCGTTGATCATGGTCTGCTTTGTCCACCGTATCCTTCATAGGGCTTAGTGGATTTACTAGACTTCCTCCTCAAAACTACAATCCAAGTGATTAATTCCAGCAATGCAGCAATTCCACCCAAGACTGCAATGGCAATTATGTAAATTGTTCTCCATTTATCTCCAGGCTGCAAGATATCTAGACCTTTAAACACATTCAAGATGCCAAGGATGAGGATGGCATATCCGACACCATGATGGTAGATATTCCAGTAAAAGCGGTATTTGTGGTCCTTCTTAGGCCTCAAGAACAATGCAAATATCTGAAAATTCCAAGCATAGAGTTGCTATCAGAATAAATAAATCCAAAATTAATAGTAACAGTTCAGACAAAACCAATTTCCATAAACATTGCCAGTAGTACCGTCGGCCAAGGAAATGGACAACTATGGAAAAAGGGTTGAATTTATTTCTAAGTCAGTTTTGTAATGAAATTTTGTTTTTTTAAGAAATAAGAAATATATCCCCTTAGTTTTCATGATAAGAAACGCTAAGAGAAAATAAAACTGATTGAGACATGCTAAAAATTCCGAATTCATCACCCTTTTCTTTTCATATGTCTTATGGGTTATAATTCGAAATACCATAGGAGAAAAGCTACTCCAGAAGTACCATTTTTGTCAAGTTCATTCAATTTCACGCATTAATAATTCAGTACATTGCCAGAAACCGTGACCATGATTTTGACAGGAGAGAAAAAAGACATCAACAAGCTCAATATGAAAACAAAGGCCAAATTCAATTATTTTCTCTCCTTTCAAATGGATGAAAAGAGCAACTTGTAATGGGAGAAGAACACAACTGGGAAGGTAATTAATTACCTGCACTGTTGCAAGAGCGAAGAGTGCGATCCCAATATTGCGATGAAGAGAAAACTGGACTCCCTTGGATTCACTCCCAAGCTTTATACCAGTTGCCCACCCTGCAACCCCAATAGCATAGGCAGAGACCTGACAGAAAACATGAAGGTAAAACCATGCAGGATCTGCTGATGGAAAGGTTCTCAGATATCTTGCTATTACAATTCCAAGCGGAAACAGAATTCCCCAGCTCACAGCATTCAGTACTCCATGAATCTGGAGAGAGAAAAAAAACAATTACACAGTAAATATTTCATTTCCAATGCTACTAATTTTTCCAAAAAGAAAAAGAAAAAACCCAACTCCAAAATAAATCTTCAAAATCCAGAAAAGGGTACGGAAAAGATGTTATTTTTTCAACAAAAATGAAAAAAAAAAACAAGCTTACATTTTTTCTTTTCGTCCTGGAATCCAGTCCACCAGAGCTAACACTTTTTCCTCCGTTCAAATCCAAAGTCCCTTTAGAGTTCAAATTAGGAGCACCCATATCATGGATTGTCAGCTCACCCTTAGCAGCATCGACGGTTGACCCAACTTGCCACACCTGATTCAGCGTCCCCTTCGCCGCCAGCTCCGGCGGGACCTTAATCTTGGCAAATATTCTCATCACCCCACTTTCCTCTTCTGCGCGCGTGTCCCAGACGTCAAAGGCCAGCTTCGACTGCACAACCGAATAAGGCGTGGAAGTGCTGATATTATAAGTCTTTGCGCTCATTACACCCTTGGAATCCTTGAACGCTACCAGTGCCTGGGCCCCGCCCATGGCTGCAACCTTGGGATTTATGGCCCATGAAATCCAGCCGTTGGATTTCGAAGGAGAAGCAAAGAAGGCGACGGACAGCGTTGAATTTGCGGCATCGTAGGTGAAATGAAGGTAGGAGGAGAGTGTAGGGAGGTCTAAACAGTGGGTGTACAGATTGTTGTTTGTGAACGTCTGTGAGGCGCATGTTTGTGAACGTACGGGTAAGGTTAGAGAAATTGAGACGCAAAAGGTTAGAAGCAAAGCAGAAATTTTGAACGGAGATGCCATTTTTTAGAGCAAAGGAAAAGTTGAGAGAAGGATTTACTCTTGAATGTTTGGCGCAGTATATATATATAGAAAAGAAGGAAAGAAATAGATGCCGAAGGTTGATGACGTAGGAGGATTTTTAATTATCTTTATGTATATTTAATCTGGGAAAATATTTTTTCATGTTTTTACTCTCTTTTTTATTTAGTTTAGGAATTTGTTTGATATTTTTATTTTTTTCATGTTCAGTTTAAAAATTACTCGATTTAAAAATTTTATTTTTTATTACTCAATTTAGGCTTAAAACTAGTATAAATAGAATTGCTTAACTTGTATTTCATAGAAAAATACCTAATAATAAAATCTTAAATTAGAATTTTTGAATAGTAACCCTATTCAACAGATTTTTATATTGTCACTTTGTCAGTGTCTATTTTTCTAGTGCATTTTCATCTATCAAGGGCTAACAATCCCTAATTAATATTATGTATAGTAAAATAATCATGACAAGAAGATATTATAAAATTTGATGTGTTTACGTAAGAAAAGATAAAGAGATTATTTTCATGAAAGATATGTTCATAAATTGGTAATACAAGACATGTAAAGATAAATCATAAAATTAACTCATTAATTAGTGAAAAGGGGGAACAAGGGGAATAACATGGAGAGTCATCATAAATCCATAAATCCATGGGTAGTTTTGAACATTAGTATGAGAGATGAGAGCAAATGAGGCGGTCTTTTAATTAAGATAAATATCATATAGATTTTAGTAATTTAGTCTAAGATGAAATAGATATGGATTGATTTTTTTTTGTTAATTTATAATATTTATTTTGATAATAATTAAAGTTAATCATGGTATAAACAATAATAATGTCATAAATGATGTATTTGATGACAAGTTAGAGGTTAAGTGCAAAACAAAATATAGAATTCGTTAAACAAAAAAAAGTTGTTTGTTAAGGCTATGTTGATTCTTTTGATTTCAAGCTTATTATTATTACAAAGATAGATTTATTCAAGGATAACATGTGTTGATGAAGTAAGTTTGAGATGTGCAATTTGTTACTTTAAAAGCCAATTAAAAAAAAATGTCAAATTTTAATTCTTATGGAAATATCAACATGAAATAATTGAAGTTGATATCTAAAATTATTACACACACAAAATAAAGAAAGGAAAAAGGGTTGAAGAGCCTGGATTTTACATCTACAAGGTTAAGGGAAGAACAATTTTAACTCGATAATGAGTTCTTTCTAGTATAGAGAGACTCAAGAGGATTTTTAGAAAAAAAATATTTATTTTTATTCTTATTTTTATATAGTTTAGGTAAGTATGTTTAGGAAATTAAATATTTTGACAATTTATTTTTTCTATTTAGTTAAAGAATTATCCAATTTAAAATTTTTATTTTTCTTATTCAATTAGGTCTAAAACTAGTACAAATAAAGCTGCTTAACTTATATTTCAGTAAACTATTTGAAAAAAAAAATCAATAATAAAATTTAAAGTTAAAGTTTTTATGCTATAACTCTATTCGACAGAACTGTAAAATATTTTTCAGTTTGTGTCAAAGAAGTTGGACCAAGCCCAGTTAACAAGTGTTATTACATATATGGTTACATATACGGGGTTAATAAGATCACAAGTACCTTTACTTTCATCAATTACTTTTTCTTAATATGTCTATGCTTTTCATCCCTCGTTACTTTAATAACTCATTTTGTCTGTATTTAAATATCAAGTTAACTATCTAGGTGGTGATCTAGTGGTAACAATTTAGAAACAAGAGGTTTGTTTCTTCTGTGGTCTCAGATTCAAACCATATGGTTGCTTATATGATGGCTACTGGAGGCTTACATGGTCGTTAACTTCAGGGTCCGTGGGATTAGTCGAGATACGCGTAAGCTAACCCGGACACCCACGTTAAATTAAAAAACTAAAAAAAAAATATTGAGTTGCTTGACAAGTGAAATTCACTACTCACTTTATATATATATATATATATATTATAGATATTATATATATATATATATATATATATATATATCTTGATATTAAATGGTATTGCTTGTGTATTCACATTACAACTGAACAAGTGGTAAAATTATTAAATATAATAAAAAAAAATGTTGTATCAATATTTATCATAAGTGTAGCTTGAATTCAATCATGATATTGAACACTTGCATGATTGTGCCAACCCATGAGGAGAAAATTATAAGTCATGCCAGAGATGAGAAGCATAGGTAAGCACCTCTTAATTGTATTATTAGCTAGTTTTAGCTTGTATTGCTATATGATAGATCTGTTGAATTCAATTATAAAATCTATTTATTTTTATGTTTTAAAAATATTTTTGAAAAGAATTTGATTTTTTTTTTAAATTAATATTTTTTTGGTGTTTTCAAATTATTTTGATGTGCTGATGTTAAAAATAATTTTTAAAAAATAAAAAATATATATTATTTTGATGCATTTCTAAGTGAAAAGCACTTTGAAAAGCAACCGCAACTACACTTTGAATGAAAAAACTTATTTAAATAATGGAGTATTAGTAGGAGGCTATGTTATGAAAAATAATTGATGAGGGACCATACTAAAAGAAATATGAAAGTAGAGGGACTCTTAAAGCTTATTAATCCCTATATAAAGCCTGAGTTTTATATCTAATTGGGTTAAGAGTTGACCAGTCAAATATAGTTTTACAAGCAAATTAATCTTTGACCTGATAAATACAGGAATACAGCTAAATTTTATTTGTTTCGGGAAAATTTAAAATTTAAATTGACAGGGTCACTCCAACTTTTACAGTGTTCTGTTTGGCTGATACGTAGGCAGAGCAGGACACGCAGAGGTTGTCAGGAGAAGAAAAGGAAATGTAATTATTGTTTTTCTTATTATTAGACAGCATGTGTGGTAATGATTGTTAAAAAAAGAAAAAAGAATTTGAAAAATGATTTCAATTTGGGAATTACAAAGGGTGGCAGAGATGACACGTGGAATTTGACCTAAATATGTTAATTTATTTTTACCTGATTCCAAACTAATTTCATGCCGAGATGCTCGAGTTATGCTAGCTTTTACCTAAACATGCTTTCTAAAATATTTTCAACTTATTTATACATAATATACGATTTTCCAGAGAAATTGATTCTTTGATGGTAAAATTAGCATTTTTATTTTTATTTTTAGTGTTTTAACAGCAAGAGGTCAAGTAGACGTTGAATGCCTCTTACTATAATCGGAATATCATTTATAATTAGTTTTTTTTTTTTAAAAAAAAATCAATTTAGATTTCCAGGTTGTTAGTAAATTGTTATTCAAGTTTTTTCGAGAAGCGTAGCAAATACCATATACCATAGTTATTAAACTCGGTCCGGGGGTTGACCCGGCCAAGGGATCGGGTCCCGAGTTTCATGGGTCAACCCGGATTAACCCGAGAAAATTTAAAAAAATTAAAATTTTAATATTTCATATGAAAAAATCCATGTAAATATAGATTATACATATTATGAAGTTTAAAATAATATTTTAAAAAGTTTTTTATCTCACATTGAAAAAACATAACCTTTTCCTTTGAAACATAGAGTATATATACTAATAGGTTTCAAATCCCACATTGAAAAAACATATTTTTTTCATGGGAACATAGAGTATATATATGAAAGGGCTTCAAATCTCACATTGAAAAGATATTATGTTATCCTTTTAAGTTGAAGTATTTAAACCAAAATGTTTTTTATCCTACATTGAAAAAACATGATTTTTTTCTTGGGAACATAGAGTATGTATACTAATAGGTTTCAAATCCCACATCGAAAAAATATAAATTTTTTCATGGGAACATGGAGTATATGTATGAAAAGGTTTCAAACCCCATATTGAAAAGATATTATGTTATCCTTTTAAGTTGAAGTATTTAAACAAAAAAGTTTTTTATCCCACATTGAAAAAACATGACTTTTTTTCTTGAGAACATAGAGTATATATACCAATGATTTTCAAATTCCACATTTTAAAAAAAAAGCCGGGTCTCGTCCTGGTTCGCCTGGGTCCCGGGTCGACTCGTCGGGTCGTTCGGGTTTGGCCGGGCTGTTGCCACAGCCGGTCTTTTACTAACCCGGACCGGTCTAGCCACCGGGTCGACCCGCCAGGCCGAGTTTAATAACAGTGCCATATACTATGCATATAGTATTATCCGAGGTGCTCCTGCTTAGTTGGGAAATTGTATTATTATTTCTTATTAATAAATAATTTTCAGGTGTTACAAGTATTTTCTTTTTAAATAATGTATAACTCCGGTTATAAATCTAACTATATCAAATAATATAATATTATTTCAATTAGACAAAAAGAAATATAGAAAACAACAACCTGATATATCATGTCAAACTCACGGTTGAGATAATAAAATTAGAATAACTTAATAAAAAATAAAGAAAATTATAAAGTCTTTTTTTATATGAAAAAAACATGTTAACTTTTTAAACATATGACCTGAGTCATTAGACCCGAAATACCCTATCTGAAAAAACCATAAAGTCTAATTCTTAGTCAGATACATATTGAATGATGAAATTAAAAAAGAAATTTAATTATACAAAATAATTCAAAAAATAGTAATTAAAGTATGAGGATCAAAATTAAAATACAAAATAAATTTTATATGTAATTGAATGATGAAATTTTAAAGAAAAATCAATTGAGCAAGAGCACCTAAAGAATCAAAAGAATGAAGATTTTACTTGACATAAAAATATAAAAATTAATTTTTGATTGAAGATCGAAATTGAAAATAATAATAACTTTTACAAAATGACCAAGAAAAAAAATTAGAAATCAAAACAATAAAGACCAAATTGAAAAATATAATACCATTAATCTGCATTGAAGGATGAAATTAAAAACCAATAATTTTTTTACAAAAGGACCAAGAAAAAATATGAGAAATAAAAAAATAAGGACCAAATTGACAAAAAATATATATACCAGATTGGGATGGAAAGATGAAATTAAAAACAAATAAAACTTTTTATAAAAGAGTCAAGAACAAAAAAAATCAAAAAAAAAAAAGATTGAAGTTGAAAAATCAACAACAAAAAGGGTCAAGTTGTAATTTTCAAGGTGAGGCAAAAAAAAAGAAGAAAAGAAAGGACAATTGATAACAAATTTGGACCACCAAAATAGACACGAGCAGCTACACATAAAAGAAGACACGACAATGATTTGGAAGTCGTTTTAAGATATCAGGAGATGTTGCACGTGCCACATACAAGGTACGGGCGCCTCCAACACGTCTTTTGGTGTCATACGTACGCCCAATCTTTTAGTTTTATATATATATATATAGTTAGATATCAAAATGTTCCAAAGCTGACTTAATAATAATAATAAAACTTTGTGAAAAGATAAAAAAAAAAAACTCATTTACTCTAGTTTTTTTTTTAAGACAATTTGATCATTTCCTTAGGCTTTTTAATTGTTTATTGCTTTTTATATTTGATCAATGCTAAAATTTCCCCCAACTGATATTTTAATAAAAAAAAAATTGTGAAAAATACAAAAGTACACTTTGATGCAGATCTTAAATTTTTTTATTTCAAAAGTATTTTTATCATTTTACTATGCAAATGAGATTGAAAAAGACTTATTTGTAACTAGTTAATTTGATATTCTAGTAAATTTGGTGATGATAAATAAGCTTTATGAAAAATATTTAAATGTCATTGAAAGATAAGATAGTGATAAAGTTTTTGAATGAAAAGGTAAAACTATTATTACGTTGTTAAGGAAACAATATACTTAAATCTTAAATTTCGAGCTATAATGTTTTTCTAAGACCAATTGGTTTTCTTTAATCCAATTACAATTAACATGATGATTGATATGATTTAATACAATGAAAAAAAATGTATAATAATGATTAGTTACTTTGTTTTATTATTTCATTTGGTGATGATATGTATTGTGATTTTTAAAAATATTTTTTAATTAAAATAATATTTTTATTTTTATTAACACATCAAGACCATAACAAAATACTTTAAAAAATAATAATTTGAAAAGCAAAAGCTGTCACAATATTAAATAGACATAATGACTTTATTTAATATTATAGTTCAACATACTTGAATTTGTTTTAACTTTAAATCAATTTTTTTAATGCTTATTGATTATTTAATATGTTAATGTTAAAAAATAATTTTTTAAAAATTATATCTTTTTAATATATTTTTAAATAAAAAAATACTTTAAAAAATAATATATATCATATTCCTAAATAGATGTTAAATAGACTCAATGGAGGGTTTGGTAAACTTTTTATTTTAGACACTGCAATAGTTAAGAAATTTGTTTTAGCCCCTTGTATTTTTATTTTTATTGATGAAGTGGTCCTTATTTTAAGATTATTTCATCCTTATTTTTTTTTTGAAATTACATTTTAGTCTTACAATGTAAAATTGAGATGTCATGACAACTAACGACATGTTTGGTACGATTTAACATGATGTAATCAAATATGTGATATAATGAAAAAGTAATATATAATAATGATTCAGTGTATTATTTTGTTTCGTTGTCTAATTTTAAGTAACGTAACGGAAGCTTTTGATAAAATTTTATTTTAGACACCGCAATTGTTAAAAAATTTATTTCAATCCCTTATATTTTTATTTTTATTTCCAAACACCACAAAAAATAAAAGTAGCCATACTCAAATAGAAAAAACTAGCCTTGGGCCCACGCTTCACCATGGATCAGCTAAAAAACTAATAATTACATAACAAATAATAAAATATGAATGCTATTATTTTTTCTAATATATGATGAAATATCTGGAAAGAGGATTAAAAACTCAATTAATATATCAAACAAAATCAATCGATCACCATAAATGTTAATAAATAAATAAAAGTTGACGTGGCTTCTTCAACCTAGCAGGTCAAGGATGAATTGGTTGACCTGTTTAAATGGTGATCTGGTTAGAAAAATAAAATTCACACAACCATTGTTTTAACTTTGCTTAACCCTAGCTAAAACGTGAAACAACAAAATGCCAAAGGATTGAAAAGAAAAAAAAGGAAGTGAAATGAAAAAAATAACATTTTATATTGACTTGAGTTAACATGTGAAATTTACAATCCGGATAATGAACATAATCATAACGAGTTAGCCCAATTGGATTATTTGTCTCTCTTTTTTTCTCCTTTTATTCTCTTTTTAGCTAGACCTTGATTGGATCTTAATTGAAAATGGATTAGATTAAATTTGAAAGTAAATTGAAGAGTTATAAGAGAATTGAAGATGAAATTTTAAAAAACTATATCATATTGTATTGACTCCAGTTAAGTCAAATTAACAAATAAAATTTACAATCTGGGTCATCAATATGATCTCAATTAAGCATGATTTTTTTAAGATAAATGATAAAAAGTATGAAATTGTATTTTTATTTTATTTTAAATTAAATAAAAAAATTTAATGGCAACAAAGGGTTAAATTGCATTTTTATTAAAAAAATAAAGGGAAAATGCATTAAACAATAAAAAAAGCATGAATATTGTGTCTTAACTCATCAAAACTTTGATTCGTGCCAAGAACCACACCAGGTCTAATAATGTTTTTCTCTTAAATTTATTATTCGCCAAAACAAAGAATACAAAAAAATTGTGAAAAAAAGCTGAAAAAAGAGCCCATTAGGCTACTAAAAAAATAACTAAGCTTGCATGCCTAAACCTTGTATACTTATTGTCTTTTTAAGATGACTTATCATCTACCCCTATTTTTTTGGAATAAAACTTATAATCAGACGTGTTGTCTATCTGTCTCAATTCTAGCTATCGTAGTGATGACTGAGAAATCAGGCAAGAGTCATTTTCCCCTAAAAACTCATTTTGTAATCCATTTTAACAAAAAAAAAGTACCTCAAAAAAACACTCTCAAAACATCTATAAATCAATTTATTAACATAAGAAACCCAAAAAATGATCTTAAAACACTAAATCAAATCGATTTAGATTTTTTTTCATCAACTTCTATCTATTTTTTCAGGTAATATCAAAATTTTAAACAATCATTATCGAGCTACTCTCTTCAAATATAATCCGTGAACACCAAGATAAACCACTATGGTGGTAAGAATAGCAAAAACAACTTCTTTTTTCTCTACAAAAGAATCCGGTGAGACTTTCTCTCATTTTCACAGACCGTGGACTTGAAAATAATAAAAATAAAGATTTGCACCAAAATTAAATTTAGAAACTATAAAGGGCTGAAGAGTTCAAATTTTTAAAATTAAAGGACTAAGTTGTACTTTTCACATCAACTTTAAACACACAATCTATTTTTGATGCCTTTTCTATGTTGGTCCTCCTTCTTTCAATTTTATCTCTACCCAACAAATATAAAATAGTCAGCGAACTTTGCATTTAACTTACTCAATTTATAAAAAAAAAGATTAAGGCACTAAAATGAAAAACATAAAAAATATTATTGTTTCAAGCTTAAGAAATAGGGTTGCAAGACTCCATTGAAATTAATTTGAAAAAAATAAAAAATTTAAATCCAACATTAGTTAGCTTTTTACCGATTGAAATTATTGTGAAGCTCGGGTGGAATAGAAGAGAGCTTGTTGCATTGTGATTTTTGTCACGAAGATTAGGTAGATTTTTTTTTTTTTTGATTATCGTGGGGTGTCCGGGCCAGCTTACGCGCACCACGACTATTCCCCACGGCTCACTGAACATCCTGCAAGCCCAGTGAGCAGGTAAGGCACCGCGAGGGTGACAGGCGTGCACATAGAGGATCGAACTCGGGACGGAGGCGGAACAAGTCACACGGTTGACCACTGAGCTAGACCCTCAAGTGCGATTAGGTAGATTTTTGAGAGGCTTGGTGGCTGTGGATTAATCGTGTCTCCTATGCTATATGAAAGTTTGGTTGGGTGGATCCCCCCTTGCTATGAGATGAACCACTTTTTTCCCATCATGATTCTGATATATAAATTATTTTATGTAAATTCAAACTATATGTTATACAATATTACAAATAGTTTATTAGTGTGTGACTTTTGCTTTAATTTAAGTGTTTTTTTATCTTGAAAAAATATCAATTCAATATCTTTTTAGTATTTTCAATAATTATAACTTGTTAATATTAAAAATAAAAAATATTTTAATGTATTTTTTTTTTAAAATCAGTTCACTTCACTTTAATATTGGATGTGCTCGCAGGACATGTCACCATAGTGGCAAACAAAAGGGAAGAATCAAATTCCACCGAGACAAAAAGTAATTATTCTCTTCTAAATATACTTTTTTTTTTAACACTCATGAATTCCTAGCACCACATATAACTCATACAAAAAAAAAAAAATTATATCATCAGAACTAGAAAACAATGAAACTAGCAAGAAGAACAAACACAGCAAAACAGAAGCCCACATTCATCTCCTTAATCCTGTAACTCCCACTAGTGCCACCAGTAGTGGTGGTATTTGAAGAACTAGTAGTACCATTGCCTGTTGAATTGCCACCAGCTGGGGTGGTGGTGGTAGCAGACTTACCAGTTTTCTGAGCAGTAGTCAACTCCAAAGTTGCTTTAGCATCCTTGTTTTCTGCTGCAAATTCATGCTTGACAGGCTTCCCATTATTCACAGCAGCACCCACTTGCCAAATATGATTAAAAGACTCAACCTTTTCAGGCAACTTAAACGATGCATAGATGGTAAACTCACCACTTGTTGCATTGGTCTCAGCACTCAAATCCCAAACATCAAAAGACAGTCTCTCCTCCCTGATGTCACTGTATGATATGATGTTGTATGTTTTTACCTCTGGTGCGCCTTTGCTGGATTTCAAAGCTAAAATGACTTGGGCCCCAGCCATGCCGGTGCCGTTAAGGTTGATGCCCCAACCGGTCCAGCCATCGGGTTTGGCCGGAGAAGCGATGAACGCGACTGAGAGTGAGGAATTGGAGGAGTTGTAGGTGTAGTGGAGGTGTGACTTGAGGGCAGGTAGGTCAGTGCAGTTAGTGTAATGCTTGTTGTTGGTGAATTTTTGTGAGGTGCTGCAGGTTAGTGAATGCGTGGGCAAGACTAGCAGAACACAGAGGGAAAAAAACAGAGAGAGGGCAGAAAAGGGAAGGGAGGCCATTGTCAAGACTTAAACAGAGGAGCTTGTGTGAGGATACTCCTCTAGATTTGTAAGAATATATATAGGCCATAGTGGGAGCGTGGTGTGCGCCAAACAGTGCAAGTGAGGTGTATGCTATTTACAGTGTGTTCACCAATTAGCTGGTGACACGTAAACATGGGGGGTGAGGTCTTGGACGTGGATTTATGTTAGTGGTTAGACGCACTGTGGTAGTTGACTTGGATTTGCGGAGGTGGGAGTCGGTGGGGGGCTCGAAGAAAGGGGAGGAGGGAGGATTTTAAGGGAAGCATTGAAGGAACGTGGAACGAGCATGTGGGTGATGCCTAGCTACTTGCAAAAATGTACCGTTAAAGGAGCAGTGAGGAGTGCTGGCGTTGAAATGTAGGGGAGGACATGTTCACACTTCCACTGTCCATATTTCTTCGTAATTCAATTCATAAAACTTTTTAAACAATTGTTTTTTAATATCACTGTCACGGTACTATAGTTAGAACACCTCTGTGAAAGTGTCCATACCTCGTACCAATGTGAAGGACAAGATTTTAATGCAAGCATGTTTTTCAATGGAATTCCAGTCAGAAAGAGGGCCCAAAAACACGTTTGACTGATAAATTGGTTTTAGCAAACATACTCGAAAAACATATTAGAAAAACATATTAGGTTATTGCATCAACCTTCAAATCATCATTTTCATTAAAACAATATTGTTTTTTTTCCCAAAATAATTCTTGTTATTAACTCAATAGGTTCCGTAGAGCCAACCAAATCACTAAAAATCCAACCAGATTAGTTGAGATAATTTAATTAAAAACTTAACTCGAATTATATTTTAAATCATATATTTCATATATCAACTCATTAAATAAATAAAATTTAACATCTATAGTTTTGAAAGTGGATTTTTCACGTAAAAGTAAATTGTCAGCAATATCGCACATAAGAATTTTGAGGTTGGGTGGAGAAAATGTAGGTATCATCGCATTTGTGTGAACTGGCTGAATCCCATCATCAAAAAGGGAAAAGAAATCAGCAGAGGATCCTTCTGTTCTTTGTTTCAGACTTGAAAAGGCCAGCCAACAAAGCCCTCCCTCCCTCAAAAAATAAGTCGGAAAAAATGACTCCGTGCACTGAATAACTTGTTTGGTAATTGATCATTGAGCAATCCACAAGACACCGAATCCTTATTGACCAATGTGAACTTCACCGATTATCCAGAGATTTTGACTCAAGGCTGAGATTGCGTTGGTCAAAATAAGTGGCTAGAAGAGGTTGTTTTTTAAATAATTTTTTATATTAAAATATATGTTAATCATATTTTTTTATTTATTAAAAATTATTTTTAATATTAACATATTAAAACGATTTAAAATATATAAATTATATTAAATTTTAATAAAAAAATTAAAATTTTTTGGTAACCGCGTTCCAATCTTCAAAGCACATAAAAGAAAGATGGAGAGAAAGGGTACCGTATTTTCTAATTTATGTTTATTAATTATTTTAAAACTTCATCTCAAAGAAAATTATCTATTTATAGAAATATTGCTTTACAGTTTAGTTGTGAGTCAACCGATGGTGGTTGTGGTCCGGCATTTATTTTTTTAAAATAAAATTTTAAGTTTGAGCTTTTTGTGTGAAATATATTATTATTAAAAAATTTTATTTTTTAGCCGTATAATTTTGTTCTACTAGATTAGACAAGATTCAGTAAATTTTTATATATATACATTGAGGTTAAAAAAAAATTGGGAGACAAATAGAAGGCTCGCAACCAAAAATACAACAAAAAAAAACTTATGTATTGATTTAAGGTAATGTTTGTTTTTAAGTTTTAAAAGTTCTTTTAAAAAAATTTAATTTTTTTTGTTTACTTTAAAATAATATATTTTAGTTTTTTTTATCATTTTAATACGCTGATATAAAAAATAATTTATAAAAAATAAAAAAAAATTATTTTTATATATTTTTAAATAAAAAATATTTTAAAAAATAATAACAACTACACTCTCAAATAGAATATTAATCTAAAGGATATAATGGTAGTTTTAGTGTGCAAATAATAAAATAAAAAATAAAAAAGCCCCTCAACCAATATATACATTTGTTTTGCTATTTAAGGGCAAAAATAAATTGTACTGACCAATTTGTCGGGTCCCTTTGAAAAAGGTGATTCTGCCCCTGCCAGCCAGGCTTCGATTTGTGTGGAGAAGGGTAAAATAGACAATTCAGTCTTGTAATCCAGCGAACTGTGTCACACGATACAGTTGTAAATGCAGGGCTAGAATTTCAAGCAAAGAAACATATACAATTGGGATTGACTCCAGTATGAATACAGGTACAGCGAATTAATATGATCGTGCATGTGAACAGAACGTAGACACGATCAGATTCATTGTTTATATATATATATATATATATATTTGCTTACTGAAAGGTTTGCCCTCTGATCTTCCCACACTTCAGTAGTAAGTTACAAATTTTAAAATGTCCTCCATATGCTAGAACAGCTTCTACAGGATACTTAATTATTAATTATAAAAGGCATAGTTGTAAAACCTTATTGGTTTTGCGGGTCAACATGAAATTTAGATCAATTCGGGTTGGAAAAAAAACTAAAAAAAAAACTTAGTTGACAACATTAAAAATTTAGGTTTACCAATAACCTGGTCGACCTGGGTTTGATCCGGTCATAACCGAACCCGTTAACCTAGTAATTTTTTTTATTAAAATAATATTGTTTTGATTTTTTTTAAATTAAAATTTAGAATTAATACAGGTTAACTTGAATCAACCCATATTTTTTTTTATTAACGTGAATGTTCAGGCCAATTTACGCGTATCTCAACTAATCTCATGGGCCCTGAAGTTAACAATCATGTAAGCCTCCAGTAGCTTTAAAAAAACTCGAACTTATGACCGTTAGGACTTAAACCCAAAACCTGATCAATTAAATCTCTATAATCTTGATCTTACCTCATGTTGATCCTCAGACCGAGATCAAAAACTATAATAAAAGAAATGCTACCGTGATTTATTAACCAAGGTGGGAAACGGGTATGAAAGGTTTGCTTCAGAGCATTTCACAAGTAATTGGGATTTCGAAATTTGTTTTGCATCTCTTGGTAATAAATATTAATGTGATTTTATTGTAGAATGTTGTGGGTTAAGATGGAAAAGGATGGTTTATCCTGACACTTGTATTTATGATGCAATATAGTTTATTAATTCTCAAAACCCTTCAATAATATAAAATAAAAAAATTAGAAAGTTATGATATCTAAACAAGAGTAATTTAGGCCTTTTTTGCATATATATTGAATCATTTAGGGGGGGGGGGGGGGGTCCAAAATGGGTTTTTAGAGTGGATTTTGATCCTGAAGATGAGTTTTTGGCTATTTTAATCTCGCCATCGAATATAGATATGTGAATTAGGTTTCCGAATTAATAAAATATAGTTTATCAATCTGATATATATAATTATCAACTATATGTTTTATGTCAATTTATTTTATTATATGTCTAAGAAAGCAACCAAAACCTTATTAGATTTAGATTAAAGATAACATTGATATAATCCATCATTTTATTCTTAATTTTCGGACAACTCAATCCCACATTACTATGCAAAAATTATTATAAACAGCATGCTCTAATAAGCTTTGTCCAAATGTTCAGTAAACAATCAAGTCTACTAACTTTCTATCAACATGTTAACTGATGACTCCTAAATTTATACACAGTAAGCTGTCGGGATCCGGTGAAAAAGCATGTCAAAGTGTCTGTGTTCGTACTGCAGTAGTTTTTGCAGTTAAGGTAGGTTTTTCGTAACTAAAATCTTAAAATTCATATAAAATTACAGTGCGTGTTAATTAATCAAATATTTTTAAAATTATGATTAAGAAAAAAACACATTCCGGACGGTGGTCTCTAATTATGGCTGTCTTTTTAGCAACAAGCATAAGCTCAATTAACATTTGAAAATCACTCAGGATGATGAACACTTCTTTCTCAAACGGACCAGGGTGGGCCAAACCTCGCAAACTTCTTATCATGTTAATTTGGTATGATTAGCTGACAATAATCGGTAATTAGTAGATAGTAGAACTTTTTAGTAGATTGGTGAAACATGATGGAAATCTCTAGATGGTCAGCTATATATTAATTATTACACAGCTGTAGTAGAAGACATCTTTCAAATGACCCATCCTGTCTTGTGCTCAAGGCAAGAAGGATCAGCTTGTGGGGCATAGAATTATGATCCTTTTCTACATTAGCATCATTTCTCCTCAAGGGACACATCAATCACGCACAATTCACTGTTTCAGCCATGGGAAAAAAAACCCTGTGGACAAACGAGCTGAAAGCTTCATTGATGCTTGCTTTTTTAGCTTGCCTGGATCAGTTAATGGCAACTTGGGATAAATGCCATTAGCCATGTTATTTAGAAAATCATGATCTCGTGTTATATTCTCTTAATGAATATGAGAGGATCTAGATACTTAATGACCAACTCCAACTTCTGTACATCGTCTACAATGTTTATCTAGCTTACAGAGGAGGTCCCCCGAATTTAGCTTTCAAATAAGTTGTTGCTGAAGATATTTTTGGTTCTCTGTTTTGCTTCTCATAAATACATCACAGATTCAGGAAGGGATCAACATTAATTTAAGGTCTAGCTAGTGTAGCCACTGTGTATCAAAGAGATGCTTCGGTTCTCTCAGAACACCTCCTAAGGGTTCAAATTCTGGTAAAGTTGTCATCCGAGATGATAGGTTTGGAAGGGTAAATTAGCCGTGTAAAATGTTTAAGAAAAGTCTAGTTTAGAGAAGTTGAAGAGTGGGAATACACGAGATTCATCTCTGATACAGTGCAAACAATGAGGACATGCTAGGCTGTGAAATCTAAATGTGTTTTTCGTTGTAATCACGCTCTCGACTTGCTTTAACAAGTGGTTCGATTATGGATTCTAAGAATCTTTTCTGCAAACTCATTAACAGGTAATTCTAGTTACCTTCAATCTTAATTTTATCCTACAGGGATGAAGAGCTAGGACAAAGTACACGATAGAAGACTCTTCTGGTTTCTCTTTCTAATGATTTACACCAGTCTTATTATTCATAGATAATGAGCTAGACATATCATCAATTTCTCGGAGCCTCCTGCTGGGTCTAATCAACCAGGCTACAACTCAGCCTGTTTGGTAGCGCAGCCAAGAGCGTGATTGGAATTGCTATCAAACAAAGCCTGAGAGACCCACCCTAATACTTCTTGGCCCAGTAAATATAATTCAGCAAGTTCAGGAAGTTCAGAATACAAAGAATTGTGTAAAATAGATCCAAACGGTTGTGATTCAAATTATGTCCCCCAAGCCATTCATGATCCAATTTGCCAGTAATAGAGTTGATTATGGACACTAGTACGGAGCTAAGGAAGTAGCCCATAGAGGTAGAGCACCATGACAAAGCAGTGCAAATACTTCTCATGCTATCAGGTGCTTCCGAGTAGAAAAATTCAAGCATCCCCTCAAGAGTCAGCATATCTGAAACACCCAACAAAAGGTACTGCCACCCTAGCCAAAACACAGACAATGTGTGCCCGTTCTCTGCTGCTTCACGTCTCTTAAACTCAATAATAGCAGCCACGGCCATGGATGCTGATGCTAGTGCTAACCCAAGTCCAATCCTCTTGAGTGGGTCGAGAATGTAATGGTTTTCCGACATCTTGTTTTTATAAGAGTTTGCTAGATGTTCGAATATAGGTATGCTGGCAAGCACGACTATGAGGGGGAACACTGTCAATGACTGGGTAGGGATTTGGAAATTGTTTAGTTTTCTATTCATGATGCTCCCTTGTTCCACTGAAAATGTCTGTAGCTGGGCCAGGCAACAGTTCATCATGATTGTGCTAGCAAAGATGGGAAGCAGGCCAAGGAAGGTCCTTGTTTCCTTGACCTGAAATGCACTAATGGTGCCATCAAATAATGCCTTGTCTAGGAATCTGCATATCACATAGTCAGGAACAGAATTATATTCAAAGATTTGTAGATCAAGAATAGTTTTATATTACTCTAACATACTCCTTCAAGTGCACAAACCCAACACTATCTTTTACTTAATGATATTATGTTACAGAATCATGCACTATCTTTTACTTAATAATATTATGTTACAGAATTATCTCCATTCAAAAACTAAAACTGTTGGATAAAGATAGAAGAATAGTTTTAGTTACTCTCTAACAATTTGAAACAGTAATCTCAGGAAGCATAACTTTAAATACAACCAAAGATTGAAAATCATACTGTGAAGTATAAAGTAAAAACTACCTGAACTTCTTATGGGATCTTTCTCCAACTTCATCATTTATCAGCTCTAGTCCTGATGAGACTTTTCGGTTCCGAGAAGCAGAAGCAAATACCTATGCAGTGCCACACATGCCAAAGGAAAAGGGTGCCTAAATGATTAGCACCTAGTAGACTGGCTGAGTTTTTAATATTCTTGATTAATTAATGTTTGTTACAAACTTCTCTACCTTTAAGATTCTTGTGATTGGGCTCCCACCAGGTCGTTTGAACCTGTAAATTGGAAACCCTGCAATGAAAATGCAAAGCGCCACACCCAAGACAACAACTGATATCTTAAAACTCCAATTCCAGCCTCGGTTCTCTTCAATCCATACCATAATAGTCGAGGACAACAAGCCTCCTATGCATAAAGAGAAGAAGAACCAATTGAAAAATGAGGAAATGGACCGCTGCTTGCTGTGGTCGGACTGATCAGCACCATGTGCAGGCAAGGTAGCCTTGATTCCACCAACTCCTGTCGCAATGGCATATAGTCCACTAAAAAGAACAGCAGCTTGAGAACTAGAAGGCTTTTCTTGCAATGCTGGTTGCAATCGAGTGTCATGAGCTTGAACGGTCAAAAGGATCATCCCCTTCATATAGTCCATGAATTAGATAAACACAACCTAGTCGCTTGCATGTAACTAATCAAGATCACAAAAATGAGCGTAACAGGACTGCATACCAGTAACTCAATTATACAGAAGACAACGAAAGTCCTGAATCTGGTGAAGAAAGAGTCGCCGATGAACCCACCAAATATTGTGAGAAGAAAAGAGGTTCCAATAAAATTAGTCACCATGTTTGCAGATTCAGAGATAGTGTAATGCATTGTCTTAGTGAAGTATGCCACAAAGTTGGTGGCGTTAGACAAGAATACCAAGTTCTCTAACACCTCCACAACTGAGAAAAGAAAATTACATAGATGATTAACAATCTTTCTTGTGTAGACAACTTCAGTTGTGTTAAATGTTTCTAAATTTCTTTGTTTTAATTGACAATAAACTAGATCTCATAGCTACTTTTATTTGATAACAATTATTTTCAGAACTCGACCTTCAGGCCCTAGCTATATCCCTTCCCTTATTTTGCTGGGAGACTATCAATATTGAGCTTAAACCCTTTAATGATAAAAAATAGATGCCGAATATTTCTTGATTTTTTAATTAATTTTATTTTTTCAATGATTCCATCATTCTGTCTGCAATTAAATTCAAAAATTTTGATAGACATATGCCGCAGATATTATTATCGAAAAGTCCCGACGAAATATCCATTTCTATTTGAAATTTTCTGGTAGTGACCGAATATTTTCCTCTTCTACACTGTTTAAAAAGATGAAAACCACAGTACCACCTTTATATATGAAATACCACTAACATGATCTACCAGTTGTAAAATCCTTCCTAGATGATGCAATAAAATCAGTTCTATTGAATGCATGATTGACATAACAGACAGATTTGACCTCAGAAAATGCTTTATGGTTCAGAAATCATAGTTAAAAAGACCTGGATCCTTACAAGGACACGCACACAAAAAAAAAGCATGCATTTTGACAGAAAATAAAAATGGTACTAGTTTTAACAGTTACCACAAGCCAAACTAGCAGCTCTCATTCCACCATGCTTTTTAGGATCTGCCTTCTTCCCTTTCCAGTCGAAGTACTCCTCAATTCCACTATTCCCCTCCTTAGTTTCCTATTATATTTATACATAGAAGCAAGAAAAGAGAAGAATATTGAGCAAATTTTACTAATATTTTTCTCTAAGATATTAGTCCATTCTGAAACCACAAAGCATGTACGAACATAGCTAGCCTCCTCTATATGTGACTAGCTACCACCATGATCACCCAACTGGGGGGGGCTTGGAGGAGTGTCAATATAGCAAAAAGTATGGTAGCAGTCACTCACCATGAGGGACGGAATTTGAGCTCTCTCTCTCGATCGCCAAATCAAACTAAACTATAGCTCAAAGAAATTGAGAGATGAAGTTAATTATAAGGGGTTGGTGTTACTTTCGCTTTCCAATATGTGGATTGGTGGCTTGGTGTTGATCGCATCTGGAAAACAATTTTTATCTACTAGATAAGAAAAGAATAGATTCCTGTGTTAAGGTTTCTGCAGAACAAAATTCCTAAGTAGGGAAATTGCGGTTACCTCTATCACTGAACAAAGTTGACATATGGACAAGGATTCTGCATGCTGTCAAGAGCAAAATAGTAATCAATGCATGGGTAGGATTCACCGGGTTCTCTCATTTAACAGCTTGCATGGAGGTTAAGGATTTGAAATATGCCATTCAAATCCTCTTCTTCCCGTTCGTATTTACTATATTAAACCCATTACTGTTACAAAAGTTCTATGTATCTGTACTTAATAATGTATTTGGATTATTTTTTTATTTTTTGAATTTCAGGATTAGATAGTCACTAGATCATGACCCGCACTGCACTGTCACTTGTATCAAAAACATCCATAAATTTGTATATAGAATCATGAGATTACGATAATTTTATGTAATTTTATGTAAAGTAAATTGAAACAATTTATAAAGTTAAATTCTCAATTAATTTAATATTAAAAGATAAAATTAAAAAAATAATTAAAAAAAATAATTCAAGTCAACCTAAGTTAACATGCTACATCCACGACCCGACTCAAGAGACCATGATAACCTCATAGAATATAATCAAAATAAATTATGAAACTTAATTCTTAACCAACTCAATGTTAAAAGTAGAAATTAAAAATAAAATCAATTTCTAAAATAAGAAATAAAAAAAAACCCGAGTCAATATGGATTAACTCACAAAACTCATGACTCGGGTCATGAGATCAGGATAACCTTAAACATAAAAATAACCCAAGTCAACCCTGGTGAACTTGCCAAGTCCGTTGTATGAGTCATAAGACTAAGATAAACCCATAGAAAGTAAATCAAACAATTATGAAGCCTAATTTATAATAAACTCATTGTTGAATGATAAAATAAAATAAAAATCAATCTAAAAAAGATACATTAAAACAACTTTATTATACCTGGATTAACTCGCAAAACTCATCACTCGGAACATAAGACCAGAATAACCTCATAAAAAACAAATTGAAACAAATGACAAAGCTTAATTTCTTAATCAACCAAATGTTGAAGATGTTTAACGATGCAATTGGAAAAAATTATCAATTAAAAATAGATACAAAAAACACTTGATTCAACTAGGTTAATCTGCCAAACTCGTGACATGGATCTTAAGATTAAGATAATCAAACAGAAAACAAATTGTAACAAATCATAAAATCTAATCTCTAATAAGTTAAATGTTGAAGAATGAAATTAGTAAAATAAACATAGATACAAAAGAAAAAAAAGAAAAAAATACTATTATAATGAATAATATTTTGTAAGGTGGAGCATAATAAAAGCAACACCACTAAGCTTTTTTTATTCTTTTTATTAATTTTTATTAATTTAATCATCACAAGATATTTAAATTTGGGTGGAAATTAAAATTAATAGCTTACTGGGAGGGAGGATGAGTCCCCCTCTCTGGTTTGAATCCTGTACTTCTACTTGCTTTGTTTTCCACTTTTAAAGATTTTGTTTCTACTGAGATGAGGAGAATTTCTTAAGTGGTTTATTTTCCCTCACTTCTTTTACTAAATCCTCTGTAGGCTGTGCAAATCCCCTCTTTTATTCCTCAATCGGTAGTTAGCATCCGGATTCGTTGAACTTCGGAAGGTTAAGAAATCTTTTTCCATGGTATGAAATATTTAGTTCTATTCGAGTGGACCAACGTCTCTTAATATATATCCATGGTCTTGTTGTAGAAACATCTTTATGTGATGAAAAATGAAGGAAAGAATAATATTATGATAGTTTATTTGAATTCTATATAGAATTTGTAATGAGTAACATTTGTTTATGGATATTAAAGATGTGATTGGTGCTTAATTTGTCTATGAACGTACGTAAGTTAGCAAGGAATTGAATATAGTTTTTAAAATTAATAAATTTATTGTGTGTTAAGAATTTTTAATTCTAGAGTTACAAAAATAATCATTGTATAAGATGAAAATTTGTATTTTCAAATCAAAACTAAGTCTTGACTTAGTTGTTATAACAACGCTTTAATATTTAATTTAGTTACCATACACTTGATTAAATATTTACACTTGTATTGATAGATAAGTGTGTGAAAGAAAGTTAAAAATATATCTAGGCTAACAAAAATTAGAGGTTTTGAGCAATTACACGGAAATCTGTCATAATTAGATGTAAATCTGTCATAAACAGACCATGTGGATGACCTAACATATGTTTTTATGAACCAATAAAACAAGATTAGTCTCAATAGGATGTCTAGTCATGTCAAATTCGTAAAATGGCTAAAAAATGCTATAACTTTTTTCTAATCGTTTGGATTGAACTTAAATATTTTAAAAAGATATCCAAGTCTAGTTTTATTGAGAGACGGCTTTGTTGGTCCATCTATTACATGAATTTCCTCAAGACTTGGAGATTATGATTGAGTCAATTTTGTTAGTTTCCATTACTATTACATATTTTATTATTTTTAACTATTTTTCCCTTTTGTTTTAGAATTTTGATTTTTTTTCTGTTTTGTTAAGGTCGATTTTAGGTTTGTATAAAGACTTGTAAACCTTCTAAAGAGGCAAATTCGATCATGGTTGGAAGAGAGGTTGTTTTGTGTTTAAACCTATTTCTGTTTTATGTTTGTTATTGTCCTTGTTATGCTTCTACCTGCATCAGTTAGTATTGAAGCTAAACAAACCTTAGTGGTTATTTTGTTTTGATGTATGTTGCAAAATAATCATGATTGGAAGAGAGACCAATGGTTTTTTTGTGGTTATTTTACTTTGTTTTGTACTGCAAAATAATCATGGTTGGAAGAGGTTGCAAAACAGAACATGCTTATGTAGGATGGGATGAAGAGATTCCCCGTTGAAAAAACAGCATCTAAGAACTAATATGCTGGTTTCATCCGTCTTAGTTCATGTTATTCAAAAGTCTAATGGTGGAACCCATAATGAAGTAGTCCACATTAAGATGTTGTATTAGTGATCCACGACGAGGCATTCGACACAAAGGTGTTATGTTGAGGACCCATGATGGGCTAACCCCATATAAAGGTGTTGGGAAATCATGATAGGGTGACCTCTGCACAAAATAATGTTCTCGATAGAAGATAATTTTTAATTTAAAATTAAACTCGAGGACGAGTTCCTTTCAACCCGAGAAGACTAATGCAAGACTTTTTCATAAAAATAGATATTTTCTTATTTTTATTTTATATTATTTCTTTCAATGCTTTTTATTATTATTATTTAAAGAGTATTTTTTTTCTAATTTATCTGTTCATATTCAATATTATTAAGATTTTTTAGTTTTTTCTATAAAAATTGCTGTAATATTTTTTTAAAAAGTGAATAAATAGATATATGTGTTGTTGTTTTTAAAAATATTAACTTATAATAAACTTCATTGTCAAAATGCTATGAACATCGGTTCATATACATAATGATTGTCTTCATTGAACTATGGTGTTAGGGTTTTGACTTCTTCAATTTCAGTTTTTTAAATCAAAATATTATGAACATCAATTCATGTACATGATGATTGCGTTCATTGAATTTTAGTTTCTGTCAACATTTAACATCAAACAAAATTCACAATTAATATCATCACTAAGGGAAAAATACTCATCACTCAACACGTAACTTTAAGGTACATGAGCATTACAATATCCTGATAAAAGGAAGTGATTTGCAGCAAAATTGATCTTACTTCATCAATTACTTTTCAATTTACTTTTCAAAATTCATAATTAATATCATCACTAATTATTTGATACTGTAATACAAAATATTTAAAAAAATAAATTATTTGAGCTCTGTTTATTTACTGAAAAGTAGTTTTTTTAAGTTATTTTCTGGAAAATAAATTATTTTTTGATATTTAACATTGTCATAAAAAATAAATTGAAAAATATTTTTCAGTTTTTGGATACATCATAAAAAATAACCTGAAAAATAATTTATTGATGTTTTAATATTTTTTTTTCAAGTTTATATGACATATATAGAACATTATATATAAATATTTGAACACTTCTAATAAAAAAATGAGACAAAAAGTATAATAGTTAAATCTTTTTTATTATATCATATATTTATATATAGTTTATTTTATAAAATATAACTATAAATATTTTAAATATAATGTTATGTGCGCGCACGTGCGCGCAATATTCCCAATTTTTTTTATGAGGTGTTCTCTTTATAAAGAAAAGAAAGTGCTTTTCAAAGATGAAAACGAAAACTTTTTTCTAGAATAAAGGTTTACTTTTCCTTTGAAAATTATTTTTCTTTAACTAACTTTTCATAAGTTCACCAAATATAGTAAGAAAAATAGGTTTCAAAAAAGTGTTTTTCTAGAAACAAATATGGCCTTATAATAAACACATTAATTCAATGCAAAATAATTGAAAATGAACAATATTGAAGTCATTACTATATGTAATGAGAAATAGAGTATAAATATCATTGTTATCAAGTGTGTGTTGGTTTGATATTGTGGTGAATGATGTTTTTTATAAGTATTTTTTGCTTAAAAATAAATTAAAATAATTTTTTTTCAATTGTTTTTTTACATAAGCATATCAAAATCATAAAAAATACTAAAAAAAACATCAATTTAATAATTTTTAAAATAAAATATATTTTTAAAACACACCAAAATACAAAAGCATTACCACCCTCTCAAAAACTCACTAATCCTAAATATCACCAGTGGATTCGACTGAAAGTTCAATAATTTGACCATCTAACCGGCACTAACTCAATGCCGATATGCTTTTCCAAGATCGCAATAACTCTATGAAAAATAAATCATGAAGCTCAATTCATAATAGTTATGTTTTTCTTTTCATAACCATTTTTTATTTGACAATGTAATAGACCGATTTTTATTTATAAATATGATAGAGAAAAAAATAGATGATCGTAAAAATAAGTACCAACCTAGTTTTGTGATGTTTTTTTTTAGACCTTCATAATCCCATATAAATATAAGTGAAATAAATAACAAAGTTTAATTTTCAATAAACTTAATATTAAGAGATTGAATTAAAAAAAATCATGTTAGTATTCCAACGAGCATTAACATGCAAGGAGGGGAACATTGATTTCCTTTCCAAGATTAATTTAAGTTAATAATTATAGAATAATCTATTATTATTTTCCGCGGATCTAATGAATTGTCTATTTAGAATTTGATATAGATCGGGTTTTATTTCAAATTATTTTGGATATTGACTTGATCAAACTCGAATAACTTAGTAGTTAAATCATTATTTGATTAATCTTATCAAATCTAAATGACTCATCAATTTAGAACTTGAATTAGAATGAGTTCTATTTTGAATTGTTTAGACATTAGCTAGACCAAACTCGAATGATCTATCATGTTAAATTATAACTTGGCTAACCTTGTCAAACGCAATTACCTAGCAATCCAATAATTTGTGTTCTAAATTAGATTAAACCCGGATTAGAATTTCCAACAATTATGTAAATAATATTCTTCTGGATTGTTTGAGAATTTAATAGAGATTATTTTTAAAAATATTTTTTGCTTGGAAATATATCAAAATAATATTTTTATTTTATTTTTAAAAAATTATTTTTATTATTAACTTGTCAAAATGATTTAAAAATAAAAAAATTTAAAAACGCTGTTCAACCAAGATATCATGGCCTTGATGTGCTGTGGTGCACTACTGGAAAAAGGAAAAGGCAGCCCACGGCCCATAAAAACATTCAGATTAATAAAGCCGTCCAATCAGAAAACCCAAATTTTGTGGGTCAGTTAAGATAAATCCACGGCACAGTTTATTACGGTAGTACTGAGAAACACCAAATCTAAACTCACTAAATATATATATCGCTTAAAACCCTAGCTCATCTCTTTATCCTCCTCACTCCTTTAGGGTTTTCGAACAGGAGAGGCAGCGCAGCTATCCAAGCAGGTTCCAAACACTACTCTCTCTCGATCGACCCTTTTGCTTTTCATGCATAAAAAACTATTCTTTGAATCTTGTAGATCTTAGATCTCTTATTCATTTCTTGCGTTCTTTACGTTTTTGCAGAAACAATGGCTATTCCTTTGCTGACGAAGAAGATCGTGAAGAAGCGGGTCAAGAAGTTCAAGAGGCCCCAAAGTGACCGCAAGATTTCTGTCAAGGTATACATATTAATAAGTAACGACATTGAATTTATGTTCTTTGTTTGGTTAATGAATCTGGATCGATGCTCAGAGTTGTCTTATGCAAGGCTAGGTTATTGTTCGAGTATTTTTCTTGTAGTGTTCTGTTCTCAGATGGATTTGGGGTTTGCCCAGTATTTTGTGGTGCTTGTAAAGTCGTCTTTCGATTTATTGTATGTCTTGCTCTGTTTGTCTTTGAATTTCAGAAAATGTATGTTGTATTTTATCTGTATTGTACATGTATGATATGGCTAGAATTTAAAGCTAATGATCCGTGTACAATAAGCCGATGCTCTGGATTGACTTGATGAAGGAAGCATGGTAAGGTACACGGAAATTGAAGTTTTGGGTCGGCATGTCTGCTCCCTCTGATGCCTCTCTTTGGAGGATTTGATTTGGAGGCCTGGTTTAGACCCACATTTTTTCTGATTCTACTTGTTTACCAACGGATAGGTCATATTCTAAAAATTGGGAGCTCAAGAGCTGTACTTTTTGAAGTATATTGTCTCCTGGTCTGCAACAGCTTTATGTTCAGATCTATGACTAGGGCTGTTGTTTTTTTGTTAATTGTACCCCATTATCACCATCAAATTAAACTACGGAAGTCCCAAGGGGCTGGGGTTGATATTGGTGATTTAAATTTGAACTGCACAAAAAAATGAAATTTGATATCTGTACTGCTATTGAAATTTAGATTTACATGTTGAGTGGTATTTGTATGTTCTTGTTTTGTCTTTTCGATGTTGATTTTTTATGTTTGTTTTTTCTTTTCAGTCTAGCTATTCAAAAAGCTTTATATGGCTTCTTGTTGTCTCTTACACGATATGTTAAATGCTTATTAATGTTTGTGGCAGACAAACTGGAGGAGGCCCAAGGGTATTGATTCAAGGGTCAGGAGAAAGTTCAAAGGATGCACTTTGATGCCAAACATTGGTTATGGCTCCGACAAGAAAACTCGTCACTATCTCCCCAATGGGTTTAAAAAGTTTGTTGTGCACAACGTGGGGGAGCTTGAAGTCCTGATGATGCATAACAGGTACATGACTCATACCTCGATGCTTTTGCTTCTGTCTAGTCCACTTTCCTCCTTATATGGAGACCTGAATTGCTTATAACTTGTGATCATTCTAGAACTTACTGTGCTGAGATCGCCCACAACGTATCAACCCGGAAGAGAAAGGAGATTGTTGAGCGCGCAGCACAGTTGGATGTTGTTGTCACCAACAAACTTGCTAGGTTGCGCAGCCAGGAGGACGAGTAAAATTTGGTTCTATGTTATGTCTTGTTTTGCTTTTGCTAAGATACTCCCCTTGCACTAGGCAGTTTCAGCACCTCGAGTTGACTGTTTTTATGATTATATTGTCTTTTGATCGGAGGCCTTTAATTTTGAATCAAAACAGTTCAGTTTTCTATAAATTCTTGTCTACAACTCAACTATCCAAGACTTGATATCCTTTGATGTCTCGGCTTCCTATGCATGGTGTATGACCCATCCTAAATGTTACTTGTGGATCATGCATAGTTGATTTGGTTGCCCCAGCAAAACTTGGCTAAGAACCGGTTGGGTTAATTTCAAAGATTTTTTTTAAAAAATTTTATTTAAAATTACATCCTTTTGGAGTTAACTCTAACAAACCTGAAGCTTGAACCTCAGCTAGGTCAGATCCCGGGCTTGGTTTCGTACTATGATTTTATGGTATCTCATAACACTTGTAAATTATATGAAATCTTTTATTACTAATGCTGGATAGATGGGAGGGTTGCAGGTTTGTGTGATATTGTTTAATTTTGAATATATTTGAAGCAAAATTGATAAAATGAAAAGGTTTTTGACTTGATTAATAGCTGGGTTTTGCGTAAGGGGCTCGAATGAGGTTTCTCCAGCTGTTAACAGTAGGTTTCGACTCTGAGGAAATGAAAGTTTAGTGTGTTGCTCTATGAATTTATCATCAAGTATATATTTTTTAATTATATATCCATACTATTAAATTCATCCATGGTGAAATTTTTCTTTAAAAAAAAGGTTAAATTGATTTCATATTAAAGCAACCTAATGAATGAATAGACGTACAAATCACCTTAAATCATTATCTAGTAATAAATTAGTTTTTTTCATTACAAAAAATAATTAACTATTTTTTAATATATAATACATAAATAAGTGAGAAAAATAAATTGATGGAAATTTAAAAAAAAAACAATATGTAACCTAGGCTTGGACCAAGCTAGCCCATGCAAGCCCGGTTCACTGTCCAAGCACAGGTAGAAGGAAAGGAATGGAACGAGGCGTCATCTGTATGGATGATTAATATCTTCTTCCTCAAAGTTTTCTTTCAAATTTAAGTTTAATTGTTAATTAAACATTTCTAATCAAATTAACGACGCAACAAATCCCATGTTAAAATAAATCTTAACTGGGCTCAAAAAAAAAATTTAACTGAAAAAATCGAAATGTAAAAAATACCGATTAAAATTTTAAAAAAACTGACCTGTTCGATATGGTTACGGTTTTATAAGCTTGTAACTGAAAAACCAAACCGATCCCAGACCAGAAAAAACAAAAAAAAAACCGAGTCAAACCGAGAAACAGAGTCAAACCAGTTTGAACCGGTTTTTGTCCTAAAAACAAATTAAACCGAAACCGATCAGTTTGAACCGGTTTCGGTTTTTTAAAAAAAATTCCGTTTGATTATTTTTTTTATAAAAATCAAATCAAACCAAAAATAATAACTACAAATCAAAATCTAATAAAGTTTTAAAATTATGATATAAATTATGATATAAAGTTTTCTTTCAAATTTAAGTTTAATTGTTAATTAAACATTTTTAATCAAATTCACGATGCAATAAATCCATGTTAAAATAAATCTTAACTGGACTTAAAAAAAAAAATTAACTGAAAAAATCAAATTGTGTAAAAAAACACCGATTAAAATTTTAAAAAAATTGACTGGTTCGATATGGTTACGGTTTTATAAGTTTAAAATTGAAAAACCAAACCAATCCCAAACTAAAAAAAAACAAAAAAAAAACCAAGTCAAATCAAGAAAATAGAGTCAAACCACCAATTTTTTGATGGTTTGACTCTATTTATTTTTTTAAAAAAAAATCAATTTAATTTTTTTTATATAAAAATCAAATCAAATAAAAAATAATCACTCCAAATCAAAATTCAATAAAGTTTTAAAATTATGATATAAATACATGCACCCATACTGATGGCACAGATACATATCTTTCCTTGGCAAGGTCGGTTGAGTTCTACAAGAGGGGTTCGTATTTAATGGACTGTCCTTTTCCCCAAGTACGTTCCCATGTGCCTACTTTTATTATAGCATCTGTCAATAGTGCATTAATAACAAGCATGATGCATGTTTTGTGGTGGTAGAAAAGTTGAAACCACGTGATTTTGAAAATAAAAAAATAAAATAAAATAAAATCGAATCTCTTATGAATTTTAAAAAGATCAGTTAAGTTATGACTTGATAAAGTACACTTCTCGCATAGTTTGATATGAAAATTAGGATAGGTTAAATCCCGAGTTAAGAAATTCAACGTGGGGCCTTTCAAAATTACTTTTAGATTATTGTTTTTTTATTTTAAATAAACTATAAAAATTACAAATATTTTTTTAATTTCTTTCTTTTTATCGTTTTTTTAATTATTATTTTCTTATTATTTTGAATAAATTATAAAATTATATATATTTTTTATTTTCATCCCTTTTAATCTTTAAAAACTGATTTTTATTTTTTTTATTGCTATTTATTTTGTTTGTTATTGTTTATTGGATTTGTTTTTTTTACAATTTCATCATTTATGAGTTTTTTTCCATCAAATTTAATCTTCATTTTTTTTGTTGTGATTTTACTTTACTTGACAAGTTTTTTAAATTGATTTTTTTTTTATGATTTCATCCTTCAAAATTAAATTGATTGAAAACTTTTTTATTGAGCCCAGTTAAGGATTTCACAGTTTTCGAGTTTTTATTGAAAAATAAATTGATGGAAATTTAAAAAAAAAACAATATGTAACCTAGGCTTGGACCAAGCTAGCCCATGCAAGCCCGGTTCACTGTCCAAGCACAGGTAGAAGGAAAGGAATGGAACGAGGCGTCATCTGTATGGATGATTAATATCTTCTTCCTCAAAGTTTTCTTTCAAATTTAAGTTTAATTGTTAATTAAACATTTCTAATCAAATTAACGACGCAACAAATCCCATGTTAAAATAAATCTTAACTGGGCTCAAAAAAAAAATTTAACTGAAAAAATCGAAATGTAAAAAATACCGATTGAAATTTTGAAAAAACCGACCGGTTCGATATGGTTACGGTTTTATAAGTTTGAAACTGAAAAACCGAACCGATCCCAGACCAGAAAAAACAAAAAAAACCGAGTCAAACCGAGAAACAGAGTCAAACCAGTTTGAACCGGTTTTTGTCCTAAAAACAAATTAAACCGAAACCGATCAGTTTGAACCGGTTTCGGTTTTTTAAAAAAAATTCCGTTTGATTATTTTTTTTTATAAAAATCAAATCAAACCAAAAATAATCATTCCAAATCAAAATCTAATAAAGTTTTAAAATTATGATATAAATTATGATATAAAGTTTTCTTTCAAATTTAAGTTTAATTGTTAATTAAACATTTTTAATCAAATTCACGATGCAATAAATCCATGTTAAAATAAATCTTAACTGGACTTAAAAAAAAAAATTAACTGAAAAAATCAAATTGTGTAAAAAAACACCGATTAAAATTTTAAAAAAATTGACTGGTTCGATATGGTTACGGTTTTATAAGTTTAAAATTGAAAAACCAAACCAATCCCAAACTAAAAAAAAACAAAAAAAAACCAAGTCAAATCAAGAAAATAGAGTCAAACCACCAATTTTTTGATGGTTTGACTCTATTTATTTTTTTTAAAAAAAATCAATTTAATTTTTTTTATATAAAAATCAAATCAAATAAAAAATAATCACTCCAAATCAAAATTCAATAAAGTTTTAAAATTATGATATAAATACATGCACCCATACTGATGGCACAGATACATATCTTTCCTTGGCAAGGTCGGTTGAGTTCTACAAGAGGGGTTCGTATTTAATGGACTGTCCTTTTCCCCAAGTACGTTCCCATGTGCCTACTTTTATTATAGCATCTGTCAATAGTGCATTAATAACAAGCATGATGCATGTTTTGTGGTGGTAGAAAAGTTGAAACCACGTGATTTTGAAAATAAAAAATAATAATAAAATAAAATCGAATCTCTTATGAATTTTAAAAAGATCAGTTAAGTTATGACTTGATAAAGTACACTTCTCGCATAGTTTGATATGAAAATTAGGATAGGTTAAATCCCGAGTTAAGAAATTCAACGTGGGGCCTTTCAAAATTACTTTTAGATTATTGTTTTTTTATTTTAAATAAACTATAAAAATTACAAATATTTTTTTAATTTCTTTCTTTTTATCGTTTTTTTAATTATTATTTTCTTATTATTTTGAATAAATTATAAAATTATATATATTTTTTATTTTCATCCCTTTTAATCTTTAAAAACTGATTTTTATTTTTTTTATTGCTATTTATTTTGTTTGTTATTGTTTATTGGATTTGTTTTTTTTACAATTTCATCATTTATGAGTTTTTTTTCCATCAAATTTAATCTTCATTTTTTTTGTTGTGATTTTACTTTACTTGACAAGTTTTTTAAATTGATTTTTTTTTTATGATTTCATCCTTCAAAATTAAATTGATTGAAAACTTTTTTATTGAGCCCAGTTAAGGATTTCACAGTTTTCGAGTTTTGGATATTAGAACGGGTTTAAAAGATTTGACCAGGTTGAATTTGTTTTTTGTTCTTTTAAAAGCTAATGTATTTTTTAAATCCATTTTTAGAGTTTTGCTTTTTTATTTTTGATAATTTATCTTTTATAGAGTCAATCATGAATTTGTGACAAGAGTCACTATTTTCAAAGGTTAACCTGTAGTGATTTTTGTTTTTGTTCTTTTTTAATTTGATTTGTTTCAATTTCATCTTTCATAATTTAATTTATTTGAAACTAGTCTCTTTTTTTTCCTTTCAATTTAGTTATCATAATCATATATCCATAATCACGGGATTTGTGTGTTAACCCGGGTTTACTCAAATTTATTTTTTTGTTGCTATGAGGTTAGTCCTGGGTTGATGACCAGAGTCATTGGTTTATGATTGACTTTTTTGGGTTATTTTTTAAATTTGATTCATTTCAATCTCCTCATTCAACATTTTATTCATTAGAAAATGGTCTTTATACTCTATTTTTTTCTTTTTACTGCGTTATCTTGATCTTGTGCTCATGATTACGGGATTTGCTGGTTAACTCAATTAAAAATTTCACGGTTTGCGAGTTTTAGAGGTTAGATTGGATTGAAAAGGTTTGTTCAGGCTAGGCTGGTTATTGTTTTTTTTTAAAGCTAATGTTTTTTAATTATTTTTAAAAGTTTTGTTTTATTATTTTTTAATGATCTATCTTATATGGAATTGGTCTTGTGTTCTAGTTTCAAATGTTAACTTATGGTGATTTTTTTTTTGTTCTTTTTCTAGATTAATTTACTTCAATTTTATCGTTCAACATTTATTTTATTAAAAATTGATCTTCCTACCTTTTTTTCCTATACTTTTTCTATTAGGTTATATTGATCTTATGCCTATAATCACAATGTTTGTTGGTTAACTCGAATTTATTTTTCTGTTGCTATGGGGTTAGTCCTGAGTTCATGACCAAAGTCACCGGTTTAAAAGGTTAATTTTAATTGACTTTTTTGGGTAATTTTTTAAAATTGTTTCATTTAAATTTCATTATTCAGCATTTGATTTTTTAAAAAATAATCTTCATACTATTTTTTTCTTTTCTTTTTATAGGGTTATCTCAATCTTGTGCTCATGGTCACGAGGTTTGCGGATTAACCTTGGTTGAATCATATATTATTTTTGTTGCTTTTTCATTTTTTTTGTTCCTTCAATATTTAGTTGTTCTATAATTGAGTTTTATAATTTTATTCAATTTGTTTTTTAGAGTGGTCATCTTAGTATCATGATTAAGTTAAAGATTTAGCATCTTAAATCGGATGGGCTCGGATCGATTTTTTTAAACCTTTTTTAATTATATTCTTCTCCTAATTTCTCCTTCAACATTTTATTTATTAGAAATTAAGCTTAAATTTCTTTACATTTTTTACATGGAGTTATTATGTTTTCCTTTAATTTACTGATCTTTAAAAGTTTTTTTTATATATTTTTTTCTATAAAATTATCCTAACTTTATATCTATAATGGTAAAGTTTGCGAGTTAACCATCCAGATTTTGTATTTTGTTTTCTTATCATTTGTTTTCATGTTGTTACAGATTTTATCGCATCCGTGACGGAGCGTGCACAAATCTAGTTATATATTAATAAAGGATGGAGACGAGAAACAATGCTTTTGGTAAAGGTACTTACTACTTGGTATATATTCTCAGACCACCTCCTTCTCTGACTTGGCATATATTCCTAGACCAACCCCCTCTCCTTGACTTGGCATATTTTCAATATTATATATATTGCAATAACCCAACACACCATATTAAAATAAAAAATTTGAAAGAACAAATTGGAGGAAAACAGAGCAAGGAAGCCGCTAGGAAAATAACAGCAGCAAATGAAACTATACAAAGGGATCCAAAATGGACCAAAAAAATGTATCCAGGAGATTTGCTGCTGCTGGTGGTAAAAACTTGAAACCAAGTGGTTTGTTTTTTTTTATGGTTTCAAGTTCGAGTTATATAGTTGCTAATATGATGATCACTGGAGACTTACATGGTCGTTATCTTCAGGGTTTGTGAGATTAGTTGAGGTGCGCGCAAGTTAACCTGGATACCTACGTTAATTAAAAAAAATACCCAAAAATGAAGAAAAACGTAATTTAAAAAAAACTTTAATTGACGTAAAAAAGAAAAAGCTCTTCCATTACTTTGAGACTAAGCTATTTTAATTTCTTAGAAAGCTCTTACGGTTGTTAAGTGGGAACTCTTGGAATAAATTAAAGTGAAAGATGGCAATCAATTTGCGTGTTGTTGAAAAGTTATAATTTATATTATTTTTAATGAGTGTAAAAAAACCCAACGATAAGATAATTTAGAATATAAATTGTTACATGTGCAAAATTTTAAATTTAAAATATCATTTTAAAAACAAAATACAAAGGATAAATATAACAATACTAAATTATAAAAGATAAAGTAATTTTTCCATTAAAAAATTAAGGATGTTGAAAATAAACTGAAATTTAGATTTTTTGTACAGCGTAACGAGCAAGCTGCCATGTTTAAAGATCCTTAGCTATTAAGTTTCCCAAGTAAAAACACAACTACTTCGTGTTGAAATATATATATATATATATATATATATATATATATATATATATATATATATATATATATATATATATAGCCTTGTAAGCCTTGTTCAATATTGGTCACTCCATCATGACAACGCAAGTTGGCGTCCTTGAGAATGTGATGTAATTGTTTTTTAAAATATATTAAAATAATATATTTTTATTTTTTAAAAAATTATCTTGTGATATTAATACATTAAAATATCTGAAAATACTAAAAAAATATTAATTTAAAATAAAATAAAATAAAAAATTTCCAAAAATATTTTTGAAACACAAAACAAAAAAAAATATTAAAATGGGATCTTCATATTAAAATAAAATAAAAAAAAAACAAAAAAAAAGAATGCATCAAAGAATATCCTTATAATTGTGCGGGCATATATATATTAATTTGATTCGGTAGGAGAGTTTGATTAAAAATATAAAAGAATATGTCTCGAGTAGAATAAATTTATTTTATGTTTATATTTTTTAATCAGACAAGTTTCTATATTTTTTTGTATTTATTCATTGTATTCCAAGATATTAACCAAGCACAGATATATTAATATATTAAAAAAAGAAAATCACTTATATCTAAAATAAATCATCTGTAGTAAAAATCAAATAGCAGTTAAAAATATCTCAATATTCATGTGTATGTATATATGTTGGGTTAAAAAAATGAATAAATATTACAATTAATTAGTCAAAATTAAAGTTAAAAAACAAGAAAATTCTCAGCCTCACACGGATGGTTGGTATTGAGTCCATTAACCCAAACCTTTTTATTCTCATTACCATGATGATTACCATCAAGATTCTTCTTTTTATCATCATCACCAGCACCAAAAATTTCTTGGACAAATATCTCCACATCAATTTCCTTAATTCCATTCTTACCCTCTCCCTCACTCCAATTATCCATGAAAGGAATATACGGTGGCCTCAAGATTTGCAGCAAAAAATCCCAATCAATTCCTTTAAAAAAATCATGACCCTTGATTCCCTCAACCCTAATCCTCTCCTTAGGGTCCTTGATCAACAACTTCCCAATCAAGTCCCTCAAAGGCGTCGCTTCACCAACTAAATCAGGTTTTTTAGTTAAAATCCTGTAAAAAGACTCCTTCCTATTTTCCCCCTTAAACGGCGTCACTCCATACAACATCTCATACAAAACGACACCCAAAGACCACCAATCAACACCAAAATCGTGACCGTCCCCTTGAATCACTTCCGGTGCCACGTACTCCTCCGTTCCAACGAACGAGTTAGACTTGGAGGTCGAGTCTGGCTCCGACAATCTGTGGCCCAGTTCCTCCCCTGAGTCGTCCGGTGAAACCCCCCTGTTGAAAAATCGGTGGAGAGGAGACCGTCGTTTTCTCCGATCTGCCACTACCGAAACTGGGCTTGCAGATTTTGGAGGAAGTTCTGTGGATAGGTCGAAATCTACTAGCATTATGTGACCGTTTTCTTGAACCATTATATTATCCGGCTTTAAATCTCTGTACGCTATCCCTAAACGGTGTAGATACTCCAATGCCAAAACCAACTCTGCCGCGTAAAACCTATAGATTCAAACCCAAGATTAGATTATACATATCGATATCAATATACGAGTTTGGAAACGAATATATAACACAAGTACTACGCACCTGATAGTATCTATGGCGAACATTTTCTCGCTCTGTTGTTTTCGCAAGAAATGAAGATCACGACCAGGGCAATAATCTATGGCGTAGGCAAGAATCTTGTCAGTGGCCAAAACACCTCGCAGTTTTGGCAAAAGTGGGTGGTTAAAACGACTCACAACTTGCTGTTCAAAATAAATCCTCCTGTATTCTTCCCCTTCTATGTCCTTATCATTACTGCCACGCTTCTTTTTCTTCACAAATTCCCTCGATACCACCTTCAAAGCGTAAAATTCACCGAGTGGCTCCTCTTTAACGAGAAAGACCACGCCTTTGGCTCCCCGCCCCAGTGGGGATATCACTTTCATGCTTTCCATGTTTAAAATCGGCAATCTTTCTTCTTCTTCGGATTCTTCAAGGTATTCGTGGTGGACGATGTTCATGGAGATTAGAACTGACCTGCCGGAGATATCGTCGGAGATTTGCTTTTGTTGGCTGCAGGATGATCCGGTATTTCAGGAGGAGAAAGAGAGCTTATTTATAAAGGAAAATGAGTTGGTGTTCTCACTGGGACATTTCTTGGCAAACAAGGACTGGCATTCCAAGAAGGCAAGATTTGGTGCGAGAAGCCCATGACTTTGAAGATAGTGATGAGGTAGGTGATGCAATGAAATTTGTACACGTGAGACAAAGGGTCGTTTTACATGACGTGGCTGTATCTGAACCGTGCTAAGTAAAGATGGGTGTGTCCGCGTGAGAGGGGGAATAAAGGAGCGCTGGATGACGTAAGAAATTATTACTTGTCATGGAGGTCTTCTAGAAGGGGTGGAGAGAGGTGGTAGAATTTTGAAAGCTTCAAACGCGGCGTTGGTTCATTTGTGGCAGCCAAGGTATTTATCTACTTTTCTTTATTTTTACAAAATAAAATAATAAAATAGAGAAGGCTTGACAATTTATTTTTTTCTCGAGATTTTGTACATGAATCTAGATTAAGGGTGTGTTTGTTGTGTTTCAGTCCGTTTTTAAAATTATTTTGGTTTGAAAAGTATTAAATTGATTTTTTTTAATGTTTTTCAATTAATTTTATTTTTAAAGTCAAAAATTAAAAAAAACAATTTAAAGATAATTTTTTAAAAATATTTTACACTGCATTATTAAACACACCGATTCATACACTTAGACATGAATGAAGATTATAAATGAAGATTAATTCATGTACTAATTTGTTTTTTAGATTGTTGAATTTGAAATTAGTTGGCGAGGTTTAAAGAGCAGTTGTGCATCCTAATTAATATCTAAGTTTGAGTATTAATTAATATAACAATGGTAGTACAATGGTTGTTGCTTGTATTTGAAATTTTATGTTTAATAAGTAATTAATAATATTTTATTAATTATTTTTTAAAAAAGAGATAGATATACAAAGTAGAGAGAATATAAAATCAATAATTTACTGGAAGTTATAAGAATATTTTTATTTATAATTTCTTTTTATTAATTGTATCTTTTTTAAACGAGTTTAAAAAATAATTAATTAATAAGATGTTTTTAGCTACTTCCTAACCACCGTAAAAATCATTGTCTTCCCACCCCTGGTTTGTATATATTTAAATAATTCTTTTATTGGAATATTTTATTGGATAATTATCAATATGTAATGGTTTAAAAAATATTTTTCTTATATATTTAAATAATTCTTTTATTGAATGAGTTTAGTGTTTTTCTTATATATTCGACATATAATAATATGTCAACTCTGAAACATGAAAATATTTAAATTTTATATTAAAACACTGTATATCATTTTTTGCAACACTTGCTTGTGCCTTTACTGAACGACACCTAAAAAATATTTGTATATAAAAATGGTTGTTGCTCATTAATGATTATTTTTATGATAATTTATGCTTCCTTTGTTTTTTATTATGGTACAATCATGTTTTAAAAAATAATTTTTTCAAGTTTTAAATTAATTTTTTCAAGCTTTAAATTAATTTTGTTTTTATGTTTTTTGAATCTAATATAAAAAATTATTTTTAATAAATTAATATTATTTTAATAAATTTTCAAACAAAAAACATTAAAAAATATTCTCTATATTAATATCACATTTAGTTTGCCGCCCCTGAATTATTAATCTAGCTTCGTCACTGCTGATATACATGCAATCAATGACGTGGCCATAATTTGTTTTCCAGTGGGTCAATTAAAGAACTTACATGGTCAAGAAACATTTGATATTTCTTTACTCTAAAAGACAGGCTGTTTTAGAAAATAAATTAAACGAAGAACTAAATGTTAAATAGCTTATCAAGAAATAAAAACAAAATATACACACATATGTATTGAAAAAAATATCATAGATTAATTATATAATCATCGATGAGGAGATAGTAAAATTGAGGCATTATTGTTCAATTATGAATATAATTGTTTTTTAAGAGTGTTTAGGAGTGTTGTAGTTTTTGTTTTTTTAGTGTGTTTGAAAAGGTTGTTTCACTTAAAAAAATATAAAATTAATAGATATTTTTTAGTATTTTTTTTTTTGGTAATTTTGATATGTTGATGTAAAATAAATATGAAAAAAAATAAAAATTTATTTTGTAAAATATTCTATACCATAATATCAAATACACTAGCAACTCAGACCTAAACTATGATTGAACCAAGTCGACCGACAAAACAAAACATTAGGTTAACTCACGAATTATTTTTAGTTAAGTAAACAAAATAAAAGAAGTCAATTTTTTATTGACTTGGCAGGAAATAAATCAAATTGACAAGGGTTTAATCAAGATAACCACATTTCATTAATTTCATTAATATATAGTTTATATAGTTTGATTACAATCATCACTTAAGTTGAGATTTAGGTTATCACTGAAAGCATTATTAGATTGTAAGATCCTAAAAAACATATAGAATTTAAATTTTTCCTTTTATTTTTATTTTTACATGGAAATGCCTAAATAGACTGGTCCATAGACAAGGTTGGGCTGAACCTAGACTAGCCTGGGCTCGACTTGACTTAAATAATTGTTCAGATCAAAACTTAAATTCGAGCTTAGCCTTTGATGTGTGTGTGTGTGTGTGTGTGTGTAAAAGTCAAAAGATAAAAAAGTAAGCAACATAGCAGAGCTTCTCTGTTCTCTCATTAGTGGTCATAGAGGTCCGTACGGCATCAATACATCAACCTGCGAAAGGAATGGTGGAACAGCTGCATGCCCAGGGAGATTGATGGATAAATATAAATGATTTTTCTTAAAAAAAAATTAACAGAAAACAAGACGATAAAAAATAATTATTTTTAATTTGATTAGGTTTTTATATAAAAAAATAATCAAATCTATTTTTTTAAAAAAAACCTGAAACCGGTTCAAACCGACCAGTTTCGGTTTGGTTTTTTAGAACAAAAACAAGTTCAAACCAGTTGGCTTAGTTTTTTAGTTTGACTCGATTTTTTTCAGTTTGACTCGGTTTTTTTTAAATTTTTAATCAGTTTTTTTTTACAGTTCGGTTTTTTCAGTTGTTTTTTCTAGTTTTCTCGATTTAATTGTTTTTTCTGTTTTTTCCTCACCCTAACTATACGTCAGTACATGTTTCATACAAAATATTATACGATAGTATATACTAGTTATAAGCCCTCTCATTTTTTTTTAAATTAAAATCTTCATGTTTTAGTAAATTTCTCCATATTAAATCACCAATATAACTTAATTTCTCATATACATTATATAAACTTTTTTTATATATATATAAACAAGTAATTTAATAGAGGAAAAAATTGCTCTCTAAATGAATAAATATTCATACAGTAGGGGAGGGGGGATTATATTCTTAATATTCAATATTGCCAATTTACAATCCTGAGACTATCAATCCCTCTTAGTTGCATATATAAATATTATTAATTTCTATAGATATGAAATCACTTGGATATCAAAGCATGCAATAAATAGATATCTATTAGGTTTGATAGATGCGGGATCAAGCTAGGATTCTGTCTTTTTCCATGCATTGATTTTTTTATTTTAGTTAGTTGATTGAGTTGACTTATTAAGTCTAAATTGTTTTGTTTTATAATAGGTTTTAGGTTAATTTATTGAGTTTAAATTTTAATTTTAATAAAGCTCAATTCATGAAAATTAACAATATAAATTCAATCTATAAATATCTACAGTAACCATAAAAAAATAATTTAACTTGATATATCTAACTTGCTGGAGTAAAAAAATAAAAAATAAATTGAATTTACAATTTATAAAATATAAAAAAATTGAGTTTAATACAATTATGAGTTCAAATCTAACTATAAACTCTTTTATAATAATACAATCATACAAATGCTCCGGTTTGACAATGAAATTCAACCTAATTTTTTAAATATTTTTAAAATTGTTTCATTTCTAAAATTATATTCAAATAATATTTATATAAATATTATTTTAATATATTTTCAATTAAAAAAACACACTAACAAAAATAGCATGCAACATGTTACTAATTACAAGGGGGCAGTATTAGGGCAGTGAGCCTCACTTGGTAGTATAAGAGAAAAGGAATGGCCTCACAAGAGGAACATGTCACTCCACATCCACCAGTTATTATTCAAAAAAAAAAAAAAGAGATTTTTTTCTGGTGAAACCGAGACAGCTAGAAATGTTATAAACAGGAGAGAAATTTGAGATAGCTAGAAATGTCAGGAGGTTAATTGATAGAAAGCACAAGAGAATTTTTATTTTCTTGAAACCGAGACAGCTGCATGTGATCGTCATTTCAAAAAATTCAAACAGTGTGATTTAGATAAAAAAATAATATAATCAACTGATGTTTTTTAAAAAATTTAAAGAAATTTTTTTCAGTATTTACAGTTTATTTTTAAAGTAAATTTTTTACTTAAAAATATATTAAAATAATATTTTTTTAATTTATTTTTAATACTAATATATCAAAACAATCTAAACATATAACTTTTTATGAAATATTGTTTGGACCGCATTTCAAAACAGTGTCTAAATCAAATAACTAAACCAAACTTATTTTCATTTGATTTTACATTTTTTTTAAAATTGAATAAGCTCAATTTAATTTATGGTTTTTTTAGTTGGGTTATTATTCTTAGGGTTGGTTTTTAAAATTAATATCCAAATATTTTTTTTTACACTTTCTAAATAAAATCATTAAAAAAAATTCAAAAAAACATTATATTAAATTAACTTGATTAATTTATTAAGGCTTTACTTTTTATGTGGTGTGATATGGTGTAGTTTATGTTTTGTTTTAAATATAAATTTAAAATTGTTTAGTTAATCATATACACAATAATTTTAGATAAATTTCATTTAAAATTCTCTATTAATATCCTTATTATAATATAACTTTTATATATATATATATATATATATATATATATATATATATATATAATAACCTCAAAAGAATATTTAAGAGTGAATTTCAACTTGTTTAAAATTCTCTATTAAAATCCTTATGATAACAATTTATTTTTAAAATGCTTTTTTACTTGAAAATAAATCAAAATAATATTTTTTAATTTATTTTTAACACTAATACATCAAAACAATTTAGACATGTAACTTTTTATGAAATACTGTTTGGACCGCATTTCAAAACAGCATCTAAATCAAATAATTAAACCAAACTCATTTTCATTTGATTTTATATTTTTTTTAAATTGAATAAGCTCAATTTAATTTATGGTTTTTTTAGTTGGGTTATTTTTCATAGGGTTTGTTTTAATGAACCTTTAGTTTATATTTTTTTTTTGGTTTACACTTTCTAAATAAAATCATTAAAAAAATTCAAAAAAACATTATATTAAATTAACTTGATTAATTTATTAAGGCTTTACTTTTTATGTGGTGTGATATGGTGTAGTTTATGTTTTGTTTTAAATATAATTTAAAATTGTTTAGTTAATCAATATACACAATAATTTTAGATAAATTTCATTTAAAATTCTCTATTAATATCCTTATTATAATATAACTTTTATATATATATATATATATATATATATATATATATATATATATATGTAACCTCAAAAAATATTTAAGAGTGAATTTCAACTTGTTTAAAATTCTATATTAAAATCCTTATGATAACAATTTATTTTTAAAGTGCTTTTTTACTTGAAAATAAATCAACATAATATTTTTTAATTTATTTTTAACACCAACACATCAAAACAATTTAGACATGTAACTTTTTATGAAATACTGTTTGGACCGCATTTCAAAACAGCATCTAAATCAAATAATTAAACCAAACTCATTTTCATTTGATTTTACATTTTTTTTTTAAATTGAATAAGCTCAATTTAATTTATGGTTTTTTTAGTTGGGTTATTATTCATAGGGTTTGTTTTAATGAACCTTTAGTTTATATTTTTTTTTTTGGTTTGATTTGGTATAATTCAATTTTTTTAGTTTTGGTTTTTAAAATTAATATCCAAACATTGTTTTTTACACTTTCTAAGTAAAATCGTTAAAAAAATTCAAAAAAACATTATATTAAATTAACTTGATTAATTCATTCAAGCTCTACTTTTTATGTGGTGTGATATGTTGTAGTCTATGTTTTGTTTTAATTATAAATTTAAAATTGTTTAGTTAATCAATAGACACAGTAATTTTAGATAAATTTCATTTAAAATTCTTTATTAAAATCCTTATTATAAAATAAAATTTAATATATATATATAATTTTTTAAAATGTAACCTCAAAAGAGTATTTAAAAGTGAATTTCAACTTGTTTTTTTTTAAAATTTAAATTTTTTTAGTATTTTTTGATATTTTAATACGTTGAAGTTAAAAATAAATTTTAAAAAAATTAAAAAAAATATTTTGATATTTTTTTTTAATTTTTTTTTTAAAAAACAACCATTAAAACAATAATAAATTAAAACAAAACTAATCAAAAGTAAAACAAAACTAAACCAACACTCACTGCTGAAGACAACGATGAACAACCAAAGTGATAAGGCAGGGAGGGTCGAGGGGAACAAAATAATAGCCCCAGAACCAGACAGTCGACAAGTCCCGTACAAAATCAAAGAACGTGGATAAGCAAAGCCAACGCCTTCTCTGTAACCTCCTACGATCGAAACAATCCCAACTGACCTGTCTTGTCCTGTCAAAATCCTTCTGCCTCTGCACTTCCAATCCTTTCAAACCCCTTCAATTTTCACGACACAAGTATTTTATGGCGACACTGGCGATTCTCGTTAAAGCAACTAATTTCGCGTGAATGGAGTCACGAAGTAGGCTCTCCATTATCTGCTCCCATCTCCTCCCCGACTCTCCCTCTCCGACTTCACGTTTATCTTCTTCCATCACTTCTTCTGCCTCCATTAATGATGCTGCTGGCGACACGAGGAATCACCAACTAGACTGCGTTTTCTGCAGGATTGTTCGCGGTGAATCCCCTGCGTTTAAGGTAAATCTTCGTGCTTCCTAGTGTTTAAGCTTCAGATGCCTGAAAACTTTGCTATTAGCTGTGGTTATTTGTGCAAATCAATGACTTTCTTATATTTTAGCTCTGAAATTTTGCTCCTTCCTTCTGCCCATCTGAATTTTACAGCTCTATGAAGATGAGACATGCCTGTGTATTTTGGATTCCAGTCCATTGAGTCCCGGGTGAGTTATCATGTTCATAAAGCACTGTCATGTCCTTAACTTTTCACAATAGTAGAAACCCTCTTGGAATGGATTGAATTCTCATTAGTGTGCAAGCTTTATTAAATTACTGGAATTTCTTAGGAAGAAAAAGGAAAAAAAAGGGGGTAATTTTCGTGTAAGTGAAAGTGAGAGAATTTGATCAAGTCGGCACCAAGGTTGTCCCGGAAAGAGTAGTCTGATAAAACTACCAGTGTGTGTTCTATGTATAGAAATCAACAAAGTTTAACTCTTCCTCCTTAACCAAACATTGTCTCATATGTTATCATTGTAATGATTTCATGTCCTCCAAATACTTCCAGGATTCCAAGATTTTGAATTTTTTTCCTGTAATTTTGTCTGTGGTTGAATGATATGAAGCTGCAATTTTTTTTTCCAGGCACTCTCTTATCATCCCAAAATCTCATTTTTCTTGCCTGGAAGCCACTCCTCCTTCTGTAAGTAACTCTCACTTGATGCTAATCCCTCCTGAGTTATTCAAAATTGTTCGCCAACTAAGTACACATAGTATATGCAAGGGATGTTATTACTGGATTAAACATAAGAGAAACTCCCAACAAAGCTGAATCCATGCTTGATCAGCTGCCAATAAAGGTGTAAGTGAGATGTTTTATTGGTCTGCGAGGCTACAACTGAGGTGTTAGAAATGTGTAATTTGCTAAAATCGGCTTGTATTCAACTGGAGCCATGCCAGGGCTGACTTGACTGCCCGAGTCCTTCAATAGTTATTGTGCTTTTACCGCCTTTAGCTATCAACACCAAGCTCAGACAAGGAGGCCTATCTTTTGTAGATATGTGGAGTTTGATCTCTGAGGGTTGAAACCTTTTTTCAGCTCCTTGTGTTATTTCTGTAACTACATGATTCCACCCAAGTCACACGAGCAAACTTTTCTTTATTTTTGTTGAGATTACACCTATATCACGTGTTTTTTTCCCCATAGTTACCATGTTAGCATGAATTGCATAGTGTCATGAAACCTGGGTTGGACTCTGCATCAAAGATGCAGACATGTTTGGTGCTCAGAAGATGACAAGGTCAATGACTGCGCTGAAAGTTTCTTGTTTGAGCAGTGAGAGAGGGATGGAGGGAGCCAGGGAGGGGTGGTTACCTGGTCTTAGAAGGCTGACTGAAAATTTGATTATAGAAAAAGAGAGTAATGGAGAGTAGTTCTGACCTTGAAGCTGCAGTTTCATGCTGGTACTGCTTTACTTTTACTTTTTTAATGGACGGTGTTTCTGAAAAGATATACAACTGTCTTCCTATGAATTAAGAAGTGAGCATTGCTGGGTTGCAATGTAAGCTAGCCAGCAAGTCCAGTTCTGAATCCCTATCAATCAATTTTCTTGCAGTCGAGCTGGTGCTCCATGCCCTTTTATTTTGCTCGGTATATGTGGAAGTCATGTGATTTCTTATTGGGGACAAAGGAAGCCCTGTATCAATGTTCAAGTTGGATCCATCTGACCCTGATCAAAAATTGATTTTTCCGCCAGTCTGGCCTGGCATACAAATCCTTGCATGATACTTCATGTTTTTGTGAAATGTTAAAGCTAGTCATGTAATATCAGAGTTCAGAGTGGTCCTTTTTGTCTTCGTGAAAGAAAAATCATGGATGTATTTTCTAATAAATTGGGTCTGCAGGTGGTAGCAGCAATGTGTTCAAAGGTGCCTTCAATTGGTAATGCAATCATGAAAGCAAATGGTTCTGGTATGTATCCAACATTTCTTTACTGTTGCTGTAATTAACAAATATCCTTTTCCCCCAGCATCTCTGTTTATCCATTTTCTTTCCTTCGTTCATAACATGCCTCAATTGTCAACGATGTTCGGGAGCATGTATAAAATTACAGTGGAGTTAGGCTGATGATTTCTCATTTAGAGCTGGGTTTACATCTGCATGCCTAACTGCCAACCAACCTTGACCCAACAAAGAACTACTGTTTTCTGGGTAGCCTGAGAAGTGGCTCAGATGGGACTGGGATTTCAAAAAAAATTCTAGTGTCAAATTGAAAATTTTCAAAACTTTGGGGTGCCATCTCCCCCCCAAAGCAAATCCTGGTCCTTCCCCTGAGAAGTGGGAATGCTGATTGACATCTAGCCACGGACATAAATGAGTTGAAATTCAAGTGATAACATATCTTTTCTTATGTTTTTGTTTTCGCATGTCGATATTTATTTTATAGGATTGAAGGCACTTGTTTGCACCTTTTTATAGGGGGGCAGGGTGAATTTCTTAAGAAATGAATGCCGCATCTAGCATGACTAGGGAAGCATGAGTTCATCTGCTTTCTCACTGTATTTACAAGTTTTTGGACCATTTTTAAACCTAGTGTTCTCTCGAACTTGAACTCCATCTGAACTTCTGTTCTTGGAATGTTGGTGTTTACAGATTCTTTCAACTTGTTGGTAAATAACGGTGCTGCTGCAGGCCAAGTCATTTTTCATGTAAGTAATTCTAAAGTTGTCTCTATGGAAAAATAAAAGCTTGATGTAATAACGATGGATTGCTGACGTGACCAGTGTTGTGCTGTGTTTCTTGCTGAACCAAAAACAACACTTTCGTTGCTATTTATTTGTATAGAGAATAGATGCTCTCATCTTATAAGCTGTAAGTATTCACAGCAACTGAATTGTTCGATGTTTCCTGATTTCTCTTTATCAACATTGAATTTTCAGACGCACATCCACATAATCCCCCGTAAGGCGCGTGATTGCTTATGGACCACTGAGGTATGCATCGTTTGTTTTTTGCTTGATTGTATTGTGGAACAACACAGTAGCATCATGAGAGAAACATTGGACCAATGACTTTTCACAGAGTTTGCGAAGGCGTCCCCTGAATTTTGACCAGGAAGCTTCTCAACTTGTCAATCGTGTTCGAGAGCAGTTATCAAGCATCTCTCCCGAAGACGGAAAAGATTCAAGAATCTAGTCTCTCCTGATCAGCAACGGTTAAAGATCTTCTGATACATTGTCTGCAAACGCGAGTCTGTACCGTAAGAGTATACAGTACCAATCCATTCGTCTGGTTAGGCACCTTGAATGAGATGCAATGGGTTGCTTTGTTCACTGGAAGTCTGGAACAATCTGATTCCATACCCAAGAACAATGAGGCTAATTACATGTTTGCGCTTGGAAAGTGACCAGAAAGGGTACAGTTTTTCAAGAATAGATAGAGCACAGGTTGGAATAACTGATGGCTGCTGTCATTTCTCAACACAGTTTTGTGGAACTTAAGCAGCTATTTTGTCACTTTTACTATATAGCGATGGCTTGTCATATGCTGGCATGGCATCTCTTCCTGTCTTTGAATTTAGTTGCATGGCAGTTTGTGCTCCGGGCAAACGGAATTTTTTAAAAATATTTTTTATTTGAAAATATATTAAAATAATATATATATTTTAATTTTATTTTTAATATTAATATATTAAATGATAAAGAAAAATAAAAAAATATTAATTTAAAGTGTTTTTTTTTCCATATTATCTTTTATTTTTTTTCCAAGTTGAAAATAGCATTAATCTAAAAATCTACTTGGTCCAAGTTTCAGACCGCTCTATCGATTGGATGGGTTAATTTAGATTAAAAATACCTTTTCTTTTTAAAAATATAGTTTTTGAGTAGGTATTAGGTTACTGGATTGTTGGATTTACCGTAGAAAAATAAAAATAAAAATCTTGATTTTGCCTTTTCTTTTAAATCATGATGATTGGAGTTTTAGAACAAGTTTTGCAGGAAGTTGTAAATTTTGGGGCTAGCGATAAACCGTGTAAAATTATTTCCATGTGAGGGAACGGAGCTTTTTTGGGCGGGGTGGCATTTTACAACAACTTGTGCTAGAAGTTGTTGCTCTGGTTTTCTTTCCTTTTTAATGAAGAAACGACAACCATCAACATCATGTTGACTCGCGAAGGAAAATCAAAAGGTTGTTAATTAACTAATTTATTCGCCTATATACTGACGAGCATATTTTTGTCTCTCATGTATTATCTTATTATTAACTAGGTTTTAAATCTCTTAAATTCATTAAATTCACTTCAAATACAATCGATGTCATCATATACGCTTAAATTTGCTTGATAGGATAACCTACCGAAAAAGTTGCAAGGGGTATGATTGAGAGTGTGGTTATGGTTGTTTTTTAAAGTGTTTTTCATACTGAAATGTATCAAAATAATTTTTTTTATTTTTTAAAAATTATTTTTAAGATCAGCACATCAAAACGATATAAAACATATAAAAAATTAATTTTTAATAAAAAAAATTCAAAACTTTTTAAAACATAGGTTATCCTGCATTTCTAAACGGACTTTTAAAATATTTTTTATCTTATATTTTTAATTGTCACGTGCTGTTATTATTAATGAATTCTTTTTTATTTTTATGTCCTGAAACTAGCTCAGCGAGGAAGCAACTAATTGAGAATGGAACAATCTAGATGTAAAAAAAAAAACTTGATTGATTTAATTAAAAATTTAGATTGGATATTAACTTAATCAAAATTCATTCCTTATTTATTAATTTATTTTTTAAATAATATTATTTTAATATTTATTTTTAGAATCCTCTTGACCCATGATACCATTCTTTGTTTGGAGTCCACCTTTAGGAGCGTTTTTTGCAAGCAAAAATGATAAATTGGAGGTAAAAATGTTTAAATAAGAAACTTTAGAGCTCAATTGATAACAAAACAATAATACATCAAACCCACCCGTAATCTTCCCCAAAACTAAAACCCCCACCTGCGACCCCTCTCTCCACGATCACTTTCCCTTTGCTCCTCCTCCAACCTCCAGGCGAACCGTTTCGCTCGCGTCGTCGCCTCCTCCATTTCGCAAGATTTTTACAGCTCCCATACAATAAATTCAGAAAAAGGAAAAAAAAATAGATACTAGTTTTTATTAATACAGTAATTAAAGAGAAAAATTAGAGAATAAATCAAGAGATTGATAGAGGGAGGGAGGATGGGACCGGGAGCATCTGCATTGAGTGACGAAGAGAGACGAGCAGAGAAGTTGAGGCAAGAAGGGAATATATGCTTTAGTAAAGATCGATTTCAAGCCGCTATCGATGCGTACACTGCGGTGCGGTATTTTCTATATATATTTATGTGATTGTCTTTTTTTTTTGTTTGCTGATTTAATTTTCTTTTTTTTGTTGAAAAGGCGATTACGCTGTGCCCTAAAGTTCCTGTTTATTGGACTAATCGTGCTTTATGCCATCGAAAACGCAAGTATGTAAATCATTTTTTTTCCTTTTTAGGTCGAATTTCTGTAATATTATTGGTATAAATTATTAATTTGACTAAGTTTTGTGGTTAAGTGATTGGACTAGAGTAGAAGAGGATTCTCGCAAGGCCATTCAGCTTGATCATTACTCTGTCAAGGTAATGGTTTTTTATTTGATTTTATTAATGTCATAATCGCAATTGACTTATAAGATAGAATAAGAATGGTTTGATGGAAGTGAGTGGGTTATGTGTTCGACGCGTCACGAGTTTGTGGATGTTGTACTTGTTTTTGTTGATGATGGATAGAGAAGTATCTTATGAGTCGGAAAATGGGAAAGTGATTGAAAATGTGATGAATGGTGTTAAAATCTTGAAAGGAAATGTGGGATGTGATTTTTTTTTTGGAATCTTGATTTTTGTTTTAAGAAAGTAGATAATGGTTCTGAGGTGAATGTTTGTTTGTCTTTTGAATTTAGAAGAAAGCGGTTGCTTTTTTTTTTTTTAACTTCTATGTAGTGTGGGTGGTTGTGCAAAATTCACCCTTGCTTGCTGCTTTACAGGCTCACTATATGTTGGGACTCGCATTACTTCAGAAGCAAGAGTACTCTGAAGGAGTCAAGGAGTTGGAGAAAGTAAGAGTTGGTTTTCTTATCTCGGGTTGTTTCTTGAATTGTTTTTCATATCAACACAAGTTACTGGTAGATGTTTTTTCTGCTTTTAGCATTTGGACTCGTAGGTTGAAGAAGTTTTTGAGTTACATGATAGGTTATTTTTCACTTTCTTGCCCAAGTCATTTGTTGCGAATCCATTGAATAAGACCTGCATTAGTTGCTTGTAAGCTGCTAGTTTAATCTTCTTTCTGTTGGTTGTTTTCTGAAATTAAGCTTTTCGAATGGGCCTTGAGGCTTCTTATTTAGATCTGCTATTCAATCGTTTCCTTTGAACTTTCAGTACATATTTGAGAATGTCTCCATCTGATTGTGTCTTCAGCATGGCCTTTTTTTGACATTATTATTGTTGAATAATAGTCTATAAAGTGGCATAGCTCTTTGTGCCTTTTCTTAGTTCCTTGTGTTAGCCATTTAGGCTTCTTAATCCATCAAAACTTCGTTTCTGGTAGAATCCACTGATCAAATGTCCATAACATAAACTATTATGAGGTTGTAAATATAACAATTGTAGATAATCAAACTTCAGTGACAAGATTGAAATGTAGGGAATGCATGGTTCTAGTTTTTTGTGGTTTACCATGATAGATTGTCGATCATAACAGCCTATTTCTTCTAGTTATTCCTGTGAAATTTATCGACTTGGAATTTTGAATAAAAGCTGTAGGGTCACAAACTGTCTATCAAGTAGTTGTGTTGGTCTTGGTAAGGGCCATTCAAAGTCTTGGGCTTGTAACCCCACAGTTGCAGGTTTGAGTGCTGGGAGCAACCGCTTCATGCAGAAAAGCTCTAAAAGTTGTAGATATCTCCAAATTCCCTCTTCCGGAACATCATGTGATTGGACTACTATAGCTAGTGCTGCAATCTTGTTAATAGCCTGTTTCTTCGCGGAGGATCAAGAGAAAAGAAAACCCCTCTAAATAAGCCAAGGGAAAGAAATGTGTTGGAGTCACAGTTTTTCATGTTGCTGTTCCTCTTAACTTGTCATTTTCTCTGCTTTTGCATGATTGCATTTGGCCATTTGGTTTTACCTGCTAGCACAAGGCTGATAAATGAACATTTACACCTCATATTTTTTAGCTTTGAGCCTCTTGTTATTGCTCTTTATAGATTTTTACTTGTCATTTTTACTTGTTTAGCTCCAGCCTATTGATTACGCATAATAATCTGGTCATAACAACATCAACTGAATACGGGTATGTCCAACCAGATGTTATGAGATTGCTACTGATAAAGAGAATAGGAAGGTAGGGGTTTGTAAAGTATGAAGTGCATGTCTTCTCCTCTGCACACATCAGCTGTATATGTTACCATTTCATATATTCAAGATTAGTATTGCAACCGGGATGTTCTTGTACTACAATGCATGTCCATATATCAGATGGTTTACATGTATATTTCTAACATCAAAGGCAAGATTATTTTGTGTAGGTCAACTGGATTGCATTTCTTTGTAGCACATAAGAAAGCCATCTACCTTTTAAGCATGGCTAGAAATGTGTGCGGCAGCAGCAGCTGCTGCAGCTGAATATTGCTATTATATCATGATTCCAATAGTGTCAAATTATTTTTTCTGACCTTGGTAATCTGGATTGATATGGCCTATCTGGTGTTGTGATGCTTTGATCGGCTGGGGATTTAGTCTTGTCTACACTTGTTAGCAGCTGGAGCTAAAATTGTGTATGAGTGGTTGATGGTGTTATCAATCGATGTTAAGGGCCTCATAATCATGGTTATAGTGGGCAAAACGTAGTCTAATGAAGACTTGTTGGATAAGTTCTAGCTTTTAATTTTACAATGAAAATCCACCCTGGCTTATACATGCTTGTCCATATATATATATAATGTCTTCGGGTATCTGGTGAGCTTTGCATTAGGAGTATCTTTCACTCTAAGTAGGTTAAACCTAAATGTTCAAAGTAGTGACAATATACCCTGGCAATGGACAATATGATTTTTGTAGCATGTATGTAAAAATTGAACAGCAGTTGTTACTATCCATACTATGATGTTAATGCTAGTAGCAGCACTGTAGTAGCTTGTGGGATTGACATGATAGATGTTGAAAAGGGACAAAAATAAGATGAATCATTCATGGTACAAATTTTATGAGTGACTTTGATATATTAGTTTCTATAGCCTCTGTTGCAAATAGGATCCTAATACATGTTGAATTTTAGTTGCTGTTGGATACAAAGAAAAGGTGCAGGCTATTAATCTTAGCACTAAATCTTAAATTAGCATTATATTTTTATCAGGCATTGGATCTTGGTAGGGGTGCCAACCCGAATGGTTACATGGTGGAGGAGATCTGGGAGGAGCTAGCAAGGCAAAATACTTGGAGTGGGAGGAAGAATCTACGCAGCGTTCATGGGAACTACAAAGCTTGAAGTATGTAATTCCTCCGAGTTTAGGCTGTATCATTATTGCAGATCTTTGCTCACATGTGCTAAGAGAACTATAAATTGTGCTATTTCCTACCTTCTCATGCTAATTTCCCTGGTTTGTCTCAGAGAAGCTTGTGAGGGGGCTCTTAAAGAAAAACGTTTCCTGGATGACCCAATTGTTTCAATTGTTTCCTGTCTGCAACAATTGGAGCTTCTAGGACAAGTATTCCAGAAAGCTGCAGAAGATGACACACCATCCGAGGTGTCTTTGGATTTGTTTAATTTACACCTTTTTTTTTTCCTTCTCTCTTAAAATTACTGACCGCTGATTTATAATGTTGTGGGATTAATTTGAAAATTCCAGGTGCCAGATTATTTATGTTGTAAAATCACCCTTGATATTCTCCGTGATCCTGTCATTACTCCAAGTGGGGTTTCATATGAAAGAGCAGTGCTCCTTGACCATCTTGAGAAGGTGATTTGTGTTTTTGATATTGCTTGTTCGAATTGAGATGCTTTTCATTTGCGTTTTATTTATTTGCATTGATTGGTGACTTAATTATACACAGGTGGGAAATTTTGATCCAATCACACGAGAACCTCTTGAACCATCTCAGCTGGTTCCAAACTTGGCTATAAGGGAGGCGGTCCATGCATACTTGGACAAACATGGTTGGGCATACAAGACTGAATCGAATTGATTGTTTGGGGAAAACTAGTAGACGTTGATGCATGCGCTCAATGCCTGGTGGATTAATAGGGTGGGGTTTACTATCTTAAACTATAGATGATATTTTGTGTGCATCGTCAATCATGCTAGCTATGTAATTTTTTCAAGTTCCTCAAAGGTGAAGCCATGCTTAAATTATATGAGCTCCATTCAACCTTTTAAATTGTACAGTTTATGTCATGGTGACTGCTTGCACAAAATCAACTGAATCTACCTGACTGAGGAATTTGATGTTTTTCCCAATAGAAATGGAGAACTGCTATAAAATGGTTGCAGATTGACTTTGCCTCCCTCGTTTCTGTTCTTATTTGGCACAAATGTCAGGGACCATTCAGACTCTTTCCCCACGGATTATCATGTTTCTTATCACTCATACTCGAATCACAAACACGAGTCCGAGTCCAGTTTGGTGACTGTTTTTCTTTCAACTAATATATTCTGAATTTTGTGAAATAACATGGCTACATTTTGTTGTATTTGGAATCAGCAGGGATCATCCAAACAAAACTAGTAATTAAGTAGATCATTGTTGGTGCTATGTTGGGGTTGTATAATTTCTTAAAAAAACATTAAAAGAATATATAAATGTTGTTAATGTGGTTTTCAAAAAAAAAATTATATAAAGATGATTTGATGTAACCTGATTGATTTGATAAATTTAAAAATAACTTGAATAATTGATAAAAATGTAATTTGATTTAAAAGAAAATCAAGATATTTTTTTAAATATTAAAACGACAACATATTGAATTGACTTTGATCAATTCGGGTTAACATGTTAAATCTGTTATTCAAGTTATGAGACCTTGATAACCCATTAGAAAATAAATAAAGAAATTTATTAAGTTTAATTTTCAATCAATCCAATGTTAAATGATAAAATGAAGATAAAATTCAACTAAAAAAATAAGTCGAGTTAACCCCGGTTAATCTATCAAACATGAGTCATGAGACCGAGATAAATCTATAGAAGCAAATAATTTTTTTTTTAATGAAACTCAATTATCAATCATCTAAATGTTAAAGGATAAAGTAAAGAAAAAATTAATTAAAAAAATAATAAAAAATAACCCGAGTTAACACGATTAACCTACAAAACTCACAACTCAAATCTTAAAATTGAAAAACTTCATAAAAAATAAATTAAAATAAATTTATAAATAAATATTAGGTTAACTCAGATCTTAAAATTGAAAAAACTTCATAAAAAATAAATTAAATAAAATTTATAAATAAATATTAGGTTAGTGATGTTAAAGTAATTCAGATCAAACATAAAAGGAGGCTAGAGAATTCTCAATAATCTGTATATTATGAGTGCTTAAGTTAACCTAAATACAAAGGAATTATATATAGGTTAAACTGAAAATACTATTCTACCTTAATAAAAAAACTAGATAAATATTACTTAACATCTCCCTCAAACTCACGATGCGGCATCTACAAGCATCGAGAGTTTGCCAACTAGAAAATGAAAACGAGATATGGAATGCGTCTTGGTAAAGAAATCTGCAATCTGCAAGGAAGAATGAACAAAAGGCAAAGTAATTGTGCCATGCTTGAGATGATGACGAGTAAGATGACAATCGATCTCAATGTGCTTAGTTCGCTCATAAAAACCGAGTGTGAGCAATCTGAATAGAACTCTGGTTGTCACAATTCATAGGAGTAGGATGACAAAGAAAACTCTCATATCAGCAAGTAACCAACGTAACCAACAATCTCTTTGGTAGTAGATGCCATGACAGAAGCTGAAGGAAAGTCGAAATACCAGATTTTACAGAAGCGGAAGACAAAATATCACTCCAAATTTTTTATTTTTCTTGCAGAAACTTAACTCAAATACCAAATTGCAGAAACTGAAGAGAAGACGAAATACCAAAACAATTGCAGAGACAGAACAGAAATACCAAATTGCAGAAGCTGATACCAAATTGCAGAATCTGAAGAGAAAACGAAATACCAAAACAATTGCAGAGACAGAACATAAATACCAAATTGCAGAAGCTGATACCAAATTGCAGATACTGAAGAGAAGATGAAATACCAAAACAATTGCAGAGATAGACAGAAATACCAAATTGCAGAAGCTGATACCAAATTGCAGAAACAGAAATACCAAATTGCAGAAGCTGATACCAAATTGCAGAAGCTGAAGAGAAGATGAAATACCAAAACAATTGCAGAGACAGAACAGAAATACCAAATTGCAGAAGCTGATACCAAATTGCAGAAACTGAAGAGAAGATGAAATACCAAAACAATTGCAGAGACAGACAGAAATACCAAATTGCAGAAGCTGATACCAAATTGCAGAAACTGAAGAGAAGACGAAATACCAAAACAATTGCAGAGGCAGAACAGAAATACCAAATTGCAGAAGCTGATACCAAATTGCAGAAACAGAAATACCAAATTGCAGAAGCTGATACCAAATTGCAGAAACTGAAGAGAAGACGAAATACCAAAACAATTGCAGAGGCAGAACAGAAATACCAAATTGCAGAAACTGAAGAGAAGACGAAATACCAAAACAATTGCAGAGGCAGAACATAAATACCAAATTGCAGAAGCTGATACCAAATTGCAGAAGCTGATACCAAATTGCAGAAATAGAAATACCAAATTGCAGAAGCTGATACCAAATTGCAGAAACTGAAGAGAAGATGAAATACCAAAACAATTGCAGAGACAGACAGAAATACCAAATTGCAGAAACAGAAATACCAAATTGCAGAAGCTGAAGAGAAGATAAAATACCAAAACAATTGCAGAGGCAGAACAGAAATACCAAATTGCAGAAGCTGAAGAATCTAAAATAAAGTTTCAGATACTAATTCTTCAGCCGTAAGCACAAAACTTGATCTTCATCCTCCATCTTTTAATAGGTCAAACAACCCATGTCTGATATTTTGAAAAATGAATCTGAAGTTAAGCTTCAAAGGAATGCATTGAGCGTGCTGGAACATCCTACAGGGAATGAAGTGGATGATGATAACGATTTTGATACGAGCAGTGGCTCTGACATTGGTGAACATGATTTCTACAAGGGCAGCGAGTTCCATAAAATTAACAAACCAAGGATTCGATCAACTAGGCTCTGATACCATGTTAAAGTAATTCAGATCAAACATAAAAGGAGGCTAGAGAATTCTCAATAATCTGTATATTATGAGTGCTTAAGTTAACCTAAATACAAAGGAATTATATATAGGTTAAACTGAAAATACTATTCTACCCTTAATAAATAAAACTAGATAAATATTACTTAACAGAATCGTTAGGTTTACCTGTGAAAAAAGAGCATAAAGCTACATAATAATAAAAGAAAAATAAAAATCTTGATTTTGTTTTTTCTTTTAAATCATGATGATTGGAGTTTTAGAACAAGTTTTGCAGGAAGTTGTAAAATTTGGGGATAGCGATAAACCGTGTAAAATTATTTCCATGTGAGTGGATGGAGCTTTTTTGGGCGGGGTGGCATTTTACAACAACTTGTGCTAGAAGTTGTTGCTTTGGGTTTTCTTTCTTTTTTAATGAAGAAACGACGACCATCAACATCATGTTGACTCGCAAAGGAAAATCAAAAGGTTGTTAATTAATTAATTTATTTGCCTAAACTGACGAGCATATTTTTGTCTCTAATGTATTTTCTTATTATTAACTAAGTTTTAAAATAATCAATATCATCAAATAAGCTCAAATATGCTTGATTGGATAACCTAGCAGCAAAATGTTGCAAGACTTAAAGTATTTCTTACCTTATATCTTTAATCATCACGTGTTATTATTAATGGAAATTTTTTTTTTGATGTCCTGACACTATCTCGGTTAGAACCTAACCCAAGTCAACAAAGTTAAACTCCAAAGCTCACGATTCAGGTCATAAAGTTGGAAAACTCCATATAAAATAAATTAAAACAAATTATGAAGTTCAATATTTAGTAAACCCAAAGTTGGAGGATGAAATTGAATTTTTTTTGAAATAATAATAAAAAAGAATCCTCACAAATGTGAGGATCAAAATGAAACAACAAAGCCCTTTTAGTATATGTTAATGGGTGATGAGGTGAGGAAAAAAAAACGAGCGTGGCTGGTAGTAGTTCCAACTGAGAGAAGAGAAGGTAGAAAGAAGGGGGAGAAAAGAGAGGAAAGAAGTAGGAAAGAAGTAGAGATGGACTAGAACTAGCCGAACCAAGGCTCGAGGCTAGATGGGGAGGAAAGGGAAAAGAAAAGAGGAAAAAAAGGCTAGCCCAACGAAACCCTCCCCCCCTTTAATCTAACCAAACCTTTCTTCATTGGCTCAATTAAACCCTCTCAAGCTCAACCTAACCTTTTCTTCTTAGCCCCTCCAACCTTGGCTCAATCGATCCCTCACCATCCTTTGCGAAGCCTAATCGACCCCTATTCATTATCTATAATGAACACCCTCTCTTGCAAATAATAATCTCTTTCAAACTATTATCGGCCAATGTTTTCACTAGAAGTTATCCCTAAACTTGAACATGTCATCATTTTCATCAATGGCTATCCATAAACTTGACTCTGCTCTAACTTTCCTAGCCTGCTACTCTTATCATCAATGACTTCATCTTAAGCACTAATCTACCCACCAATAGCAAGCATGACACCAATTAGTGACTTAACTTTCTAACAAAACAAATATTCCTCATTATTTGTATTCTCTTTAAGCGTATATTCCTTTTGGTATCTATAAATAATATAAGTCACTAATTAAGAAAGACATGTTTTCTCAATCATATATCATATATTACTCTCCCTACTCCACACATTATCTCTTCACACACACTTTACTTTTTTTATATTTACTAACTTAATCATTGGAGGGTTCTTTATTCTTATAAAAGACTTGTTTTGCAAGTCAGTCATGACCTGGGAGGGAGTTATAGGAAACCCAAGTTCAATTTGAATTTTTTCACAACTTTATTAACGAGGGAATTTTGTAGATCATGCATTTTAATGAAATAATAATTATGGTCTTTATGCACTTATCTAAAATATAACATAACCGAAAGAACTTTTATGTTTTAGCACATATAGATCTATTTATGGGGTCATTTCAAGCAAATTTTTTTTTTCTAGTTGGTGTCCTCTGTTGACGGGCTCGTGATTGTTAAATATATTTTTTACGTTGCATGGGAATGATAAAAAAAAAAAACATTGTCAATGTTGCAATCATATAATAGGATTATAACCTTTTTATGTATTTTGTTTCTCATTTTGAGCTTTGTTTATATTGCTTTGATCCCAACTAAACTGAATTGAAACTAGATAATAATTATGGTTGAGTTAGTTTGTGTTTCTAATATGACGTGGGTGTTTTTTAAAACTAGTTTCCAACAATGACAAAAAAAAATTAGTTTAATAATTTTTTTTTATATTTTGATATTTCATATCAAAATATTTAGAAGTACTTAAAAATCATAAAAATTGATGTTTTTATTGTAAAAATGTATTTTAGAAATCACTTTAAAATATATGGTTAATTATATTCAGCCTTATTTTTTTTTGTTATGCTTTTGTTTTTTTTAGAAACTATACTTTATTTATATCCCATTGAATCACAAATTTCAACTCAAATGAAGTGATGAAAATACCCTTATATATATAATATATGAAACTTGCAAAAACAATAAATCACACTCTCCCTCATCTGGGATTATTTCTCTCTCTCCAAACAACCATAAATTGAAATCAATCTAGGTTTTTTCAGTCAATTCCTCCCTTGTCATGATGATTATTGTTGAAGAAGAAACAGTTTGTTTCTTGCACTGTTAGAACCTCGTTGTCTTCTTGTCTGGAGCTATAGAAAGAACTAACTATATTGTAATCTCATTACTAAACAGAGCTTTATACTAATAGATTGCATCCATTGTTATAGGATTGACTTAGAAATTTGTCGATCCAAGGTCCGATTTGTATTTATCCAGTGAAAAAACTAGATTTTTTTAAATAACATTATTTTAATTCTTTTTAAAAATTAAAAAAAATTAGATTAATCAAGATTAACTATCTTAACTCACAATCCGATTAAGTCTTCTAACTACAACCCCCATCAACCATAAGTACTCATGTTTTAAAAAATATTTAGGGCTTCATTTATATATGAGCAAAAGAAAAAAAAAACAAAATAGAAAGAACGTCAATCATGCTAGACCCATCTGGTTAATTTCCTTTTCATCATTATTTTTTTTTGGCATGGAAATAACCCTTGAGCTAATCAAAAGCCATAATTTGAGCGTGTCGGTAATGCCATTGATGGCAATTTAGCATCTCATCGAAAGCTCCTCCTTTCGATATTACAACCCCCGCCATGGAAAGCGACTGATAGTACAATAATATAATAGCTAAATCTAACACAAAATCTGGTGTCCAAGAACACCCTTTTTTCTTTTTAATTTCATAATAAATAATGCTTTCAATAAAATTTCTATATCAACCATAACAATTTTTTATTTAAACACTTTTAAAAATACCCCTCTCACACCAACTATATATTAAAAAAATATATTTTTTGAATATAAATTTTATAATCTAAACTAAAAACAACTAATTTAAATAAAAGAATTACTTGATTTTGTTTAATAATGTGATTGAGTTTATATATTTTTTTACAGTGTTTTTCTTATAAAAAAATATCAAATTATATATTTTAAACATTTTTTTAATGGGTTAATATTAAAAATAAGAAAAATATTTTAATAAATTTTTAAAGAACAAAAACGAAAATTAGATGTTGCTTTTGGAATACTTTGGTTTGACTAATTCATGTTTGCACCAATGGTAACCATTTCAAAGGGACAATAATTCAAAATACACTGTTCCCAATTCCCTCTTTTGACCTTTCACTCCGCTGGTGAAAATCACTTTATTGATTAATAACACCTTCATGCAGCTAGTGATATTTTGGGTGCCATCTTTTCAAGTCTTTGGGGGACAACTATTAAGCTCTTCTTTTTCCAAAATTAATTTTATAAAATTAATTTATAAAATCCATCGGATTGGATCGTGTGCTTGGAGGATTCAACGAGACAATATCCTCGAATCAAGGTTTCTTGACATTCCATGAAAACAGAACCTCGAATTCATAAAACAGTTCCTGAATATGACCATATCCATGAATCCAGTAAGAAATAATATAAATAATTTATTTTATGTATTTGAATCGCATAAATAAAAACATTTTAGCAACGAGTCTTCGTGATGGTGTCTTTTCGAGGGTGTTTAATATGATTTTTTGTTTTTATATTTTTTTAAAGATGTTTTTAGCTTAAATATATATTAAATTTTAGCATTTCATTTTTATATTTTAATATGTTAATGTTAAAAATAAAAAAAATTCTGAAAAAAATTTATTTAAATATATTTTTATATAAAAATTATTTTAAAATATATTTTTCACTAAACTTTCAAAAACTCTTTTCAACAAGGACGTCATTAATAACCGTATAAACTTTCAGTCTCCATCATATTAGTAAATTTTTATTTATTATTATTATTTTTTGGATTAAAGTAGGTGTCCGGGCCAGCTTGCGCGTACCTTGACTAATCTCACTGGCCCTGAAGTTAACGACCATATAAGCCTCCAGTGACCATCATATGAGTAACTACAGGGCTCGAACCTGAGACCACAGAGGGAGCAAACTTCTTAGTCCCAAACTCTTGGGCCACCACCTAGATGGTTGTAAATTTTTTTATTATTATTAATATAAGTAGTTGGACCAATTTATACATATTTTAACTAATCCCATAAACCTTAAATTTAATAACCATATAAATTTTCATTCTTCATCGTATTAGCAAAATTTTCCTCTTTTTTATTCCAACGAGAAGTTCTAATTTCTCACCACTCATTCTTGTTGATATAATCCAATCTCTTTTATGTATGGATGAATGAACAGACCTTCCTCCTCGTATCACTTCCAAAATAGCCAGCACATACATAGACCAATCATTCAGCAATAAATAAATCACATCAAGCAATGATTCACACACTCTAATAATACGACACATTGGGTGTCCGATCGAGAAATCTGTAATTATATAGCAGGATTGAAATAAAATTTCGAGTTAAATATAAAAATTTATTAATGATTTAGAATTTAACTAATTAGATTAGATTAAGTTGATCTTAACCCGATCAAACCCAATTTAAACTTGAAAAGATCAATAAAATGATACTGTTTTAATAAATATAATTAACTTAATGACTCACATAGTCACATGTTAATTCAATAACACAATATTTTCTGTACAAGTTAATGATAACTATGCTTTTTTTTTATTAATTTAATCTTTACATGTAGTCGACAAATGTTATTTTTATGTTCTTCTTAGTTGAAAGAAGTGGGAAACAAAATAAATAATTGCATCCCAACCTTGCTCCTTGGATGGCTGTGGATTTGTCAAGCTATCCAGTTTCAGAGCCACATGGCAAACCCAGTAGTATGATTGAACTTGTTTGATGTGGAAAATTACTGCCAGCTTCTCTCCCTGATGGCACGAACGATTTCGCTCCTTCACTGATTTCTTGAGCATCGGGTTTTTCTTCTATTTTGCCTCTTTTCTGGTCTTTCATCTCATAGCGATTGGCAACATGGGATGGGAACTAAGATCTCCACTCTTGAAAATGTCTAAAGCAAATTTCTTTGTTTAAGGCTATCTGCTGAGCAAAAAAACAGTAGAAAACCATTGAGAGAAGGAGCTGGAACCCCTCCACATAGAAGCCCCTTGACTAATAATATCTTAAGATTAAATTTTTAGGTGATTTTCTTATGATTTTGATATTATCATATTAAAAGCATCCAAACTGCTTGAAAACCATTCATTTATGATTTTTTTGAACTTAAATATACTTTGAAGAACACTTTCGTACAAGCGAATTATAACCAAACAGGCCCCGAAACTGAACCTATGAAGACTCAAAACAGCCAGCACTGCCATCATCTCCTTTTGAATTTAATGACAGGATCTTTCAACTGCTCGTGTGAATTGCTCATTTATGGAACATATTGTACCTGTGCCGGCAAATGTGTGTTGTTATTATATAGTTAAAAAAGGGTCACGCATAGAGTAGAGAATGGAGATGCACCACCGTGGGATCTGCCTGCTTAATCACTAGTTGTCGCCTTCTGGCAAGTATTATTTATATTGCAGCAGAGAGGATAGGGTTTGGTTCCATTGACCTACTTCCAGAAAAGGGCAGGCACCACCTTGATGGACCACATTACCAGAAATCACAGCTCCATTCAATATGGCGCATTATTCCCGTTGCCCTCCTGCCCTTTTTATGGAGTCTGGACCGTCCATTCACGCATGTATCATCCCTAACCTTACAAAGGTTTGTGTCCTTCTCTAGGCCAGACAATAGTGTGGAAGGGCCACCCTTTGCTATTTGATAAAGTAAAGATCCTGTAGTATTTGTGCAGAAACTGGGAAAGGAGTAATAACTGGTAGAGATTCAAGGGAATGCAAGATTAATTGGTGGGTTATTGACATGCTTGCTCCCTGCGATTTGATTTTGTATCACAGTATTTACCTCTATGATTTTGATTTCATCATTGTTATTAGGTTATATTTGTTTTTGCTATTAATTTTAAGATACTTTTACTCTCACCATAGCTTTAAAAGTTTTTAGATTATAAAAAGCATTGGTGAAATCCTTCATTTCAAGTTATCAGTAAATATTTAAATATGAAAAAAAACTTAAATTTATATTTTTTTTATATAACAATCATAAAAGCTATTATAATACTAAAAATACATCAACTTTTAATGTTTATTTGTTTTTACGGTTGGAAAAATGTTTTCGCAAAAAATATAATATGTGATGATGTTAAAAATATATATATATATATATATATATATATATATATATATTATTTAAATTTATTTTAAAATAAAAAATAATTTAAAAAACAATACTATCATGATATGATATGACAAACAAGTTCTATAATGACAATGTCAAAACTGAAATGTCAAAGACAGGAATCATAAGCGTAAATATGACCTATAAGTTGCAAGTTCAAGGACAACCACCACCACACTGAAACTATTTCATGCCCAAGAATTGATGCTGGCAAACAAGATGATTCGTGGGTGATTGTTTTGTTTTTTAAATTATTTTTTCATATGGAAAATCATTAAATTAATGATTTTTTAGGTGTTCTTCATGATTTTCATGAGTTTATATTAAAAAAATATTATTTTATATACACTCTCCATCACAGTAATAAACACACATGAAAAGTCAAAATGGTACCAGTAACATCCAGAATACCTAGAGTCAAGGCACATATGAAGAAGCTATTGCACCAAACAAAATTGAAAAAAAATTATGGCAAGTTTTGTGTTTATTCACAATGACTAACCCAAAAGCCTGAAATAGAAATACCGATGAAGAGAATTTACAGGAAGATGATTGAGAATGACACGTGCGGGAGCTGCCTCGACAACCAAAGTGCTGAAAACAGATGTAGAATTTACACGTTTGAATTTGAGAGGGATTCATCGCTGGATTCATTATGCTGTATGAGTCAGATTGACAGCCCTATTCAGTCTCTCGAGGATGCCATTAGCTTTCCTCTTGGCCCTTGAAGTGCCATGTCGAGCCAGTTTAGAAATTGTTCCGTAAGAACTCTCCTCGTCCCTCATTACTTTCCACTTGGTTCGGTCGTTCAAACAGATGGTATGGAGAATGGCGATGCAATTTTCCTTGTTGCGGTCACAGGTGCTCTCCCTGATAATGCGAAGCAGGCAAGGAACAGCTCCGGAGTCTCCCAGTTCCTCGACCACCTTTTGATGACTAGCAAGCACAGCGAGGATAGCCAATAACTCATCAACATGCATACCATTCATGATCTTCGTCAGAATCACCTTTAATGCACCATCCCTCACAGCTCTCGCCTTGTTTTCATGGATAATACACAGGTTAAAAATTGCAGAAGCAACATCTTTCATAGCTGAAGGATGTCCCTCCTCTAAAAGGTCAATAAGTGGTTTCAGGGCACCTGATTTGCCGATCAGTGTCTTGTTGGAATCTAGAGCAGAGAGTGTGAAAAGGGCAGCAGCTGCATTAGTCCTCGTCTCAATACTTCCAGACCTTAATGCTTCCATAAGAAGAGGAATTACCATGGGGGTTTCAGCAACAAGCTTCTTGTTATTGTCGTGGATCGAAAGGTTCAACAGGGTGGTGATGATATCTTCTTGGAGATCAGGGTACATCGAACTTCCAGACTTACCCTCAGAGAGTGGTCTGAGCAATTGAGGAATGGCCTCAAGTGACTCGCTAAATAACGCCCGGAATGAAGGCATCCTCTTTGTCAACAGCCTCAGCTCCCTTGCTGCATCTTTTTGTTCAGGAAGTGTTAGAGACATTTTTTCAAGCAAAGACAGAAAATGGTCGCGATCTGCTTCTGTTATTCCTTCCTCGTTAACATTTTGAGAAAGGTCTGGTAATTCTAACCCCTGACTCTTACACCACTGCGATATCATTTCCCTTATCAACAGATTAGGAGTGAGAATTGTGTGCGACAGTACTTGTTGCGTTAGAGGGCACGTCCGATTGCCTGCTTTCAGCCATTTCTGGATGAAGGGTCTATCATACGTCTGAACAGTACAAGCATAGAAAGAAGAACAAATTAACATCCAATAAGAAGCTGATATGAAGGACTAGCAGAAAATGAACCCATCTCATGCCATGGCCTATGAACTCATCTCATCCACAGTACTTTGATCCCACCAACCCCACAACAGATTTCGAACTCCGGTAAAAATATTTTACCAAAAAATATATTCACTATAAACCACCTAAACACTGTATGTTTACACTCACACGCATACACCAGAACAATATACCCGTGTTTGGTTTCTGAGAAAATAAGAGAGAGAGAAAATAAGAGAAACTCCTACCAATTACGTTACCCCCTTTCTTTCTGACCCCTATGTGCAGTCAAAGAGCTGCCTAAACTGATCAAGGAATTGAAGATAGTGTACTATTAGGGCCAAGTGACAAGAATCAAAATTTTCTACCCAAATTCACAAATGGGAATCCAGAAAAGTACTCATTATAATCAATCCATAATTAAAACAGAAAAACAAAGAAGCGATTCGAGATTTTGAAACCTGGTTCTTTATTTTAAAAGACTAAAATCCCATCACCATTTACTCAAATTAATGTAGAAAAAATACAGGTAATTACAACGTTTCCCAGCTCACCAAGAGCTGAAAACCCAACACAGACGCACACAAAAATCTGTTTATTTTTTGCGTTTTCTTGGGAACCAAACAGAGTGAAACTCAAAATTCCCTTGGAAGAAACACTAACCTGTCCTGTAGCTAAAACCACAGGATCTCTCATCAATTCCTTGGATAAAGGGCACTTAAACTCTTCAGGGCACAACACTGTTTCACGCAGCTTCAACGACGATGATCTCCTCTTCACCTTCAGTCCCTTCAAAGCAAAAAGAGTCTCTCTTGCTTGATCAATCAATTCCGTCCGGTAATCCTCATCATCCACAATGTTCCTCACTAGCTTCTGCAGTTCTTTCTTTAATTCCATCGCCTTAGTCATCACCATCGGATCGGATTTAAAGACCCCTGTTTTCGCCATGGGACGGAGAATATCAAACGAGGGCCGACGTAAGTTCCCTTGAGTGGCCGAACAGACTGCTCTGTTTCATTCTTCCTTCATTTATTTCATCTCTTGCCTTCGAGGGTTTTTGTTTCCTTCTCAGAGTAATTCTACCGGTCTGAGAAGAAAGCTCTCTCTCTCTCTCTCTCTCTCTCTCTCTCTCTGTCACCAAAGCACAGTCTTTTCTCTAATATGGCTTGCTCTAATTGCTATCTATAGCAACTTTCACACGCTTTAAGTGAGAGAGCAGCCAACCGCTTCTTCTCTCCGCTCCACCGGTCCATCCTTTTCCTTTTTCTCGGAATATCCTGTGTGTGTGTGTAATGTGTATATCATTTATTTTTTCAAACTAAAATAAATAAATAAAAATGACTGAGTTGTGAGTGTTATTAAAATGTTAAATGGAAGAGGGTTGCGTGTTAATTAAATAATTTTTAGAAGTGGTTAAGTATAGATTATAATCACAAGAGCTTTAGTTTAGATCATGATCCACTAAGATTTTGAATTCAAAAGGTGGATAGAACAAAAAAAATAAAAGATTGTATGAATTTTAAATAGATATCAAAGTAGTTTTGATGATTTAATAATATTATTATTTAAATCGAGAATTTCTAGTTGTGTTATTTTGAATTTTGAATGAATAAAAAAAATATTGATAAATAATTAAGTTATAATTTATTGGTAAACTCATTAAATTTCTTTTACAGGTTATTATAGAAATAAAATTGGATGTTTAAGTAATGAGGGCATTCCCTCTTTTCATTTTTAATAAATTATTTAATATTTTATAAGATCATAATTAATTATTTATTACTTTCCACGTTTGTTTGTTTATATAGAGTTTTATTAAAATTATTTGTGTTGGGTGCATAGTATTTTTCAATTGTTTTTTTTTTTCTAAATTGACAGATTATAAGAGGATATACTAATATTCTGGGATTTACATGGAATATTTTATTTGAGGAAATATAGATTGAAGAAATGTATTTACTTTTCCATGTCACAAATGGCAGCAATAAAGTGTCATGTGGTAATGTTTTCAATTTTTTTGATAATAATAAATTATAAAATACTCATATTGCAATTTTCTTTAAAAACAATCCAATAATACGAAAAGAAAAATAACAAGAACAATGAGCGAGAGGGAGGAGCATGGGACCCGCAAGGTCTCAGCATAATGCGTAATCACGGAAAATCCATGGGCAGAAAGCTGGCATGCCGCGTGGATTTAAAATTAATTTAGGTTGTAGTTGGACACAAGCAGACACGTACTTCTTTCGATAAATTACATCCTCCTCTCAATAATTTTGATCTATCATTCTATCTAATTCCACCAGAACTATTATAAACAAAAAAACAAAAAAAAATAACAATATTAATATGGTTATTTAAATCTGAACCGGTCCATGACCGGACTTCAAATTTAGATAGTAAATTAATTAACTTGTGTCCAATCAAATTAATTAATGTTGTTTCAAGATTTTTTTAAAAAAATAAAATAATGTTATTTTGAAGAAAAAAATATATATTTTGATACATTCATCAAATCACAGATTAATTTATTGAGTCGATTAGTTTTGACTATATCAACTTTCATCTATTTTAATTTAATTTTTTTTTAAACTGACAAGTTACTAAATTGACATGTTAGATTTAATTGAGATTATTAACACCAGTTAAGAATGTTAGTATTTATTTGATATTAGAGTAGGTTTTGTTTTTTAAATTGTATTTTATATAAAAAAATTAAATTAATGTTTTTTTTAAAAAAAATTGGTTTTATATGCTAAAATTAAAAATAAAATAAAAAATAGTTGATTAGGATTTAGGATAGGCTGTTTGATTCAGGAAGAGGAGAGTTTTGCTTGTAATATATCACATGTAAGTTCCGGGCAAAGACTTGCATCAATTCATTTTGCTTACATGTGGCAGAGTGAGCATAGAGAAAACTTTCTGAATCAATTCATCCTCTTAATTTCAACTTCTAGTTTTTACACCGGTTTCGGTCTAATATCTGGATTTTAAGTTTTAACCAGGTTATCACGTCATCCAGGTTAATTTTTTTAAAAATCAAAATAATATTATTTTAATTAAAAAAAATATAAAATCAACGGGTTGCAACTGAGTTTTTGATTGGATCTTGTCGGGTCACACGGGATTTTTCCTTTCCATGTTTTTTCTTCAACCCGGCCTGATTTTAGCTCCTGATAAACCGGGTTCCGGATTAACCCGCCGGACTGAATTTTAAAACTATGCTTCTATTAACTTCATTTTGCTTACATGTGGCATGAGTTTTTTTTTTTTAAAAAAAAAAGAGCTAGTGAGATACAGACATGACAAGATAGACTATGATTACATTAACAACCAGTTTAAATTCTTTTTTTTAATAAAAAAAATAGATTTGGTGATATTTGGATTTATATTGTTGAGTCCCATCTCGTTAATATTAAGTTTGGAGTAAATTTTAGAACTAACTCAACTTTTTTTTCCTATGGATGAAAGCCTGAAGTTTTGGGTGAAGGTGGTATTGAATTTTAGGCCTTTTGGTGGTATTAGGACGATTAGATGCTTGGTAGTGCCTAATTTTACGCTTTAAATTACTTTTTAAGGAGTGAGGGTTCAAGATTAATTACCTGAACTTGTAATGTATTGTTTGAAATTACTTTTTTACTGTAACTAATAGGTAAATAGATATTTTAGAAGAGTTAATTTTAACATTAAATTCTTTATCTTTAGAATAGTAAATCAAAGGCTTGACCTTTAATTTATTTTTATAGTATTTTGAGAGATTAAATTTCATTTAAAATTTAATTCTTAACACAAAAGAATTCCATTAGAGTTCGGTATTTATATGGATAAATTTCTTTAAATTTTGATATGGTGTTTTCATTTATTTAACAATATAGAACACATTTATTATTAAAATTTGCTTTCTGATGGTTGTTAGATGATCGGTGGAGTTAAGGCAGTGGAGAGGAAGCTTATCTATAGGATATATAGTTCGAGGGTCAAGTCCTATCACTTCCATGAGCATCCTGTATTAATTTGATACGAGATGACATGCCCGCGCGCTGCCGCAAGTTTATAAAACAAATATATTTGATAGTATTATAATTGTGAACCAGCGCTAGATAAGTAATAGAAATTAAAGGTATGATGGAGCAAATATTTCATGACGAAAAAAAAATTATGTTGGTGATCCAAAACTTAGAGACTGAACAAAATGATTTGTAGTAATTTACAATGTTTTGTGAGAAAAGATACAGTGCTTTCGCCACATGATTTAACTTTTCAGTTAATAAAAAGAAAAAAAAATTACAAAGCTAAATTCTCTACCAACTTAATATTAAAAAAAACCAACAAAGATAATTTTGGAAGGAAAAAAACTCATGAGAAAAAACATTGCAGCAATTGACAATGTTTTGTGGGGAAAACTATAACGCTTTTTCCAAATAAAATAAAATAAAAAACCATTTAGAGAAATATTGTAGCAATCCACAGTGTTTTGTGAGAAAAACTATAACGCTTTCCTTATATGATTTAGTTTTATTGTAATTATAATTCTTAACCAACTCAATATTTAAAAAAAATTGACAAAGATAATTTTGAAAAAAATCATAAAAAATCACATGGAAAAACACTGCAACAATTCACAGTACTTTAAAGAAAAAAATTATAAAGCTAAATTCTTAATCAGCTCAATATTAAAAAAATCGACAAATATAATTTTAAAAAATAAAGAAATAAAATAGAAAAACTAAGTGGAAAAACATCATAGCAATCTATAGTATTTTAAAGAAAAAAATTACAAAGCAAAAATTTTAAAAGGTAAAATCAACAAAAAAAAATTTGAAAAAAAAATAAATGACAAAAAAAAAATCAGAAAGCTGAAAAAAAAAACGAAAAAAAGAAGAAGAAGAAGAAGAAGAATCACTGTGGATTACAACAGTAATCCACAATGATTTTACTGTGGGGGAACAGTAAATCCCCCACACGATTTAGTATATTAGTTAATATATATGGATATGATTAGAATCTCTTTGTGAGTGTTAAAAGCGTAATATTTTCTATCCGGATGTGATCCTCTTTATAATGGTGAGTTCGAGCTTGTTTAGCCTCTTATTTTTCTACCTTTTTAATGGTTTTCTTTAATTAAATTAGAGTAATTAAAAGTATCAAATAAGTGTTTGATAAATTTTTTAATATTTTATTGCTTAATATTTAAAAATGGAAGGTGATTCTAGTTAAAATTATATTGGACTCCACATTAAAATAAGTGATAGACTAAGATAAATTAAGATATAATTATTTTTTGTCAATATACACAAATTTATGCGATCCTGATTTAATTATGATAATCACCAAAAAATAATAATAAAATATTTTTTTATTAAGAAAAAAAATTATTTTATTTTTAAAAAAATATTCTATGTGCATGTTTAAAAATTATTGTAATCTCTCTCTCTCTCTCTCTCTCTCTCTCTCTCTCTCTCTATATATATATATATATATATATATATATATATATATATATATATCCTGATTTAAAGGAATGAAAAAAAGTTCATGCACGTTAATGTAAGAGAAGCTAATAATAAGATATTAAATATCATTTTATATTGGATATAATATTTTTGACGTTAGAGTTACAATTGTGCTCATTTCTTCATTGCGCCTAGCATTGTTTTAAAATCCACTAAACTGAGTTAATTTGAAATTTAATTAATACTATATTTAAATTAATTTAAGTTAAAAAAATAAAAAATAAAAATTTAATTAATCAAATTAAAATAAAAAATATGATAGATAGACATGACAAGTGATGAACCGAAAGGAAAAGAAAGATTTTTTCCGCATCTTATTTTCTCTTCTTTGTTTTAAAGTGTATTTATTTTTTATCTAAAAAAATATTTTAAATTTTTTTATTTTAAATTAATTTTTTTATGATTTTAAATAATAATAATAAAAGTAAAATTATTTTAATATAATTTTAAATAAAAAAATGTCTTAAAAAATAATTATCATTGTGAGGTGGACGTTACCTATACATGCCAACTCCGATCGCTGTCCATACGTGTAAGAGTGGGACCTATTCACCCACGTGTCTGTCTTCGGTGTTTCCTCGCATGTCTAAACTGTCAAAACATCTTCGGTCGTCGTTTTCGGTGTTGCCGAGAAGGACCATCAATCATTGATAAATGCACTTCCCTAGTTCCAAATTTTCATGTGACAAAACAGGAAGATTGTTCGTTAATGGTGTCACTTCAACAGAAAAATGTTTTCTTTGAAGGGGTAACGTGTCAATTGCCTTGTGAATTTGCATTTTAAAATATGAAAAATTAATATTAAGAATATTTTAATATGGTATTAAACCTGTTTTTAGTGTATCAATCTTGAAATTTTATAACCTAACTCTTTATTTAATTTAAATTTCAAATTAAATCTTATAAAAATTAAATTAATTAATTTTACAAATTAAAATATAAACTTAATAACAGGTAAAAAGCTCATGTGTATTTAGATATTTAGGAGATTGCAGATACTGTGAAGTCTTCAATTTATTCAAGATGATGCCAAACTTTTCTGTAGTTTCTTCTTTTAACTTGTCGTTTCTATTTGACATGCACGTTTGAAAGTTTTGCCGTGCACATGTTTTTTCAAAATTGCTTTGATTATTGTGATACAAATATAATAATGCTAATTTCATTCTAGTTTTTTTTTCCAAAAAGAATTCAACCATTAAAGCATGTTTGACTTGAATAAAAAATTCAAGGATGTACATATGAAAAATTTTATAATAAAAATATTATCTAAAAAAACAAATTTAATTTATATAAAATTAAGAAACAAATCACATATGAATTATATATCTCTTTAAAAACTAAACATGTCCAATATCATTAAAAAATCATCACAAACTAATTAAAACATAAACCCAAAATTTATTTGAAAAACAAATATCAACTAATGCATCATTATTATTTTTTAATGATTTTTTTTTTTAAAAAAAGAATCATGACAGGTCTACCTCCTGGCCCAATCAAGCAACAGCTTGCGCACATGCCTTTTTTTTTAAGTTTAATGGGGCGGATGCATTAGAAAAAAAGATGATTCGTCATCTGCATCAGCATATAATGCATCGTCTATTCATCTTTAGAATCTAGCCACTACGGTCATTGGAAAAACATGATCCTTTGTTTTTTTACTCAAAAACTCATTTTAGCTCAAAAAATCTATGAAACATCTTAGAGACTTTATTAAACCAATTGATGGCCATGAAAAATGTAAAAACCCGCCTTAAAACCCGAAATGCACCCAAAAACAATTCTCAAGCTCAGATATATTTTTTGATATGTTTTCAAGGTAAACAAAAACACATAATTTTAACTCTCCTCAATAAATGGAACTATTTGACACAAAAAACAATTGTTTTGGTGGTTGGATTCCTCACCAACGAACACTTTTTTTTTCCCTCTAAGTAAGAATATAACGACCTCCTCTCTCTTCTCCAATAAAAAATGGACCGGAAAATGAGTAAAATAAAATTTGATATCAAAATTAAATTTTATAAAATTCAAGGAACTGTTCTCCTATTAGCTAAAAACAATGGGTGACTCAAATGAATTTGTGAAATAAATTTTTAATTTGTCACCTGTGTTACTCGTTTTTTTCACTCCAATCTCCTTTCTTGAAAATGTATAATATATATTTTGAGAGTGTGGTAGAGATTTTTTAAAAAATTATTTATACTTGAAAATGTATTAAAATAATATATATATATATATATATATATATATATTTGATACCAACACATTAAAATAAATAAAATACTAAAAAATATTAATATGAAGCGTTTTAAAAAAAATCAAAGATTTAGAAAAGTGGAGTCCGACCACACTCCCAAACGGTCATTTAATCCCTTTGTCTACGTCATTTTTTTTTATTTATAGAAATTAATATTTTTCATGTTTTTATTGCTTTTAAGTATGTTTGGTATTATGAAAGCCTTTGCGGTTGTAATTTGAAAAAAGTGGGTGTTTAAGAGTGCGGTAATTTTTATTTTTTGTTTTGTTTTAAAAATGAGTTTAACTTGAAAAATGTTAAATCAATACTTTTCAGTGTTTTTCAATGGTTTTAATGTGCTTATAGAAGAAATAAAAAAATCCTAAAAAATAATAATTTTAATGTATTTTCAAGTAAAAAATATTTTTGGAAAGCAATTTACATTAGAATACCAAGCACGCAGAGTTAAAAAAAGGTTACAAATTGTAGCTTCTTTGTAATCAATATTGTAAGAGGGAATTTTTAGAAAAATCTATAATTGTGGTGTGTTGATTAACTAGATATTTTCAAAACTATAATTAGAACGAAATATAATTTTAACCACACCTCACTATATTATCAAATTAACTAGCTAAATATTCTCGATTCAGTCACAGCATCAATAAAAATTAAGTTCATTGTTATATAAATTAGATTATTATCGGACCACTTTTGACATTGGATCAATTTTACTAGCGGTGTCCAATAACATATAAAAGAGATACAAGAACTCTTTATGAATGAAAATCGAATCTCTAATTTGATAAATCAAAGATACATGTTCTTACCACTTCACTTGCAACCTTACTTCGATAATTGTTATTCCAATAAAAGCTCACTATGTTATCAAATCAACTAGTTAAATATTCTCGATTCAGTCATAGCATCAACAAAAGTTAAGTTCATTGTTGTCTAAATTAGATTATTATCGGACCACTTTTGACATTGGATCAATTTTACTAGCGGTGTCCAATAACACATAAAAGAGATAGAGGGACTCTTTATGAATGAAAATCGAATCTTTAATTTGATAAATCAAAGATACATGTTCTTACCACTTCACTTGCAACCTTACTTCGATAATTGTTATTTCAATAAAAGCTCACTATGTTATCAAATCAACTAGTTAAATATTCTCGATTCAATCATAACATCAACAAAAGTTAAGTTCATTGTTGTCTAAATTAGATTATTATCGGACCACTTTTGACATTGGATCAATTTTAGTAGCGGTGTTCAATAACACATAAAAGAGATAGAGGGACTCTTTATGAATGAAAATTTGATAAATAAAAAATACATCTTCTTACCACTTTACTTGCAACCTTACTCCGATAATTGTTATTCCAATAACACCTTACTATATTATCAGATCAACTAGTTAAATAATCTTGATTCAGTCACAGCATCAATAAAAGTTAAGTTCATTGTTGTCTAAATTAGATTATTATCGGATTATTTTTGACATTGAATCAATTTTATTAGCAGTGCTCAATAACACATAAAAAAGATAAAAGGATTCTTTATAAATAAAAATCGAATCTATAAATCAAATATATATCTTCTTACCACTTGACTTGCAACCTTACTTCAATAATTGTTATTTCTTCGTTTAAATATAAGAAATGAAGGGGTTTGCAAGACCAAAAATAATCTTATTATTATTATTATATTAAATTAAGAATTATAGCTAGAACAACTTGCTTTAATACTGAAGTAGGTCACGAGATAAACTAATTGGTCCACGTGAGCTAGAAATTATGTTGTTCAAACTTGATCCAATATTCTTCCATTAATAATGGGAACACACCTAGTCTATGTTTATTCGACGAAAAATATTCTTCCACGATTTTTTCCCACATTAATTTTCGTGTTTGATTAAAATAGAAAAAATCTAACTCGTGGAAAATTGAATACAGTACATAGAAAGGTAAGCAAATTATGAATCAGGAAAAACAATACCCCACGCAACGGCCATAAAAGCACCATTACTGCAATATATATCCAAGCTTTCTTAATCTTTTTACATATACACTGGAGAATATATTATCATGCATGATATTAGATGATTTTCATAAAAATTAGTGGAAAATGTATATGAAAAAATAAATTAAGAAAGCGCGCGCGCGCATATATATATATATATATATATATATATATATATATATATATATATATATATATATATATATATATATATATATATATATATAACAATTACTAGATATATTGTTTTTGGGAAAGAAAGAAAACCTAAACCGAAAAAAAGATTACTAGAATATTTACTATATTTATTGGTATAAAATCGAGGAGAAGACGACTTAAAACAGCTTAACATGTGCAATATTGTCAATAGCTTATAAAATAAGGTTTATTAATTTCCCCTTTAATTATTCAAGTTTGATTGGCGGTTAACTAGGCAATTAATGTTTCATGCTTTCGATTTCTCCCTTCAAATTTTTTAGGGGTAATAGTGTCGTGAACTACACTCAAACGAGTGGAAAAAATCTGAGGGCAGGGCCTCATGGATTAGTATAGAAGAGATCTGCATGCAAACACGAAATCCATGCCGGCGGCATCACCACACGTTGCTTGCTGAAAAATTAAGCAAGAAATGGTCTGTGACGGGCTATAATTATTATTATTATTATAAACGAAATGTGACCCTGTAGTGGCTGACGAGATTCCTTGAGAAAGTATTGAAAAAGAAAAACTCTTGTTAGTTTCCAAGTCCATGGATGTATAATGCTCTGCTTCGATGCCACCAGAAAACATCGTGCAAACGGCACGAGGAAGCTTTGAAATTGGGAGATTAGATGGAGATTTGGTGTCTAAAATCTTGACGAGGGATGCCATGCTTTTTGTAATATGTCCTATATATTGACTCGAATCTTTACGTGTATAGTGAAAGTCAACGTAGATTTAGTAGAGTTTGATCAGATCAAGCCTAATCTTTCCTAGCTAGACCATGTATGTCTATGAAGAATAAACTTGGTCTAATAACTCATCCTGCATCCATCATAGAAAGGAGAGCCAAGAAGTCGATGGATGGATATTATTTGTATGTTGAATTTAAAGCCCAGAAAACTGCAAAACCACTCAGTTTCTCATAGGATTAGTTAATAGAAGGACCCATTTTTTTTCAACTACATTTTGAATTGTATTTTTTCTAGATATTAGGTATATGAAAGTTCTCGTATGACTCGTTATATTTCAATTAATATATATATATATATATATATATATATATATATATTAGAGGTATTTTTCTTTGTTAATACTTATATTAGGGATATTTTCCATCAATATTAATACATATATTAGGGATATTTTCCATCAATATTAATACATATATTAGGGATATTTTTTTCTCTTTGATACTATCAGGACAATATTACAATTTAACTAATTTTTTATATAAAAAGACTCATGAGCTATAAATAAACCGTGAATCCTTTAAAGAAAAGGTTCAGAATCTCCATTTTTCATTGCATATTTATTTTTAGGGTATCTCTTTGTAATATTATTGTATTTTCTCTAAACAAATCATTGATTTAATTATTGGAGAGTCCTTAAATTCATCAAAGAAGACCTTTTACAGGTATTAAGCACCAGACCACCAGCCATCTCAATAGGAGAATTGAACAAATTCTAGAACCAAGAGATTAACCGATTATCCAAGACATAAATCTTATCCCCAAGCTACTTGAATATCTTGAGACATCATCATATATTAATTAAGGTTAAATCTCCATTCAAACAATTTTAAAGTTTGAATTTAGGAAGTCAAAGAAGTATACCTTTTTAATCCATATTGTGTGTTTGACATGGTGATAGTTTTTGCTATTATAATTTTAAAAAATAGGTTTAAGAAATATTTTTAATTGTGGGTTTAAAAGTGTAGATTTAAAAAAATATATATTTAGTTAAAATTATTGTGAGATAAATTTTTGCATATAAAATAAATAAAAAGCAAGTCTCCATGAATGATTAACATGTTATTTTATCTTCCACAAAACTAAAGTTTAAAACATAATTGTGTATAGGATCAGTGCAAAAAGCATAAGCTACTTGACTAACAAAACATAAAGTTTTCTCTATAGTTAAACAAAATGTATAAGCCATCACAATACCAAATTGTATAGAATCTATTTATTATTGTGATAGCGATTGTTTTTTAAAGTGTTTTTTGTTTAAAAATGTATCGAAATAATATTTTTAAAAAATTTATTTTTAACATCAGTACATCAAAACAATTTTAAAAAACAAATTGGAGTAAAGAAAAAAAATAAAAAATTCTAAAATAGTGGATAAGGAAGATTAGGTGCGCCTTAAACAGTGAACAAGAAAAGAAGAAAGATTGGTGAAAGAAATATAGAATAGCTGTAGTTAAAGCATGATTGTCTCAAGTGGTGACAGAATATTTAACTTTGTTAATTTTATGGATAAATCTTTTGCATAAACGATTGATCCCATATTGCCTTTCACTTTTAAGACTTAGCACAAATTAAAGAAGATGAAGATAGTTGGATGGAAGGTCTTAATCCCAACATGTTTGGCTTTTAGCTTTTGTAATCGAGAGGAGACATGGAAGAACCCTATGTTTCTAAACCCTCTTCGATAAAATACTTGAGCAAGTCAAATCTTTTTTCTTTTTTCTTTTTTTATTCTTGTATGATAAACCAGAAACCCTAGGCGAGCCACCTTTAGAATACACTAGGCACGGACCACATCATCATAATTGTCAGAAGGCCTGGTCCAGTCCTTCGATCGAGCCAACTCTTGAGATCGAGCCCGAACCATCCTATGACGAGTCTTAGGGTTTTGGGTTTATTAGAAAAAGAAAAATGATGGAGGTGGGGAAAATGGAGCAGACCTTTTCTAGGTTTAAATCTAATGAGAGACTCAACAAACACAAGATATATTATCATAGAATGACCAGAAAAACACAGATAAATCCACATCCATGCTTATTAAGCATGGCGTGTCCTAGTCTAGTGGATTGATATGTTAAACCTGGAATTTAAATCTAAATTGGTTTTAATACCGAATTGGCTAAACTTAAAGGTCCAGTTGACTTATTAAAATAGGATTTAAATTAAACCGGGTTTAAAATAGTTTTTTAAAAAGAAAAAATGACATAATATTGTTTAAATTTATTTAAATTAACCCAATGATTTATAAATTCATTCGACAACTCAATGATTCAATAGGGTTCGGACAATTATGTTATTATCAGCACTCGTAATCTCGAAGGCATGATATTTTTGGTGCTCTAGGAAATATCATAGTTCTTCGGACACAATCTATGCTAGTCCCAAGGAAATACAAGTGATGGTAAATGGGTGGATGTCGTGCGATAGTGGAATTCACAGAGATTTCTTTTTCTTCCTCGCAGGACATCAATAGAAACAAAATGGAGAAAGGAACTGCGAAAATGTTTGGAAGTGTGATAATTTTTATTTTAATTATATTTTATTTGAAAAAATATTAAATTAAGAATTTCTTTAGTATGTTTTGATATTTTTAATATATAAAAACAAGAAAGATATTTTTTTAAATTATTACACACCACACTACCAAACCCACTATTATAGGCGTAAAGGGTTTTTAATATATACATGCATTTATGTCTCTATTTGCATGGGTCGAGCCAGCCCGCTGGGTAAAATGCCAACTTGCCAAGTCTGATCACTCAAGCTGGGCTACCGGGCTGAAAATTGCACCCCAGGCCCATATAAATCATCTGGCCTGAGACCGGCCCGTCAAGCAGTCTTCCCCGTCGTCAGGCTGCGCAGAGGCTGAGTCGACTAAAATCATGAATCATCAGGTAGCGATTGCTTTTCTACATCATTAGGTTGATCCATTCCATCTCTCTCAAACTAATTTAGAAATGAAAGGGGATTATTTTGCATATATTCTAAGTTATTCTGCCAATTTCTTAGGTTTTTATTTAGCTGAAAATTTCAGGATGTTGTGTTTACTTAGTTTTTTTTAAAATTTTTTATATAGAAAAAACTAAAAAAAACACGTTTATCAACTAGAAGTGAAAATTATTTTATTTAAAAACATGTGTTTTTTAATTCTTCACTTTTTCATGGATTTAAAAAACACCAGATTTTTTATTTTTTTAAATTTTCCACTATAAAAAATAAGAGCTTTGTTTGCTTCATTTAATAACTCATAGTCATTCCTTTAAATATCTTCATTTTAAACCAAACAAGGACCTTTTTTTCAATTTTCAAAGATTTATTTGTAATAAACATGTTTCCTTAATTATCTATAAAAAAATATTTTCAGAGTAAATAATAAAAATATCTTTAAAACAAGAAAAAATACATGAAAGATTGTTAAATTCGTACAAGTATTTTTATGTTGTGCTATTTCCATGCAATATTATAGTTGCTTATGTAGAAAAAATTACTTTGTTTTAGAAAATAAGTATAACAATATAATATTTTGATAAATAAAATTAAAAGTTACCCTGATTTGAAAAGGAAAAAAAAAAAGGATTTTATCTACCAGTTAAATTCGTTTTCTATTTTCTTGTAGTTTCATGGGTCTAAGGCCCAAAACTAACCTGTTGGCAAACTAGGGCAAACCCTGTTAAAGTCACTGAGGCCCAATACCTTTAAATCACCGAGGGGAAAAAGAAGTACGTTTGATTGGTTGACCACTTATTATTTCGGATAATTATGCAAATCACTCGATTTTTTTTCCAGGTGACCCAATTCTTTTTGGATCATCCAAATTTTACCTGAAATATTTTACCCAAAATCTACTCATGACACTATTTAATTTTATTTTCACGATCCTTTAAAAGATTTTAATTAGGGTGTTTTATAGTGTGGTAGCTTTTGTAGTTGTAATTTGAAAAAAAATATTTTTATAAAAAACATTTTTGGTTGAGGTTTGATTGATATTTATATATATTTGGTTAAATCCGTGGTTGAAATTGAGGTTGAATAAAAAGTAATTTAATGTGTTTGGTTAATAATGCTTTTTAATTTGAGGTTATAAAATAACAAAAAAAATATATATATTAATATTGATAGTTTTTAATTTAAATATTTTTAGATTTAACTACTAATATTACATCGTGAAATAAATAATACTTTATATAAATTCATCCAATAAGGACTACAGTTTCCATGGTTTTTTGACGTGCAATAAAATCAGGTAAAATATCTTCAGGAACAAAATTAGAATTACGATCAAATTTTATAAATGTTACACCATCATGCAATCTCTTTCTAATTAATGCAGTGTCATTAAATAATGTCAAATACTAGTTTTTCAAATAAAACACAATTAAAAATTTAAAAGAATTTGTTTTTTTACTGGAACGAACCCGATCCAATATATTTACGTTTAGACTGGAAAGTGAACAGTGCAAAGTGAATTAAAAACTCATTTTGCACAGTTTTGCAGAGTGAATTATTAACTTTGCACATAGAGACGGAACGCAGGCATTGACAATAATTTTTCACTTTTGTTAAACTTGAGGTACAACTGCAAATATGCTGGATTCCACTAGAAGAAAACTATATTTTTTAACTAAATCAAATATTAATATTTATGGTATATAATTAACCTCACCTTCAGCGGTACTAAGTAAATAAAATTATATTAAAGAAACAAAAATTAAGCCCATTAATAGCCCATTAATTTTATAATTTTATAAATACATAAAGAAAAGAATTCTCATAGCTTGGGTAACTCAAATTATTTTTTATTTTACCTGAATTTACTCAATATCCATTTTTTTATTAAATAATGTTGCCCTTAGTTGACCCTTTAACAAGCTTGCCACTTGATTGGTTTGTGAGATAGATAATCCACAGCGCGAGTGACGTGAGCAAATTAATATAATAATTAATAATATATGTTTCGTGGTTTAGCCGCTGGTTTCATAGATTTCTGGTTTCCAACAACACACCGACCGTTTCATTTAAATATGATTTGTGTTTTTAATATAATAATGTATTTCCCATATAAAATATAAACAAAATAAAGTAAAGAGATAAGGGTAATTTAATAATTTCAAGAATTACGAAACAAAGAAAAGCACTCCGCCAGCAGCGCCCCCTAGCTATAATATAAACCTAGTTAAACTATAGAATTTTGTCGTAAACTGCAGCCATTCCTTTATAATTTTTTATTTTATTTAATTACTTGTGTGTGTGAGCCAGCCAAGTACAAAGACAAGGAAGAGACAGGGAAACTTGAAGGGAAGTTGTTCATACGTAAACATTGTCTGCGTATGTGGACAAATTTCATGCAAGAACAAAACAAAGAAATACACACACACACACATTTACTGTAAGAATAATAAAAATTAATTAAGAGAATAAAAGAAGAATAAAGAAAAATGGATTGTCAATGAACAAGCTGGCCTGCATTGCCTCGTGTGTTGGGGGGATGTTTCTGCGTTGGCTTTTCATGAATTTCTTTTCTTTTTTATATATATACACTACCCAAACAATTAATATGTAATCAATTTTTATTTATTTATTTATTTTTAAAAATACATATATACCTCTTATTTGTATTATTTAACAATGCCCATGAGAGGTGATTCGATTTCAATAAAAATTGCATTCGTGAATAAATAATTTTTTTTATAAAATAATATTTTATACAGCAATTTTGTCGAAATATTATACTAATTAATTTTATACAAGAAGTTTGGCGAATGAGTTGTATGTTTGTAATTTTTCTTTCTAAATTCCGTACATCTTGTTTGTATTAGTTAACAACGCCCCATGACAGGTGATTCGATTTCAATAATATTTTTATTTGTGATTAGATAATTATTTTATATAACAATTTTGTCATATATTAATAAAAACAAAAAAAATAATTAAGAGTTGATTTCACTGTTTATATAAATAATAAAACAAGTCAATATATTTTTTTTAATTATTTGATTATCAGTTTTGTGTTGTAGTTCAGTAGTTAAAGTATGAAAATAATTGGAGGCTATGGGTTTGAGTTGAGCTAGTGTCATCATTTTTTCAATTAACAAAATTAAAATATTATTTTAAATATTTTAAAATAAAGTAGTGTATTAATTCGGTTGGTTGAAGTATACAAGGCACTCACAAGGTTACATATTCAAGTTGCCTTTAGCTTGATATTTGATTTAAAATAAACACAAATAATATGTTTTTTTTTAAAAAAAAAAGTGGGAAAAAATGGGTCAGGCGCACTAGTCTCCCTTAAACTCACACATCTGGCTTTTTAGGTCAACCCAGCTTAGCACAATTGAGTTTTTTTAGCTATTTTGTTTTTTTTATTATTTTGTTTTCAAATCCATCATTTAGATGAGGATTTTTATTTAATTTTATCTTTAAGTATTTAGTTGATGGTAAATCATCTTTTTAATTTTTTATTATAATAAAATAAAAAATTTAAATCGACCAAGTGAATTCATAACCCGAGTCACGGGTTTCATGAGCTGACTAAATATTAATCAAAGAGTCAGGTTGAGATTTTTTGACAATTTTTTTGACATCTTTTGTTTTTTTTTTTTTTTGCCAATTCCATCATTTAGTGTGAGTTTTTTTTTTAATTTATCTCTTCATATTAGGTTAATAGTAAATTAATCTTGATATTTTTTATCATATAATAAAATAAAAAATTAATTCGATTCAATAAAATTCACAACCAGGTTATATAGTTAGCAATCTAACTAAATATCATTCAAAGAGTCAGATAAAGATTTAAATTGTTATTCCAAATTTAATGACAATACTAAGAAGTTTTTAACAATCTAAATATTTATTTTTATGCTTTAAAAAATTTGTGTGTGTTTTAAAAAATTTATATGAAAGTAATGTGAAGTTGTGGGTTTGATTTGAGCTAAGTTTCAAAAGTTTATTTTTGAAATCCCGGAGAGGATAATTCAAATTGAATTGATGTATAATGTGACTTGTCAGAGATATTAGGTGATTTTCTTGTTTTCTACCTCAAACGAGATATCCTCTATTTCAAAAAAAAAAACCCGATTAAATCATAATTTTTTCAACCAACAAAGTTAATATATTATTTTAAATGTTTTAGAATAAAGTGGTGTCTTCATTCAGCTTGGTTGAAGTATACAAGGCACCTACAAAGTCACATATTGAAGTTGCCCTAGGCTTGATATTTGATTTAAAACAAACACAGGCAACATGGTTTTTAAAAAAAAAATAAAAAGGATGGAAAAAGATGAGCCAAGAGCAATAGCCTTCCTCTGGCACACACACCTGGCTTTTTAGGCTAAGCCTAGCCCGGCATGGTTGAGTGTTTTTAGTAATTTTATTTTTTTTAGTACTTTTATTTAATTTTATCTTTTAATAATAATTAATGATAAATCATTTTTTATATTTTATCCTATAATAAAATAAATTCGAGTTGTAAATTGATGAGTTTAGTAAATATCAATCAAAAGTGAGTTTGAGATTTTTGACAATTTTTTTTTATTTTGTTTTTTTTGTTGCCAATTCTATCATTAAGTGTGAGTTTTTTTATCAAATTTTATCTTTTTAAATTGGATTGATAATAAATTAATCTTGATATTTTTTATCATATAATAAAATAAAAAATTAATTCAATTAAGTAGAAGTAACAACCAGATTACAAGGTTAGTATACTAACTAAATATTATTAAAGAGCCGGATAAGGATTTTTCAGATTTAAACTATTATAAGTTTAATGATAATCTTGAGAAGTATTTAACAATCTAAATTTTATTTTTAAATTTGTGGTGTTTGAAAAAATTGTATTATTGTTTTATTTAAGACGGAATTAATGGTATGACATCTATCACTTCCCAGTCAAAAATTCTAGAACACAGGTTAGCATTCCCAGCCAGATGGTCGTACCAGATGGAAAGGGAACGCATTTATATGGTACAAAGTACAGTGCTGGGCTCTTAAATACTTTGAATTTCTTGATATATTGTTGGCCATGATATTTCCCTTTTCATTAATTTATGGTCCCTTCTTCTTCTTCTCTGTTTTGAGTGTTTTTGACACGTTTGTTGCATTGCTTTGACATTAATTAATATTTGATACAAATCATGACCGGCATGGAGAGGAGACTTACACTCCATTTAGGATTTTGCTTCTATATATTTTTATTTTTTAGTATTTTTTAAAAGTTTAAAAACATTAAATTATTATTTTATTCTGTGTTCTTCGAGAATTTTGATGTGATGATGTTAAAATAAAAAAAATCTAAAAATATTTTTAAAAACATTATAAATTATATTATTAACACACACTTAGACTAACATTAAAAAGAAATCAAAATACGGTGTGATGGGGTAGATCACATCTATAAAACTCATCTTGATGAATTCTCTGATTCAATTATTAGGGTTGGGTTTTATTTCAAATTGGAATTTTTTTGGAAAAAAAACCTTAAACAACATCTATATTTTCATTTTATTTTATAAAAAGCTAAAAGGATATTGTTTGGATAAAGAATTATTTAGGTCACCACCTCTTGAACTGACCATACAACTCATAACCTGTACCTTAAGTTAGATCATATATAATCCATGGAGGTCTATATGTGTTGGAGTTGCCCGGTCAGCAATGCTATAGAAGTAATGAAGTGCTGGATATCGATCGGTAGCAGATGGAATTGGGAAGCCTGCATTGTTGACTGGAATTTAATTCCATGCAAATCCTTGACTACGTGCTCCAAGACAAAGAAGGCAATGGCTACTGGCATAGCCTACTAATCTTTGTCACAATCGTAAGCGGAAAATCCTCTATACCTAATAAATTATCAAAATTACCCACCGTCGTCGTCCTCTTTCTTCTTCTTTTTCGTGATCCACTGTCTAGCTATTTTAGTTTTCTTATATGTGATATGATAATAGTGTTCTACTAACTTTAACACTACAAATATAAAAGATTTCTATCAGCACTGCTGCTGCATATATATATATATATACACGATTTTTTTTTTGTTGAATGGTCAAAGTTACTTGCAGTATTGATAGTACAGTGAGAAGAGGTTCTTGAGGGAGGATATTGATAGATAAGATCCCTCAGCAACTTGAAATTAACGATGAGGACAAGTTTGATCAGAAGTATAATGAAATTATACTCCCGTATCTGATGTTTAATTGGCTGTTCACCAAGAACATGGGCCTTGGTCCTTCCATAGTTTAGAAGAAGGGGAAAAAAAATCAAAATCCCCGTTGTTTTGGAAATTTTTCAATAAGTTTTAAATAAATGGAATGACCACCCCAAAATAAAACTTTACGTTCCTAAACCTTCCAAGCACCAAAGTCTGCATCCGTCTATATATGCTCAAGACATGACCTAAATGATTGCCCTTAATCGGTTTGGAGCAGGAGAGAAGAAGAAGAAGCGATGCGTTGTTAATGTTAATGGGCTTGGGACTTCCACTCCATTGATCGATGAACTTATAATTTACAGTATCCTTGATCACTAGTACCATTGCACATAACACGCAAGAAACACTAGCTAGCTCAAAACTCTAAAGGGTTATGATACTTGCTCCCACTATGATATTTAGATTGTGTTTAGTATTACGGTAGTTGTTGTGGTTGTGGTTTGAAAAAGTTGTTTTATAAAAAATACTTTTAATTGAGGTTGAGTTGGAAAAATATACGTTTGGTTAAAATTGTGGTTGAAATTGAGTTTGAACAAAAAGTAGTTTAATATGTTTGGTTAAGAATGCTTTTGAAATTGAGATTATAAAATAATTTTAAAAAATATATATTAATATTTATGGTTTTTAATTTAAATATTATAGATTTAACTATTGCTATTACATCATGAAATAAATCATACTTGATATAAAAAATTTTTATTGTTCTATTAAACTATCTACAATTCCATTACATACAAAATTCATCCGACAGGAACTACAAACTCATGTAAAATATTATCAGGAATAAAATTAAGATTACAGTACGAGTAAATTTAATTCACCTTAAACTAATTTTTTTAAAAAACAAAAAAAAATTGTTGTTCACGTTCACGTGAACAGTGCGAGTGAAATCAATTAACTGCACTGGTTTTTCAAAAAAAAAAAACTGTTCACGTGAATAGTGCGATGCTCCACTGTTCATTGGAAATCATCACGAGAAGCAGCAAATGCTGCTTCTCCAAACCTGCGGCACTCCAGTGAAAATTGGTGGGTCCTACCAAGCAAAATCACATTTTTTTTCATTACCAAACGCTAATATGTGTGGCTGTGGGTGAACTTCACCCACAATCACATTACCAAACAGCATCTTAGAGTCTAAGTGTGAAGTACATTCATTCCTCCACTTAAACATGAAAAAGATGACTCAACTTCTAGGATTTTATGTTCAACCCCATTAGCCAACAACACACTAGTCTTTAAATTCGACTTAGTTGTACATATAACTCAATAAGACAAACTCTCGAGTATAATATCATACAAACACACCCTAACCCTAAAACTACTTCACCTATCATCAAATCATTTTTTAATTATAATTGACAGGATATTTGAAAGTGTGATAACAATTGTTTTTTGAAGTATTTTTTTATTTAGAAATGCATCAAAATAATATTTTATTTATTTTTTAAAAAATATTTTTGACATCATTATATTAAAACGATTTAAAAACATAAAAAAAATTAAATTTAAATAATTTTTTTATGTAACGCGGTTTGTGGTTTGCAATACGTTTTCAAACAACATTTTCATTGAATATTGTTAGAGTAGGTTTATATCTAGTATATTAGTCATATGACATCATCATTTCTACTTAATAGTATTAAGAGCTATTATCCCAAATTATTGCCTCTAGAATAAGTATCATAATATTTCCCCTCTTTTACCCTTATCTATGCATAAATTGGCATGATTTATGGCTAGATAAACATCCATAAACTATAAGGTAAGGGATTCTAGTCTTCAGTTGGGATCGTTCTCTTATTGATTAATTCCTTAATAAGAAATCAATCTCAATATAATATTAATTAACATGATACAAATCAAAGTGTTAATTATTGCATATATTGTTTTCTATAATAACAAAGTTGCAATACCTTGAACCATGCATATTATGTAAGACAGAGTATGATTGATTAGTACTGTATTAATTATAAAATAAATAATATTTTATTTGATTAATGTATTTATTAATTATATCAAAGTATTATAATTAATACCTAAACATCATAAGATCATCCACTTTCTCAAGAAATCATTGTCCACGAGATTCACTTTTGACGAACAAAAGTAACAATAATTAAGGTTCTAATTGCAACCGTACGTAATGAAGAAAATAATTAATCAAACCCACATATAATTAATGGGTCGTTGGCTTTCTCGACTTATTAATCCACTTCATGAAAACATTTTCTCTTTTTCACCCTTTTTAGGCACCTTATCAATTAATTGAATCATGCTTTTTGCCTAATTTCTAATCATAAAGGATTATAATATAATTATATATCGCTTAAAATTTCTTGTTTTGGCCAAGAATTTTCCCATCAACAACATTCCTGAGCTTACATTGAGCAAAAGAGAGAAACGTGGAACCGATTTTTCATCATGAAGATCGCAATTTGCCTAACCAAATCCGGGGCCAATAAATTTCTAGGAGAACTTCAATGCATTGAGTCTAGGAAACACTTATATAAATTAATTATAAAAATAATTCTTCTTACAGGATCTGGCTGATGGCCCGACTCCAATCTCCCGTACGTAGTTGTATTTCTTAGAACGCTAGCTGAGTTAATACAGACCTGTTGGTTTACTATGTGAACCCGACCAAACACGGGTTAGGGGGGGTGGGGGCTTTTAATGCAATGATTGACCAAACCCGTCGGTTTATTAGATTGATGTGGAAGTATATTCTTAATATTATTTTAAAAAAATCCTATTTAATTTTAATTAATATATAAATTGTATTGAAGATGTCTTTTATTGTTTAATAAAAAAATTGAATTTTGATTTTACTAGAGGGATTGTTTTTTTTTTTTTTTTCTTATTTCATTTTGTAGTAACCGAGAAAAAGATTATTATTTTACCTTTTTTTTTAATTTTACTCTGGGGACCACGACTCCAGATTAAAATTCTTTACAGGAACCTATGTGATTTAACTTTGACTTTTCACCTCCCAAATTCCTCGTGCTGACTTAAATCAATTCCGATTGGATAGAGGGGAAGGGGAAAAAATGATAATAGATAATAATAATAAAAAAAAAAAGAGTCCTGGGGATTTTCTCGATTTCTCCCTTATACTTAAGAATATTGATAAAATAAACTTCATGACACGAATTATTAGGATAGTGCAGTGCAATTTCAGCAACTTTTATGTTATTTTTATTTTATTTGTTGTTTGTTTAATCTATATTTTCCCTTTCTAATTAATTAATTACCCCCTCGGGTGTTAATTCTGTAGTTTATTTTATTCTCTATCTTTCATTGGACTTGAATAATAATTTAAACATAAAAATATTTCTTGAACTCAAAACCCTCTTGCAATCAGTATCGTCAAATAAAAACTATAATAATCTTTAAGATATTTTCCTCACAATTGAATAGCATAATATTTGACATGGTAAAAAACAAGCATAACTACGAAGAAAATATTGAAAATAAAATAAAAATTATCAGATGGGAGATAATAGGGTAAAAAAACCCATCTAAAACTGTGAAAGATGAGACAAAATAAACATTAAAGACCAGAGATTCAACACTTGAAAGCCCACAACTGCTTAGCATGAACAAATCTTGGTACGTTGAACAATGACATTCTGCCCTTTCAGACTTCGGAGATGCACGCAGTATCCTGATTCGAACTTGCTTCTGGTACGTGCTCCTATTTTTGTCTAAGGGCATTTCCACGATGAAGGGAGAAACCACGCTTTGTTACTCCATCTTGCCTGATATATATATATGAAGAAATTTGCAGCTGGAAGTCTGATTTAAGTTAGGTTTTAAGTTATATAGAACGTAATTATAGCTTGAAGTTTGAGCTAAGTTGGGTTTTAAATTAAATAAAAAAAAAAGTATTGAACTGGTCAAGTGATATAATTAACCTGGTTAAATTAGATGCAAACCTAAGATCAAATCCAATAATTTTTAATTTTTTAATTAAAACAAATGCGACTTGCAGGTTTACTTAATAACCTAAGTTTATTTTTAATATGTTCCTTAATTACCAAGTCTAAAATAAGATTTGTTTTTATATTTGGAATTACATTTTAAAAGTACGTTTAACTTGAAAATATATTATTTAATTTTTTTAATTAGTTTAATGTAATAATATTAAAAATAAAAAAATAATATATATTTTTAAAAATATTTAGTACTACCAAACCAAATATGCACCAATAAGGATGATTAAAACCATGAGTTGTTGACTTTTTGTAAAACTTTTATTTTCCCTGAAGTAGACAAGAATAGTTGTTAGTAACTTGCAACTAACTCAGTAATAAAAGCTTCCCTTTTCCGTGAATTGGGCCGACGCTAAAAAAAATCCAAAATAAAGATTGCTTTAAATTTATGATAATGAAGGAAATATCACAGCAATATTTCATTATTTTATATCTTTGAAGCTTAATTAGTCCAGCAAAAGGATTTGCTCACCACTTCGTTATTCACATAGGATTTGTAAATTTTAAGATATAGAAATTCTAACTCTTTCCTAATTCCAATACTATAATTTTATAATTACTTTTTATAATTATAAAAGTACACAATTGTTTTTATAATTACTTTTTATAATTATAATTACCAATAATAAATAAAGTTATTTGCACCATGTGGATGTAGAGGTGCGGTTTTAAAATAATTTTTTTTTTGAAGATGAATCTTAATTAACGTTTAAATTAATTCAATTTCAAGTGGTTTGAAATTACTTTTATTATCGAAAAGCAATACCAAATCAATAATAATAAGTAAAGTTATTTCACCCTTTATTGGGTGAAAAATGTATAGTTTTAAGAAGCCAAGTCCTTCGTTTAGTTGAACGGCAAATTAAGAAGAAGATTGTAGTGTTTCAAGAGAGGGATGGATGACGTCCAAGGCCCGGCAACCACCCTCTCCTCCACCTTTTACGGAGAAAGAAATAGAAAGGACAACTTGTGTAACAAAACTTAAGGTCAAACGAACTATTAACCTTTTTTTCTCTCGTCTTTCCTCTATATAACTCCATCACAGCCCAGCTATACCCTTCCCCCTTCCCCTCTCTCTTCCTCCTCTTAAGCTTTTCCTTACCTAACCAGTACTGGTCTGTTCTCTTTCTCTTACGTAGTAATTGCTAGGAAACACCTTACTTGTTGATCAAATTCGTGTCTGTTTGCTAATTTGCTTCGGCTCTTAGCTGTTGGTGCTTGTAACTCGAGTAAGAAAAGCTGTGACGGTTGTTGATGGAGAGTGAGTACTTTTTCAATGCAGGAGTCCCTCCACAAGCATTGCTCTTTGAACCAACCTCAACCTCTTCATCGATGCCAATTTGGCAATCCCTCTCATCTCCCATGGAAATGCAAGATAATTGCTCAGCCCGCCGCTTGTTCAATTCCAACTGGGAAAAGTCAACGGATCACAGTCCTCACTTTGAGTCTTCCCTGAGCTCAATGGTGTCCTCTCCAGGAGTATCAAACTGTAACGTGTCCAATGAGAGCTTTATGGTCAGAGAACTGATAGGAAAGCTAGGAAACATTGACAGCAGCAACAACCCTGGTGAGATCTCACCGCATTCTCAGCCAATGTTGGCAGCTTCATATATTACAGCTGCCAATAACAGTGCCAACACCTCATGCTATACTACTCCTTTGAATTCACCACCCAAGCTGAAGATGCCTGTCATGGATCAATTTTCGAAAGAGCAATTGAATATCCCCAGTTTGGGAAAACCAATGGGTTTGAATTCCAGTGTGGCAGAATTCACAGCTGATCCGGGATTTGCCGAGAGAGCTGCAAAGTTCTCTTGCTTTGGCAGCAGGAGTTTCAATGGCAGAATCAGCCAGTTGGGGCAAAACAATGCTGAAATGGCTAATGGATGTAATCCATTGATGGGAAATGGCAAGTTGGCGCGTGTTGCGAGTAGTCCTTTACTCAAGGCAGTGGGATCTCAAAAGGGTAACAAGAGTACTCCATTGCAGGATCGATCCGAATTGACAAATTCTCAGGAGTCCTCTGTATCTGAACAAATTCCAAGTGGGGAGGCAGGTTTAAAGGCCTCCAATGAGTTAAATTCCAGGAAAAGAAAAGCACTTTCCAAGGGAAAAGCAAAACAATCAGCAGCAAACCCACCAGCCAATGCTACGAAGGTACATAATTATATAGATTACTAACAAGTCAAATTTCTTTTCTTATCTCTTCTCTTCTTATTTATCAATTGGGAATACAATTTTGATCAAACGGGAAAATTCTCTCGTTCAGGATGCAGAAACTGATGATAATTCAAACACGAAAAGAATCAAGCCAAATGAAGGAGAAGAGAATGAAAATAGTCCTGTTAAAGCAGAGGAAGAGCCAAAGGGCAGCGGAGATGATATCCAAAACAAGGCCAATTCAAAGCCTCCTGAGCCTCCTAAGGACTACATTCATGTTAGAGCAAGGAGGGGTCAAGCAACTGATAGCCATAGCCTTGCTGAAAGAGTGAGAATTACAAGTCAACTGTATACCATACAATTTTATTCAATCAATTGGAGTAATTTCCAGATTAGCATTAACACTGGTTAATTAACATGTTGTCAGGTTCGAAGAGAGAAAATCAGTGAACGAATGAAGCTTCTCCAAGATCTTGTGCCTGGTTGCAATAAGGTGTGTTGAAACTTTAAGATTTCGAATACATTAGCTTCAAGAACATGAAATTTTAATTGCTAAAATAAGGTTTGTGTGTCCATGTTAGGTCACAGGAAAAGCCCTTATGCTTGATGAAATCATAAATTACGTGCAGTCATTGCAACGGCAAGTTGAGGTAAATTAATATATATATTTGTGGAAATCAACAATCCTCATCTTGTTTGAAAAGTGAAGCTCCATGCCTAATGATTGTCCCTTTACTATTTCTGTGGGCAGTTCCTCTCTATGAAGTTGGCTTCTGTGAATACCAGGCTGGATTTTAACATGGACACTCTCATTTCAAAAGATGTGAGTCTTTTAGTCAATGCCCTGAACCTTTTTGTACATGAATTTCAATTCTTCCAAGTCTGAATTTGCTGCTGCATTTTTGTGTTTAGATGTTCCAATCAAGCCAACCATTGCCCCATCCAATATTTCCATTAGATTCCTCGGCACCGGCAGCAATATTTAGCCACCAACAGCAGCAAAATCCACCACTGCATAGCAATATTTCTAATGGGGCAGTGACCCACTGCTCTGTGGACCCATTAGATACCACTGGACTGTGCCAAAACCTCAATGCTCAGTTACCCCCGCTTGATGGATTTACCCAAAATGCTCATCAGGTATATATTGAGTTCTTAACCATGAAGTCCATGACGTGAATGCAGAGATTTTATTATTTCTTTCTTTTTGTGGTAATTTCCCTAGCACATTTCTGAACCTACTTCTCTAATTATGTCCAGTATCCAACATTCTGTGAAGATGACCTGCAGACCATTGTTCAGATGGGTTATGGCCAGAATCCAAACCTGGAAACATTTCTGCCACAAAATTTCCATGGTAAGAAAAAGAGAGGCAGAAATCATCAAAGCTTTGAACTAGTCTCCAAAACTAAGAAAATAAAGTTCTTGTTCATGACAAGCATTCATTTAATGCAGGTTCAAATCAAGTATCCCACATGAAAATCGAGCTCTAATCACCATTCTTCAGTCCAAAATTAAGAAGTCCAGAAGGAGAGAAAGGGCGCTGTACATACAAGAAATCTTATATGGACCAACCCAGGAATCACTAAGCAATTTTATCATTAGGTTGATGAGGAAGAATTTTTTTTTCCCCATGATTTTACATATTCCTGATTTTTTCCCCCCCTCAAGATCCTTTTTTTCAAGTTTCTTGGAAGTATCCACTGTAAAATCCTAGCCTAGCTCTTATGTATCTTGGTGCCAAGTCTTGCAGCACCAGATTTGATGTAAGATACGATTCTAATTAGTAAATGAAGAATTTCACTACCTGTCTTTTTCTATCTGTCTGTACATTGATGTACAGATAAAGACCATGGAAATAGAAGCATCATCATAATTAAGCGATGCTAGATTGTGTAATCTTTAGGATTTGATTCTTTCTTATGTTGTAACCAGCTGTCTATGCTGAGGACTTTCTGTAAAAGTCTGATTTGAGTGATTATGACATTGGTTTATCTTGAGCTGGGGTCAACAATTGCATGATTTCTGGCACACACTACTGGCCTCCTGTAATTTTCATCGATTAACCACAAACAGAAGTTTCTGTTCCCTTTTTTAATGTCAAAGTGCTAATCAATCAGCCAGAGATTGGAAGTTAGAAGTTAGTAGATTTTACGTCGCGGTTTAAAAAGGCAGATGAAGCAATAAAAACTTTAAACAACTGTTCATCGCTGCACAGCAGTAACCTTTTAATACTGCTACTACCCTTTTAATTGAAAAACATTTACAATCGCACCGCATATCCTACAACTAACCATTGAAGAAAAGAAAAGAAAAGAAAATAATTATTTTATAAACATCAAAAGAATCCCATGTTGGCAGTGGTGAGATTCTGACTAGACTCAATGAATCGAAGGGCTTTATCATCCCCTCCACTTTTAAAAGTATTAGTGAATAGGAAAAAGGGAGGAAAGGGCTTGGTTTGGTGGAATTCATGTATGGAAAGATACCCTTTGGAAATAGACTAATCTTTTCCTGTGAGGTTGTTAGTAAAACTCCATTTTCTAGGGTTTAACAAAGGATTTCTGCCTTGCAGCCAAGCTGTTTTTATTTATTTATTTATTCAAGGGTCTATAATTGCTCTGCAAAATTTGCAGTCTTATTATTTATTCAGTCATCAGAAAGATGCCATGAATGCGCTGTGCCCCTAGGGATTAGAAAATTTGTACAGAATATGCTTATTCTATAATATTATAATATTACTGATGATTAGAAAATGTTTACGTGACAAGTCTTGTCCCCATAAAGTTTCAAAGGCTCTAATCATAATCAAATGTGCATAGGGATTACTGTTTGATATCTTTCCAACTGTTAATTTCCTTGTCTGTTTCGTCCATTCACATTGTTTATTTTTTTATTTATTTTAAAAATTATTAAATTGATTTTTTAAATATTTTTTTATAGTTTTAATGCTTCAGATAATAAAAAAAAATTATTTTATATATTTTTAAATAAAAAAACCCTTAAAAAGTATTAAAATACCAAACACACTCAAGGGCTGGTTTTCTTCCACTATTAAAAAATTATGATGAAATGGTGGTAACTTGTTGGAAATACATAACTTGACAACTATTTGCCAATACTAAAATTCGTTGAGAAATTCCATTTGACCTTTGACAATCTGGCAAAATTCTCCAAGGGGAAAAAGGTTGGAACCTTGATGCAATTATGCAAAGGAAAAACTTTTTATTTTTATTATTATTATTATTATTTAGTTTAACATGAATGTTTGGTTCAGTTTTTGCGCATCTCGACTAATCTTACGGGCCTTGAAGTTAATGACCATGTAAACCTCCAGTGGCCATCATATGAGCAACCACAGGGCTCAAACCTGAGACCACAAAGGGAGCAAACCTCTTAGTCCTAAATTCTTACCACTAGACCACTACCTAATTATTATTATTATTATTATTATTATTATTATTATTGGTGTTGCTGTTGGTGGTGGTTGCCATCTCACTCTAATTGGTTAGTTTTATTGGTATTTAATGCAACATAAAATAAGTGTATTTAAAATGAATTTTTATTATTTTAAAATAAACAATATATATAAAGAGATAAGTCTTGTCTTTTTATTTTTATCTCTTTTATTTTTAAGTAATAATTAAATGCTACCTAAACACGACCTCTCTATTTTATAGCAAATGTGTTGTACATAGTCAACCACCCCCACACAGTTTATAAATTATCGTTGCAAGAATATATTTTTAATTTGATAATGAGACTTTCAAAATAGCTTAATTAATTTCTTTTTTAACAATTTTAAAGGTATATTTTTCACATCAATTTAATATATTAAAAGATTTTAATAAATCTTCTCAATACTGGTTTTAAAATCTGGATCTAAAAAATTTAAGAAAAAAATGTTTTTTTAATCACTAGTCCTACACCTCACAGTACGTAAAAATATTAGATGAGCATTTTCCTCTTTGTTTTTTCATTTACGGAATTTCTCATAAGAAATATTAAAACAATAATAATATGAATTTATTTGTTTTTATATTTTAAAAGTGTTTTTAAAAAAGATTAATTTTTTTTCTTTATTTCACATTAATATATTTTTAGTGTTTTCAAATTATTTTGATGTGCTGATGTCAAAAATAATTTTTAAAAAACAAATAAAAATATTATTTTAATATATTTTTTAATAAAAAATATTTTAAAAAACAACCGCTATCAAACAATCAAATACCCGAAATCCCACCAAGAACTTCAGTTAGCAGTTAGCCCACTAGTGTAATGGAATTTTGTAGGTCAATTGTCTTAATCAAAATCCTGAAATCCATGTCACTGATGGAAGGAAAAGCTTCGAGCTTCCGCGAATTAGTGTGAGATTTATCTCACCAAGACGAGGCCCTACCCTACCAATGGGCAAATAATTATATATATTGTTGTTTTGTAGGGTATTTAGTGATCATTAGGGTAGGTGACCTATTTACTTATAAGAGGATGTTGCTGTTCTATCACCCCCTTTCCAATTGGACCCCTGTAATCTCTTTCAAGTTTCACCTCCATGAACCTTTAATTTTTAGGTCTCTTTAACCTCTAAGGGTGTTTTCTTTGCGGGGGAGAAAAGAAAACACGGGCTGTGAAGAAAAACCCATCATTTGCTTCACCAACCATGGCGCTATTTCATGCTCTCCAACTGTAAGAATATTTTGTTTTTCTGCATTTCAAAGGATCTCACCATCAAATCCCGTTTCTTTTCAATGCAAGATGTGTAATTTGCAAGGAAATTATAATTTTTCGTGTCACAATCCTACCTGTTTTCTTCCTTTTCCCCCTTCTAGTGACTTGAGATATCAAATTTACTCAGTTTTCAATTTGCAATGTACTTTTCGAGTGTGAGCTTTTTTTCAACTCGTGAAGCTTTATGCCTCTCCACCTAACAATTATTTAATTAGTAGTAGCTTCTTACACCATTCATTTGATTCATTTTTCTTGAGTGCATTGCTCTTCTCAATGATGGAGGACTAGAGCTCCACGCTTTAAAATTCACGTAGATGGTGCAAAACTGCAGAGCAAAATTATTAAGTTAGTTCTTGCTGTCAATTTTGTGATTCATTAGTTAAATTTCTAGCTCGTGTTAAATTTTAAATTAAATCAAATTAGAGTTAATTTGATATATTTTTGTTAATTTGATAGGTTAATCCGAGATCTAATTGATTCAATTAATTAAAATCTGATTTGACTTAAAAAAATTAAAATAATAATATTTGTTTTGTAATATTAAAATAATATTATTTTAGATAGATTTAAATCAATTTTAAGTTAGGCATAATTTAATAACTTTACCGGGGAAAAAAAGGTGTACAAAAAAAAGTTCTTTTAAACTGCCCACATTTCTTGAAGAAGGAAAATGTCAGTGTCAAAAAGAATCTCGGCGAAATTTGGTTTGGTTGGTGAAATTTGTTTATTTGTTATTCTTTTTAGCCAAAAGAGTTAATTCTGCTTATTCCAAAAAATCCCTTGAAAAAGAGGATGATTATCCCTTGATATATTTACTTAAAATCTCATAATTAAAAAGGTTATAATATATCTATACTAAGTAGAACATCAAGGCTAAACAATAGGGCCTAACTTACTTTCAAGCTCAACATCTATGGGTACACGTGGGTCTGGCGAGGTGCCACGCCCAATCTTTTTGGGTTCAGTTATACTTCGAGCTCATATGCATATGGATCTGCCAAGATCCCAGACCTGATTTTTTTTGTTTAGCTATGCGCTAAATCCAAGTGTATATGAGTTCAAGAAGGTGTCAAACCTGAACATCCTTGAGTTCAACTACTATTTTGCAAGTATTGAGTCTTCTATCATTAATCATCAACTTCTTGACCTCTTAAAGAAGAAAACATTAATGCAAGCGTGAGATTATCTTATATCCAAACACTAAAAAAAAAAAACCTTTCATTCGTGAGCATATGGAATTTTAGAAAATTATGAATAGTTAACAATGCCAAAGGTTTTTTATGCAGCGGATAAATGGCCATTAAATTCAAGGAATTGAGTGGTTCAAATACTTCAAGTGTTTATTATGAGCTAATTATGTTCAGTCCTTGTGATGTATTAATATAAATTAATTAATCCTTGTAGTATAAAAAAATAATTAAACAACCTTTATTAGCGCTCATCATACTTAATTTAATGATTTTGTTTTTAAAAGATAATTAAACAACCTCCGTACTTCAAGTTTTATAAAGTTAATCGTCAACTGATTGTACTTTTGTAGGAAAATTGAAGCTTATAAATTAAATTATATTTATTATTACTTTTGTTAATGAATGATGATTGAAGTACCTTATTATAAAATGAATGAAATATAAGAGGGATGATTGATAGAAAAAAAGAAAATAAAAATTGATAGACTCGTATACCTTCAAGGAGGTTAAATTAAACTTTGTCAAAATAAGACATGTATATAGTTTTAAAACTTGCTCTAGAGCTAATTTAAATATTATTTTTTAAAAATTGATAATCTAATTTTATTCAGATTAAATTTAAATTAAATTAATAAACTATTTATATAATTTATTTTTTTAAAATTTAATTCAAACTCGAATCAACACACCAAAAAAGGAAAAGTAAAAATGTTAACCATCTAGGTGGTGGCTTAGCGGTAAGAGCTTGGGACCAAGAGGTTTGCTCCCTCTGTGGTCTCAGGTTCAAGCCCTGTGGTTGCTCATATGATGGCCACTGGAGGCTTACATCGTCGTTAACTTCAGGGCCCGTGGGATTAGTTGAGGTGCGCGCAAGCTGGCCCGGACACCCACGTTAAACAAAAAAAAAAAAAAGTAAAAAATGTTTTAAAACAATGGGCATAACAACAAATATTTGTTTAATTGACATGTTTCAAAACTTAGGCTCCGTACTCCCACATTTTACACAATGTGATCTAGGGTAACCCTACCCACTAACATGGGTTGCCTTCCACTTACATTCCACTAAGAAGAAAATAGCTAGGTTGACCTTAGAGCCAGGAAATCATCAAATAGTTGAGATCCTCTAGTAGCTTATCAAAAATCAAATAAAGCATGCGATTTCATGTGCAAGCGACTCAAATTTTTGATATCCTGTAGCTACTAGGAATGTTCAAACATCCTCGTGATGCATGAATATTTCCGTGGTCTACGAGACGGTGCTAGCAGCTCCTCTAGATGTCTGCCTGTGGTCTATGAGACGGTGCTGTGTAGAAAAATGCATATTTTGTACTTCATTCTTTAGTTATCTTACTATTAGTGGAAATAAAACCATGTAAGTGTCTTACCTTTAATCTTATCCTTTTAAATTGTTATTATTATTATTTTCTTTTTTTGTAATATGGACCGTGAACTCTTTGTTAGGTTATTGAATTTGTGAGTCTAATTAATTATCCCAAATCATAGACAACATTTATAGTTTTCTCACCATGCAAGAAAACTAAAGAGAAGAAAATGAGTTCGAAATCAAAATAAGATTATGGGTTTTCTAACTCAATCATGGATTCGCCTTCTCTTCTTCGATGAGCTTAATTTCTACCGAGTTGAATACTTTTTTGGGCGTTTTCTTTCCTATCCTCTCTCTTTCTTCTTTCTCTTTTTCTTCCACCATCTTTTTCCAAGCTTGTATCTTTGTCTTGTGTAATGAAATAACCATGCTGAACACCGACACAAGGAACTAAATCAAGGGTCAAATTATCAAAAAAAAAAAAAAACTCGAAGAAGGAAAAAAGATCACATACCAATATATATATAAAAACATTTTGGTGATATATAGGGTTTTTTCTACCCTATACCGTACCTAGGGTTAGGCTCCGGTCATCATTAAAAAGGAAAAAAGAAAAACCTATGACAATAACAGTATGTTGCCCTAACGATTGATAGGTCATAGATATCAAACACACCAAGATCGATTGTTGTTTTTTTTTTTTTTTTTTCTGGTTCAAGTCGTTGTGAATTTTCTTTTCTTTTTTCTATTGGGTGACAGGGTGTTGTGGAATTATTGTGAGCTTGGATTTCGGTGAGAACGTCTATGACGCTACCATGTCTGGTCTTACATCTGAGAAATTTCTTCTGCGTGTCCGGAGGACAATTTCTTAAGCTAGCTGTTGGTGGAAACGCTGTCATGGTTGTATGGCATTAGAGAGTAAAGTTACTCAACTCGTGTTGCACAGGAGGTTAATCAGGTTGGTTAATCAGGTTGTTCGATAACTCGGAATCTAATTTAAATCGGGTTTTATTTTAAATTATTTAAAAAATTAATTTAATTAAACTCGAATAACTTAATAGTTCAACTAATAATTTGAAGTTCAAGTGTGAGACCTGAGCATGTCAACTCTAAAAGGGCTGACCTGTGATTGACCCGCTAATCCAATGGTTGGCTTGAAAATTTCAGGGCCGCAAATTTTAAACCAAACCAGACCTCGAACCGAATTTGAAAACCGTATCATTAAAGATTGGTCGGTATAGAAGGGGAAAGGGAAAGTCAAGCAAAAACACCACCGGTTTATTTCGACAGGTTTCTTCTTGGAAGCCCGTAGGAATGGGAAATAGAGATAATGGGCCTCCAGAATGTAACTCAAAGGCCCTATCTGTTATCGTGAGAATAGAGATGCAAAGGACTGAAGTCGGAGCCTTGCCCATCCCCATCGTTGCCTAACACAAAGAGGCTCTGTCTAGCAATTTGCCATTTGTCTTTTATCCTTTTTACTGCAGAGCACCAATGATAACTTTTAGTTCAGTTCTGGCGCAAACAAAATATTTAGTTCCGGCCCATAAATAATTTTTAGTGCTGTAATTGGGCCTTTCATTAGAGCCTCGTATAAAACTATAATCATGGGCCTTGCCACTTAACTGATGTCAAAATATAGAGCCGAGAAGCGATAGAAATCATCTTTGTACGATGAAATGTATTATTACGTAATTAAGTGTGTAATAGAATAATTACTTTTTTTGTTTTTTTTTTTTTTGCAAAACTAAAACGGAATACATCGCAAATAGTTCTTGTATTTTTTTAAAAACCTATTCAATCCCTAATTTATAATTCACTCACAAATTGGTCCTTATTTGGAATTTTTATCCTTGTATGTTATAAAGATACAATTTAGTCTTTATAATAAAATTATTTGCAATTAGATCCTTGCATGATTACTTTTAATCATGAATGTCTCATTACATAGTTTGTTTTTTTTAATGTAGTGCTTATAATGTAACGAGTCTTTAAGTTATAATTATGATTTTAAGAATTAAGCAACCAGATATATAATGGATAATTGCATTACATGATCCATTATATCTAATCATGGAAGTCGTACGTGCTTGATTAGGGAAGGGTGAGGATAAGCTAATTGTAAAGTTTCGTATTTTATTCGTTTAATATAAAATAATTTGTTTTTAAAGAATATGTTAATTTTGTGTTACTGATGTAAATCACTTAGAAATAATTGTTTGGTGTTTGTATAAATATAGGAAAAAAATTTAAAAAAAGATATTAGAACTAATTAATGGTATGATCCATGATTTAATGATAAATTCTCCCCACCATCATTTAAAAAAATATAAAAAAATAATAAAAATAGTTCATTAGAATGCAATCAAATAACAAAAATACTCATTACATATCCTATTAATTCGTTACTAATTTACTTTTTTCTCAAAAGTTATAAACCCACCACAGAGGTTGTCAAAAATATTTTTTTGACACAATACTGAAAATGCAAAATAAACTCGGATCGTGAAATCGTAAGGAATTTTTTTTTATACATAGTTCAAACACCTTAAAATATATGCTTCAAATAAAAATTCATACATAGTTCAAGCATATTAAAATACATGGTTCAAATAAAAATTCATACATAATTTAAGTAACTTTTCATTAACTAATAATTAACAAATTTAAAACAAACAATCTGCTGGTACCCTTTGCTTCTTGTAAAATCGTAAGGAATTTTTTTCATACATAGTTCAAGCACCTTAAAATACATGCTTCAAACAAAAATTTATATATAATTTAAGTAACTTTTCATTAATTAATAATTAACAAACTTAAAACAAACAATCTGTTGATACGCTTTGCTTCTTGCACTAAACTTTTCTAAAATTTTTATCAATATCTATACCATGTTCCCATCTCACATCAAGTCTATTACCAGAAGAATTTTTTCTAGATACCATAAGTTCTACAATTCAAGAATCAACTCAAATCAGCCTTGTAATCAAATCCAAACAAAATATGATTCTAATTAAATTTTTCTTAAAAAAAAGAAGTACCATAATACATGTTTTAAAATCTGCAATGATAACAAAACTCACAATAATATTCTTATTCATCAAGTAAACAATAAAATCCATGCATGGCATTCCCCAAAATATACTAAATCTGCAATGATAAAAATCTCAATTATTTTTTATTCTCTTTGGTCTCCACCATTAACAAAATATTATGAACAATTGAACATGTTCTCTTTACTGAATTTATCATTAATAAAACTAACGAGAGAGAGGTAGAGAGCATAAAACGAGAGCATGCATTTTTGAATAAAAACTCATTACCAAATCACTTCAAAATTTATATTGCATATCCATTACCCAATCACTTCAAAATCATTATACTAATCATTCCATCAAGCAAAACATTATAAAGGGAATAATTTTTATTCAAAATCATGGGCAATTACAACCGGTAAAATATAGGGGATTGGGGAATATCACATTATAAATAGAACAACTTACGGTAAAGACTGAAGAGGAAGCCGACGAGCCGTTGATGATGGAAATAAAAGAAGAGTGTTGTTGATGAAGAGTGAAGACTAAAGAGGATGTCGTTGATGATGAAAAAAGAGAGGCAGAGAGCTGTTGATGAAGAGTCGAAGACTAAACTCTGAAGTTTGAGGAGAAAACTATTGATGATGGGGAAAAAAGGAGATCGTTGTCGCCTACTACTGTTGATGAAGAGTGAAGAGTGAAGAGTGAAGACTGAAGAGGATGCCGTTGATGATGGGAAAAAAGAGAGAGAGATATAGGTAGAGAGTTGTTGATGAAGAATCGAAAACTGAACTTTTAAGATTTTCTCTGTCGTTGTTGATAAAGTAGAAGCTGTGAGCCGTCGATCTCAAAGATTTTCTCTTCAAAAGATTATGAATTTAGGGTAAAACATGGATGGGTGATGTGGATTGTGGAGTTGTGGACTGTGGAGTTTAAACAACTGGCGTGTGGCTATTGACCTGGAGGAAACATATATTGCACTATTGCAGTGCAATTTATGTTTTTTGTTCAAATCGTAAAATCGATATCAAAATCAAGATTATTTGCGATTTTATCCGATTTCACTCAATTTTAACCCGATTTTATGAATTTTCGAGTTTTTAGAATGATTATGCATGTTTTTCGAGTTTACGAGTCAAATCGCGATTTTAACAACCTTACCCACCACCATAAATTCACAAGCTATGAACCCATCACAACTCCATTGCACCTAAAAAAAAATTGAATATTTTATCAATAAATCTGTCATTAATGTAAAATTTAGAGAAAAATATTTTTTCTTTTCTCTGAAAAATGTCCTAGCGGGTCGAGCTAGGACTAGATCGACTCGGGACTTGAGTCAGTTTGAATTGAAAAATATTAAAAAAAAAAAAACTCAACCAGCCCAATAGAAAACTCAGGTTGACTCGGTGATTTGGTCAACCCGACAAATAACACATTGACTTTTTGAAAAAATATCAAAAAAATATTGTTTCGATTTTTTTTTAAAAAAAAATTTGGATCAATCTTTTTTACTTGTAACTCTTGTCTTGTTCACAATCAATATAATCCACCTATTTAGTGGATTAAATTGAATATTGACATGCTTGATGCTGCTGGTGTTCTAAGAAATTATAGAGGGTAGCCTTGATTAGCCTTTGGCGTGGGGTATGGTAGTGCTACTGGTGCTTAATCTGGAACAGCAAGGCTAGGTCTTGAGTTAAGATCCTGGAGCCTGTTTGGTCGCACTGCACAGCAAGGCTAGCCTTTAAGTGTCGAATATGGGTGTGAGGCATCTTCATTCGGAAGTAGATTGCAAAGTGATTGCTGGAGCATGAAGTAGACGCAGGATTTTATTCGATGGTAGTCAGCTATGTCAGGAATATTGAAATACACTATATACCTATCGTGAAGCAAATTCATGTGCAGAGAAATAGGCTAGTGTTAGTATTGATCAGGCATCATTCTGAATCTCCAGCTTGCAGCCTTGCATCGTGGAGTGTTTGTCCACAGATTTACGAGGTGTGTATGTGGGAGTTTAGGATGTGTAAATAGAGCTTCTTTCTGGGTTTTGTGTTTTCCTGACCAAAAAAAATATAATTGTCACCATACTATTCATCTATCATTGCATGTGAGTCCACATGTTCATGATCTTTCTTTCTCATATAACAATCCATGATTAATGTGTGATTAATATTATAGTATATGATATTTTTAAAAAGTGTTTTTTTATTTAAGAATATATTAATATATTTTTTTTATCTTTTATGTTAGCACATTAAAACCATCAAAAATACTAAAAAAAATATTAATTTGTTGTTTTGTAAGTAAAATGCATTCTTAAAATGTATTTGCAGCGTTTGACATTACATTTTGGAAGCGATTTGAAAAAGTTTTAAATTTTTTTTGCTTTAAATTAATATGTTTTTTATGTTTTCAGATCATTCTGATATGCTGATGTCAAAATTAATTTTTTTAAAAATAAAAAACATTCTTTTAATGTGTTTTGAAATAAAAAACACTTTGAAAACAATTTTTATCACATTTTCAGATACCCTCTTACAAACAGAAGCTACAACGCTCTGGTAAGTACAGGCTGTTCTTTAGGGGTTTCCATAAATTCAATTTAATTACTTTCCTTTTATAGATGTTTTAGGGGTTTTTTTATCAGCAAGAAAATCAGTATTTTTATGTTCTTTAATTTTTCTATGGATAGCCATCTTGTATATATAAAATCAATTATTGTTAATATTTTAATATTTTTTTCTTACCCGGGTATCCTCACACCTTTTAAAAGGTGAGACTAGTCCTGTTCGAGGTTTGTGGCTGCCCCTCCTAATAAGTGTGTTTCCTGATTATCGAATCTGTGTTTTCATCCTTGTAGAGATATAATAATACCTTAACTGCTATACTACACTACATTGGTTAAAAAAATAAAAATGTTCAGCTTTTATTCTGCCACCACCCAAACATTCAAATTGAAATTTAAAAGAAAAGAAAAGAAAAATTAGAGAAAACCTAAACATAGAAAAAAAAACATGAATAAAGTAACAAGAAATTGTTTTAGAAATAAGGAAAGTCTAATTATTTATGGTAAGAATGAATTTACCATAAGATAAAAGATTTTATTCCATATTTGTTATTAAAAAGGGTGCATGATTTATTTATTTATTTGTTTGATAAAAAAAAAACTAATATCACTTGTTTAGTTAAACGTGAAGTAATATAAAAAAATATTTTTATTTGAAAAACGTGTTAATGAGATTAAGTTGAGTGACTTTAACACTCACCTACACACTAATTACAAAAGCCTTTTATTTTTACCTTCTTTTGGCGAAGTTCAAAAGGTTAAGCAATTAGCTTGATCAGTGGCTTTCACGATCCTATATCCCACGCTCTGCCTTACTATTCTAACCACTGTTATAAATTCCGAACCAACTTGGCAGTTTGACTTGGAATCTAATGAGGGGACTGATTTAGGTTAAAAAAATAAAATAAAAATAAAAAATTGAATTATCTAAATTTAATCAAAACCTATAACTCTAATATTAATAACTTTTTTTTTTGAATTTTTGTTATAAAAATGATGTTGTTATCATTTTTTTTATTTGTTTAGATTGATCATTCGAGTGTTGTTTGGGATCTATTTTTAGATAGAGGTTTACAACTATGGTTATGGTCTTAACTAAAGTTATTAAACCTAACCTAGTTTATATTCTTATTTAAGACTTGGATTAACACATATTAATTTGAAATGGTGTTGTTTTCATTTTATAAAAAAAATTAAATTGACATTTTAAAAAAACTAAATCGAGTTTTTATTAGGTTATCAATTTATGGGTTAATTTACTAGATTAATCAAGCTACACTAAATCAACTTTTATCTAATTTAAATTCAAATTCAACCTGATAATAATTTAACATTGCCAAGTTAAACTAAGTCTTAGTTCTTGATTTGTTAAATCAACAAAATTATATAAAATTAATTTTATCTTATTTAATTTAAAACCCGAGCGAATTTAACCCTTTTAATAACACTAATCCTAAAGCACGTTTTTGTCTCATCTTTTAACCTTTTCAGTAACTGAACGCTGGTTAAAGGCCTAAACATGCTAAAACTAGAAATACCTCTCCAATTCGATCTCCTCAGTCAAACACACACGACAAGACAAGACACGAAGACAAGAGAAGCTATCCAAATAGACACCGTTAAGTTTTTAAGTTTTGATCGCCTTCTACACACACACACACACACACACACCGTCAATCATCATCATGTCATAACGAATCTCATCACGCGCAAAATGAATAAGCAAGTGGCAAAATCCGAAATTTTACTAGTCTGTAAATTATTAAACTCTATCGCTATATTTTTAATTTAATTAATTAGTTTTTACATCCATTGAATTCGTTCAATTAACTCTCATATTCTCTGAATACATTCAATTAAATCAATACTTAATTTCTATAAATTGATTGAATTCTTAATGTTCGTTATCCAGGTTAATTACATGACAATTGAATAATTTACTTTATGAGATGATTTTTTTTATAGAATTATTAATTTATTTTTCAAAAACAAATTCTTTTACTAATATAAGATTTTACAAATATAAAATATCACATCGCATCATAAATAAAAAACAAGTAATAATATTACATTTGTATTCTTAATAAAATCAAGATTATATATATAAATTATTGAGTTAACCTAATAAAAGAACTAATGACCAAGTTAAGAAAATAAATAGAGAAATTAATAAAAAAAAACACGTTAATTACTTGAAAATTTTATAGTGTTTATATTATAATTATTTTTTATATAATTACTTGGAAACACTTTAATTATTTTTTATCCAATAATTAAATAGCCAGTACCACAAAATTTTTCGTCTAAAAACATGAGTCGAGGCCGCCCCCGGAGCATCTCCGTGATTAGTGCGTGCGGATCAAAATCTGGATAGGAAACTACACAGATACATCACATCACATGGCCTGTCTTCTCCTCTGCCTTCCTCCTTTTCCTCTTCCCTTCCCTTAGCTTCTATAATATAGGAGTAGCCAGTAGAGTCACTTGCGTTTGCTAAATTTTAACCTCTTTATCCATGAGTAGTCAAGCACAAAACCACGAGTTTCAAGAATGGTGGAACAAGCAACGCGGCTTTCTCGACAAACCTGATAGCACCGCCTTCTTAACCGTCGAGATCCGCAACCCTACCTCAGATCCAACCGTCGATAAAGGGCACACTCGTAGTGCTCGCCAGCTGTCCTGGCTTTGGCTCCTCAAATTCCAACAACTCGCAACCTCCCTCGCGTGGCTAACCAATGGCTCAGTTTCCCTCCTCCGAACAGCCAATCGCAGGATCGCTACGAACACAACAGACTCGCCATCCGATTCCTCCGCCTCGTCACGGCGGCTTTACAGGATCATAAAATTGTTTTTATTTCTGGTGATTTTGTTGTTGTGTTTCGAGTTAGTTGCTTATTTCAAGGGATGGCATTTCAGTCCCCCGTCGGTGGAGTCGGCGGAGGCTGCCGTGGAGAGAGTCTATGCCAAGTGGTTGGAAATAAGAGCTAGTTACTTGGCGCCGCCGCTGCAGAGCTTGACAAATGTGTGTATTGTCTTGTTTTTGATACAGTCGGTGGATCGTGTTGTGTTGATGTTAGGGTGTTTTTGGATCAAGTTTTGGAAACTGCGGCCGGTGGCGGCAGTGGAGTATGATGGTAGTGAGAGTGTGGAGGATTATCCGATGGTCTTGGTGCAGATTCCAATGTGCAATGAAAGGGAGGTAAGCAAGCAGATGTAGGTTTCTAATCCTCAACTATTTTTTTTTAAAAAAATATTACTGAATTTGTTATTTTTTATGATATTATTGCATTATAATAGTTTAAAAATCATTTTAAAAAGGAAGCATGCTAGCTAATTATACTATTACGTGTTTGATATTGTTATAGTTTTTGGGATTACGATTTATTAAAGTATAAGAAAAACTATCAATTGTAGCTTTTTCATTGCTAAGAATTTCACTAGTACTCGTATAAAAATATATTATGTGTTTATTAATCAAATATTTTTTAAAAAGTAGCTAAAACAAAACGCAATTTTAAACTTACTTCACTGCACTATCAAATGAACCTTAGTGGATTAGTTAGCCATGTAATTATTCGTAGAATTTACGTTACTTAGTGGATTAATTTCTAAAAATCATTGGTTGGCACACAGGTTTACCAACAATCTATTGCAGCTTGCTGTGTCCAGGACTGGCCAAAGGAGAGAATGCTTATACAGGTTTTGGATGATTCTGATGAATTAGATGCTCAACTCCTCATCAAGGCAGAAGTACAGAAATGGCAGCAAAGGGGTGTGCATATATTGTATAGGCATCGTCTCATACGCACAGGCTACAAGGCAGGAAACCTGAAATCTGCAATGAGTTGTGATTATGTAAAAGATTACGAGTTTGTGGCAATATTTGATGCAGATTTTCAGCCAGGACCTGATTTCTTGAAGAAGACTATCCCTCACTTCAAGGTAAAGTTATGATCAATTTGCTGGAACCTGTATAACAGTTGAAGTTCTCTTGTACCGTTGATTTGGTATATCTGCTATTATTTCACTTAGCACATAGTTACATGATTAGTTTCGATGTCGGCACACTGGAGCTTCCAGCTGGTTGAATGTGGTAACCTTGTGAAGCTTATGCCTCTCTAGATTTGGCCACTGTGTTTTTTGTTAGAGAATAATCTGCTTTGTTGCGATGATTTTAGTGAATTGTTTCTGAATTTGTAGGGGAAGGATGACCTGGCATTGGTCCAGACAAGGTGGGCGTTTGTAAACAAGGATGAGAACTTGCTCACAAGACTGCAGAACATAAACTTATCGTTCCACTTTGAGGTTGAGCAACAGGTGAATGGTGTTTTCATCAACTTCTTTGGTTTTAATGGAACTGCTGGTGTATGGAGGATTAAAGCCCTTGAAGAGTGTGGTGGTTGGTTGGAACGGACAACCGTCGAAGACATGGATATCGCTGTTCGAGCTCATCTCTGTGGATGGAAGTTCATATATTTGAATGATGTTAAGGTTTGTCATGATATTAAAACTCGCCGTATCACCTTGTACATTTTGAGGTGGATAATCAATGTAATTGTGTTATTCTATCTTTCTGCAGTGCCTTTGTGAACTTCCAGAGTCCTATGAGGCTTACAAGAAACAGCAACATCGCTGGCATTCAGGTCCAATGCAGCTGTTCCGCTTGTGCTTTGTCGACACACTTCGTGCGAAGGTACTGAAAGCAGGATTTATCTGCCGAAGAAGTTTTCCAATGCAGTGAATCTTTTCGACTATATTTAGTGTCAACAACCTAAAATATTTCCCTTCCAAATTACAGGTGTCTTTGGGCAAGAAAGCAAACTTGATATTTCTTTTCTTCTTGCTAAGGAAGCTTATCCTGCCTTTTTACTCCTTCACTCTCTTCTGCATCATTCTCCCACTTTCCATGTTCCTACCAGAAGCAGAGCTACCAGCTTGGGTTGTTTGCTATATCCCTGGATTGATGTCTATCTTGAATATTCTCCCGGCACCACGATCATTCCCATTCATCGTCCCATACCTTCTGTTTGAGAACACCATGTCCGTGACCAAATTCAATGCCATGATCTCCGGATTGTTTCGACTGGGAAGTTCTTATGAGTGGGTAGTCACAAAGAAATTAGGAAGATCGTCAGAGGCAGACCTGGTTGCATTTGCTGAAAGGGAATCGGATCCCTTAGTGGAAACTACAAATCTCCACAGGTCTTGCTCGGAATCAGGGCTGGATGTGCTGAACAAGATAGAAACAACCAAGAAAACTGGGAAAAAGAAAAGAAATAGTTTGTATAGGAAGGAACTTGCTCTGGCGTTGATACTGTTGACTGCCTCGGTGAGAAGCTTGCTATCTGCCCAAGGAATTCACTTCTACTTCCTGTTATTTCAAGGGATCAGTTTTCTGGTTGTTGGTCTTGACTTGATTGGAGAACAGGTGAGTTGACCGTCATATCATGGCATCCAAGATTGACGACTCTCCCCCAAGATAGCCTGTGACTGAAGCAAATTAGATACTACACTGTTCAGAACCGTAGACGTTGTTTCACAGTTGATTGAAGCAGCCTATTCGTCTATTCTCGGCAAGGATTTGTGTTCTGTTCATTTATTTATTTTAATTTTTTTTTCGTTTTTTGAGTAAAGGACCGCTGTATTATTGTGGCTGTCATCTCAACGCTGAAGGTTATTGAAGGTAATCCCAGAGTGGTGGATGTGACGGGGACACTCTAAAATTAGTGCAGGGCATCGATTCTCCGCCCTGCTGCATCGTTTCAGTGGCTTTTTGTGTCGTGGAGCAACGGAAATGTGCACTTGCGTGCCAAGATGGATGAAGCGGGCGTCATTGGATTGTCACATTATATATCATTCTCATTCTTTTTGAAGATTGCTATTTCGTAGATTGTTTACCCACAAATGTAAAACTCGAAAGATATTATCATTTAGTGAAATTTATTTTATGTTAAAGCTTCTGGAATAGAATGCCTGCTTTGAGAGCGCCTGAGTGAATGTACGATATCAGCTGAGTGGAGCTTTTCCAATTTGCTAGAACAGCTTCTCCACCACCGTGTGCTTCTTTGGTTGAATGCCCACCATGATACGATACGCCTAGGGATTGGAGTGAGGCTTGATTTCTTTTTTCCATGTATGTATATTTTTTTGAAAATATAAACTAATAAGATGTAACCATCATAAATAAAATTTTCCTGGGTGATGAATCCGACAAATCCTTTACCCACCTTAATATTTGACACGAATCTAAAAAAATCTAAAAGATCCATCGTCTCCACATCTGGCTCTGCTCTACCTTGATCTAATTTTATCAATAGTCTTTTTTTTTTCAATCAAATCAAACTAAAGTCCAACCCACCTTACACGGATCACCGGACTAGTCATGTACGATTGCCTGCCCTATAAACCACTGCCACCTGTTTCAAACAACGCGGCAAGAGCATGCCATCGACAGATTTTAACCGTTGCTGGCATAGCATTTGACAAAGCGAGCAACAGGAGGCGGCACGGCCAATAATTTTGTGTTACATCACATTTACATCTGGCCTCTCTTGTATTTTGTTTTTTTTCTTTAGCGTTAACTTTGACCATCTTCCTACTCTTACGTGTATATGTAACTGAAACGTGACTGACATCAGTAAGCCCATGCTTATGTAAAATCCAGACAACTTCATAGCACAGCTAGAGAAATCGAGAAAAACTCAACGGAGCAAAGCTGTTTACAATGATAGTTAATGAAATCTTATACTGGTAGCAGATAAAAATCCATTACCATAAACGAAAAAAACACCAGACAGAAGCAGTCTTAGGTACTCAAGGCAAAACCTTGAATTGTTAATTAAAGAAAATGATTAGAAATTTACTGTGCCTTGTTGTAACAGTCCAGTGCCAACTTGTTTACTCTCTGCTCATGCCTCGCTGTCTACACTCATGGGCTCTGCCTCCTTAGCTTCTGCTTTCTGTATGCACAGAGTCGACAGTAAATCAGTAATTGAAAAGGGGAGAAAATCACAATTGACCATTAAAATTTTTAAGGACTAAATATTATTCGTTTTTCAATAGGCTCAGCTTCAGATTCAAATGGCTCTGCTTCTAATAAACATACTGATCTATACTTCATAGAGGCAAAACGCAGTCTTAGTATAAAGAACTTAGGCATTGTAGCAATTAGAAGTTATCAGTTTAAGCTGCATATACTTACATTAGATTCAAGAGATCCCAACTTTGACATCTTGGCAAACATGTTGCCATAAAACTTGGCTTCCTTCTTATTGTATTCCTTCATCTTTTCTTTCAAAGATTTGTACTCCAGCTTGACATCCCTAGTTTTAAATGATAAATGTTATATTCCGGAAGGGACTCCGAAGAAACAAATCAAAAACCACTGCTGTTCAACCAGAATACAAAACCTACCTGTTGTCAGGATCAATCTCGAGAGCTTTCTTAATATCAAACTCAGCCAGATCCAAATCTGCCAGCTGAATATAAGCCTGGGCTCTTCTGTAGAGAGCCTTCACATTTCTACTCTCCAACTCTAATACCTGAACAGTTACTATATCAGAACTTCATCCACATAACTGATGCAAGACTGAATCAAGATACAGGACTAAGAAATAACTTCACGTCTCTTACCTTGGTGCACAACTTCTCTGCCTGTTTGTAATCCTTTAATTTCAGTTTGCAGGCAGCATTGTTTAGGTTGCAGGCGACCTTCAGTGCCTTTGCCTGCTTTTTCTCCTCCTCGCTAAAAGAAGAATCATATTCTATATACTTCACAGCCTGAAACAAAGCCCAACAAATATTCAAATACGTAATACACAGGAGGAGCATTTCACAAATCCAATTATTCAGTAAACACCAAGCATTTTTTGCAAAAGATACCTTCTCATATCTTTTAGATGCCTTTGCATATTTTCCAGCCTTGAACAACACATTGCCCTCTTCCTTCTTTTTGCCAGCAGCTTCAATCTTCTCATCAGTATTCATGTCCCATGATTCCTTCTCCTTGTCGAAGGAAACCAGCTCTATCTCATAGCACAAAGTAGAGTTTGGAGGAACAACAGCCAGCTCCTGCTGCGACTCAGATGAGCCAAATGCATACTCTGGTGCAATGGTCAAAAGGGCCAGCTCACCTTTCTTCATCGTAGACACGGCTCTATCAAGTCCATCAATTACTTGCTCTGTCAAAACATCAATAGTCACAAACAAGTTTTGAAAAAACATAGAATGAGGTGAGAGGGGAAAGAACCACAATGGAACTTACCTTCATCTGTCTTGAACTCAAACAACTCACTGTCATCTTGTCCCTTCTTAAAAAATACTGTGCCATCTTGCAACTTCCCAATCAATTTCACTGCAAGCAGCAAAATCACACAGCCATTATATGGTCTGAACACTATAATTTAAGGCAGCTAAGCATTTTCTTTCCTGTTGTTCAAGACCAACCTTTTACAACAGCCCCCTCATTTGGACGATCATATCCATCGCCTTCCTTCAAGATTTTCTTTATAACCTTCTTGTCATCAGTTACCTCCGTCACAGTCTTCCAGGCAACCAACTCCAGAGTAATCTGAATATTAGCATTAGGTGGAACAGCACTTTCATCGCCAGATGCTGGCTTACCCTTCTCCCCAAATCCATCTAAATTAAAAATTTAACAACAATGGTAAGAGAATTTTGCAAACCAAGATATTTGTTCAAATCCAACCAGGTCTTCAAGAAGACAGCTTACATTGTGGCTTCACTGTTAAGAGAACCTTCTCCCCCTTCTTCATTGTCTTCACAGCTCTTGCCAGTGCAGGACAGAAATGACCTGGCATATAATACATCGATACATTAAGAACACCAATGAGATAGACAGCAGTTGATAACATCACCAAGCAAGGATTTACAATCCTAACCATCCTTAACAGTGAACTCCACTCCGTCAGACCTAGCAACAACTGAACCATCCTCGAGTTGAGCTTCATACCGAACTGTATAAATAAGAAGTCAGGACAGCAGTTAATGCACTAAAGTCATTGCAATAACAAAAACAAAATAATTCATCAGTACTGAACAATTAAAATTACCTAACACTTCATCAAGGTCCTTTGGATTCTCCCATTTCTCTCCTTCAACAAGTATCTTCTTAAATATCCCACCATCCTTGCAGATGTCCTTGATGCTGCTCCAGGACAGCAATTCAACATCAAACTGGAGTGTGGCATTGGGAGGAATAGTTGGAGGTGAGCCAGAAGAACCATAAGCCAAGTCAGCAGGAATGGTGAAAAGGGCATTTTCACCTTTCTTCATTGTCTTGATACCTAAGTCCCATCCTTTAATCACTTGGCCTGTAGAATAACAAGAAAAAATGCATGGAATAAGTCATCCTTGTTCCCTGTCCGAAACAAAAACCAGACATCACTCTCTCCATTTAGCACCAAAGGTAAAAAAAATTAAAAACTGTCTGCATCAACTATTAGACAGATATAGGAAACTGAAAACACAGTCAAGACTTAATGATTACAAAACCCTGAAGAACCAAAACAACAGCAAAATTTGTCAATTGTAGGCCTGTATTAATATAGTATATAGATGTTCTAGCAAACGCCATTGGGAAAATAAAATCCCATGAGTATACAAAAAAAAATCTCCAAAAAAAATGAGTAGTTAAATAAACGTCAACAAAGTCTGAAAAAACGACTATCAACGAGTGAATTTTCCTTGAGAAAAGCTTCCAGTGCATCACATGCTACTGATCTTGTAGCTTCTTCCTGATCATAATTTATTACACTTTCATGTTAGGGTGCTTATGCAAGCCTTACAAGCTGATTTTGATCTTTCCATAACTTGTCAGATCCAAATATTAGTCCTCTAGATTTCCTCATCACTGAGATCTGAAGTTAATTTTGTAATAGTGTGTGTGTGTGTGTGTGTGTGTGTGAACATCTTGGAATTCTTTCATACTGTGAAACAGAGCCATTATTTTTATACTGATAAGTCTGTTGATCTCTAAGGTAATCCTCCTCGCTAGCCTCACCCAAGTACTCGTCCCACAGACACGATGCCCTTTGCTACACCATGATGCTTTAGGATTTCATGACTTGTCGCTTTTCCCAGCTGACCATGTTAAAACTCCATTTCCATTCTAATTGGTCTTTCATAACCATCAAATCAAATCTACTCATGCATCAACCACTCTTTGCATCCATCTTCTCGATTCTCTTCGGGATTAACTCCTTCCTAGTTATTTGCCCATTTTGTCTTCTCAACTCTTAATCCCCCCGTTACCATTTACTTAACATTCTTCTACATTACAGTTTCCACTCATTAATCACTTCTTTATAAAAATTCCGAGAAACAATTGCGATTCTCTAAAAAAATGGTTCATAGCATGATAATAATTAGGAAGTCACATTTGAAATTGAAATAGTTAAAAAACAGCATTAACAATAGATTAAGAATTATTTCAAATAGCGTTTCTCATAAAAAGAACAGAAAAGAAACCCTAACCTTGACCAAGAGTGAACTTGAACGGCGTCCCTCTGTCCCTACTCGAATCAAACTGAGTTCCGTCCAAAAGCGTCCCCGTGTAATGAACTGTCAAGAATAAATAAAATAAATTTATATATCAGAGAAAAGAAAGAAAAGAAAGAAATATCAAATGATAATGTCTTTCGATTAATACCTTCGACTTCGTCGCCGTTATCAGGAGTGTCCCAACCTTCACCTTCCTTGAGAAGCTTCTTTTTCAAGCCTTGGTTGCCGATCTCCTTCTCTTCACCTACCTTCAGCATCGGACCTTCGTCTGGGAGATCAAGCTGGTCGCCGTTGTTCATCATCATCTCGTCTCCGGTAGGAAGCTCGAAGTCTTCTTCCATTGCCGCCGCGAATCGTAAAACGACGCGATTCTGATCTTAATTTGCAGAAAGAAAGAGAGCTAACTGCTTGCTGGTGATTGGAGTTAGTGAGGGAGTGAAGCCGAACTGCCGAAGGCCTCTCTTTTGTATATGAAGGATAGAAATGGGTTCTAGAGACTTCTACGAGGGTTTAGCTAGCTTGTTAGTGAAGGTCAGATGATTCCAGAAAAATAAAATAAAATAAATCAAAGTTTACTTTTATAACCTCACGAGTCCTTGTACTTAAGTACTTTTCTCAATACGATCCTTCATCAATTAGTTTTTGTGATATGGTACTGCTACTTATCAAATTGATTTTTCTCTTTTTATTCATAGAGCTGGATTAAGTTTGTGTCTGGCATCGCTTTAGTAAATTGATGTGAGTTATTTTTAACTTCTAACTCGTATAAAAACTATAAATATATTTGATTAGAAATAATTTGTTTGAGAACATAAGTGTGATAGTTTTATTTTTTAATATTTAAAAAAAAAAACTTTATCTTAAAAAATATTAAATTAATATTTTTTAGTGTTTTTTTAATAATTTTATTATACTCATATAAAAAAATAAAAACTTTAAAAAAATTATTTTTAATTTTTTTAAATAAAAAAATATCTTTGGAAAATAATGGTGACAAAGCTAAATCAATATTTAATGTCTAGATTTCGATCGAAGTACTTAAATTAAGAAAAATAATTGATGCACTTAAGGTTTTGGTATGGTAGGGGTTTGTTTCCTTTTTCTATACCTGGATTCGAATCTTATTGTGCACGCCTATCATTCTCGCAGTGCCTTACATGCTCACTGGGTTTGCAGGATATTCAGCGGTATTGAAATTAATCGTAGTGCGCGCAAGTTAGCCAAAACACTCACATAAATAAATAAAAAATAATAATAATTGATGAGTGATCATATTAAGAAAATTATGCAGCTTTTAACCCATGGATTCATCAAATAAAAAAGCTACAAGTGTTTCTCGTGTGACGTGTGAATGGACCAACAAAAAAGTTACAAGTGTTTCTCTTGTGACGTGAATGGACCAACAAAACAATTACAAGTGTTTTTCCTGTGACGTGTGAATGGACCACGTAATGGTTGCCGGTTGGTTTAGTTGACGGCTGGGATTGTATCGGGGGTCTTGTTGCCTTGAGTATTGGGAGTGATGGGGAAAGATCGAGAAATCAGCGGTGATCCCCAAAGGTAATTGGATTTTTTTTTATTTCTTTTGGTTTGAAGTTAAGGGTTATTCAATTATTTGTAGACCAGTTATAACAGTAGGTGTAAATCCTGAATCGATATCTACTCAGAATAAAGACTTGATCAAGGATTAAGAAAGTTGGCCTCTGATTCTCTTAAAAAAATAATTACAATAATATTTTTTTATCAATTTTTTAATAAAAAAATAAATGAATTGAAAGCTGACTTTTATCTTAAGTTAACTTGGATTTTTTTACCGTATCAACAAGTTCTAAATGAAAGGATTTTATTCTTTTTTTTTTACGTCAAAGACTAGTTTTTCGTGGTCATGATGAATCTAAAGATTCAAAGAATTGAGGAAACTTTTTTGAGCTTCTTGTTAATCATAATCAAGGAATCTAAAATGTTGTTTTAGACAAATCTTCCTATAATCTAAGAAATATAGCTCATGACATTCAAAAATATATTGAATGATCTTGATCACAAGCTCTTCACTATTATCATTAATGAGTCTTGCGATGTATCAGTTACAGAGAAAATGATTCTTATTCTACACCATGTAGATGTCAAGGAATGTGTTTGTTGAATGTTTTTTTTTGTATTGTGCATGTTGAGAACACAACTACTTTATTACTTAAGGATGAAATTGAGGCATTATTTGCCAAACATGAGCTTAGTATATCACATCTACGTGGACAAGACTAAGATGAAGCTAGTAACATATAAGGTGAATTTAATGACTTGAAAGCATTGATAATGAAAGAGAATTCATTCGTATATTATATTCATTGGTTTGCACACACTTAGTTTAAGGCTCCGTTTGTTTACTGGAAAGTTATTTTCTTTTGAAAAGTAGCTTCATTGGAAAGTGAATTCCTGAAAAGTGAATTATTTTTCGATGTTTGGTAGTGTTAAGGAAAATGAACTGGAAACACTTTTCAGTATTTGTTATATTATGAAAAATGAACTGGAAAATAATTTATTAATGAATTAAATTTTTTCAAGTTTATCTAATATATATAAAATATTTAATATAAATATTTAATCACTTACAATAAAAGAATGAAATCTAAAAGTATAATGATGAATTTTTTATTATATCTTATATTTATATATAGCTTATTTTATAAAATATAACTAATATGTCATATCATATTATAGAGCAATAACCTTTTGAAATATTCTTAAGTAAAACCTATTAATATTTTTTTTCAATTTTAAAAGCTTAAAATAAGTTTTTTTTCATATGAAGAAAGCCAAATTAGTTTATGGTATTAAGTAAGAGTTAGATATTTGGGTTTTTTTTTATGAAGATTTTTTTAAAAGATAAATAAATACAAAAATATTTTGATGGGTTTTTTGGATAAAGATTTTTTTTTTTTACGGGTATAGGCAATTATCCCTTTAATATCCCTTTAATATATATCAAATAAGCATTAAGAAATAAATATAAATATCTAACATCAATTATAGTCATGCATAAATATTAAGTTTTGATGTCATATACATACATATTAGTTCATTAACAAATATAAACATGTTAGACCGAATTAAACAAGTAAATATACTTGTCAAATAACAAACATATACTTTCTTATCATAGTGAAATCATCTTAGTAAGCATGCGTGTAGTAGTGTTGGTTCACAAAATTCTGAACCCAAATTTTCCTCAAATTAGCATTTTTTGCCATAAATGCTTTTGCCAACATTTCATCTTGGATTAAGTGATCAAATGCATACCCAAGAGTGATCTCATCAAAGCTTTCAATTTTCATCACTTCTGTATACATCGCATTAACATCAAGTTGATTTTTGCTGAGACTTTGAATTGCAAATGCTACATCTCCAACTTTTTAATACCATTATCTTCATACATGCGATTTCTCTTCCTATGTTGCCTCTTTTGTGTACTAGAGGAAGATGTCTCTTTTCCCTTAGAAGTTTCTTCATATTCCCCTTTATTTTCAATTAAAATTGATTGCTCTTCAGTGTTCTCTTCCAAGTTGACATCAGCATATGATTTGGCATAATTTCTGGTTGTATTGTCTTTTCCAACAACAATTTTCATTGCTTCATACATATCAAGTTTTTTGTTGAGATACTTGTCATGATTGGGATGTGCCTGTTCATAAAGTTTAAAATATGCAATTTTTTAGTTCCTTGTATAACATTTTAGAAACAAAAGCAAATATAAAAATTACAAAGAGTATAATATTTATCATACCTTTACTTCTTCATCATATACATCTTTCAAAACTGTAATCATCTTCAAACAATCATCCCAGTCAAAGCCACTTTTATTTTTAAGTTTGGTTATTATTCCCCATTCTTTTTTCAAGTCTTGAGATGATTGTTCACATGCTTAGGCTCGCATTGCACGTTGAAATTTTGACTAATTTCTATAGCCACCTTAACAAAAAATTATGCTTTAAAGGTGGAAGAAGGTTTGCTTCCTTTAAGTGCCTCCTCAGCTAATATCTCAAGTAACATGTGAGACATAGGCTTAGACCATGTGAAGCCCTTGCATTTTTCATTTTGTGTGGAACTCATTTCTACAAAAAAAAAATTCCAAATTTATACAAAATAAAATCATACAATATTTAGATTTAATAAATTTCATATAAAAACTACAATTAATATTTAAAAGAGAACACATAAAATACATAAGAAATTATAATAAAGTCAACATCTACTCCAAATACATAACAAAGATAATACAAACTCAAGCAAGACATAATAAAAACAAACACATATAATTAACACTCTATTACTAGTTTCTTTGAGTGTTATAATCATTCCACATGGTTAATGCAATCATTTCTTTTTTTGTTATCCACTCCCTATTCTCTTCCCTTTCCTCCCATTGACTTAAGTTGATTGTTCGTCTAATTGGTTCACTTTCCGAACATATTTCTTCCATAAGAAAGTTATAAGGATTAACTCTCATTATGTGATTATGAATCATACAACATGCAAGCACAACATCTACTTGTGTTTCATAAGACCAAAAAGATTTTTGATCAATTGATTTAAAATGACTCTTCAAAATACCAAACCCTTGCTCAATAATAGTTCTCAATGAAGAGTGTCGAAGATTAAATAGCTCCTTTTTATTTTCTGGTGAACTTTCTGTAAACTCATTCAAGTGATATCGAACTCCACGAAAAGAAGAAATGATTCCTTTTCGAATACCGTAACCAGCATTACCAAGATAATATTTCCCTACAAATTAAAAAAAAAAAACCTTTTACTATCTTTATCTAATAAGACAATTTTATATGTTTATTGCATATAATAAATACTTTATTAATAACCTTCTGGAATTTTTAGACCACTAGGTCTTGATAATGCATCACCAAAAACCTGTGAATCATGTGCACTTCCTTCCCAGCCAGCTAAAACATATATAAACTTCAAATCAAAAGTTCTAGTTGCTAAAACATTTTGTGTTGTTCATTTTTTTCGACCTCGAAACTTTTCTTGATTCTCAACAGGAACATTTGTAGGAACATGGGTACCATCAATTGCTCCAACGCAATCCTATATAAACATGAAAAAATAATTTATAACCTTTTCTTCTAGATGTAATTAATTAATGTATAAAAATATTGGTATTGTTCTCATACCTTAAAATAAGAATAGAATCTTCGATTATTCATTATCTCTGCTAGAACTGTATCCTCTGAATCTTTAATAAGGTGTTTGCATAATTTAATAACTGCTTTTAAAACAATTCTAAAGTAATGATGGATAGTTTCAACAGACCTATAGTATATACCATTAATAAAACGAAATATTTGGTTTTAGCCTACAATTTGTAAGAACACAATTACTTGCTCCCTAATAAACACATTTTGAGTTGACCGTAATAGGTCACGACTTATGAGAACATCACACAATCTATATAAGACAATATGTTTCATACGAATTTATTCAACGTAATGTCTATTACCTCGATTCAAAATGTTGTCAATATAGAATTCTCGTTGAGCAATTGCATTTATACATGGTTCTCTTGGTATATAAATTCTATTTCTTTCTTGTTCAATAATAGCTACCCCTGTAGCTATCACAGTTACAGTTGCTCTCATACATGCTACATGAATTATCTTACTATCCATAACATGAAAGTGAAGTTTTCTGATAACAAAACCTAAAAATTTGGGGAAATAAATATTAAAAAAAAACATATAAAATACTTACACAATCAATACAATAAATTATACTCAAAGAAGCTGACAATGTATAATAGTTATGGCAATGATATCTGATTCCCTAAACAAACAAGGTTTAAAATATATTATTTAAGACCATAAAATTCAATTTCTCGATGATAAAACCCTTTTGAAAATTATACAATTCATAAGTTCATAACGATCAATAGACATTGCGCAATGAAATCTATATAATTACCGGCATAGTCCCACAAATTTATCCATACGTAACAAATATAATCAAACACTAATCATGAATTAATCAAAGCAAAATAAAACAAGCACATTTATAAATATAGCAAAATAAAGCAATAATTGTGGCAAAAATCATGCTTTTTCTATGGTGAAGGTGTTATCCACGTTTTTAGACTTCTATGTTTAACTTCCTCTTGGTTCTGTTCTCTAATTCCCCTTCATTTCCTCTCAGTTCTCTAATTCTCATGTTCTCTCTCGATTCTCTAATTCCCATTCCCCTGTTCTTTCTCTAATTCCTTAACTTCCCCTCTCTGTGCACAAAAAAGCAGAACAAAGATCAAAGATTCAAGGGGTAAGAGGGCTAGACCTCAAGGACCTGCTCCTCCTTCCTAGTTCTCCTCTCTCTCTCCCTCGGCTACTTGTACTGATAATACTGGGACTTGAAAAAAAAAAAGCAAGGTAATAGTAACAACAACAGTTCCATGGTTTGTGATTGAATGTATCATGCAAATAAGCGCATGAACATCTAAAGCCTCAAGGTGGGATTGTAAAATTTTTTTATCGTTCATATGTAGGTTACATCATATTATATCACTTCTATTTTCATTCACATGAAAATTATTTGTTCATGTTAAACCCTAGTTTGAACTTACTTTACGAACAGTGTCTTGAACAAATATTAAGATATGGGCCAACTTTTAAAGATTAAGAGACAAAATGGTAGGTTGATAAAATAAGCAAATAAAACCACATTTATTAAATGTAGCCAGCAAATTATCTCTTCCGGTTTGACTAGTATCCATTCCAATGTTTTTTTTTTTTGGCTTGGCCGCAAGAGCTACCAAAAACTGTGACAAGTAACCATGGCGAAAGCCATTGCATAGAATACTGACTAAAGCTCACTATCGCTAGCTCCCCCTCCGCTTGATGTTTTCCCATTCACTTCGACAAGCTCAGTGTCAAATATTAGTGTCGCTCCACCTGAAATTTTCATATAACCACCACATATTACTGTATGCTGATCACGATTCCAAGTAACGAAACAGGAAAGTTATATCAACGGGGGTGTGTGTGTGTATCATGATAGTTTTATCAAATAGAACCAAACAAAAGATTCTCAGCAATATCATAAATTATCCTAGTCTTGAAAAGTCAGCTAAACACCAACTTGGCAAAGATACCTCAGCATCTCACTAATGAAAACAGTATGAAGGGTTTCAATAAGAGAGTGGGAAATAATATATTACCTGGAATGGTAGGGGGGGATCCCTGCTCCCCATAACCAAGTTTTGCAGGTATTTTCAATTTTCGCTTCTCACCTACACACGCTCCCAGCAGTCCTTGGTCCCATCCTGCAGTGGATGGATTTTATGTTAGACTAAATAATTTCCATGCAAACCACATATATATATATATGAAGAAACCAAAACATTGATTAAAGCAATGGTTGTTAATTTAGCTCAGACCTTTGATAACTTGACCACTGCCAAGCTCAAATCCAATAGGATCACCCCTTTCAAAGCTGGAGTCGAAAACTGTTCCATCGGTGAGTTTTCCCTGTGCAGAAAAAAACCTATGATATCAGCAAAAGAATTGATAGGTGGAATTAAGAAACCGAACTCAAAGAAATCGAAAAAGAAAAAATAAACAGAACTAACAATCATCTATCCTATGCATTTAGGCTTGTTCAATCATTTTGGGGGACCATAAGTCACAGGCGCCATTAGACTTCTTTTTCCATGCCAGTGTTTCTCCAAAGTGGCGCCCATCATCCTCTAAGATGGGGCTATGCTTGTCTACATGTCCAATTAACAGGTGCCTATCCTATGCACTTAGGGTCCTTCCTTGTGTTGTATACTTTAGAGTTGGATGACATACAGATGAAATGAAGTACAAATACTAGGAAAAATCTACATTTAAAAAGGGCATACCAAGCACATACTTTGCAACCCTTAGGAGATGCATAATGAGACCTAAGCTCCAAAAATACATAAACAGCCATAGACAGCCAATTATATATCATCGATAGAAGACACGACAAAAGTATACGACTAGTCACCAAATCTAAAATTTCTAAAATCAATCCCTTCACAAATGCCAACTTAGTCTAATATCAATTAACACAACGCATAACAAAAGAAAAAACTAGGGTTTCTCAAGTCCTAAGGTTACAATCCTCAATTGTAGAAAAAACTTTGTTGTAATATTTTCTGAAATTCAATCATTCTTAAAAATGCTTTGAAAATAACACGCAAACTGTTTATATAGTGGTTAAACCGACCTAGTCTATAAAACAAAACTAAACTGAAAATAACTAGAAAAAAAAAAAGAAAATTCCAAAACAACATTTTTTGAACCTAAACTGGACTTAAAACAACCTTAACTGATCACATGCAACTATCCCTCTACATAATAAGTCTCGTAGTACATGCTAGAAAAATTTCAGTCCGGTCCAACAATCGGTTTAAAAATTATGTTCAAATTACTAATCTACACTCTGCAAGATGTATATCACCAAATCCTCCCGAAAAAATGCAAAACCTAAACGAAGCTAGAACGAATTCCAATTCAACAAATATCACAACACAACGTGGACTATATACTTATTGTTAATATTTTACAACTTCATTACTGCACTCAATAATGCAAGGTCTGATGAATAAATAGGTTAAATATCAAACAAAAACTGCGATCCGACTTACTCGATAATGTACTTTGATGCTATCTCCCTTGTGAGCCTGAACTTCACAAGTTTCGGGCTTGTACTGAAATAATATATATAAAAAAAGAAATTCAAAATATAAGAAAATATGACAAGAAAAAAACTCAAATAATACACTTGAAATGCTATATTAGTGGGAACTCTGTAAGTCTCAAGGTTTTTCTTCTTATATTTAAAACCCTAGAAGAAAAATCATTGGAAGCAACAGAATTAGTCAGAGACGCATGATTGGTTACCTTCACGCCGATCTGCAATTCCTTGACATCGCCGGACTTCTTAGCAGAAACTGCGATAGACGAGAGACGAGAGACGAGAGACGAGAGTGAGAATTTATAGATCAAAAGGAGAAAGCTGCTAATGATTGGATCTAAATAAATCTGACAGATAATTACCCAGCGCTGATACTGATAGCAAAAGGAATATCGCGGTCGCCTTGGATGCGCAGTTGAAGCCCATCTTTGCAAATTGCGGTCTCTCTCTCTCTGTGGTGTGTCTTCTGTTTGACACCCAGTAGGAGACGGAGACTCGTTATATAACATGGAAGAGGTGCACGAACCATATTTATCAGACCCGGACCCAGCCTGGTACGACACGGGCCTATTCCTGGGCCTGGGCCTAGATTGTGGGTGTTTTAATCGACATATGGGTTGGAAGTCAACTTGGATCCATTATAAATTCACGTTGATTTAGATATGATTAAAAAAAAAACTGAAATGATATCTTTTTATTTTAAAAAAATCTCCAACCTTTTTCTAATATTTAAAATAGAAAACACTAGAAACAAAAACACTGGTTGAAAAGTTGGAGATTGGAATATAAAATAAATGTTCATGGAAAGTGAATTGTTGTAATCTTAAAATAAATTGTTTTCTTTGAACTTGTTTGGTAAAATTAGTATTCGTTTTTTTTTTAAATGTTTTTTATTTATAATTAAATTAAAATATTTTTTATATTTTTTTAAAATTTATTTTTAATTTTAACATATCAAAACAATTTAAAAACACATTTAAAATTTTTATATATATACACACATGTGAGCGCGCTTTCAAACCGCAAAAAAAAAAAAAAAAAAAAAAAATACAAATGAAGCCTTTGTCTCATCGTCTTAATATCTTGTCAACCAAAAACTACTTTGAAAGGAGGGAAAAACCCTAACATTTATTCAAATATAATTGAAACTAAAAATTTAGTTATTAAACAAGTATCATTAATTTTAAATTTTAAAAAATATTGCACATATAAATTACGAAAGAAGACATGTTTAACTATCCTTCGTGTGTGTGTGTGTGTGTGAAAACTACCAGTAACAATGTGAGGGTATTATACCAGTATACAAAATTAATGGAGATGCATCACAACGTTTCTGCTTGGAGTCATCACTTGAGATTTTTTATTTAACATTTACACCCAATTGCACAACCTACTATCAAGGCATCTATGGGGCAAGGTATATGGATAAACTTATATTTGAACCATTTGGCTACTTTCCAAATAGACACTTTGTGCATTTACATGCCGATGCTGAAGAAGATGTCAGCTGCTACAGGACTAGAGAATTGGCATAACGTGAACTGCCCTACCAAATCTAGTTACACCTTCAATCCAAATACATCAATCCATGCACAAAATAGGAGATGGGGAGGAATTTTAGCGGATATGCAATGCCAGTTTTGTTCAATCCGAAACCATTAATCCAATTGTACTGATACAACAAAGAGAAAACAAAGGATGTGTGCTGAATATGTTAAACAAATTCTATAATCTAGTTAGTTTTGAAGCAAGAACTTGTGTTTCACTTACAATGCCTTCCATTACTGAAGCAAAAGAAGTTCATGTCCATAATATATGATTTTCCACATGAGACTAAGCCAGCTCTGACATGCACACTTGATGTTTCACACTATTCCAAGACATATGAATGTTAAGCCACTTTATTGTCATGGTTTCTAAGTGGTCAGACTGTCTACATTCATCATGGGAAAGATAGTATTATCCCATTCCTGAAAGGCAGAAGCAACAGCAACCTCTTCTCCTGCATTGGTTGCAGCACTATCACCACGCACATCCAGTAACTTTGAGCAAGATGCTCGGAATACAGTATCCAGTCTGCTTCAAGCAATCATATTGTAAGCATGGATGACTGCAGCTCATAATTCCATCTTCAAGCACACAATTGCCTCCGATTTAATGAGGAATTCACATCCAACAAAGTTGCGAACACAGGCAATTGAATAAAATCCTAAAAGCGAGCACGTAGTCTACTGCCGACTTACAAAATGCAATCCATTTAACAAACTCTTATAATTCTTCTCACCCATGAATCCATCCTTCTTCCTCCACTCCTCTAATAACTCAAAAGCTTTATCAACCATTCCCTCCCTACACAACCCTTCCAACACCGTCCTATAAGTCAACAGATCAGGCGACATTGAATCCCCCAACATGTCAAACACAACCCCAATTGCTTCCTCGAACCTCCGCTCCATCCCAAGACTACAGATCAAAATCATATAAGTACTCCCGCTGGGCACCAACCCCTTACCCTTCATTTCCTTGTAAAACCCTAAACCCTGCCCACTTCTCCCCTTTCCACACAGTCCCTTTACTAAATAACTATAGCTATAAGCATTAGCCTCACAACCATACAACCCCATTTCGCGAAAAACCCTCACAGCCTCATCTACTTCCAAACACTTAGCATAAGCTTTGATGATCATATTTAGAACAAAAGTATCCGGTATCACTCCTGACGCCTTCATTTGCTTCGTCAACGATTTCACCGCATGCAAATACACATAACAAACATTCAACTTATTGAATCTCCTAAGCAATGAATTAAACAACAACGTGTAGGTATCCAATGTGGGCTTACAATCCTCCGATTTCAACATTTTCTTATAGATATCAAAGGCGCGATTAAACAACAACTTACGGCCACAGCAGAAGCGAATCATCGAATTATAGAGAGGAACACTAATCTCGCAAGCACCAGCAATCACCTCTTCGATTAGAGTCTCTGCCTGGCGGTATCGCCTGCCGCTGATCAGGATTTTGATCACGGTCAGGTAGGTGATGTGATTGTGCTTGTAATTACGTTGCTGCGCCGTCCAACGGAAGATGTCGAGAGCGAGATCCGGGTCGGACTGGGCCCGGATGGCTGTATCGACATCGGTTGGGGTGAAACCCGGTTTGAGGTTTTGGGTCCATGTTTCGAATTGGGTTTCGAGTGGGGTTCGAGTTGGGGTTTTGAGGAATGGGATTTCGGGCGGTTGGGATTGGGGGTTTTCGGAGAATGGGCGGTGCCGGTGATAGAGTGAAGGGTCGGTGATTTGAAGAGTGGATGGAGGTGGGAGTGGAGAGAAGACGAGTCTGGGTTTCTTGAGAGTGGAGGAGAGGAGGCGATTTAAGCTCACAGGAGGCATTTTCCAACGAGAGTGAGACGGGGAGAGAAGGGAGAAGTAGAAAAAAACAAACAAACCTGCCTCAATGTGGAGCGAAAGTTGCCGGGTTAGTGTTTGCTCGGCATCGCAGCAGCTTATACTGCTGCGGCTAAAAAAAAAAATGTTTCGAGAAAATAATTTTAGTTCGGATTTTAAAAATATATATTTAATTAAAATTATTTTAAAATAAATTTTCATATATAAAATAAATAAAAATAATATTTTAAATTCTATAAAATTAATATTTAAATGTAATATAAAGTTAATATTTAAATGTAATTATATGTAAGGTTTAATGTAAAAATTATAAGTTACTTTATTAATTAAATATATTTTTCTCTGACAAAAAACAGTAACTAGTATGAAAACAAATGATTTTTTTTAATGTGGTAAGAGATAATGGTAATGATAGATACAATCTCGAAACAAATTTAGATTTAAAAAAATAGTGCAAGTGAGAACTATATTATTTAAACAAATTACATCTGTTAACTTACATATCCAAATAATATTTATATCGAAATAATATAATTTTAAAAAAAATATTTATTTATTTTATATTTTTTTGTGATATTTTTTAAATATAAAATTACATATCCAAAAAATATTCCAAAAATAACATTCAAACAACCACATTAATTGTATAAATGGACTAAATTAAATAGTTGGATTAAAATTTTTGAAAGATGAATAACCTTTATCAAAACAATTAACAATTGAGCTTACCCTGGACAGATTTAAAGCCTATATGTACATGGGCTTACTCTAAAATTACTACTAGCTTAGGCCAGGACTAGAACACCCCACCCAGCCCAGGAATGCTCCCATTGAAAAGCGTCAGGGAGTTCAATGTAGTAGGTGATTAAAATCCAAGCGTCAGTTCGCTTTACACTACTGTAGACCGGACGGAGGTAATGCTCCTCGGCTTCTACGCTGCTACAATCGCATTCTGTTTGTCTCAGGTTTTACCCAACACCCTTTCTTTCTCTTTTTGTGTTGAAAGGTTGCATGCTCTCCCCCTTGCTTGTCTTGCAAAGTTGTGGGCGGTGATTATTTTTTGATCTTTTTTTTTTATTGTAAAAAATGGGATTTTTTTTTAATGTGGGTTTCTCTTAATTTTCTATTTTTTTGCTTCCCCATGTTGTATTTTCTTGAATCTTGAACATGGATGCAACTATTGCTTGACCCTTCTTGGTTATGGTAGTTTTCTTGCTTACATTATGAAATATTGCATCCTTGCCGGTGACTCACTTTTATCATTATTTTTCGTTCTTTTTCGTTTAGATTCATGTTATGGTCTAAGCTTTTGTTGCTCCTTTTCCTGATTTATTAATAATTTCTTCTAACTTGGGATTCTGAAAGAATATTCAACCTCGTGAATGCTTGTTAGGCAAGTTAGTTCTATTAATGACTGCTTAATGGCTTAATTTTTGCAGTCTTATCTGACTGAACTGCTTGTATTTGATTATTCGAATGGCATTGGCTGCTTGGCTTAAGTTTAGATGATTAATAGTGTTATATGCTTGCGACTGCTGCCATTTCTTTGTGAATACTGTGTTCCTTGGTCATTAATCAAATGCTTAATGCTCCATTTCTTTTTCCCTTTTTTTTTCCTCTGCAATTTAAGAGTTTTTTATGTGGTAAACGATCATTTCTTATTTGTCATTCGTTGAGGTTATATTGCTTATGGTAGTTATAAATTAATTATATCATAAATGGTTTGCCCTTTTTGATTAAGAATAAAGATGGTAGTCGTTCACTGTTTGGAGCCATTAACTGCACCTTTATGCCTTGTTATAGGAGGAGTGGATGTGGAGATGGTGAGCATACGAAGACGCAAACTTATAGGAAGTCCTACTGGTATACTTAACCGTAACCTCTACATACTTCCAAATGGGAATTTATCTTTTAAGTTGAATGAAAAATGGTGGTTTTGTGCTAGTGAAGTAAATATCTATTGGTTTCGTGTATTAGATTTTGTTTATTTGTTTATGTTGATTGCTTGACGAAGATATCAAATAATTTATTTGATATGATAGAATTGTTGCCTCCCACCATTATTATCATGTGATTTCTAAATTTTCACTACTAATTAAGTACTTGATTAAATATAACAGGGTTTGTAGGAAGAGGTTCATCTTCAGCTACGCTTCCTAGTATTCCTGATGCCCAAGTTCCTAAATATCCTGAGCGCGGTGGCAAACCTGCTAACATGCGTCACATACCCTCAATTACTCTCAACCAACCTGTTGAAGTAAGTTGGATGTCTTAGAGTTTCCTTCTCATGAATATACTATTTTGTGATAGTTACTTCTTCTGCACTATCTTTGTGAGCTTAATGATATTATCAGGTGGGATGCATTACTTTTATAGATTTTACTTCAAGAACATTCCTTTGCTGTCATAGAAAATGAATGCCTTAGCATATGATTGGTAAACCCCAATAATATTAAATTCATCTGTCGAGTTACTGCTTCCTTGTGGATTGTATAACTCCAGGGAGAAATGAACAGAAAGAAATGGAAACCTTAAAATTGATTTTATCTGTAGATGCTGAAATCGCTTAGGAGTGAAAATGCACTTGAATGTCATGCCCTGATCATAACCTTTCTTGAAACAAGAATTCTGTAAAGCACAAGATTATCACATCTGGTATATTTATTTCATTTCAAAAACTTACCCTCTTAATTTGTGATATATTGTAAGGCACTGGAAAAACCAACCATCTTAGACGGGCATGCTTTTATGGATGATGCATTAAACTGTTCTTCTACTATTTAAAAAACTGAAAATTGGGTTGTCTTATGGAATTCTATGAGCTGGTAAATTGCTGTTGGGGCATATCTTATATGGCGAAACTGTTGTGTAGAATTACTATTTTCTCAACCTGATTTCGATTATAAAAATATCATACTCGATAATTCTACTTTGATAGGTCACTACTGACAGTTACTATTATTATTCAAAATAAAAAAAAGTATGTTTTGGAGGTAAAGTGAACAGTTAGGTAAATGTGGCTATCTAATTTTCTAGATAATGCTAGAAAGAACTCCCTTCTCATCAAAAAGTCGTGTTTCCTGCTTGCAAGAGGTGGTCTGGTTGGTTTTGTTTGTGTTATGTACCATAGGATCTTGCGTACCTGATGTTGTGCAGATTGATACAGGTATCTTTGTGTTGTTTTCGTTATGCATATATAGGAATGACATGTGGTCGTATATATGTGGAGAGTGTCCATCCCAAATCCTAACTTCACGTAAAATTTTGTTAGAGGAACTACCTTGCACTATATATTCGACACATTTATAGATGAAACCAAAAGAGATCCAAATTTACAATTATCCAACCTTCAACAAAGTGAAAAATAGCTCACTAAAGATCCTTACAATTTCTTGGACTAAGTTTATACAAGCTTCAATTTTACTTAATAGTCTAGCTTGAAATATAGATCATTCCCCCTTTTTGACACGACTTGATGAATAAATTTGGTCGCTTCCACCAACAAAAGCCACAATTCTACCTTACACCTTAGTTTTAACCCTATGCTATTATAACCATTACCCATAGTAATCTCAAAATCGATTGTTAATCTTTGTTGAATATTATACTATAGACAATTAAACATTAATTATTTAATTAACATCTAAAATCCAATATTAAGATGCAATATACATTTATAAATACATATACTTTAAGGTAGAGTAAAAGATGAACAAAGAATTGTTATTGCACCTAGAAAGAAATGAATATTTGAGCTTAGTTCTTGGATGGATTTTATCAACACTTACTGAATTTTTTTACCAGACATTTTTTTAAAAATCCAACTATAATTATGTGCAATAAAATTAAACACTAAATTTTAACATGTAGAAACTGTTTCTAAATATTGAGCAAAATTATAATCTTTGTGATGACTATTTAAAAATAAACAAATTTGATAATTCCAAACAAAATTGGGGGGAAATTATAGTATAAGATATAGGGAAAATTGTCAAACCCTTGAACAAATTATTATGATGCCACTTGTCCTAAACATAATTAGGAATATAGTTACTAAACCTAGATGTTAACTCAAAACATGTGAAATGCATGTGCGTGCAGTATCAACCATATTACCCCGTGGTGGACACTGGACAAGCACTGATTTGAACAATTTTGGTAAAATTTAATTATTGATACGATATGGAAGGGTTTTTGTGGTCGAAATAATTATAATTAACATTTCCAGTAAATAAATTTATTGAGTTAACACCAATTGGATGGAAACCAAGATTTCCTTAACAGAAGGACTTTATTAATTTCCCACTGCTAGCTTTGACCAATAGTTCGAGAGGAGTTTGTTACATTTTACCATAAATATATAATTCATAAAAAAAGAGAAATATCAGTACGCTGGTTCTGACATCAATGCAAACACGGTCAATTCCATCATGTTTTGGCCGAATATGATTAGAATTTTGTTTTTTTCAAAAAAATAAAATAATAATTCAATGGTATCAAGAGAAAATCATTTATACAATAGACAATGTTATAGTTAAATAAATACCACTACCTGAATATCTTGATTTCTAATCAAGAATGGGAAAAGTTATGTTGAAACCTTAAATCTAAAAGGACAAGTACACAGAAGAACTCACAATCCTGCTTCAGTATTGCTACTGTGCAAAGAAGACACATAGATTAGCCAAGTATGAAGTTTTGCTTGTGTCGGCAGTTTGAATTTTGGAATTGTGATGCAGGTGAAGGAAGGAAAGGACACTTTAACAAATCCACCAGCAAAGAAACAGAAAGTACATGTCCAAATTGATCCAGAGAACCCCATGGAAGTCCATGCGTACCTAATGCAGCTGAAGGAAGATAACAAATTGGAACCTGGACCAATGCAAAGGAGTGAAAAAATGCCAGTGAAGGAGTTGATGGAGAAGTGTTATCCCCACATTTTTAGAGTGTTTCCTCAAGATCCGAAGGTGATTCTTGAATTTCCTAACAAATCAGAGCAAAATGAATTCTTATATTGTCAGTATTGGCTTTTCCTCTTTGAGGTGAGGGACATAGTTTCAATAGACAAAAGCGTCGCACCCGAACATGTGGAGTCATTAGTAAAGGTGATAAAAAATTTGGAGAAGCAAGGTTTTGACTGTAGATTCTTAAGGTCAGAATTGGTAGTGGTAGGGTACAAGATGAAAAAACAGTTAGAAATTACGTTGGCAGAGAAGAGTGTGATCTCAACAAGGACAACAAGTCTGGAGAGAGAATTGCAAGCTGCAGCAAGAAGGAAGGACAGGGAAGCAGAATTGGATAAGAGAGGAAATCAGATAGAAGGAATGACCCCAGAGATTGAAACATCGTCGAAGCCAGAACTGGATCAAGATAACAGGCTGGGAGAGTTGAATAAGCTTCCTTCTACTGCTTTAGAGCAAGAGTTTGTTCAAGTAATTCTAGAACGCCACAAGAAGATGCTGGAATGCAAGGAAGAAGAAGAGAGAAGACTTGATCGAGTTCTGGAGAAAATTAACCAACTTCTCCAAGACAAAGCTTTTCCATAGTAGTGAATCCTTCTAATGGTGTAGCATTTTGCATGCCCTTTTTCCTTTGGGGGTAATAGCTAACCATTTGTAGAGTTGCTTGCTTTTCCTGAAAATGGCTCATGTCACATGTGTATCAGATTTGGCGCCTTAAATCTTTACTCCTGCCAACTAATGAGTAAACGAATTGTGTAGTTGATAGTTGGCAAAAAGAATTCTCAACAGGCAATAGTTCTAGTGAGATGGCAGATAATTAAAAGCTAAAGCATCTCTGTAGTACTTGTGCATGTTCTTCATGCAGAAACATAAAGTGAATGCTTTCGACAAACAAATGTTCAATATGTGAGTGTTGCCCCGCTTGCGAAATGAATGTCTGCTTGTTTCTTCGAAAGGAGGAATTGCGGTCTTGCTGTCAGTATCACAGGAAATAACTTGGTAATGATTGTTTTTTATTTAAAAATATATTAAAATAATATTTTTTTTATTTTTAAAATTTATTTTTGATATTAGTATATCAAAATAATCTAAAAATATTCAAAAAAAATATTAATTTAAAGTAAAAATAAATAAATAAAAATTAATTTATTTCAAAAGCACTTTTTAAACGAAAAAATAAACATGCTAATACTGATATTAGAATAATTTTTAAAAAATAAAAAATATATATTATTTTAATATATTTTTAAAATAAAAATATTTTAAAAAATAACCTTATATTTTGAAACACTCCCTGAATCATAATCATCATTGATCAGAGATGGTTCTCTAGTGTTTCATGGGATAAAGAGTGAGCTGCAAGGATAGCTGGCTTCTGTTTCAAAATAATGCTCATCTTAGAATTTAGATTAATCCATCCACCTCAAGTATGATTTTTGTCCCTGTGTAGATAGAATTCTTCGCTCAATCTGACCCTCGGAGGCTCGCTCTTGTTCTATTTATTGAGCCAATTGAACTCAGCGGTGTACAATTGGGCTGAAAGATGGCCAGTTGAGTCGGTGTCAGTCTGCAAGATTTTGAAGATTGGGGACTAATATGCTAATATGCATTTGGATTGATAGCTATAGTTGAGAGGCGTTCGGGGCGTGTTTGAAATGACATTTTTAAAAAATTTAAATATTTTTTGTTTAAAATTATTTTATATATATATTTTTATTATTATTTTGATGTGCTGATGTTAATATATTTCTGAGTGAAAATGCTTTGAAAAACAATAATTATCATACTCTCAAATACCTTCTTAATCTTATTCTATATGTATTTTTTTAATTAAAATACATATCAGTTTTGGTAAAATTTATATATTTTTAAATATAAATTTGTTTTTTAATGAAATAAATTTATCAACTAAAATGTTGTCCTTGCAAACTATACATGATTGATGACTTCGTAACAAAATAAAAATCCACAATTCAATTAAAGTTGGTTTTAATATTATTCTTTCAATTATCAAGTTAAAAAAATATGTTTTGATAAAATCTAAATTGGAAAAGGTGGGAGAAAAATAATTATAAAAATATAAAATTGGTATTTTATTAAGTTTTCCCCCCACTTTCTCTTAGAATTGGAGAGAATAGTTTATTTTATGTGGGACATGAGAAAATATTTTCTCTACATTTTTACTTTCCTTCTTGTTTCGTTTTATGTTCCCATGTTTGTAAAATGCCTTGAGATTTGCCTTGTCCTCTCCTTACTTTTCTTCCTTCCACGTCCCATCCTTTCAAACGCTAAGATTGTGTTGGCCGTCTACTTTTCTTTGTTGCTTTACCTCAATAAAACAATTAAAAATATAAAAAATTATTCTTTAAAGATTTTAAAAATTAGTTGTTTAATTTCTGGAAGTGGATTTTTTAAAAAGTTAAAGATATATTAGTTTCATTAAAAAAAAAACACGAGAATTGATGGTTTTTTAAGATGAAACTCTATTTATTTCATTTAAAAAATATAAATAACTTTAAATATTTCAAAATTATAAAAATATTTACAATGCAATTTACCCTAATATACACTCTTTTTTTGAAATGCAGGTATCGTAGGCTGGTTTTCGCACACGAGACCAAGTTCTTATATCCCAGAACCATATGTGTTCTATGGTATCAGGAGATTTAGTTCTATTTGATGTTATGATAGTAGTTGCAATTTAAAATGATTATTTTTTATATCAATATATTAAAATAATTTTAAAAAATTTAAAATTTAAAAAATATAATTTATGTGTTTCCAAACACAATCTTCTAGGGATATTCAAACTGGAGATGGAGGAGCAAACCTCCAAGCCCCTGGCTAAATATGTAAATACGGCTAGACCAATCCCTTGGGATTTCTAATATACACAGAAAGAAACTGTGTTGAGCTTGTATGAATCTTAATTTAATTATTTATTAGTTTTATTTACTAAAAAAAAACAATGCAATGTATTCATTCTTTTTTTTACTTGTGTTTTTTATGATATTTTGTGTATTCTTTTCAAGTAAATAATTCATTTAAAAAAAATATTATACATAAAACTAAAGGGTGTGGGGAAATAACTGTTTCCCACACCCAATGCACTATGGACTACAATAGTAATCCACAGTGTATTTTTTCCTCTTTTTTTTCACACTTTTTCATTTTTTTTTGTTCCAACTTTCCTTTTTTTTTTCTTTCCTTTTTCAAAATTACTTTCCTTTTTTTCTAACTTTCCTCTTTTTCCTTTTTTTTTCATTTTTTTTAAATTATCTTTCTTTATTTTGCTTTTTAGATATTAAGCTGGTTAAAAATTTTCATTTGTAATTTTTTTTTTAAATACTATGGATTGCTACGGTGTTTTCACACATAATTTTTCTATTTTATTTTTCAAATAAAACTAAAGGGCGTAGAAAAATCACTGTTCCCCCACACTCAATGCACTGTGGATTACAATAGTAATCCACAGTGCATTCCTCTCCTCTTTTTTTGTACTTTTTCATTTCTTTTTCCAACTTTCCCTTTTTTTCTTTTTTTTTTCTCGTTTATTTTTTCTTTTTTTTCCAAAATTACTTTCTTTTTTTCCCAACTTTCCTCTTTTTCCTTTTTTTTTTCATTTATTTTTTCTTTTTTTTCTAAAACTATATTTGTTTATTTTTCTTTTTAAATATTGAGCTGGTTAAAAATTTCACTTTGTAATTTTTTTTCCTTTAAAATACTGTGGATTGCTACGGTATTTTCCTACATAGTTTTTCTATTTTGTTTGTTTATTTTTCAAAATTATATTTGTCGATTTTTTTTTATATTGAGCTGATTGATAATTTAGTTTTGTAATTTTTTTTCTTTAAAACATTGTTGATTGCTACAGTGTTTCTCCGCATGGTTTTTTTTTTGTTTTTTTTATTTTCTTTGAAATTTTCTTTTTTATTTTATTTTTTAATATTGAGCTGGTTAAAAATTACAGTTACAATTTGTGAGGAAAGCACTGTAACTTTCCTCGCAAATTACTATGGATTGCTACAGTGTTTTTTTTCACATGGTTTTTTTTTTGTTTTGTTATATTTTTCCCTAAAATTATCTTTGTCAGTTTTATTTTTTAAATATTAAGCTGGTTAAGAATTGCAATTACAAGAAAATACAAGTTTTTCCTCACAAAACACTATGGATTGATACAGTTTTTCCTCACATAGTTTTTTTCCAGTTTCTTTTGTGTTTTCTTTTTTTGTAATATTTTTTTCCAAAATTATCTTCGTCGATTTTATTTTACTTTGTAATAAAGCTTAATCGTGTGAGAAAAGTATTGTAGCTTTCCTCACAAAACATTGCTGAGAATTACAATTACATGTCATTACAAATAAGGCTAAATCATGTGGGGAAACAATGTAGCTTTCATCATAAAACACTGTGAATTGCTACAGTGTTTCCAATATGATTTTTTTCCTTTTTTTTGGTGTTTTTTTTATTATTTTTTTCTCTAAAATTGTCTCTGTTAATATGATTTTTTTAATGTTGAGCTGATTAAGAATTTAGCTTTGTAATTTTTTTTTCTATAAAACACTGTGAATTGTTGCAGTGTTTTCCCATATGATTTTTTTATGATTTTTTTCAAAACTATCTTTGTCGATTTTTTTTAATATTGAGTTGGTTAAGAATTATAATTACAATAAAGCTAAATCATATGGGGGAAGCGTTGTAGTTTTTTCACAAAACACCATGGAATGCTACAATATTTCTCTAAATGGTTTTTTATTTTATTTTATTGGGGAAAACACTGTAGTTTTCCTCATAAAACATTGTCAATTGCTACAACGTTTTTCCTCATGAGCTTTGTTCCTTCCAAAATTATATTTGTTGGTTTTTTTTAATATTAAGTTGGTAGAAAATTTAGCTTTGTAATTTTTTTTTGTTTTTTATTAACAGAAAAGCTAAATCATGTGATGAAAGCACCGTATCTTTCTTCTCAAAACACTGTTTATTGCTATAAATCATTTTATTCAGTCTCTAAGTTTTTTTTTACAACCAACATAATTTTTTTTTTCCGTCATGAAATATTTGCTCTATCATACTTTTAGTTTCTATTACTTATCGAGCGCTGGTTTATAATTATAACACTATTAAATATATTTGTTTTATAAGTCCGCGGCAGCGCTCGAGCATGCCATCTTGTTTAATTAAAATTATGTTTTGAAAGATAATTTTAATTTAAACAGCACGACACCAAATCACCAAACAATTAAATGATTTTATAACAAAGTACAGCAATTAATTATTAAATAATTTTGCACGTTTAATCTCACAGTATATATAATACAACAACACATCATAAAACATCACAACACAACAAATATTACAAGTGGCAGGCATTTTTTAAAAAAGATTGTGTAAATATAAAATTCATAGAAAATAGAAAAAAAGGGTTGGTGACCTAAGGAATGCGATCCCACGAGACAATCGGTCTGGGTGCTGCCTGGGGTGCAGAGCGGTCCATACGATAATTTTATATCCTAGCCCCCATCACATAAGCAGTGTTTGAAAGCGTAAATTCTGTTTTTTTTTAATTTAAATTTTTTATATTTTAAAATTATTTAATATAATTAAAAATATATATATTTTAATATATCTTAAAAACAAAAACATTTTAAACCCATAATTATCGTGTATACACAAACGCCTATCATTCGCCTATCCAGGAGGTTCTTGGGACTTTCCTCTCTATGCATCGAGAGCTGTGTAATGGACTGACTACGTAGGAGGCTGGCAACTTCATCCAATTATATAATGGGAACTTTTGTCCGATTCTCAATAGAAGTTTCCGACGTTGCATCTGTAACAAATAAAATGATAATTAAAGGTTTGTTTTTGGCAAGGTGCTACTAATGTGTATATATATATATATATTTTTTTTATATATATATATATATAGAGGTAGAGGTATCAGATCCCGTTGGGATTTGTGTCGATTTAAGATTTGGAATTCGGATTGACTGGTGAAGGTGATGAACTCGAATTTATTTTAAAATAATATTATTTATATAAAAAATAAAATTGATGTTATTAGATCTTACTCGTGTTATGGATTGAACAACAAGACAGCCTACATTTCATTAGGCCAACTTCTTAAATGATCCGAAGAAAACATGGTCTAGACCAATTATGGTCAATAAGTCAATAAACCATGTGATGGAGGAGCATTTTTAGGAAAATATATGTTTTTCTTGATTAATTTCATTTTTTTATATTTTATATTTTTATTATTATATTTTTCTAGTTTTTTTCCCTGTTTCAATGTAATATTTTTTTTCTAGTTTATTTATTTTCATTATTATTATGGTTTTCTAGTTTTTTTTTTCTATATAAAGGGTTGTAATGGCCTTTTGACAAGTGAAAATATTGATAAATAAAATTAAATATTTCAAAAGTTTTTTATATTTTATAGTATTCTCATTCTTTGATGGTTTTAACATATACTAATGCTATCGTATGGCTTATGAATAACATGTAAGTGCATAAATAATAATATAAAGATTTAATTATTATTATTATAAACAATAAATTTGCCACTGTATATCCACATTATTTTCCTTAATATTTTGATCAAATTATCATTTTTAACCCATATCTCTTAATCTAACATTCAATATTTCTTGTTATTCTTCTACGTTGCTGCCACAATAATTCCAGCTTCCCTCACGGACACCATAATTCCATTAAACCTATTTGGTGGCTTATATCTTGGGTATCCTCTCATGGGTATCAGTCAACCCATTAAACTTATTTGTTCGCTAATAATCTAGCTATTTTTTTATGAATATCAATCAATCCAATGTATTTATTTGATCGCTAATAACCCGGCTATCCCTTCACAAATGCTAATCAGTCCAACAAACCTATTTGGTCGCCAATCAGTTACCCTTCTATAGATGTCAATCAATCCGGCAAACTTATTTGGTTGTTTATGTTTCAGTTATGATATCACGGATCCAGTAATTTGTAACATTATTTTTTTATTTTCTTTACATTTCCAACTATCAATAGTAATAAATCAAACAAAGTATTTGTAGTAATACCAATTAATAATTTTTAAATTCAAATGAGGTGATGGACACCTACTTGCACATCTAGCAAGTCGATCTCCTCCAGCTGCAGTCGCTCCAACTCTTGGTGCTCCTCATGGTTTTCAAAAACAGAGATACCACATCAATATCTTTCCAATCCTAAATAGTACATACCTAACCATATTATCATCAATTCATTTTATTTCCCTGCATTGTTTACCATATATCAATTCCACTTAAATAAATTATTAAACTCATCATCAGACATCACCACCACAATTACACACATTACTAATATAAATTTACAACATCTAAACATAATACCACACTTATAATTTCCCTCTTCTTTTGGCCGACCACTCACCACCTTCTAACATAAATTTTTTTCTACAATGTTTCTCCGCATGATTTTTTTTTTATTTTATTTTATTTTCTTCAAAATTATCTTTTTTTATTTTATTTTTTAATATTGAGCTGATTAAAAATTACAGTTACAATATGTGAGGAAAACACTGTAACTTTCCTCACAAATTACTGTGGATTGCTACAGTGTTTTTTCCCTCATGGTTTTTTTCTGTTTTGCCATGTTTTTTGCTAAAATTATCCTTGTCAATTTTATTTTTTTAAAATTAAGCTGGTTAAGAATTGCAATTACAAGTAAATACAAGTTTTTCCTCACATGGTTTTTTTTCAGTTTTTTTTGTGTTTTCTTTTTTTGTAATATTTTTTTTCCAAAATTATCTTCGTCGATTTTTTTTTTAATATTGAGTTTGTTAGAATTTAACTTTGTAATAAAACTTAATCATGTGAGAAAAACATTGTAGCTTTCCTCACAAAACATTGTTGAGAATTACAATTACAAGTCATTATAATAAGGCTAAATTATGTAGGGAAGCACTGTATCTTTTATCGCAAAACACTGTGAATTGCTACAGTGTTCCAACACGATTTTTTTTTCATTCTTTTTGGTGTTTTTTAAAATTATTTCTAAAATTATCTTTGTCGATTTATTTTTTTAATGTTGAGCTGATTAAGAATTTAGCTTTGTAATTTTTTTTTCTTTAAAACATTGTGAATTGTTGTAGTGTTTTCCCATGTAATTTTTTTATGATTTTTTTCAAAATTATCTTTTATGATTTTTTTTAATATTGAGTTGGTTAAGAATTATAATTACAATAATGCTAAATCATATGAGGAAAGCGTTGTAATTTTTCTCACAAAACACTATGTATTGCTACAATATTTCTCTAAATGGTTTTTTATTTTATTTTATTGGAGAAAGCACTGTAGTTTTCCTTACAAAACATTGTCATTTGCTATAACGTTTTTCCTCATGGGTTTTTTCTTCCAGAATTATCTTTGTTGTTTTTTTTTTAATATTAAGTTGGTAAAAAATTTAGCTTTATAATTTTTTTTGCTTTTTATTAATAGAAAAGCTAAATCATGTGGCGAAAGCACTGTATCTTTCCTCCCAAAACACTGTGGATTGCTGCAAATCATTTTGTTAAGCCTCTAAGTTTTTAATAACAAACAAAACTTTTTTTTCCGTCATTAAATATTGGCTCTATTATACCTTTAGTTTCTTTTACTTATCTAGCGCTGGTTCATAATTATAACATTGTCAAGTATATTTGTTTTATAAGCTCGCGGCAGCGCGATCATGCCATGTGGTTTTATTGAAATTATGTTTTGAAAGATAATTTTAATTTAAACAGCACGACACTAAATCACCAAACAATTAAATGATTTTATAACAAAGTACAACAATTAATTATTAAATAATTTTACACGTTTAATCTCACAGTATAATATAATACAACAACACATCATAATACATCACAACACAACAAATATTACAAGTGCCAAGCATTTTTTTTTAAAAGATTGTGTAAATATAAAATTCATAGAAAATAGAAAAAAAGGGTTGTTGACCCCGTGAATGCGATCCCACGAGACAATTGGTCTGGGTGCGACCTGGGGGTGCAGAGCGATCCATACGATAATTTTATATCCAAGCCCCCATCACATAAGCAGTGTTTGAAAGCGTAAACTGTGTTTTTTTTTTAAATTTAAAATTTATAAATTATTTTAATATAATTAAAAAACAGAAAACAATATTTTAATATATTTTCAAAAAAAAAAAACATTTTAAACCCATAATTATCGTATACACAAACGCCTATCATTCGTCTATCCAGGAGGTTCTTGGGACTTTCGTCTCTATGCATCGAGAGCTGTGTAATGGACTGGCTTCGTACGAGGCTGGCAACTTCATCCAATTATACAATGGGAAATTTGGTCCGATTCTCAATAGAAGTTTCCGAACGTTGCATCCATAACAAATAAAATGATAATTAAAGCAATTGAGGATCTAGTTATTGTGATTAATTGTATGACTTGTTCCGTTCTCGTTCTGGGTTCGATCTTTTATGTGCACGCCTGTCACCCCCGCGGTGCCTTACCTGCTCCTGGACTTGCAGGATGTCCAGTGGGCTGTGGAGAATAGTCGTGGTGCGCGCAAGCTGGCCCGACACCCCACGTAAATAATAAAAAAATTTTGATAATTAAAGGTTTGTTTTTGGCAAGGTGCTCCTAATGTATACTTTTATATAGAGGTATACGTGTCAAATCCCGTTGGGATTTGTCTAGATTTAATATTTGGAATTCGGACTCGACTGGTGAAGGTGAGTTGGTGGATGAACTCGAACTTATTTTAAAATTATATTATTTAAATAAAAAATAAAAAAATAAAAATAATGATGTCGGATCTTACTTGAATTATGGATTGAACAACCACATCATCCAAATTTTATTAGGTCAACTTCTTAAATGATTCGAAGACAAACCTGGTTTAGATCAATTATGGTCAATAAATCACTAAACCAGGTGATCTATAATTATTTTTAGAAAAATACATATTTTTTTTAATTAATTTTATTTTTTTATATTTTATAATATGATGATTCTCAACTCTTATATCCACATTATTTTCCTTAATATTTTGATCAAATTAACATTTTTAACCCATATCTCTTAATCTAACATTCAATATTTCTTGTTATTCTACATTCCTGCCACAATAATTTCAGCTTCTCTCACGGACACTGTAATTGCATGAAACCTACTTGGTGGCCTCTATTTTGGCTACTTCGTCGTGGTTACCGGTCAATCCAGCAAACTCATTTGATCACTAACAATCTAGCTATTCTTTATCGCCAATCAATCTGACAAATTCATTTGATCGCTAATAACCCGGTTATCCCTTCACAACTACAAATCAATCCGGCAAACTCATTTGGTTGCTTATATTCCAGTTATGATCTCACGGGTGCCGGTAATTTGTAACATTATTTTTCTATTTTCTTTACATTTCCAACAATCAATAGTAATAAATCAAACAAAGTATTTGTAGTAATACCAATTAATAATTTTTAAATTCAAATGAGGTGATGGACACCTACTGTTAAATCTATGCCCGTTATAAATTCTCTAGCATTTCCCTGTCCAAATCATGGGCAACTCCTCATACTTCCTGGTTTCCCTCTCTACAAAACTCTTTTTTCCTCATTAGTTTCTCTTGATCTAAGTGTTTACATGTTTAATCACACAAAATCTCACAATTTTTCTCCCAAATATTTGATTTTTCCTAAGTTTTTTCACAAGATTTCTCAGGAGCTCCCCCTCTTGTGGTCAGCCAAAGCATATATGTGTGTGTGACCATTTAGTCAACTACCCTCATACCCTTCTTCATACATTTTTTTATTTTTCGAGTAAGTTTTTTTCAAGTTACAATACATATTGCCATCAAATTTAAACCAGACCGTATCAAATTTCATTCAACTATAGTCCAAGACATTTCATTCCTTATTTCTTTCTTTATCTAGTTTTTATTTGCTTTTCTAACTTTTTTTTATTTTTCCAGCATTTTCCACATTTTATTTTATTTTTAAAACTAACACACAAACATTTTATTCTAAATTCCCAAGTCTATCATCATTCCCATAACTCAAATATTCACTTTACTCCCTTAACATAATATTTTTCTTATTAATTATATAGAATTTATTCAGGGTTTACAGGGTGGCTCATGCACAAGAAATTATTTTTGATAAAAAGTAATTTTATAAATGAAGATTGAACTCGATGACGAGTTCCTTCCGAGCAGAGAGAGTGATGCAAGATTTTTTTTAGAAAAATACATATTTTTTTTAGTTAATTTTATTCATTCCCGTTTTTAATTTTCTATTATTTATTATGAAAATTTTCTAGTTTAATAAAATATTTTTTCCTGTACAATATTGTTAAATGTTTATAATTTTTTTATATAAATAGTTGTAATAACTGTTTAGGAAGTGAAGAAATTAATAAATAAAATTAAATATTTTAAAAATCTTATTATATTTATAATATTTTTAATCTTTAAAAATTTAACTTATAATAAATCTTTTATCATTTACCATTTTCTGTAATATTAAACCAAGTTTAATATCTATATGGAAGAGAGATTATCCAAATAATAATTATACTCATCTGATTATACAAATAATAATTATATTCAATCGCCAGGCAGGCACACAAACCACATATCAAGGGTTACATCATTATCTACTTGTCCAACGAAAGAGTTCATTAAGAAAAGCAAAACAAAGGCACACCGACCACGTATCAAGTGCTTTTCAACTTTCTATTGTTTTGGTCGTAGGTGCAGCCAAAATTAGCATAGAATAAATATATTTGGTAATGTTGTGTAAAGTATTTTTATAAAAATATTTTTAAAAATATTTTTTAATATAAATTTTGATATTAATATATTAAAACCATAAAAATATAAAAAAATATTTTATTAAAATACAATTTAAAAAACACTTTTAAAAACATATTAACTTATAAAAACAAACACACTTGACAAAAGTTGACCCCCTCATCGATCACAGCAGCACTTCGTTGAATATAGCAACTTTAACGTGCGGGCAATTCAATGTTGATGTATTTTCCCATATAAAATGTTTTTTTTTCCTCACAAATACTTCTTCAAATCACACAAGTAGCATCGCTGACTATTTACATGGTATTTGGTATTGTGATTTAATTATTTTTTTAATTTTTAATTAATTTTTAATATACTGATATCAAAAAAAAAATTTAAAAGATAAATAATATATTATTTTAATATACTCTTTAAAAATTATCAAGCATTGCATGATGCTGCTCTGTCTATTTGTTTTTTTTTGAAGTGCTTGTTGTCTATTTTGGCCCTTAATTTATTTCTTCAGCAGAGTCATTGAATTTACTCTATCTAACAGCCACAGCCACCAGGCCATTCCGCAAGAAGGACGAAGAGCGTGTTTGGCAGTGTGGTTGCGGGTGCTTTTCAAATAGCTTTTCGTGCCGAAATGCATGCCAATGATGTTTTTTTATTTTTTAAAAATCATTTTTGACATCAGCACATCAAAACAATCCAAAAACTACAAACCACACTCAATTTTAGCCAAAAAAAAAAATTCAAATTTTTTGGGAACGCAGCCGCAGCCGCGTTCCCAAACACTGCCAAAGTAGGTAAAGGCTCATAATGGTACTCCATCCATCATAACTGAGAAGGGCTGTATAATTAGGTAGCGTTTGGATCCAAACATGGCTGAAATTATGTTTTTTTAAAAATTAAAATTAAAATTTATATATATATTTTTAAATCATTTTAATATATTAATATAAAAAATAATTTAAAAATATATTATTTTAATACATTTCTAAATATAAAACACTTTTAAAAATAATTATTTCTATATTTTTAAACAACTTATAAAACTAAGCTTATAAAACATTAAATTCTCAAGGATTTGGAATTCTTGATTCAAAATTTCAAAATTTAGAATGAGTTGAATTTCAAGTTGATTAACCTGTTTTTGAGTTTTAAAAATATTTTTTAAAAAAAGTAAAATTTTTTATTATTTTCAAATTATTTGAAAAGCTGATGTAAAAAATAATTTTAAAAATAAAAAAATATTATTTTAATATATTTCTTAATAAAAAATATTTTTAAAAATAATAATTATCACAATTTAAGCTTTAAAATAACATGGATTGATCTATAAAATTTAACTGACAAATGATATTATCAAATACAATCCAAACTCAATTAAATCAACATAAAAATTGAAAGGAAAAAAAAACCACATCAGTTTAACACAAACATTTTTTAAATCTATGTCAAGACGGATCGTACAACTACGTTAAAAGCCAAGAAACCATTATGCAACCAATTGCTTCGCTGCTTCTCGCCTAAGCTTGTGATGAACACTAAACACAAACTGTATACGAGCCACCAGACAGCCACTGGGCCACAGCATCAATGATCAAACGGCTAATTTGCCCCTTTTGACATGGGCATTTCTTTTTCCAAGTCATCATGTTCCATGTCTCATGAGCCTTCTTTCCACCCTCTTTCCTAGAAACCAAGCAAAAGCCTGACGTCGCAGGAAGCCCCGCTCATCTCTCCTTTATTTCCCTTGTCTTGTCACATATGCTAGCCTTTCTTTCACTCTCTCATTTCACTCTATTCTCTCTGCGTCTCCCTCGGTCTCTTCTTCCTTTCTCTATCCTTCCACAAAAGCTAAAGACAGAAAAAAAGAAAAAAGAAAAAAAAAAGCGACATATTCCTTGATATCACACCTGGCACATTATTCCCAACAGCAACAAAAGAAGCCGACATCACTATATAGCTTTGAACACAACAAGTTATTGCCTTGGTCAGTGCTCTTGTTGAGCTCCCGTATCATGTTTTTAACCCGCACGCCTCCCTAAAAGTCTAAAACCCCTTCTCTCTTCAATTCCTTGGAACCATTCAGATCCACTCTGTTATCTCCATTCTCTACAGGTCCTTCCTCTGCTCATTCTCCATAACCGCTAAAACAACTTGAAGCGAAAGAGCAATGATGGGGTTAGGTTTTGTCCCCATCTTCAGTCTTGCTCTCTTAGTTTCCATTTCAAGTAAGTGTATCTTTTCTTTCTTTAAGATTGACGAACTGGGTTTTGTGTTGTTTCAAGTCTAACCCTAACCCCATTGGTCTTCACACTTGCAGGTGCAGAGATCTCTAACAAGGTGGGCATAAACTACGGTCAGCTAGGAAACAATCTCCCATCTCCTTCAGAGTCAGTGCAGCTAATCAAATCTCTCAAAGCCAAACGAGTCAAGATCTATGATGCCAATCCAGACATCCTTAAATCCCTCAAAGACACCGACATCCAAGTTTCCATTATGATCCCTAACGAACTCATACAAAACATCTCCAAAAGCCAATCTCTCTCGGACCACTGGGTTAAAACCAATGTCGTCCCTTACTACTCCGATGTCAAAATCCGATATCTCCTCGTTGGGAACGAAATCCTCACAAATCCTGACACGGGCACATGGTTCAACCTTGTACCTGCCATGCGCCGAATCAAAGCTTCCTTAAAAACCCACAAGATCAAAAAAATCAAAGTCGGCACCACGTCTGCCATAAACGTTCTCGAGTCTTCATTCCCACCATCGAATGGCACGTTCCGGTCCGATATCTCCGGCCCGATAATTAAACCGATGTTGCGATTCTTGGACCGGACCAAATCGTTCTTTTTCATCGATGTCTACCCTTATTTCGCCTGGGCCGATAACCACCAAAACATCAATTTAGACTACGCTCTTTTCAAAGCCAAGAACCTAACATACACCGACCCGGGTACAAACTTAACCTACACGAACCTCTTAGACCAGATGTTAGACGCTGTCATTTTTGCGATGAAACGGCTCGGGTATCCGGACGTTCGTATTTTTATTGCTGAAACGGGTTGGCCTAACGATGGAGATATTGACCAAATCGGAGCAAATATTTACAACTCAGCCACTTTCAATCGCAATGTGATAAAAAAACTCACAACAGAACCCGCAATCGGAACCCCAGCCCGACCCGGTTGGGTCATACCCAGTATCATCTTCGCCCTGTATAACGAGAACCAGAAACCGGGTCCGGGTACGGAGCGACATTTCGGATTATTGTACCCAAATGGGACCAAAATCTACGAGATTGATCTAAGTGGAGACACGCCGTTATCAGAGTACAAAAAGCCCTTGCCGGCTCCGACCAATAACGAGCCATATAAAGGGAAGATATGGTGCATGGTTGCTAAAGGAGTCAACGAGACTGCAGTGGGAGATGCGTTATCGTATGCTTGCTCGCAGGGGAATAAAACTTGTGACGCGATCCAGACCGGAAAGGAGTGTTATAAGCCGGATTCGTTGTTTTGGCATGCGAGTTATGCGTTTAGTTCGTATTGGGCCCAGTTTAAGAAAAGTGGTGGGACCTGCTCCTTCAACGGGTTAGCTACGATGACGCCTAAGGATCCAAGTAAGTAGTTTGATTAATTTATGTCCGTTGTTTTTATCTTTGGTCGTTCCGTTTATGATTGATCATTGTTGCTTGGTGTCTCGTTACCGTTGATATGACCAGTTGTGGGATGGTGGGCCCAATTTGAGCGACCACCCGTCTGCTCAAATTTAGGGCATGATGATCACTTGAATTATAAATTATTTGGTCAAGAATAGCCCGTAATTTTCGACATGGAGAATTTCATCAGTTATTCAAATTTGGCAGGCAGCATTTGTTTTGAAATTATAAAAAAATCATGTGTTTGCAGAAGAAATTTTATGGTACTAACAAGTAGATATCTAGGGCTATTTTGAGGCTATTTTGATGGTGTGATCTGTCGTTTTTAAAACTTTATTTTTGATATGAAATCTATAAAAAGACTTAAAAATATCAAAAAAATTAATTTGAAAAAAAATTAATTTTTTTATATAAAAAAACACATTTTAATTACAAAAAACAAACAATAAAAAGGAAAACAGAATTAAGAAATAAATTTCTGATACTTGAAAGAATTATTGTCATTTTTTTTAGTCGGATTCATGTGTGATTCTTTTTATATTTACACCTCACTTCTATATTACGAGGCAATGTTGTTTAGCCTGTGTTTGGCATGGAAAAACATAAAAAAACAATATTTTTTCAGGCTCAACGCATGCGCTTAGATTGAGAGAATAATTTATTTTCCTCTGGGATTTTGTTATAGGTTTTGGACATTGCAAGTTCCCAGGTGTAACTCTTTGAGGGGGAGCTGTCAGCTGTCCATCTGGGCAAAGGGCACAAGGATGCAGGAAGCCATGAACTGACGATTTTGGTGTTCTCATCTTGCAGAGCTTGATTTTGGTGCCCCGTTTAATTATTACTTTATTTATTGTAATAATATCGTCAGTCTTTTGAGGCCTTTACTGTCCATATCTAAGGACACTTCATGACTCAACCACACGGTTAATTAAAGTGGGCGGCACCTAAATCACCTTGGTCTATGTATTTTTTTCATTAAAGAGTTGATTAATTTGTGCTAATTAGGGCAGATTATTAAGATGGTTTCCAAAAATGTTGATGGTCCATACTTTATTTTAGTTTGTTGTTTAGTTAGTCATTGTTTTTCAATAATAATAAATTCTCTTCACGAAGGCAACGGCTCTTTTGAGAGGGTCTATTCTGGTCCTGGAATCTGACACGTCATGCATGTCAGTAGCACCTTTTGTCTTCGCATTTTCTTCCAGTGGTGGGTGGTATGTTGCACAGGCAGCCTCGTTCCCTCGTGGTAGATTCTTTTCATGTGTTTAGCACTCGAAGAAACCATTCTTTAATGAAGTCAAGAAGACTCAAAGGGGAGTATAGAATGTGTCTGAAATTATGGATGTTTTTAAAGGTGTGTTTTTAGAAATATATTAAAATAATATTTTTTAATTTTTAAAATTTATTTTTAACTTAGTGTATTAAAATGATTTAAAAATATTAAAAAATTATTATTTTAAAAATATTTTAAAAAAAATTAATTTTTTTTAAAATATTTTTAAAACATTAAAACAAACAAAAATTTAGTTTTTTTTAATTCAAGTGACCAATGACTTAATATAATTGGGATGAGCCTTGGACCAGGATGAGCTACAGCACAAAGTTTTATTCTTTACTTGGTTTAGTAAAATAAGGGGTGAGAATTCGGTTTTTTAGTTTTGAACATTTCAGCTAAATTAAGGTTTAGTTTTTCAGTTTTATTTTTAGCTAAAATTCTAATTTCTTTAATTCTAATTTTCAGTTTGTTTAGCTAAAAGTCTATGTTTTTTTTAATTCTATTTAGTTCGATACAAAAATTAATTATATTTAATATGTTACAAATTAATTTTTCACGTGTTATGTTGTTGGTAAAAATAAATTTTAAAAAATAAAAAAATTATTTTAATATATTTTAAATAAAAAAACACTTTGAAATATTTTTTTTCACCGATCGAAACACCTATGAGATGATATGATTGAGAATGCCAATGAAATCAAGGGTCAAAGTCCCCGGCCCGGCATGGATTGAATTGTCAAGATAACTAAATAAGTAATTTTATTCAAGTTCTAATTAGTAATTATAAATTAAGGATTTGACTGCATAATTTTTTAACGTTCAAGGATGACTTTGAAGCTTTAAAAAACCATGGCAAAAAGATAAATAAAAAGTAAAAACCATGAATTCCAAAATGATAGTTATAAATTCTGGTTTGGCATGGATGGTTAATTTAGTAATTTGCTTACATTTTGAATTGGATTTTTTTACCAAAATAAAGAAAAAAAAGGTGAAAAGATATTGTTTTATTAAAACAAAAACAAAACAATATCGTCTTTACAAAAAAATAAAAAATAAAAAATAAAACTGATTGATTCGCTGAGGACTCGGACACCTCTCGACTCGGACTGGATTAGCCCCGACCGTATCTTATAACTATGTTCAAAGCACTCCACCTATGACGCTTTACCAACAAGTTACTCTATTGGTCAGCCTCTAATGCCCTCCTTTCCATCCCTTCTAAGCCCGTAGACTCTGACTCGCCCTTTCTTTCTCTGCTCCATCCCCACGAGAAGAAGTTTTCTCCTCAGGCGACAGAGCAATAATGGGGCCGGTAGCAGCCATTCATGTCTTCATTTTCGCTCTCTTGATTTCCATTTCCGGTAAGGTTAGCCTCTTAGAAAACAAAGTGCTCCACAATATGGGGGAGCCTTGTGTTTTTGACTCTCCCTTCCTAATTAACCCAAATTGTTTACACCCTTGCAGGTGCAGTGATTTCCAGCGAGGTGGGCATAAACTACGGCCAGCTAGGAAACAATCTCCCATCTCCTTCAAGGTCAGTGGAGCTTATCAAATCTCTCAAAGCCAAGCGAGTCAAAATCTACGATGCCAATCCAGACATTCTCAAATCTCTCAAAAACACCAACATCCAGGTCTCCATTATGGTCCCTAACGCACTCATACCCAACATCTCCAAGAGCCAATATTTCTCAGACCAGTGGGTTAAAACCAATGTTGTCCCTTACTTCTCCGATGTCAAAATCCGATATCTCCTCGTCGGAAACGAGATCCTCACCAATCCTGACACGGGTACATGGTTCAACCTCGTACCTGCCATGCGTCGAATCAAGATTTCCTTAACAAGACACAACATCCGCAAAATCAAAGTGGGCACTCCATCAGCAATCAACGTTCTTGAATCTTCGTTTCCACCGTCAAACGGCACGTTTCGTCCAGACATTTCGGGTACGGTCATTAAACCGATGCTGCAATTCTTGAACCGGACCAAGTCGTTTTTTTTCATTGACTTCTACCCTTTTTTCGCTTGGTCCGAAAACGCACATAACATCAGTTTAGACTACGCTCTTTTTAATGCCCAGAATGTAACCTATACGGACCCGGGTACAAACTTGACCTACACAAACCTCTTTGACCAAATGTTTGACGCTGTCGTTTTTGCGATGAAACGCCTCGGGTATCCGGGTATTCGGGTTTTTATAGCAGAAACGGGCTGGCCAAATGGTGGAGATTTTGAACAATTAGGAGCCAATATTTACAACTCTGCCACGTACAATCGCAACGTTGTAAAAAAGCTAACCACAATACCCGCAATCGGCACCCCAGCCCAGCCCGGTGTGGTCATACCCGCGTTCATCTTTTCGTTGTACAACGAGAACCAAAAACCAGGTCCGGGAACGGAGCGACAATTTGGGCTGTATTATCCGAATGGGACAGAAGTGTTCGAGATTGATTTGAGTGGGAAGACACCGCTTTCGGGGTATAAAAAGCCGTTGCCGTTGCCAACCAATAATGAGCCTTATAAAGGGAAGCTATGGTGTATTGTGGCTAAGGAAGCCAATAGGAGCGCAGTGAAAGATGCCTTAGCATGGGCTTGTTCACAGGGGAACACAACCTGTGACAAGATCCAACCCGGGAAAGGGTGTTATAAACCGGTTTCATTGTTTTAGCACGCGAGTTATGCGTTTAGCTCGTATTGGGCCGAGTTTAAGAAGATTGGTGGGGTCTGCTCTTTCAACGGGCTGGCTACAACGACGGTTAAGGACCCAAGTAAGTTACCGAGTTGTCTGTTGTTCTTTTTCGTCTTTTGCTTTTCCCTTGTTTTTATTAGATGTGATGCTATCGATGCCTCACTGCCATCGTCAGATTTGAGGTACGTGGGACCCAGTGTCCTTGTAGATATACACCACCGATTACCTAAGCCACCGCTTCTGCATTTTTTAGATTTAGGTTGTGTTTTTTTATTTATTTTAAAAGTGTTTTTAAAAAATATTTATTTTTTTAATTTATTTTTAAAATAATATTTTTTTATTTTAATTTATCGATGTCAAAAATATTTTTTAAAAATATAAATATTATTTTAATGTATTTTTATATAAAAAACACTTAAAAAAATAATTATTAAACAAAGCCTTAATAATTATTATTGTTATTGGGTCAAGGTTTATATACTATTTGAACAAAAAAAAGTGTAAGGATCTGTTTGCTGACGTGGTTTGAATGAATGAAAAATATATTTTGGAGTACTGAATTTGTAATTCCATTTCAGGTTTTGGACAGTGCAAGTTCCCAAGTGTAACTCTTTGAGCGTTGTCTGTCCCTCTTCTGTAAAGGTAACGAGGAATTTGCAGGAACTCACTCCCTGCCCAGGATATGTTGTAATTAAAAGAACCAAGCATTTCATTGCTCTCCACCCCTTTTAATTGCTTTCACTGTTGAAATAAGATCATCATTTTTTCTAGGTATTTCCTGTTCTTATCTAGAGACAATTCCCAATTCAACCATGATTAGAGTGGGCACCTAAATCACTTTCCTTTATTATATTTCGATGTCGTTTTGCTATGTAATTGGCATTTTATATAAGTAAGATGGAACTTGATCAATTCTAATTTTTTTTTATTTTTTTATTTATTTTTTTTTATTTAAAAAGGTGCATGATTGCATAGATAACCAAAACCTTTTTATTTGATTTATAAATACAAGTCATAGCAGCAAAATAATTAGACCTGACTTGACCATTTATTTGATTAAGGTTAACCGAGATAATCTAGGTCAATAAAAAATTAATGTCAATTATATTATTTTATTTTTAAAAAAATTAAATTGAATATTAATCGAATTAAAAAGATCATTAAATAACACACTAAATCAATTAGATCCAACTAAGTAAATTTCAATTTGATTTAAAAAAAACACTTAATCCAAAACAAAAGTTTACCGTTCGAGTTTCACAAACCTCATGGCCACTGTAGACTTACACGGTTATTAACTTAGAGCCCGTAAAATTAGTCGACGTGCATACAAGCTGGTCCGAATACCAACATTAACAGGAAAAAAAAAAAAAAAAGCCACATCAATTGGGTCGGTCCAGGAGCTGCAATGGAAGGTGAATTTGCTCGCAGATAACTCTAGCAAATCAATATTCTAAAAAGTGTGTATAAAAAAACACAGGTTCGATGGTCTTGGGATATTTTATTGATGTGGGCGAGCTGGCCCTATTTTGTAACGTAGCTTTCACAATAACTCAACATCAGCGCCTTGAAAAGTGAATTGAAATTTAAATACAATTTTTTAATTCAGTAGTTTAATTAATAATTACCATGACAGTTGTCAATTAATTAAAATAACTTGTTGTAGTCAATTTAAATTATAGTAGGATTTCTTAGAAGATTAATTGTAGTCAATTTAAATCTCAATAGGTGTTGTTAGCTATGTTGTTTCGAAAGGTTATGTTGTTCTCAACGCCTATTAAAATATGTTTTTGTAGTCAATTTAAATTATAGGTTAATAGGTTATGTTGTTTTGAAAAACATAACCTATTAAAGAAATTTAATTTAATTTAATTTAAATTTAAAATAATATCAGTCCTTTTCAAAGAAAAATAAATTTCATGTTATTTACAAATGAAAATTATTGGTTGTAGTTGATTTAAATTTCAATAGGATTGAGTAGCTCAATTAATAATTATAATAATTATCAATGAAAATGGTTAGTTGTAGTCAAATTAAATTTTAATTTCAATTAATAATTATAATAATTATCAATAACAATAGTTAGTTATATTGAATTTAAATTTATAAATTCAATGGGATACTAAGATAATTATAGTTGATTTAAATTTTTTTAAAAAATTAATCCTTGGTGTAGCGATTTGTCATTTGAAGTTCATAGACAGGGTCCGATATATAGAGGTTGTCTACTTCAGTTAAAGTAAGGAAATAAAAAATCATGACAAAAAATAAATAAATTAACAATAAAACAACTATTGGTTTTTAGAATTTCGTATATATTTTAATTTATAAAAATCAAAAAAAAAAATTAATGACAAAAACAACTCAGTTTAAAGAGACTAATCATTAAAGAACAACAATTAATCCAAAACCAACACCGGACTTACCAAATCATAAACACCAAAAAATAATTAATTTAGGAAAACCAAATCAATGCAAACTTATAAGAGTGTTTGTTAATGTGTGGCCACACCGTATTTTTAAAAGATAAATTGATTTTTTTTGTTTTTAATTAATATTTTTTTATTTTTAAATTGTTTTAATATACTAATATAAAAAATAAAAAATTTAAAAAATATTATACAGATAAATTTTCAAATAAAAAATACTTTAAAAAACAACTATTATAACAATATAAGATATTAACTCTTAATTTCCCAACTTCATCATCAAATAAAGTTTATTTAAGCTTGGAAACATAGTTGATTGTCAACTAAATAAATTGTGTGATTTACAAATCTTGGAGCCTATAAACTGTAAACACAAGTATTGATTTTAAAATTTGCAAATAAAAGAATTTATGTAAAAAAGAAATTTTCGAATCTTTTTATTTGATTTATAAATACAAGTCAGAACAAATATACAAGAATACCCAGCAGATTATGGATGAATATGCTAGCGGAAAACGTAGCAAATTGTATAAAAACTAGCTAGAGGTTCATGGTCCTTCGGAGATATTTTATTGATGTGGGCGAGAGGACCCTATTTTATCATTATTAAAAATTAACATTGATAGTTAACCCAAAATAAAAAACTAAAAGAGAATGGAATTTTATTATACCCTTTTTTTATAAAATATTATTCATTTCAATAGTGTTTTTTTCCCTAAATTATATTTGTTTTTTTTTTTTCAATTTCAATTACATCTTTCAATATTAAATTTATGAAGAATTAGATTTTATAATTTTTTTATTTGTTTTTTATAAGATTATTCCAATCTCACAATTTAGATCACAAGTTTAACTAATTAAGCTGATTGTCTCGAGTTTTTTTTTTAATTTATTTTTTTCTCGAATTCATCATTTAACATTGAGTTGATTATAAATTAGGTTTCATGATTTATTTTGGTTGGCATTCTATTAGGTTATCCATATCTTATGACTCGGGTTGCGGGTTTTTTTGTGTCATTTTTTTAATTGATTTTTCAATTACAGATTAAACTACATACTCCAACATTAGGTTTATAGGGGATTGAACTTCATAATTTGTTTTAATTTTCTTTCTATTGAGTTATATTGTATCATGACCTGGATCGCAAGTTTGACAGGTTAACTAGAGTTGATTCAAGTTAAAAAAAATTATCCTTTTTTAAATTAATTTTTTTTAATTTTATTCTTCAACATTGAGTTTATTGGATATTAGAATTCATAATTTTTTCTGATTTACTTTATACAGGATTATCATAATGTCATGACCCGACAAGTAGATTAGCAAGTTAACCTGAGTTAATCCAGATCAATCCAATAATCAACTAGGATTATCATATTTATAAAAAGATCATAATGATTATTTATTTTGAGTCAGATTAGGTTTTTACCAATTATCTTCCTTTAAATCTGTCAAGTTAACTAGGTTACATCAAATCAACCTCCATGTATTCTATAGAAGGAACATTAATAAAAATTATACATTTTTTAATGTTAGAAAATTAATTTGATCTACCATGGAGCACCAGCCAATGATCTAGTATTAGTTTCACTGTAACTCAACATCATCACAATTAAACCTTATCTCTTTTCTCTTTTGATGAAAGTTGAATATTTTTTGGCTTTTTTTCTACTACTTGCAATGCTAGTTATAAAAATCAAATCAACCTGACAGGATAACTCAGTACCTAAACCTGCTAGGGTTAAAGAAAAAAAAGGAAGGAATTGCCTTGGCCTGACCCGATTAAAAACTCGGCTTGACCTGTTACCCTATAAAACTAGGTCGTTGATTTTTTTTTTTAATCAGAATGATGTTTTCTTTTTTATCTTTGTAAAAATAATTTTTGAGTTAACATGGATCATCCTTACCTGTGACTCGAGGCTTATTTTAGATTGATCTATGTCAAGTTTTAAGATTATGCTTGCAACCATTTTAATCATGTTCTAAAAAAAACTAATTGATTACTGATATATTTAATCCCTTAACTCTTAATTTAATCTTATCCGATCCTTTTTACAATATTAACATAAACTAATAGAGGAGGGCAATTAACTACTCCCCTCTTCGCAAAATATTGTTAACTTGCATAATGTTTTTTTAATTAAGATTTAGTATTTTTTTATCATTTAATATTAGATTTATGTATCTCGGTCGTATAACTTAAATTGCAGATTTAGAAAGTTAACTCGGGTTTTTTATGTCATTTTTATAGTTGATTTTTTTTTCTGAATTTTATCTCTCAACATTTAGTTGATTTGAAATTAGACTCCATATTTTTTTTTCATTTTGCTTTCTATAAGATTTTCTGTTCTCATTACTTTGGTCACGAGTTTGGTTGGTTAACACAGATTGACTTTGGTAATTTTTTTTATCTTTTTTTAATTTCATCCTTCAATATTGGATTTGTTTATCCTGGACTCATGACGGGAGCTGTGAGTTTGGCTCTTTTTTTAGTTAATTTGTTTTTTCAATCTCATCCTTCAACATTTGATTGATTTGAAATTAGACTTCATAATTTTCTTGGTTTACTTTCTACAAGGTTATCTCAATCTCATTATTTAGGTCAAGGGTTAACCTAAGTTGACTAGGATCATTTTTTAAAGTTGATTTTTATTTTATTTTATCATTCCACGTTAAATTGATTGAGAATTAAATTTCATAATTTGTTTCGATTTGCTTTTTATGAGATTATCTTAATCACATGACACAAGTTGCGGCTTTGACAGGTTAACCCAAGTACTTGACTCATTTTTTTTCTTCTTTTTATTGATTTTTTTTTCAATCTCATCATTTAATATTGAATTGATTGGAGATTGATTTTCATAGTTTGTTTTGATTTATTTTCTATGAGGTTATCTCAATCTCATGATCCGGGTCGTGAATTTAACATATTAATTTGAGTCGATTCATTATATTTTCATTTCAATATTTTAAAAAAAGATATCATCTTTATTTTTTTAGTCAAGCTATTTTTTTAATAGTTACTCGGGTTATCTTTAAACCTGTCAAGTTGACCAGTCAACCCCTATATATTTTTTTTTATTAGAAAACACGATAATAATATCTAGATATTTTTTTTACATTAAAAAATTAATCTGATTCTTAAGGAAAATGATGTTGTTCTATTCTATATTATTTACAACTCATTGTTATTATGCTTCTCTCCGATCACACGATTTTTCATGAAAAGGTCAAATAGAAGGATGGTATTAATAGAAAAAAATGGGTTTCGTTCTTTAATTTGGAATAAATATTATACGATCACATTCTCATTAATATTTTATAATGACAATTTTTTTCATAGTCTTGAGAGAGCATGGCGATGACATTAGCATAAAAATAATAAAGGAATCAATGCCATGCAAAATTTAGAGTAGATAATCCAAATGGATACTCTCTTTAGGTTTGAAAACTAATTAACTAGTCAACAACGGATACAGAGGAAGACTTTTTATCGCTTTAATATTTTATATGAAATAAAATAAACTAAGGCCTCGTTTATTTGCTGAAATATAATTTTTTTTTGTAAGAAAATTCTGGAAAAGTGAATTATTTTTCGATGTTTGACAGTGTAATAGAAAATAAGTTGAAAAACATTTTCTAGTGTTTAGTTATGTCATGGAAAATGAGCTGGAAAATAACTTATTAATATTTTATTTTTTTCAAGTTTATTAAAATAATGAGGAACAAATCTTACAAATTAAAAAAGTTGAATGAGAATGAAATTGAAAAAAAATATAATTTCATAAATTATCTCAAATAAAATAAATAATAATCAAAATAATAGATATCAAATCTAAAAAATAAAAAAAAATTTAAAGATGAAGAAATTAAAATAATAATAATAAAAATTTCATAAATTATTTCAAATAAAATAAGTAACAATTAAAAGAATGAGGATCAAATTTGATAGATAAAAAATTTCAATTAAAAAATAATAAGGAAAAAGCAAATAACAATTATAAAAATAAGGACCAAAATTAATATAAAAATTAAATTATAAGGGATGAAATTGAAAAACAAATATTCAAAACAAAAAAAAAAAAAAATATATATATATATATATATATATATATATATATATATATATATATATATATATATATATAGCAATCAAAAGTTTGAGGACCAAGTTTGATATAATCAACAAATAGTATGACATTTCTAAATTTTTCACAACTTCCGGAAAGTGTTTTCCGCTCAAAATAAAAGGAAACTAAGTCAAATTTTTCTTTGACTGGAAAGTGTTTTCCGTTGACCAACTTTTCTAAAAACAAACAAACACAAGAAAGTTTAGAAAGTAATTTTTCAAAAACCAGTTTCCAGGAAACGAACACAACCTAAATGAAAAGGATGGGCGTTTGTATATAAAAAAATTGAATTAATGATCTTCAATGACTATAATTTTAAAGTTAGTAAGTAGTTTAAGTGTGTAAAAATTATTTATATAATTCTTCAAATTAAAGGTATTGATTATTTTATTTTTTTGATTAAGACTAAGCTTAAAGGGTGAGTTATTCTTAGACTTGAGATTTTTTTAAAATATAAAAAGTTATTCATGTAGCATATAATCATGTGGTATTGCAGGTTAATTTTAAAACTTTTCTGTCCTATTACTTCTCTAATTAGATTTTGAAATTAAATTGTATGAGGGTTATCCCGATATGATCTAATTGATTTGACAAGTTTTAAAGCAATCAGTAAAAAATATAGTTTAACTTTAAAAAAATTCAAGATGATTTTTTTTGTATGTGTATATATATTAAAACGATGACACATTCGATCGATCCAAGCTTCACGGTCTAACCCGTCAAACCCAAGATTCGAGTAATGAACTCCACTGAGTTTATAAACTTTATTTTTTAAAATTAATTTTTTTATTTGATTATACAATAATAAAAATAGACAAATACAAATCTTGTCAAATATCATAAAATTTATTTGAAATTAAAATAATCTAATAAAAATCAATTTAAAATAATTTATAAACATAAATTTAGAATCAAGCAGACATGAAGGATGGATTTGTAAAAAAAACAGAGAGAAAAAGTATAAAGAATAAAAATAAAATAACCGGTTTCGTATAAACAGTGAGGAAAGTACGCTACACTCCTAGTTTTTTTTAGCATGGAAAGTACAATCATGGTAATATCCTTCCCTGTCGCCGTCGCCGTCGCCGATGCTGCTCGAGCTGGCCTATATAATTCTTTTTTAAAACTACAGCACTCACTTACAATTTACTCAATAAACGACAAGTAAAGTTGAGTATTGACTAAAAGTATTGATACCTTATCCCCTCACCTAAAGCTTTTGTTATTGAGTGTTTGGATCTTATCCTTTCTCTCCACTTGGCCATTAAGAATTTGGCTGCCATCATCCCTCCCATGATTTTTCTAAGCCCAATAATAGACCGCCACCCAATCACAAACCGCCCCTCGGAAAAAGACTCGACCCTTTATCTACTAACACTTATCAAAAACCTCAAGCCCTCGCTGCCTTATCTATTTACCATCACCTTTTTTTCTTTTTAACTCTCTCTCTCTCTCTCTCTCTCTCTCTAGGGTTTTTTTACGCTCTGTGAATGGACTATAGCCTCTACACCACCAGCAACAAGACCCTCTCTCTGCGATTTTTACCGTCAGCGGTAAAATCCCGAAAGTTACCCTCAATTTCGTCTCCCAGTTGGACGTTCAAGTCATCGACTGCTTTCCTTAACCGGAAAGTAGAGCGAAAACCTAGAAGGGGTGCTGCGGTTATTGTGGTTGCAAGAGCGGGGTCGTCGAGCCACTGCGAGCCTAGCAGTAGTAGTAGCAGCAGCTTGAACACCCCGCTGGAACTGAGGTCTGCGGCTGGGAAGTTTTTGAGCGGCGTGTTTCAGAATCAGAAACAGCTTTTTCATGTTGCTGTGGCTGATGAGTTGAAGTTGTTGGCCGATGACAGAGATAGTGCTTTGAGTCGCATGGTTCGTAGCTCTGGCTCCGATGAAGCTTCTCTTCACAGGTCAGTCATTCATTCCTTGATGCTCAATCTTCCCTTTTTCTCAATAAATAAATAAATAGAACAGTGTTTAGTTATCATATTCGATGACACGTTGTGTCTTCGATTAGCTCAGACGTCAATCGCAACCTTGATGTTTTTCAAGGTTATACGGCATATTAGAATTTATTTTTTTAAGGTAGAAATAATTGGAGTTTGTGTTCGGTAGTAACAACACAGTAACATCACAAACTTTCCCCATCAATAATCCCCAAGCTATTTACTCTCCACATAGGACGAAGGGTTCACTTACAAAATTATTCCACTATTTGTTGACCATTGCAATGATAGCTAGAACATCTCATTGTGTTTTAAACATTAGCTTGATTTGATGATTTCCGTTTTTTCATTTTATTAAATTTCATATATAAGGAATCGGTGGGCTTTCAAATTCATTGAGTTGACAAGTCAGGATTTTTATAAAATAAATAAATGGTATAAGAATAAAATAATTAAATTACAAATTAAATGGATTGAGGGTTGTTTTATACTTTTATTGCATGAAATTTAAATGGGGCCAGGCTATTAATGTCCGGAGGTTTATGATGTGATGTTACTAGTCTGAACAACAGTACCTGTCCTATGAAGATTTTGATTTGTTGCTTTTGGGAAAGGCTTATTTTTCTTCTTATAACAGGGAACAAGGCTGGCTTCTGTCCTGAATTTGTTAAAGGTTTCACATTGAGAATCTGAATTGTGAATTTTTTTACCCTCATGTCAATCAGCAGATTCACGGGTACTTCACTTGTATAAATCGAAAGAATTTCTTTTTTCCATATGGGATTCGTGCATTTAGGCAATCATTGCTGTAAAATTACAAACCAACTAGTCTTAGTGGTATTGTTGCATCACGAAACAGATGCATGACTGTCGAATGATCCAGTTGCCTGATAGTCCTGCATCTGGACATTTTGATCACCATAGTAATAAATGTTCTATATTACCTGATTGAATCAAATGGAGTTACCCAGCTGCCTAATAGTGTTTCCTTACTTTCGAGTGCCAGGAGGATTGCTGAGCTGAAGGAGCATGAGTGTCGAGTTGCCGTTGAAGATGTCATGTATATGTTAGTTCTTTACAAGTTTTCTGAGATCAGAGTCCCTTTGGTTCCAAAGCTCTCTAGGTGCATCTACAATGGCAGGCTAGAGATACGACCTTCAAAGGACTGGGAGCTAGAGTCCATCCATAGCTTTGAGGTCTTAGAGATGGTTAGGGAACACGTCTCTACAGTTATTGGCTTGAAAGCAAATTCTAGTGTGGCAGACAGTTGGGCAACAACTGAGGTCCAAAGGTGCCGGCTTGGTAGAGTGTATGCAGCCTCGATTTTATACGGTTATTTCCTCAAGTCTGCCTCCTTAAGGCATCATTTGGAATGGTGTCTGGTTCTGCCCCACCAAGATATTCATCTTGGTCATAGGACCACCCTTCAGTTTCCAGAATCACTGCCTTCTTATGGATTAACAAATCTTGTTTTTGGTCACATAAGCAACAAGCAATCGACGTCACAGGGAACAAGGTTAAACAGGCCAAAATCAGAAAATGAAAAATTGAAGTGCTACCTGATGGGGTTTGATTCCGAGACACTGCAAAGATGTGCAAAACTGAAATCTAAGGAGGCTGTGAATTTGATTGAGAAGCACAGCTGTGCACTGTTTGGAGATGAGAAGACCGGCGCGCTTGAGAATGATGAGGTGATCTTGACCTCGTTTTCGAGCTTGAAGAGATTGGTTTTGGAGGCAGTTGCTTTTGGTTGTTTTCTTTGGGACACAGAAGAATATGTCAACTCTGTATATAAGCTTAAAGACAACTAAAGGAGAGGGAGCAAGTTTCAAGAGAGGATTGGCTACTTGGCGAAACTCTTCTTGTACATACGAGCTTGATTGCTGCATTTGACTCTTGTTTCCAAGTTCCCGCAGTTTATTGTATAGACTACATAGAAATAGAGTTATATAGTATAGAGTGTTTTTGCTTCTCGTACACAGTTCCGCTAAGCTGGGTTGACTGGTGTTTTAACTAGCGAGTCAAAGTTTTGACTTCTTGGTGCATGTTCTGTAAGTAGCAGTTGCAGAGATTTGATGCTTGCATGCCATTTCTTTTCTTCTTTGCTTTCTGGTGCAGTGGATATGGATAACTCTTGCTGCAAAATCCTTTTCTGAAATGGAATCCGTTGTATGATGTTAGCTGCTTAAACATCTAATGATTTCTGCAGTGCGAGTTCGTGGTTGTTACTCTGTTTTGTGTTGAGGTTAAAGCTTTGCTTGTAGTGTGTACTTGTTGCACATGGGAGTGGATTACATAACTGGAAGCTGCGCTCAGACAGAATCCAAAATCCAATGAAGAAACCGGCACGTTGTCTGCTCCAAAATTTTTGTGCTGCTAATGGGTTCAACCTCAGAATTTCATGCTCTGATGAACTCGTGAGCGTGGATTGGAGATTCAGCTCTGCAAGTAACAATAACTATTAACAAATTCTAGCTCTCTTTATTATGATTTATTTTACCTAATAGCGCCATAGTTATTAAAACCTGGTCAGGCCCCGGCAGCTCCGCTCCATTCAATAACCCATGGACCTATAGCCTAGTCTAGGGTTTCATTTGAATCATTTGAAGATTAATCTAATTAAACTTGGCTAACATATTTAAACCCAGACGCGACATAATCAAATCAATTTTAAGAATTCTTTTTAATTTTTTTTTAATTTTTTATTCAAAATAATATCATTTCAGTTATCAGTTTTAGAGTTTATTTGTTATTCTTAGTTTATTTGTTATTCTATAGCTTTTATAGTTATAGTTTAAAAACAAATGTTTTATAAAAAGTATATTTAGTTGAGGTTGGTTTGGTATTTATATATATTTGGTTAAAACTGTAATTGATATTGAGTTTGAACAAAAAGTAGTTTAATGTATTTGGTTAAGAATGCTTTTCAAATTGAGGTTATAAAATAAATTTAAAAAATATGTATTAATATTGATGGTTATTAATTTAAATATTATATATTTAACTACTGCTATTACATCATAAAATAAATAAATAAAATATATATTAATATTTTTTATTGTTCCATTAAACCATCTACAATTCTATTACGTATGAAATACATCCTACAAGGACTATAATTTTCTTGGTTTCTTAAACGCGCAACAACATCAGGTAAAATATCATCAGGAACAAAATTGGGATTGCGATCAAATTCTGCAAATACTACGTCATCAAGTGATCTCCATCTAATTTATGTAGTGTCATTGAATAATATTAAATACTAGTTTTTTAAATAAAACACAATTAAAATTAAAATATAAATTATTATTTTTTTATTTTACTGGGTCGAATCTGATTTAATATATTTAATTTTAAACCGGACCCGATCCGGCCGGACCAGTAAAGAGTGATTCACTCTCCACGCAAGAGGAGAAGCAGCCTTTTTCTCTTTCAGCAACACTGCGTTTCAAACGCAAATCATGGTGGGGTAAATAGTGTTTTTTACTTTACCAAACAATTGTCTTAGTTTTAGATTGACTCGATAAATATATAACCTGATTCTTAGACTGAATGTTGTAAGATCCTAGTACAGGTCAGGTCTATAAAATATTAGCATTAGCATTAATTTCCCAGAAGCATCCATTAGAATTGATCCTTGGACTGAACTGAATGTCGTAAAATCCCAGGCCAGGCTAGCCTTACAACGATATGAGTATTACTATCAATTGCTTAGAATCATCCATTACCAGTTGCTTAGAATCATCCATTGAGTTTCCAAGAAGTCATTTAGAGTAAAGACAACGACTACCCCTTAAAATTAATAACACCACACGTAAAACAAATTATCTACATGGGATTCTGTGGTTTCAACTATATAAACTAATCCCATAGCCAACGTCACCTCAGTTTTGAAAAGTTCCACAGTTTGATTCAATGAAGATTATTCTACACCATAAATATACCTCTGCAACATAATACACTTCATAGATGTGTCTTTGCCAACTTCCTTCCCAAGTCTTCTCCCCTGTCTCTCAAAAATAAATAAGACATGGTTTTTTTTCTTGTCAGGTTCATTTTCTTGGCCATCACTGCATTATCAAGCCTCGTTTCTCGCTTAATCTTCTCCGCTACTGCTTACCTTCTTGTGTTAATTATCCAAGGATGCAGATTACCTGGCCAAGCTGTCCAAGGAGGATTACAACTGATCGCCGATGCTATCAGAGCATGCTTTGAGTATGTCTTGCAGTTTATTATGGGAGAGATAAGTTCTTCAGCCACTGCTGCTCTTGATCTTCTGATAAAAGGCATTTCAGGTTCTGCTGCTCTCACAGGGTCAGCTCTTGGAGGTCTGGTGGAAAAGACGAGAGCTTCTCTTGATGGGGTATTAGAAAATTCATTATCTCAGCTTGCTGAGGATTTCAGACAGATGATTTCAACTATAATGACAGATTTATGGAACAATTACAAGGATGCGGTGGGATATTTCACAAAAAATGCTTAATTATAACATATAATTTCAAGTTTCTCGCGCTTGTAAAATATTTTTGTATCATATGTGATTGATGATTTTCGATGAGGTAATGTTCTTCCCACTTAATTATTTGCATATATAATTTTTTTCTGCATATTATCCGTTAAAAATCGCATGATTTTTTTTCTTTCTGAATTCTCTTTGCATGCATAGGGTTGAAGCTGATTTTGCTCCACCTTCTTCCAATGCAGAAAACCTAAATTCATCATCCATCTCTATATTTCAATTACTGGATCAAATCGGATCGAGTGAGAAATTTCGAAATTTCTCCATCCTGCCATAGGATACATGATCCAATCCATTTTTGTATTTTTAAAATCAATTTAAAAAAAAATTATAAAATTATATAAAAAAAAAATCAGAGATAATAGAATAAAAATCCATGTATCATATTGAAAAAAAAAAATTACTACTTCATAAAAAATATATAAAATAAGTTTGAAAACCGGATCGGATAAAACCCTTATCCACCTTTACATTCTGCTACGATCAAATCGGATAAAAATATAATCCAATCGAATCGGCTTCCATCGGAGACCTAAAGGATGGAATATTGCATCCCTGTACCACTTTTTTTTGGCTCCCAACGGACGCAGCTCTGATAATTCCGAAAAGGTCACGTCTTAATCTAAAAGCAAAATATACAAGTCATGTATACGCCATTTGCCGAAAGATTGCGCCTTGATCAAGGTTGATCTTGGAGGGGGCTCGTTAATTCCTAGAGCTCGAAAAAGTCAAGTGTGAAGGTTCCTAAGAAAGGAGACACACAGAGGAAACAAGAGAACCGAAGCGTAAAAAATACTTTTCATGGATGACTTCTTACGCGGACAACCCAGTCTTCAATTTATAAATTACTATTTTCTTTTCTTTAATTCTTTTTTTTATTATTTTTTAATGGTCAAGATTACCTTCTAGAAAAGGACCTTTTCTGGTTTTAAAACCTAGTCCGGCTTCCCAAGTCATCCAAAAACTAATTGACCTAGGTCTTGGAGGCCATGCAGTTAACTCAAGGAAATTCAATCGATCCGCTGCATGACTCATGGTTTGGATAACTTTTATATATATATATATATATATATATATATTATTTAAAAAAAATTTATCCAAAATGTAGTTGTTTTGCACAAATTAATTTTCAAAAAATCACCAGCCCAAGTCAATTATGACCCAGGGCTTAAGGCAAGTTATAAACCGGGCAGAACTCTTAACTATGTTGTTTGTTATAGACATAACTGCACCCAAGTATTATTTGATATTAAGTAGCTATTTGGGTGTGTGCTAAATGTCACTTTTATTTTTGTTTAAAAATAATATTTTTTTTATTTTTTAAAATTTATTTTTTACATAAACACATTAAAATAATCCAAAAATATATTAAATTTTTTTATTTAAAACTAAAAAAATATTTAAAAAAAAGGTACAACTGTATCTCAAACACTCCAGATAAAGAGAGAGAAAAAAAATATTGTCTTGCACTTACGAGAACTTATTAAAAAAAAAAAAGCAAAATAAAAAAGCAAGTTTTGCGGCAAAAGCGTGTGATGTGGCAGCATAATTGTTGTCTTTGAGAGGAGAGCTATAGTAGTAGAGCACAATAGTGGATGAAGTTTCCAAGAAGTTGTAAAGAAGTCCTTGAAGTATTTGTGGGGATTATTTTGTAGTGATATTTGTGAGTATCGATCTTGGGTGTGTTGGGGTTTGGACTGTGAGGTAATTTATTGAGAGGTTATTTTCTTGGAAGAATTTATTATAGTATTAATATTATATTTGTTGAACCACATTAAATTTTATATGTATTTATTTTGTTTATGTGAGTTTTGCACGATATTTTTTATAGCCAAGTTTTGAAAAAGATTGACTGTATATTTGTACAAAATAATTACGGGTTCTGAGATTGATAAATGTAATCATACTCATAGCTTATAGCAAGTGAAGATTCATGTTATAATTACGCATCAAGGGTTGCAAAAAGGAGTGATCACTGGTTTAAAAAGTTCAGTTTGGACAAAAAATCCAATTGAATCAATTTTTTAAAAAAGATTTGAACCGAAGAACTGAATAACCGAACCAAACATTTTATATTTTAAAAACTGAATAAATCAAATTTAATCCATGAATCTTTTAATCAAGTTATTTTTCATGAGCTTTTAATTTTGTGTGGGTTTTTTCAGTTTAGTTCAATTTTATTATTTTTTTGGTTTCTAAAATAAGAAAATTAATCAAAATTATCCAGAAAATTCAAAAACTATAAGGTCCGGTCATTTTTTTATATTAATGATTTAATGGTACAGTTAAAATGAAGGTGGAGCTCATGTTAGATATATATCATGAAAGAATAATTTAAATGGAGAAAACTCTGAATTGAATTTAAGACTAATAATAAATCATAGGAATAAGGAATATTATTATTGTCGCGAGAAGAACGTATCTAATACTGTAGAAAAGTCATGAGGAACATAGAGTTGAATTTTACTGTAGAAAAGTCATGAAAGAGATGCAGATTTTATTGAGATTGGCTCGTGAAGATAAGAATTCTTTACAGAATTCATGGATTTTAGACTCTTGCTTATCATTTTCATGGGTGTCCATATAAATTGATTTGAAAGTTATGAGGCTTACGAAGAAAAATCCACAGCAAAGAAGAATTTGATTCAAAACATTAAAGTTATCATGCTGGTAATGAAGAGAACATAATAAGTCGAAAGAAAGAGTATTAAATAGAAGAAATGTTTGTGGTGGTTAATTTTGCCTTAATGGCTTGTAACAAGGAAGATAGCAATTTGGATAATCAGTGTTTATGGTAAGGACTAAAAGAATAATTTACTCTAACAAAAAGAAGAAAAATAATCCTCAGTCTTGTTAGCATACAAAAACTCTAGCCAAAAGACTGAAATGGAAAGGTAATTCAACACCTGAAGAGTCTAGATAACATAATAGTGTGTGTGTGTATATATATATATATAATATTTGGTATTATTATACCAAAAAAAAATTTAAAAATATTCTTCGTTTGAAAATATTATAAAATATTTTTTATTTTTTAATTTTATTTTTAAAATAAACATATTAAAATACATTAACAAACTTTTAAAACATATTAAAAAAACAAACCCTTTAGAACCGGTGGTTAGTGGCCATTTTTTAAAGCTGTTTTGAAAGCTACTTGGAAGCCAAAAACAATAATAACATGTGTATTTGTTTTTTTGGTAGTTTTTGTATTTATAATTTTAAAACAATAAATTTTAAAAAAAATAGTTAGTGGTGATAAGTTGGATTTAGATATTTATTTGGTAAAAATTATAATTGAAATTTATGAACAGCAAAAAAACATGAATAAAATATTTGATTATAGTGGCTTTTTAAAAGTGTTTTTTATTTGGAAATGCATTAAAATAATTTTTTTTTATTATTTAAAAATTATTTTTGATATCAACTCATTAATATATCTAAAAATACAAAAAAAAATTAATTTTAAGTAAAGAAAAAAATTTAAAATTTTAAATAAATGCTTTTAAAACACAAACAAACAAAGTTTTACGAAACTCAATTAAAACTACTTCACAAAAATTACGTTTCAAACTTAATTTTTTGATGGGCCTCATAATACGTTTAGTGTATTACCAAATACCTAACTGTATTTTTTACACCGCAAACGTAAAAACTCAAGCTAAACAAAGAATTTATTTGCTCAACAGTTTTAAAATGAAGTCATACATCTTCAAAATATTTTTTTCATTTTTAGTTTTTTTCCCAGACAGTAACTAAATGCTATTTTAATCTCTCTCACCCAACAAGAGGGAAAAAAATAAAAACTTTAATGCTGATGGTTTTGCATCATTGATACTTTCAATCGTGTAGGGCAGAATTAGAATTTCAGAAGTGGGGATTTAAAAAAGAAAGAAAAGACACCATCACCATGAAAATGAATAAAAAGACATGAGAGAATAAGATATTTTTGGAAGGGCCAAATACTTAAATATTAAAATTTTCAATTGTCTGCCCCATTGTGTAAATGTACATTAAAGTGAACTATGAGTCAATTTTGGTCCGGGGAGATTTGATTTTCCCAGGGCCTGTATTTTCTGCCAATGAAATGCTGCAGTTGCTTTGCATCGAGCAAGAATGAAACCTATGCAGGTGCTAAATAAACTTTACAAAATCAAATAAAATAAATTACCAGTTATTTGTACGCCTTTCTTATTTGATCCAACCAATCAAGTCAGTCACAGGTAATGACTTTGTTGAAGCGGGGAGGACATGGCCATTAATGGACAATCTAAGAAGTTAGGCTGTAGTGATGTAATTGTGAACCCAGATGATTGTGGAACTCCAACCGATGGATGCTGAATCGAACTACCAAGGAATCACACCGAAAGAAAAAATAGATCAGAAGATCATGTTATCATGGATATAATCGACCAGTCTAGGCATGAAGATGGCCAACAAAAGACTAGCAATACAGACAACCGAGCAGAACAAACACTAGATAATAGTATCAAAGCAATGCAGACAGATGAGAGTTGGTGGACATCGTTAGATACTTCTCTTTTCAGTGTCACCACAGAAAGGAACTCACCTAAATGATAATGATAGCGATGATTCAACTGGAGGGTGGATTCCATTTTGATCAGGAGATAGTAGCGACCAAAAAACTGGATCACAAATTAAAACGGAACAGATTAGTTGAAAAATTGGAAGGTTAGAGCAAATATCTCATATAACCAAGCAGCAACATAAAAAACCTATGACTACAGTTCCTAAACATTTGATGGAACTTGCACTTGGCGTTGGACAAGATATATACTTCAACCAGCAAGTACTTAGAATATTATCAACATAAAGCTTGGGAACCCTGCGGCCTCCAAGCATCATTAAGGTGCTTGATGTAAGTTTCAATCTTCCACCAGGCAGTGTTCATTTACAGTTTCCACAAAATATGTTTCCAGGGCAGAAGTTTCAGTGGAACTCATTGATCAGACAGAAGATCTCTCCAAGTATGACAGTAATATATCCACCAAGATATTAAATACTTTGGAAATTACCAAGAGAAGTTTTTCACGAATTATTTTCCACTAAATACAAAGAGTGCTAAATGATACCTGTAAGGTCCAACCAAACAATTACCTGACTGTTCTTGGCGACCATTTAAATCAGAGCAAAACACAAAATCCTGCATTACATGTTATACAAAATTTCAGCTGGCAAAGCAACTAGTTCCATGTCATTTATTATACATATGCTAAATAGCCATCTTAAGTTCCTTGTACTAACTCACCTCCCGCATGCCTTGAGGAACATTCCGGACTGCCTCTGCATGAAATAAGTCTCCTAGTTAAACATATACATTAGTTTGTCCCCTACAAAGATACAAAATAACTAAACAATATAATGGTTCGGTCCTCTGGAGAGCTAAGAATTGAATAATTGGGAGGGGGGGGGGGGGGGGGGGGGGGGGGGGGGGGGGGTGTTGAGAAAGAGCAGAGAGAAACACAGAAACAAAAGTTTCATTAACATTCGAGGCACTGTTTATATTTCTTTATTACATGTATAATACTAGCAACAATATTCCTGTGACATTACACTTGACAACAGCTAAATGGGTCAACTACACCAGTGAAAGGTATACCTTGACTTGTTATATTCACTTTGACCATTTAATCCTATGCATATCAATACCCTTCCCATTAAAGACCCTTGTCTCAGATTTATCTCCAACATTAACCATATTGGAAGACCATGGGCATCATATTAGTAAAGCACTGCACACATGATACCTAAATTATTACTTCCACATGATTTGAGAGGGGAATTTATTCCTGAAACCAAGAAACTGGGGCGAGTGTTTTGCATGAGCCTAGATAAGCACTTAAAATGACAGCACTAAAGATGTCCATGCTGAATATCTATGTTAACCACACAAGTCAGGTCTGGTAAGTGGCAGTGAATAGCAGACTGATAATTTTGGCGTGCCCTATCAGGCCATCACTAAGCTTATCAATCTCCGGAATAAGATGTCAGTTAGTAAAATGATAAGAAAGCAGAGGTATATTGATTTTTACCCAAGTTTGAAACACTGGGCTTTACAGCGAGTGTCAATCCAAGAAAACAGTCATCAGGTTCAGCACCAAAATCCCATAGATTTAACTCAAGATTTGGCTTTGGTCCTGTTGAATTGCATGAAAAGAAAATGATACATGACATCCTATAAACAACATAAACAAACTGGTTTGTTTAAATTTAAAATCGAGAGGTGAGAGAGAATATTAACCCTTGTTATTTAGCTTCAGCTCAAGAGGATCTCGAAGTGGATAAGGAACCCACATACCCACCTATCCAAGAGGGACCAGGACATGTTAGTAAAAATGATTCTCATGCAAAAGAAGAAAGCACACTTGAGAGAGCTCATATTACATGGAAAAATGGATGTTGCAGTGACTGATCAGCAGTTGGCCTCTTTAATGGATCCCACGAGCACAATTGCTATAGAAAGTCAACATGAAGCATTAAAATAATTAAAATGCAGCAAAACAAGAGTTTAGTTCAGGATTAACCAAAAATAATTGGTAATGAAAACATCATGATGTCATATCAACATCAATACTCACCATAATCAAATCAATAGCTTCCAAGCTAGCATTGGGAATGATATCAGATAGGTTGGCAGGTAACATCTGTCCACAAACAATAATTAAAAAAAAGATGAACAATAACAATAACCGTAAGCACAAAGTCAAACCATAAAAGACGGGGGAATGGAAAACATAAATAGCTTAGCTTACCTCTGCACAACTAAGGTTCATCAGTTGAGAGACATTTGTAGCTTTAGGGAATGCAGTCAACTCTGGGGTACCAAGAACACAGCATATCTTGTACAACTGATCTATTTCACTGTACAAGGGAAATTCAATTAATAAAGAAAATTCAATTAGTTTGTCGGGTTTTTCTTTAATTCAGACAAATCAAATCAAATGAAAATAAATGTTCATGTAAAATTGCTAAAGAATAGGAGTAACTTCTAATCCTCCCTATCAGGACTCCACTTCAGCCAGACCACGACCAGTGGTCCAGATAATGGCCTCGTGTAAAAAGTGTCCAAAACTTAAGCCTGCATTCTAAAATATATTACTTCATAAGATAATAGTCCACCATACCTTTTCTTATATTATAAATCCATCTGTCTAAACAGAAGAGTAATTATCAGCTAACAATGCATGAGAAGGAGAGAACAAGCAGATGAATATTAATGCTAATTTATCTTCAAGTTAATCAGTATCCTCACTCCAGTTTAATTGGGAGATCTAAGTTATTTTAGGGGTCTAACACATGAAGAAAAAAATATTAAAGAACCATTAGACTGATAGCACTTGCTTAATTCAGCTTGAGTGGGTGTGTAGAGTCAGGAGTGGCTAGTAGAACAATAAACACAACCAGAAACAGAATTATATGAAACCACATCTTTCTTACTAAAGGCGTGAAACTAAAGAGCATAGAATCACCTTTCACCAGGGAAAATTGGGGACAGAGTGAAAAGCTCAGCTATTATTGCACCAACTGCCCACATATCTGTATATACTTTCAGGGGTTAGCTATCAATGGATGAGAGAAAAATGCTACAATAAATCAGTCTAGAAAACCAATGCATAAAATGGAATGGAGTTGCAGGTTGAGCATCATCAATTTATTCACAGGACTCATGCATCAACTTATTCGTGTATTATAGATAATGTTGAAAACTTTCAACACATTGAACTGTTCCTGCTGGAGCTGACATTCAGGACCAGAAATGGTCATCCTACTTAGCCTTCCTTGGTGAAATTAGCCATAAAGTATACAGTCTTGATGATATGATTGCAAATGATTAAACACCTTCGCTCGGCAAGTGACAATTGGAAGTATTATTGATAGTTCTAGTTAAAATATTTCTGACAGCAAAAGAAAACTTCTCTAAAACTGATTTCGATATAAATATCAACATCTGTAATTCTCAAGTTAGATTCAAATAGGCAAAAAAGGAAATGAGGGATCGATTGACCAATATAATCCATCCCAACCTTCTTTTCTGAGGGTAAAACAGCTCAAACTTAAAAAATAAAGGTGAAAAGAGTTTCAGAATGGACGAGGAGAGAGAAAAGGCGTACCAATTGCAGGAGTATATGTTGAGGACTGCAACAAAACCTCTGGAGCTCGGTACCTGGCAGCCAGACCAAAAAGAAATGAGAAATGTAGTATTTTTTAGTGAAAAAAAAGTTTTCTAGAAATGTCACGGATATGCACACGGAGACACTAACATGTAATAGATAGGAAGAAATCCTTACCACCGTGTGGAAACATATTCAGTGTAAGGGGGTGCTGACGAAACTTCTCTAGCCAGTCCAAAGTCGGCAATTTTAAGAACATCCTTTGTCACAAGCACATTCTCTGAAAATGAAATGATCGTTAATTATTAATATTCCATGTCAAAATCTCTAACCACCAATAAAAATTGATCTTAAACCATGAATTTATCAACAACACTCATAATAGAAGAACAACTTGTCTTACCAGGTTTCAAATCCCGATGAAAATATCCGTTTCTATGCATGTGAGCAAGTCCTTGAAGCACCTGAGACATAAAGTTCCGTATCTCTTCCTCTGAAAACGATCTCTGCTTCTCTCTCATTAATTGGTACAGATTGCATTCCTTGTAGGAAAAATTCCAGAAACAAGCAATTATTAGTTGATGAAGTCATTATTTGATTTATTCAAGTTTCAGTTTCAAAGCATAAAATCCCCACCCTAGCAAAAACAACGAGTAATAATGTCTACAGCGTGGAAAATGATGATCAGAACTAGAAGCTTTGCATCTCAAGAAAAATATGGCCTTAAACAAGGTAAATTGGAAGAAAATGATTCATGTAGCCGATGATACAGGATTAGGATTAAGAATTAGTAGAGTATTACTGGGGTTTTCAAACAAGAGAGACATAAGTCATGCGTAAAAAGTAGCATGGACCCAGAACACAAGATCCCTTACCATGTATTCAAAAATGAAAAATAATTCATTGTTTTCCCTGACAACTTCTTTCAACTTTACAATATTGGGATGATTCAATTTATGGAGGGCCTGCAGAAGACAATGTTAAACTTGATTGTTTACTGAGCAAACTTATCATGTGAAACAATTTGATGATACAAACATTACCAAGGAACATACCTTTACTTCTCGTAAATTCATGCAGTCTTCCCAGAAATAGAACTTTCTCTTCATTTTCTTCACAGCAACCTGAGATCAGAAATAGAACTGTGACAATAATTTTAACAATCAAACAGGAAACACAAGGAACTCCTTTCTTACAATAACAATATAACAGTGATGCTTTTATATTTCTTTTGCCTCACAGGTGTGGCTACAAATTTAAACACAACAATTTGCCAAATAAACCCACTTAGGGCATTATAAATGCAGTATGCAACTCAAATTGTGAGAAAGGAGTTCCCAACACCTGAAATTTCCAGCTTCATGTCATCTCAGATTGTTTAACCATAGTTGTTATTTCATACGTCTTTAGCTAGCTTTGTGACTTCTAATACTGAAGATTTCAATGTCAGGTGAAGAACAGGCCTCTCAGCTATACATTTATATTATACATGAGTTTAATGCGCTCCTCATTTCTCTGACTCTCAGCCATAGTAAAATAAAACTTAATAGGTAGCTTTTATAAAGTGCAACAGATTGGATAAAAACAATTTTACTACCATTGAATCCACTGAGAATTATAATAACAGCTAAAATAAACGTGCTTATGTGAAGAGTTCCTTACAATTTCATATGTTTCAATATTGACGGCCTTAAATACACAACCACAAGTACCATCACCAATCTCTTTCAAAATTTCATACCTGAGAAGAAAATAATAAAACGTTATCCAAGAAAAACCCTGCGTCACTCAAGAATAACAAAAATCTTACACAAACAAGCAAACATACAGGATATATACCTTTCCATTGTTAGAATTGTAGCAGATGACAATCAAAAATTTGTCAAAGGACTTCCAATAACCTCCCGGTAGAGGCCTCTACACTTTCAACATAGTATTGGTTACTAGCGTGAATGCAAGGTTTACTGCTAAACTGTAACTTGTTATATACAACATGGACAGGAAGACAGATGTCATGGTAGGGGTGATTAAATATCAGCCAAATTATCATCAACATGCTTAAGGGCAGCTTCTACAAGCTGCGATCAGCTTGTATCATCTAAGATTAACCAATCTCTCCTCCACTAAAGCCTTGACTAGCGAAGCATTCTCAAGTTCGGATTTCAAGCCATTTATTGTAATTTACTAGCTAACCATGCTCCTTCGTCAGAAAATAGGGCTCAGCTGCAAATAAATAAATAATTGATTAAAAATAAAACAGAACTAAGAAGAATTTCATATAAAAATATGAGATAAAAATAAAAGAAAAATAAAAATGGAGACGTTATCGATCTAAAGCTTTTAAGCATTCATTTGTTGCTGAGGGTTTATGTTCTAAAATGACGAAATCAACCTAAATCACCCTAATTATGCAACAAATACCAAAAAAAAATCATTAAAACACTGAGTATCAATTTCAAAAAGGAAATTAATATTTCCAATAATTCAAAATTTGAATTTCTAAGAATTAAAAGAAGAAGAAAAAAGTAATTGATCATCTTGAAACAATAAAAACACACTAGAAATTTCAAAATTATAAAAACCCAACGCATACACACTAATTGATTATCTACAGACGGCAAGATCAGTGAAATCTCTTCAGATCTTTATTTAATAAGAAATGCAAAAAAAAATCCATAAAAATAACAAAAATTAAGTAAAAAAAACACAGAGAAGCGTAGTAATAATCTACTGCTTAGCACCTTAAAAGAATGAATCTCCGTTTGATCGCTGGTAACAGAAAAGAAGATAAGAAAGAGAGAGAATCTTGTAGCATACGCCACACAAAAAGAAATAAATTAAAAAAATCATGAAAACCAAGCCGAATTCAACTATATAGCGCTCTAATTTAAGCTCTTATTTTTCAAGCCTGGATTATTTAAATAAAAAAAACTTTTTAAAGTTTTTTTAATCCACTCTCTGCTCTTTCTTAAAAGAAACTTAAACGACGACTTCTTTCCTTTCACAGAAGTTACAGCTCCATAAAACTGAAAGCAGAAAGGAAAAAATTCTAAATTCACAAATAATAGAAAAATCACCATGGATGCTCAAAGAGTTAAACACCAGAGGCAGCGGAGATCTAAAATGAAGGGGAAAAGGGTTATGGATCGCTAATGCAAGAGCAGGAACAAGGAGTGAGATTGTTTTTAGAGAGAGGGAGATGGATTTGGATTCTGGAGAAGCGATGGAAGAGGATATTTCGAAGGAGAAACCAAGAAAAATAGGGAGTTTTTGAAATAATAAAATATAATATAATAATTATTTTAAATGTTTGTTTTATGATTGGTATTATTTTATTTGTGAATAATTGAGAAAACTGAAAAGAAGAAATTGCTTGGTTGTGGTGGGGAAGGTGTGGTCCCCAAATTGATGTGGTCGTTTTATTTCTTTGTTTGTTGATTTACTAAAAGGCCCCTCAAACGACTTGTGTGCTTGTGGGAGTAGATTATAACTTAGTCCCTCTAGTTTTTCAAAATGAATTGAACAGTTCTTCTGAACTTGGAAATTAATTATCCAGTCCTTATGTGTCCATTTTTAGTAAATGACTAGATTTTTTTGCCCACGATACGCTACCCTATGGGGTAGGTCGATTTTTTTATAACATAAAAATGATATCTAAACGATGATAACTTGAGTGAACCCGGGTTAATTTAACTAGCTCGCTATCCGGGATAACCCTAAATGAAGGAAAGGAAAAAAAATAGAAAGCTCAGGATCCAATAACCTAATGTTAAGTGATGAAGTTAAAAAAATTAAAAACAAAGTTAAATCTAACTAATATTTTAAACCAGCAACTTTGGTAATGAGACCAAGATGACTATACAAAATATCAAAAGCATATCATAAATAAATTCTTAACCATCAAAAAATAAAACAAATAATAATCAAAATAACAAGAATCAAATTTGATATAAAATATAATAAAAGAAAATAACGCGGGACTTGATCAAAAAATAGAATAAAAAATAACAATTAAAAGAACGATAACCAGAATTTTATAAAAAAACAAATAAAATAAAATACCAACGGATAAAATTGAAAGATAAAACAAACAAAAAAAGATAAGAAAAATAAAAAAAAAACTAAAAACTTAATATGAAAAAAATATATTGAAAGGTAAAATTGAAATAAAAAATAAAAAAAAAGGATAAAAGAGCAACAATCAATAGAATAAATACCATATTTAATATAAAAACAAAACAAAAATCAAATGAAAATTGATGAAACATAAAAAGAAATCTAAAAAGAGATCCAAAATAAATAAAGACCAATAAAAAAATAGGATCATAATTGAATTCTTTCTCCATTATTTTTTTTATCAAAATAATACCAATTTTACCTTTTGGCTAAATAAAAAATCAAGCGATTAGTTAGGAAAAAATCATGTCAACACCTATTGATTTTTTTTATCACTATTTTTTTTCAAAATAATATCTTTTTTACTTATTGCACGATAAAAAATCCAACTGGCCTCGGTAACCTCAGTTATTCGACCTAGACCGTGACCTAGAACATGATTGAGGTTGACTCACGGATCGGGTTCTAAAAGTATGATTAAAAAAAGGCTCCAAATATTATATGAAAATTCAATGAAATTAAACAATAAGGGATGAAATTGTAAAAACAAAATAAATAATCTAGAAGATAACTCAAAATAAAAGGAATTGCAATCATAAGAATGAAAATCAAATTCAACAAAAAAAATTAAAATCAAATGATTAGGGGTTAAATCAAAAAATAAAATCCAATAAAAAAAGATTAAAAGCAAAATAAACAATAATCAAAAGAATAAGGATCAAATTTGATAAAAAGACATAAAAAGCAAATGTCAATTGATGAAATTGAAAAACAAATAATCAAATTTGATATAATTAAATAATCGAGGACCACTCTGCAAAGCTAACACACCTTTTGAAGAGAAGGAGATATAAAAGAATGGGAGGAGAAAAATTGTTATTGGATCCCATCCATGCTATAAAGGTCAACATGCATCAACTCACCGTGAAGAGGGTGGCACGATGCTTTGGACGTCACCCCGAAAGCTATCAAAAGGTGTCGCACACGTTGTCCAAATAGCGTACGCGACTCCCATTTGCTGGCACTTGCTTTACACACACCAATTATTTTTTTAATTATAGAAAGACTAGAACACCCCTAACCCCATTGGATAATTCCAAGAAAACCGAGGTTAAAAACCTAAAATACCCCTTGATTATAGGCAAAAAAAATTTGACCCTAGAGATTATGCGATAACTACACCATACAAAAAAAGTGAAAATCTAAAAATGCCCTTCAAACATTAGCCGTGTTTTTTTTTTCAAGAGCATAGGAGTCATTATACTACGCAATAAATATATTTAAATACAATTCTACTTAAAAGTGTGTGTGTTTTTTTGTCTTTAAAGGGTTCACAATCATTTTACTGTGAATTGTATTATGCATAATTCACATTAAAATAATAATATTTTTTTGTTTATAATGATGATAAAACCTTTATTCCAAGGGTTGCGTCTAGCTCCATATGCAATGGAAGAGCTTTGTCTATTTTCCATTAAACAATGTTTTTCATTTTAAAAAAGAAAAAAAAAGTAAATAATATAAAAGGAGTAACGAGAAAAAAAATTCAAGAACAGAGAAATATCAAAATAGGCATAGTCGACATTTATCAAAGGACCAATTAATTAATTTTTAAAACTAAAAAGACTATTTTATTTATTTTATAAACATAAATGGACTAAAATATAATTTACTCGTCGGGATGGATATGGCGTTTCTAGAATGGGGTGACGTGGGTTATTTTGGTCATTCAAGATATTTGATGCGCCCTCGGTTTTATGGCGTTAAGGTGGGGTACGACGCGAGTCTGGACCGGAAGCCGGTTCGTTTGGGGAGTTGTCTTGGCTACCAAGGGAGATGGAAATATTTTGGTAATTTCAGGTACAAGAGTGAAACGTGTTTTTGAAGCATACTAACACTGTTTAAAACTTGGAATATAAAGTATTTTTTATTTAAAAATATATTAAATAATTTTTTTATTTTTAAAAAATTATTTTTGATATCACCACATCAAAATAATTTAAAAATATTAAAAAAATTAAAATTTTAAAAAATATAGTTTGCATTGTATTTCAAATATGCTCTAAAAAGTTGGATAATCTCTCTTAGAATATGTTTGGGAACGCGATGCAAACCTCGTTTTAAAAAAATTCAATTTTTTTTTTACTAAAATTTAATATGTTTTGTATGTTTTAAATCGTTTTGATGTGCTGATATCAAAAATAATTTTTTTAAAAATAAAAAAAATCATTGACATGCATTTCGGCATGAAAAGTTATTTGAAAAGCAACCACAATTACACTGCCAAATATACTCTTAATGAGATTTATTTTCTTTTTTCTTTTTAGCTGAAGGTATTTTACCATGTTAATTTATTTATTTGATCATTTAAAAGTATAAAATTAATATTTTTTTATTTTTTAATAATAAAAAGCAAGGACTGTAAGGCTTTCTTGTGTACATGGGTTTTAGTTAATGTTTGATATTATAATATTAATTATTTTTTAAAGTAATTTTTATTTAAAAATATATTAAAATAATATATATTTTTTATTTTTAAAAATTTATTTTTAATAGTAACTCATCAAAATAATCTAAAAATAAAAAAAATAATTTTAAACAAAAACAATCATTTTAAAAAAAAATTCAGTCATTCGCGTTGCTAAATACTCTCTTAATTATAGTTAAAAACCTAAACTTGACAAATCGAGTTGAGACCTAAACTGATATAAGTTACAGAAAAATAAAGAGAGAGAATTTGCCTAGTAAAAAAGTTGGGTTGATTAATGATCTGATCAACCCATTTAAAACCAAATAAAAAACTTATTGACTTGTTTTTTGAGAAAAAAACCAGTCAAAATAACATTATTTTGATTCTTTTTTTTATGATTTTTTTAAAGGTTAACATTCTTAATCCGTGACTCAAGTCTTATTTGAAGTTGATTCTTGGATTGGATTTTTAAATTATAATTTTAACTTTTAAACAATTAATTTTAGTGTTATAAAACAGGTTAGATTTGGTGATTTAATTTAATGACCTATTAATTTAAAAACCAGGCTAAGAGGTTTTATTTTGAATTGGTTTTTGTACTTAAACAATTTCATTTAATTTTTTTTTAATGTACAGCGATATCAGTTTCATTAATTTTTTAAAAAGCAATCATAACGTGAGCTGACTCGTGAATTTATATATCTACTTGTTAATTCGTGACTCAAATCTCGAATTGTATCTTGTAACCATGCTTCGTTTACTTCCTTGGTGACTGGAGATCCGATTTATTGTGCATCAATCCACTGTGATCTTTTTTATATATAATTAATATGCTTAATTAATACCTCCACAACCACTGATTTCATAATTAATTTCGACTGCATCCAATTAAAATTATTGTACATTAAATTTCATAAAACTTCACATGGGACAAAACTATCAGTTTTTCTTGCTCGTATCGAAGTTATGTTTAAAGGCTAAAATTGTTTGCCTATATTTCTAAATAACATAAGAAAAATAAAAAAACATAAAGTGATCTATTCAAATAAAATTAAAGAAAAAAACCCTCAAAAAATAGACCTAAAAATGCCCCATGACAAGGGGAAAAAAGAAAGAAAGAAAGAAAGAAAAAAACACCATTCGAGCCAAGCTCAAGCCCAGTGTACAGTGAGTGGGGGGGGGGGGGGGGGGGGGGGGGGGGGGGTGGGTGGGAGTGGTGTTCAACAGTGTAAAACACTTTGCACTTACAGTGCATTGTGAACTAAGGTAGTGCTTTTCTTTTTTCATTTTGGTCCCAAATATTTTTTCTATCTATTGAGTTCTAATTGCAAAATTGATACCTAAATGCTTCATTGAAAAGAAAAAGGACCAATGTGAAAAAGATATTGAAAACAAGTGGTGTGTTCAAAGTTGACATACATGGACCTAGGAAAAGCTTTGGTTTTGATTAATTTTTTTTTCTATAATTTTTTTGATGGGTTAACATTCTTCACATGTAATTCAAGCCTTATTCTTAGTTGATTTTTAGATTAAATTTCTAAACTATAATTTTAACTTTTAAACGATTGATTTTAATGTTATAAATCAGGTTAAACTTGATGATTCAATTTAATAAACTGCCAATTTAAAACCTAGGCTAAGTAGGTTTTATTTTGAATTGGTTTTTCTATTTAAACAAAGTTGAGAAAAAAGTGGTACAAATAATATTGTTTTGATTAAAAAAAATTTTCTATGATTTTTTTGATGGGTTAACATTTTTAACTTGTAACTCAAGTTTTATTTCTAGTTGATTTTTAGATTATATTTATAAACTATAATTTTAATTTTTAAATGATTGATTTTAATATTATAAATCAGGATAAACTCGTTGATTCAATTTAATTAACTGTCAATTTAAAACCTAGGCTACATAGGTTTTATTTTGAATTGGTTTTTCTACATAAAGAATTTTATTTTTTCTTTCTTGAGCGTACAGTGTGGGGGTGGGGGGGCCTCAGGTAGTGCCTCTTTTTTTTTCGTTTTGGTCCCCGAATATTTTTTTCTACCTATTGAGTCTTAATTGCAAAATTGATACCTAGTTGCTTCATTGAAAAGAAGAAAGACCAGTGTGAAAAGGACATTGAAAACAAGTGGTGTGTTCAAAGATGACATACATGAACCTAGGAAGATTTTTGGTTTCAGATTGAGTTGGAGTTTTTTATTTTTTGAGACCATTAATGAGTTTATCAAGGTGTCCAATATATATTGGGTTAAAATGGGTTAAAAATTGAATTTTTTAACAAGAAATGCCCAAAGTCTAATTTTTCAACATTCCTTTGGACATCAGGGTTAGCAAACGACTAATTGTCTGGAGTTGTTTTAAAAAAATAAATAAAGGGTGAATGATGCATTATCCGTCTTTTGATGATGCTGGGAAAAAAATAGTGGCTCATAGGCTATGTTTTTTTTTTTTTAACACACACCTGGTCTATTTTTTTAAAAAAAAATTTAATGTATTTTTAACCCTTTTAAAAAATACCATTTCATTATTCGTCTTGAGAAAAAAAACCGCCTTTCATTATCAAACTTTAAAAAACTAGGGCTATTTTTTATTTTAGTTTCATGTGCATATCGAATTTTTTTTTAAAAAAAGTTTCATCCACCTGATTAATGTATAATATAGCGATAATTAATTATAAAAATACAATAAATATTAAATTTAATGGGGTGTATGATCCAAATCACATCTTTGCTATGAAAACTTCAATTTATTCAGGTTTTTTTTTTATTTTTTAAATTAAGTATTTTTATTTTTAATTTTATTCTTCTTTTTTCATTTGATATGAAAAGAAAAATACTCTGAAAAGGCTAGCATATATATATATATTGAAAACAATTATATCGTCCACAGTAAAGTGCAGAGCAAATGGCTTTTATATAATGTTTTCGGCTTGGGGTGACAAAGGCCCCCCTCCACCCCTGCCGTCCGCTATTCGTTAGCTGGTAGCAGCCAACACATATAAAACAATTCCTTACACAGCGTTTGGTTATTCTCTTCGTAAAAGAAGAGACAAAAACAATAGAGATAAAATAAAATAAATAAATAAAGATATAATGGTATTTAGTAATGATGTATGATAAAATAATTATTTTTGTATTATATTTGGTTATAGTAGATAAGGTATAAAAATATAAAAAGATATATTTTACTGTTAATATATATTGTTGTCAAACTTATATATTTTTAAAAATAAATATTTTTTTATTTTAATTTATATTAAGTGTTGAAATTAATAATACTATAACAACCCTAGTTATAAAATTAGGATTGACTTGATAGGTTAACTCGAAGCTTGGATTGGTTAGAGTCTAAGAAAAAATAAATGAATGATTGAGTCGGCCTAACTTAATAAGAAACCTCGTTCAACTTAGGATAAAACATGGATCAAAAACCCGTTGATTTTTTCTGAAAAAATTATATGGTTAAGACATGGTTGCTTTTATTGTTATTATTTTTTGGTCATTTAGGTTGACTCTCCTGACCTGTAACCTGAATCTTGCCTCGGGTTGACTCTCGAGTCAGGTTTTTAAACTACAATAATAATAATTTTGATTCATACATTGACCTAGGTTAACCCGTGTTGACCCTTCTAACCCGTGACTTAGACCTTGACCTTGTCATCCCTGGGTCAGGTTTTAAAACTATGAGAAGTACAATATTTATTCTTACATTAACATAGGCCAACTATGGCTGACCCTTCTAATCCATGACTCAGGCCTTCTTCCTGGTTGATTCCCGAATCAAGTTTTAAAATTATGATGATAATTATTTTTATTTTACATAAACTCGGGTCAGCTTGGGCTTACCCTCCTGACTACATTTGGATCGGGTTTAAAAACTATGATAATAATCATTTTTGTTCTTATATTGACTCAGGTCAATGATTAACCCCAACTCCTGACCAAGGCCTTGCCCCGGAACGACCTCTGAATCGAAATTTTAAAACTATGATAATAACTATTTTTATTATTATAATAACTCAGGTCAGCTTAACCCGTGATCTTGATCTCGACTGTTAACTCAAGCTTTGTCTTAGACCGACTTTCAAGTTGAGTTTTAAAATCATGATAATAACTATTTTTATCCATATTAAGTGAATAATTTTGAAAATAAATTTTTTTATAAAGATATTATAAAAATATATATATTATATTTAGAGATATATCTTACATGTACCTCATGTTTTATAAGTTAAAAAATTATTCTAAAAATAAATTTATTATCATATCTCTATCTCAATTTTTTTTAAGCAAACACAATTCTACTTTTATTATTTTTATTTTTATTTTAGTTCAAAACAGTAAGTAAACACAACCTTATTATAAGGATGTTGAACCGTGATGGACTCTCGATTTGCACAAAACTTTTGTGAGCACCTCCACCGTGATCAAATTCATATTAATACCCCATACCGAATAGAATATGTCGTAAAAGCCATTCATGTGGGCATCATAGACTCTCTAGTTGAAGTTGGGTCGTGGCGTATAGAACTAGATACCAAGTTGAATAGGATCCAACTCCCACCATCCATGCCGAACTAGAAACGAGTGTTTGCCAATACGCCTAGCCTCTCTTAAAAAATTGGCTATCTTATTCAGACAGCACTGCCAAATGGTCGTGTAGCATCTTGCCACGTATGCCTTTCAATTTAACTTTAAAGTATATCAAAATGATATAAAAATATAAAAAAATAATTTGAAATAAAAAAAAATAATATAAATTTTATTTTTTTTAAAATATTATTTAAATATAAAATAAATATACCCTCAATTAAAAACTATATTTTTAAGATTCAAAATACTTGGAATATGGGTGTCAGGAAATCGACTAGCAACGTCTCCGTCTTATTAAAAAATGCTTTTGATGGACAATGCCCATTAAAAAAGTCATGTGCGAGAGAGCGTGGCCTTGTAAACCCAAGCGTGCTTAAGTTTTCTTCTGGGCTAGGCGCGGTGGCCTTCCTTCTAGGCCTACGTGTCTGTTCTTTTTAAATAGCCTCTAGTTTTTTGTTAACTTTTTTTTTTAATTTATAATAAAATTAATCTTAAATAAAATTATTAAGATGATATTTAGAAATTATCCAATTGTATTATATAATTTTCAACAAGATTATAATTTTTATAGTAATATTAACAATTAATATATAAATTATTTTCTATGACCTGATATGCAAAACATTTTTAAAAAATATATTCATGAATTTTCAATAAGAAATAAAATATTTATTTTATTGTAAATTTTATACATAATTTATCAGATAAATCATTCTTTTATTTTATTTTCTTTTATAACTTCATTCAAATAATAGTTATATTTTTTTTATCGAAACATGTCTTTTCAAATTACAAAGATTTTTATTTATAAAACATAATTCTTGATAATTTTTTTTAAAATAAATAATAAAATATTAATTTTAATTAAAGATATATATTTTTCCTCACTAATTTAAATTATCGATTTTCTTATAAATATTTATTTTAATTATCTTTATTTTTTATTAAAAAACATTACTAAAAGAAGGCTTTTTTTTTCTGGAAATAAAAATAATGAATAAAAAAAATAACCTAATATATATATATATATATATATATATATTAAATTTAAATCATTACCTTTTTAACAAATATCTGTTTTAATAATCATAAAATCTGATTTATAATTAGCTATTGATAAAAAAGAAAAGAAAAGAAATAACGCCCAAGCCATGAAAGGATGGATAAAATTGCCATCAAGAAGAGAAAAGACGAACACGTGGCATGATGCAACTATATTATCATTCATTGACTTGTGGCTGTCTCCACTAACCTCTCATGCCAGGTCAGAAGTCAAAACTCTAAGTAAATTTTAAAGAGTGGTTAGGAGTTTTAAAAGTTGTTTGTTTTTTAAATATTTTTATTTTTAAATATATTAAAATATTTTATTTATTTATTTATGATATTAATAAAAGATGATATAAAAATATTAAATAAATTTAATTTTAAAAAATTGTAAGTTTTTGAAAACTTCATCCTAAACATTCTAGGATTGTTTTTTATTAAAAAAATGATATTAATTTTTTTTGTTTTGAATTACTGTTTTTATTACAATTTTGAATTATTTTAATATATTGATGGTAAAAATAAATTTTAAAATGAAAAAAAATTATTTTAATTAATTAATTTGTTTTTTTTTTTTAAAACAGCAATTACCATTATCACTAACAATACCTTAACCGACAAGAAAAACCTGGTTGAAAAAAGGTCTCTCTTGCTCTTCCTCCCCGCACACAGAAACCAACTGCAACTAGCAAGCAAGCAAACATGGGCGGCGGCGGCGAAGATATGCCTCTCAGTTTCACCCCCGGTATCCCGTTTCTCTTTCTGTCTATTACTTTTTCGGCTCTGTGTTTTGGAGTGAATGAGAGAATTGTAAACGGTGGTAAGTGGTGATTGATATACACCTTTTAATTTGCTAATGCAGCGGAAGAATCCTCGGTGGAACAAAATTCTTTGCAATCATCATCATCATCACCATCATCTCCTCCCGGGTCCTTCTCTTTTCAAAGGTATCTCTACTCACTATACTAATCTTTTGATAAATAGTTCCTTAATCTCTGTTTGGTTCCTTTTTGCTTGCCTCGAAAGTAACCACTAGAACAGAAAAATTGAAGCTACGTTTATTGCTACTGTTGAGTTTCCAAAATTAAGCATAAATGAGTGGTAGAAAAGAACTATCTTGATTGAACCTCTGATTGTTTCTGCCTAATTTTTAGCAATAGTTTGAAAAGGGTCAGTCTTTCTTTAAAACATAGAGAAAGGCCCGCTCTTTCTGTTTCTTTTATTTTCGCTCAGTACCCAATTGGGATTTTGCATTTATTTGAAAATGTAGGTAAATTGTTAAATCTGAGTCTGTTTGTGCATAGATTTCAAGAGAAAAATGAGGGTGGAACCATGGATGGAGAGTGTGGGTCGGTGTATGAAGGATCTAGAATTCCTTCAAGTTTTTTGGAACTTCAAGCCAACCAGAAGAAGGCGAGTACTGCTTACAGGGAAGTCTTGCAGAGTTATGACCAGTTGAAGGATAGAAGCAAGAGCTTGGAGGAAGGAAAGAGCAAAATCTTGAGGTATTCACAGTTAGTTTTCATTTTGACTTATTGTATTTCGTAGTTTTAGATATTGGAGGAAAAGAAAGGGATGAATTTTGAAGTATCAGTTTGCTTGCCTGTGTATGGTGAGTGAGGAACTACTCATTCAACTTGGGTGTTCTCTAGGATTTTGCTCTTGAGAGGCAAGGTCCACTGGAGAAATATCTTTGTATGTTAATTTCTGTTGGTTGTTCTGATGGTGCATTTCAGCTTATGCCATCTTATGACGATGGTTGCCTTTAATCGGGCTCCTTTTTAAAATTTTTGGATTTACTGCATGTTGGCTTTATGAAATTGACTTGGCAAATCAGGACCTTGGCTGTTTCAAGAAATAAATCTTCTTTTCATTATTATAATCATCATATTTTGAATATGTGATGTCTAATTTAAGTACACATTGTATATGATTTTCACAGTTATACTCCTGGAGGATGGATGGAGAATGTGATTGGCATGAAATTGAGTGACTTTGATGTGCCAAACACAACAGTCCTCCTCGTAATCGGTCCAAAGGGATCTGGGAAAAGCAGCCTTATAAATAGAATTTCTAAGGTGTTTGAAGATGACAAGTTTGCATCTGAAAGAGCTCAAGTATCATGTACATGCTACTTTTTTGTCACTTAAATGCCATTTAAAATCAAGATGTTGTGGATCTTTTTGATGGATGCAATCTTCACTTTTATTTCGGACAACTATTTAAGAAAGTAAATTTACTCATTTCATTTCAGTGATACTTGAAGTTATTTCTTGCTGTAGATAACTCATCTGCTGCAGATGGAACCTACTTCCTTCAGGAATATATGATCCCAAGAAGTTCAACTTCTTTCTGTCTTTATGATACCCGTGGTTTGTCCTATGACTCATATGATAGCGCTAACATGCTCAAGAATTGGATCACAAAAGGTGTTCATCATCGGGAGCTCATTATTAGGTTTGAATTTCTAGCTTCTCAGTATTAGGTTTGGCAAGCTTAGGTTTGTTTTACATTAAATAATTTCACTGCTATGATTTCCTATCAGGCCATCAGATAATTCACATTTGAGGAACCAAATGAAGTGCAAAGCTCGTGGGAATGGTTGTCAGTCCAAGGAAACCAGGATGGTTACCTTTGTCATATTTGTTGTTGATGGGCTTGCAGTTCTGAAATCCATGGATAATCTTGTAGACGAAGGGAAAAAGTATACACAGATGATTGCTAAAACTTTTGACTGCCCATATATATCGTTTAATGGTACAAGGAAATTCTGCTTTCTTTTCTTAAATTGTAACGCGTTTATGGTCAAGCACATGCATATCCTCAGAGGTTCATAGCTCCTCTTTTATATCATCTTTATATAATTTCCAAGTCAATTTGTTTTTCCAAGAGGAGCTGCTTCTTTCACTGTACAGTTATGCCTCCGGGCAGTGGTGGCCATCAGCCAAGCTTGAGAGGGTTGTGGCCTCCTAAAATTTTCAGAAAATCACTCTAGTCCCTGAATTTTAGGTTTGTTTCAAAATTATTCTAGCCCTCCAAAAAAATCTAATCCACTCTCCGTCACTGCTTCGAGGCTCTCCACAAAGTAAAGTTTCATGTCAGAAGCCCTTATGGTTCTTTGATGTTTAATTTTGTGAAACCTCTAAATTTATTTCTGACAATAACAATGCTAGACTGGTTAGTGTTCATCGCAACTTCATAAGAAATTAGAACATAATCTGCATGTCTTTCTTATATAGTAGTTTGTCCTCTAGTTATGGCCTTAGCTCATCTTATTTTCAATCAATGTTTTCTTATGTTCATATTTACATTAATTGCCTAATGTTTCCTGATTCTTATCATTGCAGATGATAAACCTGTGGTTGTTGTTACGCATGGTGATTTACTTTCACTCAATGATCGTGCCCGAGTGCGTGTTCATTTGGGGGAGCTGCTAGGTATTCCCCCTGCGAAACAAATTTTTGACATTCCAGGTGATCCCATCTGGTTCTTTGATTCTTTTCTTCTTTGTCATAATTGACCTTTTCTGTGAAATAATTGTACATATTTTTATTTGTCAGTAGGACTTAGTAACAAAGATCTATGAAGATTTAATCATAACCATTTTCTGCTTGCAGAAAGCCATGATCCAGTAACTGAATTGACAATAGTTAACATGCTGCATTATTCCCTGGAGCATGCTGATAAAAATCTTCCTCACAAACGCCAGATAGCTAAAAAGGTTTGGTTTATATCAATCATCTCTGCACTTTTATTTTTCCTGATTGGTACTTTCACAAACATTCAACAGTAGAAACTTCTATCTTTTCTTTTGAGTGGCAATGATTTGTTAATCGCGTGTCCCTGCCTGAGATGTCAACATGGAAAGTCTGTGGCATGGTATCAAGATCACTTTAACAAGATTCTTTTCAGCTGTAGGAAACACTTTCGATGTTTTTATGGCTCCCAAATTTATCTATCACAATATTACAGATCTCATGAATGTTTGTCAAAAGTATTTGTGGAAGAACTACATCCCGGGACTGATCCCACTGCATTTCACCTTATTTCATTTGGGCGGTTCCTGCTCTGCTATTTTTTATACCTACTATCCTGCAATGCACTTGTATCCTTACGGCTTGATTTAAAATACATTCATATTGAACTAAATTAGATTTGAGAAGGCTTGCACTGCTTGGAAGATCAGAACTTTCCTTCTCCTTGAAAATGACTTTCTATGTGGTGTTTTAGATGAAAATTTATTTTTTCATGCAATTGAATACTAGGGAGACTGACTTTTATAGCATCATCGTGAACAATCTGTATGTCATACGTATATTTGGATAGTGTCCAACTTGTTTTATCAAACTGAAACTGTGACATGGTACATCACTATACGTTTCTGCTACTGAATAATACTTGTCATGGCTTGTCTTTCGGCAACATAAAGTGTGCTGACTCTGATAATTTGCTTGCAGGTTCGTAGTTTAAGCCTCTCCTTGTATATCTCTCTCTTCTTCATTCTTGCAATTGCCATCATATCAATCTACATACCGCCCTTGCTTATTCAACACCCCCCTATACCAAAAGCTCATGCTGATCTCCCTCAATCAGACGCTCTGGTAGATCCCCCCTTGTCAGAAGCTCCTGTTAACGTGGATCCCCGTAACTCAGAAGCTCTTTTAGATCCCCCCAAATCAAACGTTCAAGTGGATCCCCCTAAATCAGAAGCTCTTGCAGAATCCCCCAGATCAAAAGTTCATGCTGATCCCCCTATGTCAGAAGTTCCTGTTAATGTGGATCCCCCTAAATCAGAAGCTCGTCGTTTAGATACTCCCAAAGCAGAAGCTCTTCGTTTAGATACCCCCAAATCAAAAGCTCGTGTGAATCCCCCTAAATCAGAAGCTCGCGTGGATCCCCCTAAATCAAAAGGTCTTGCCAATTCCCATCAATCAGACGATCAAATTGTAGATTGGCCTTCTGTCAGGCACTTGTGGTTAGACGAGAATTAAATGTTGGCTGCTGCTCTGCTTGTTTGATGTGTATTGGTCATACTTTGGGGACTTCTTTGTACATATATAAGTGGTTTTGCAGACTAAGAAAGAAGCAAGCCAGCTTCGAATTGGATGACTTGTGTCACAGTGAGTTTTTGTTGTATTTGTGTAAATTATATCAGAACTGATGATTAAGGGGTCGCAGCCCTAGCTCATTGAAATGTTGTTCTCATATTTCAGGAAGGCATTTCTAATTTTCATTTTGCATCTCTCAGTTTTTCTATTGTTTTCTCTTTTTTGAGCAGTAGGAAAATTCTATGATGTTAGCTCTCTCTCACGTCTATAAGTACAGCTTGCTGAAGGAAGAAATTTTGAGTAATCTTGTGGTCTGACTCGAATTAAGAAGTTGAGCAATGGAGCAGCATCCCAGTTCTGTCCTTGTTGCTAGTTGCTGCTACTAAGTCTTCAGCTCCAGCTGAAAACAACACAAACTAGATTTCCAATGAATATCTAGCTTGCATGTGCCACACATTGAACCAGCTTCATCTTTCCTCTGACAGAGACGTTAAATTCTCGGTTCCAAGTGCCTGTCAGTTGCCTGTTACATTGCGGAAAGGCCTTGCAAGCCTCTGAAAATTGACAACAGCTGAGGGATCTGTATTATTTTCATTTCTCCAAATGCAACGCGGATTTTGCTTCCCTTTTCAACTCCTACGCACCACATACCTTATTTCATTAAAATTTCCCAGACTGCTTTTCATCAATCCTAACCTTTTTCTAATGCTAAACGTGAAATACTGGGGTGGCATAAGATTTCCATACCCAAGCATCATTCTAAAATGGCTCCATCAAGATGTCAACTGGCAGTCTCAAGGATCTACATGCAGCAGAAGCACTGTGTCAAATGTAAAGAATGTGTCAAATGTAAAGAATACCTCCGGAAAAGAAAAAAAGAAAAGGCAAGTGTGGGACGAAAATTTTAGAGACTATTCAGACCAAAAAAAAATGGAAAACTAGTTTTCTAGATTTCTAAACTAGTAAAACACATTTTAGAGATCCTCTACCGTTTACCTTTACTTGTTTTCCATTATTCTCCGAACAAAGAAAAAACATTAATAATTTATGTCAGGAAGTGTTATAAATATAAAATATCATATATATAGCGACAAGATAAATACAACTCCAGTACTTTTTGTTTAATATGACCTTATATTAGCCTTTTGATACGTGGGGGTTGAATGTTCAAGATAAATACACACCACATTATAGTCAGAGCTTCTACGGATGTAACTCCTTACTCTATGGTATATGGGATGCAAGTTCAATTTTTTTCATTTAATATATATATTCTTTTCATTTAGCAATGTAAAAGATTATATATATACATAAATTTATATCATAAATTTATTTTTACAAGTTAACAATATAGTTTTTCAATGATAATTTTTTACATGATCATATTTAGTTAGCCCTTTTTTTTTGGAGTTAAATTTGAAGGTCAGAAGGCTCAGTTCCCATGTGATGATGGGATTTCTAATTGTTTTGTTCCATTGACAGAAACTGAATAAATGAACCTGCATGCGAGTCTTGGTTAAAACGAGAGTACTGCCGCACCAGTCACCAGTGTGCCTTTCAATGCCGTGATACAGGACGAAGAAAAGGTTTTAGATAACCGAAACTTTATCAGGGAACAAAGTTATTCACCCTTTGTGATTTCCAGTGCATTCATCAAAACTTGCCAAGAAATTTGACTGTCAATCTTCTGGCACGCAAGTTCCAGAGAGAGAATTAAATACAAAATGAATCCTCAAGTTCCCAGAGTGCACTATATAAGCACCACCCCTCTCTTATTTTTTTGAAACAGAAGAGTGATACTTGACACAAAATCTTTCACTTTCACTGTTAAAAAGCTATACAACGAGGCCAAGATGTCTGGACCCAACAAGTCTTCGGGTATACCAGGTGGTGGCGATGCAAGCAAAGCTCCTGCAATTGGGGCTCCTGTCACTGGTTCTGTCACTGGCTCAGGAAAAGATGGGACCATGAAAGCTCCTGGTCAAGACGTTCGCATATCTAGGGATGCTTTTGAGAAAAACCCTTCTGGATATTTTCATGACTTGCACAAGAAGTAGAAGATGCATGCGGAGTCTGTCTTTAAGTCAAAAGAATAAATAAAATGGTTGTTCTTTCTTTCAATGCTAATGAAATTTAAAATGCTGCACTAGCAGCACTTATTTCTAGTGCTTTATCTTCTCTTTTATCTGTTCTTTATGAGAATTTAAAGTATGATTTCAGAAATCATCTTGTTCACATAGCTTTTCTTAAGTCGACATGCATATATTTATGATATCTCCTTAATTCCGCTTAAAAGAAAAATAATTCTTCAGAGCTTGTACTGAAACAAGTAAGCAGACCATATACTAGTGTTTCATGGTGTGCTATTTCTCTGTGCTCGTTTGCTGGCGGAATTGTTCATGTGGCCACTTGGTTTCAAGGTCATTTATCATCCTTTCTTTGCCAAGCCTGCCTTCCTTTATTAGTGTTCTCATTTCTTACCAAGAATTCATCATCATTACCAAGAATTCATGGCCACTTGGCAATGAAATTCGTGTGAAAACCAGAAACACGACAAGGCAGATATTTACATTTCATGCTGTCAGGGCTAAATGTAATTCTGCCAAGAACATGTAGCTAACCTTAAATTTAACAAGTGAAAACTAGGTGGTATCATAGAGTATCATGCTAGCATGTAAGGAATCCTGACAAATGAGGTATAATATGTTGAAAACCAGGTGGTATCATATAGATTGATTATGAAACTAAAATTTCATTACAGAGATTAAAGGAAGCACATTCAAAATATGATCCAGATGCATTGATTCCAGTTTATCCAGATGAGAAAAAATCCAGAGTCAAAATACTGGGATAGCGTAGGATTTTCATACCCAAGCATCATTCTAAAATATCTTCACCAAAGATGTCACCTGGGAGTCGAGCATCTTCACGCAGCAGAAGCACCGAATCAAATGTAAAGAATAGCCCCGGAAAAGAAAAGAAAAGAGCAACTGTGGAATGAAAATTTTAGAGACTGTTCAGATATTGAGAATGCTCTAATTTCTTAGAAAACTAAAGTAAGATTTATATTGAGTTGGAAAAATAATTTAAAAGTTCTTCACCGTTTTTCTTTATAAGTTTTCTACTATTTTTCAAATAAAGAAAATATATGAACAATACAGTTTTTTTTCTTTTATATATTAGAACCTTTTAATAATATAAGAGATTAAAATTATATTTTTTATATTTCATATTTAATCAGTGCCGGGAATTCAATTATATTATAAATGTGATATAAAGATATTGACAACTGTGAATGAAACTATAAATTCAGATATTGACATTTTAGAAAAACTGATGAAGTCAGATAATAGAAGACTATAACTTAATGTTCATAATATAATATTTATTAATCTGAAAAACTTTTTCTTTATAAGTTTTCTACTGTTACAATATTAATACACACACACAAGTACCTTTTCTCAATGTAAAAAATCAAAATTATTTTTTATATATTTCATATTTAATTGGTGTCGGGAATTTAATTATATTATAAATTATAAATGTAATATAAAGATTTTTTTTTTTTGAGTTAACAATGGGAGTTCTGGTTGTTTTTTTTCCATTAACTTAAACTGAAATAAATGAACCTGCATGCAAATCTTGGTTAAAACGAGACGGCCGCACCAGTCACCAGCGTGCCTCTCAATGCCATGATACAAGACGAAGAAAAGGTTCTAGATAAACGAAAACTTTATCAGGGAACAAAGTTATTGCCCCTTTGTGATTTCCAGTGCATTCATCATCAAAACTTGCCAAGAAATTTGACTGTCAGTCTTCTGGCACACAAGTTCCAGAGAGAATTAAATACAAAATGAATCCTCAAGTTCCTAGAGTGCACTATATAAGAACCACCCCGCTCTTATTTTTTGAAACAGAAGAGTGATACTTGACACAAAATCTTTCACTTTCACTGTTAAAAAGCTATACAACGAGGCCAAGATGTCTGGACCCAACAAGTCTTCGGGTATACCAGGTGGTGGCGATGCAAGCAAAGCTCCTGCAATTGGGGCTCCTGTCACTGGTTCTGTCACTGGCTCAGGAAAAGATGGGACCATGAAAGCTCCTGGTCAAGACGTTCGCATATCTAGGGATGCTTTTGAGAAAAACCCTTCTGGATATTTTCATGACTTGCACAAGAAGTAGAAGATGTGGAGTCTGTCTTTAAGTCAAAAGAATAAATAAAATGTTGCTGTGGTTGTTCTTTCTTTCAATGCTAATGAGATTTAAAATGCTGCAGTACTAGCAGCACTTATTTCTACTGCTTTATCTTCTCCTTTATCTCTTCTTTATGAACATTATAATTTCTGCAATCATCATGTTTATATAGCTTTTCTTAAGAATCTGTTGGATGTTCATGGGCTGTTATTTCTCTGTGCTCGCATGCTGGCTCATGCATGTGGGCAAAAAGAAATTAGAGATCTTATCCCATGCTAAGAATCTATGTAGTTTCTATGTCAATGGTCATTTCTTTAGCCAACCCTGCCTTCCTTGATCAATGTTTTTCTACCAAGCATTCATTATAGAGAAAAAAAACTAGCAGTTAACGAATATATATATCAGTTTGGCTATGAAAATTGAGTGAATCAAAACTAGAAATATATATATTTACATTTCGTACTCTCAGGTCTAATGATTCTGCAACATGGTACAGCAGAATTGAAACATCTCTCCTGGCGTACGTAAATTGTTGGGTTATCCGATATCTGTTGTGTAATTGGTTTTGAGTGTGATAAATTTTTTTAAAGTAATTTTTGTTTAGAAACATATTAAAATAATATATTTTTTAAAGAATTATTTTTAATATTAATATATTAAAATTATTCAAAAACTCAAAAAAAAAAACTTAATTAAAAACTAAAATAAATTTAAAAAAGAATTATTCTACATTATCAAACAACACCAAGAACATGTGAGGGAAAAAAAAATCCAGGAACAACTAAGTCTCGTATTTAATAATATCATAGTCAAGTTCTCAACTTGTCTATTGTTTTTTATATTTAATTAGATTCATAAATTTTTATATTTTCATATTTAATTAGTTTTTTTAAAATTAAATTATCCATAACATCATAATATAAACTATACTTATTTAGCAAAGATTGTAGCATGTCCATGCATGTCACCTAGATATTCAAAACATGTATTGACTTTTCTCCAGTTACAGGCTACTTGACAAGGAAGGGAGAAAGACGACAATGATTCATGCATGTTTGATCATTTAGTAATAATCTTAACGTTTTATGATTATTCTAGTTGCTTATTTGGGGATTTTAAGGTTGTATGATCCTACTTAGGTTTTAAGTATTATTTGGCAATATGAATATTTAATTCTCACCTTGAGAGTGAAAATCCAATTATTTATCAAAGACATCATTTATTATTTTGTCTTGTGCTAATGAGTATATGGGATCTGGATTTATTGATATTTATATTTTATTTATTATTTATTAAATAAAAAATTTAAATATTTATAAATTATTTTTCAGGTTTTGGATATTTATTATTTAATATTCAATAAAAAATAAAATAATTAACATATATCTTTGAAGTATGTATATTAAATAACAAATATTATTTATATGTGTATTTTATATTAGTATTAAAGCATGTATACATTCAATTTAGGTTCAAGCGGATTTCATGTCACATTGATAATATTTATATTCTATCTAATAGATAAAATACTTATTTATTTGGGTTGAGTGAAATTAATATCCATTAAATTCAGATTAAATTTTCATCCAACATGGATTATACTTTAGTTTTGAGAAATGTAAAAATCTGTAAATTGAAGATAAAATAGGAAAGATAATTTTTTTTTTCATGTAGTTCATTTAAAAAGTGGACAACATATGAAAAATATCTAAAAAGAATTGTGGATGGTGCAAGTGCATGGCAGGAGCATTTAGCATTTAAAATTGGAATAAGGAAATTAAAATAAACTACTCTCTTATTTTCACTTCTATTTATGGGTAATCAGAAAAATCTTCCCACTTCATCGTTGCTACATGAAACTCAGTTCCTCCTCTCTGCTAGATAAATCAATCTATGACTGCTATATATATGAAAGAAACAAGAGATAATAAAAGTAAACATTCAGAATTTCTATTTCTTTTTTATTTTCTTTTTCACGTGATGAACTTATTCAGTCACATGTCTAACAGGAAAGTTGTGCCAAAAACGTAATCATGAAAGATGACAGGCCTTAAATTTCATTCTAGGGGTCGTGCAAAAGAAATATGCAACCAGGAAAAGGCGTAGGAATTAGATCAAACCACTTGCGAAGACACACTAGCTAAGTTTGAATTAGAATCCTGATCCTCCTGAAGCAGGATTTGGAATGTTCTGCAAAAACTTGGCCCTTGCGGCGGGGTCGGTTGAAAAGAGACCAAGCACAGCAATTGTAGCTGTACTACTTCCAAATTTCTCAATACCTCTAGAAATCATACAAGTATGGTTAGCCTCCACAACGACCACCACATCTCCACCTAATAAGGATGAAGCAGTCTCGGCAATCTGCCTGGTAAGTCTTTCCTGTACTTGGAGCTTGAAACCATAAAAACGTACTATCGACTGTAAACGAGATTTAATGACAGGGGTGATTTCTTCAGCATAGTACCCAATATGCACAACACCATAAAAGGGAAGTAAATGATGCTCACACTGGGAACAAAATGATAGATTCAGCTCGGTATACATCCGTTTATCATGGCTGACTTCCCCATTTTGTTTAAGAGGATCCATCCTGCCACAAGCAAAGCCATTCAGTTTCTTTTCCAGATTTGCGTTTTGGAAATTCATCAACCACTTGACAAAATGACTAGGAGTTCCAGCAAGCTCTTTCCGTAATGGGTTTTCACCCAAAGAGATGAGAATTGAAGTAACTGCTGTAACCATTCCTGTGTTGGGTTGTCCGGTAACTTCAGCACTCGAGGAATATTGGGACGGACACCAACACTGCTGCTTTGGGTCTTTCATCAGAGTTTTATCCACATTTATTCCTCTGAACTTCAGGAGACTCAAAAAATCATCCCAAACATCAGCAAAATCATTTTCAAAAACACCTGAACCTGAATGGACCAATGCCTTAACCCAACCTTGGCGATTGGAGTCAAGGAAAGGTGGCTCTATATCTGGGAAATGAATATGTGAACATTGGAGTATGACGGCAACACCAGCTGGCTTGATACCAAGATGCAGAGCAGAGCAGATTTCATCTGCCAAACGCTGTGGGTCTTGGAGTCTTTTGGCAAACACATCAGCAACTCTTGAGAGCTTGCTTAATCCTACAACCCTCTGACCAGATGGGACATAACCTATTTGACACTTAACCTGGAAAGGAAGCAAGCAAGATTCGCAGTATGAAAACAGGTCAAGATCCCGAACAATCACAAGCCCGCCTGCTCCGCCTGCATGACCAACTGCATCATCCAAACCAACTTCTGGAAACAATGCACTTTGAACAATGTCCTTTGCCTTTTGTTTATAGCCTGAAAAATACGATAAAGAACTTGCCACAATGAGTACTTCGCAAAGTCAAACTTCCATCTCCAAATTAATCCTATTTAAGAAGCAATCACAATAAATAATACATCCACATACAATTTTTTGGTTTTTTGAACCAAAAACTCGTTTCTTTCTCTTCATTCTGCATCACAATCATCACACAATTTCAGATGATATTTTACACTACACAAGGAGCCATTTAGAGCTTATAAGTCAGTGCATCTAAGCCGCGCATAGAACACAACCATTTTCTTATTGTGGAAGTGTGTCGATGCATTTGTGTATTTGTTACTTATTATCAATTTATGAACAAAGGATCAACTTCAGACCGCGATCAATCCTACCACCAGAGCCTGCCTAGCTCCATGGTGCTACTGTGGAGTTGGTTGTGAGAACTTGAGACCAATCATAGAATGTAGAGGTCATACACATTTGTTTTTGCATAAACCAAGAAAAAAGGGACAATAAATGCGACATTAAAATGGAATGATATATGAACAAGACAACTTAGGTAACTCAAACTGAACCTCATCAAAGAATGCCTCAAAAGAGAATCCGTAAACTCCATGAGAGAAAAATAAATCAGTCATCACACAGGCCAACAGGGTTAAAAAAAAGAGCCAAGGAACCAACCAAAGACAAGTTCTAAAACGCCAAAAGCAAAATACAACCATGTAGTGGCAACTATTGTTTAGGGCTGGAACGTAAGCATGAACATTTCCTAGCCAAGTGTGTTTAATTCAGATGAGAGTTAATGATTAAATTAATAGCAGGCGTGGAAACAAAGTTGGAATTTGTTGGGATAATAACCTTTGGTTCCTTCTCGAAGCGCCTTGGCAACGCGAAGCGGGGTCTTTTTAAGGCCTTCTCTATTAATGTCCTCGCCAAGACCTTGCAAAAGAACTTTCACAGCATCCTCGATAGCTACAGTCTCCGGTTGGTCCTCAAATCCCAGATCAAGGCAATCAAGTTCCACTCCATTCTCAATCTCTTTATTGAAATGTTCCTCATCCAAAGCGCCCATTGACAAACCACAAATACCACCAACTACACCAACCCCAGATCCCAAAAGATATAAAAAAAAAAACCAAAAAAAGAGTTTACTGAATCAAATAGTCACCAATAAGCCGAAGAAATCCAATAACAAATCAGAATGAATGTTAAAAACCAAACTTTTATGAGAAATTATGATAAATTTGAAAACTTTTAAGCACCCGGATGCCAAAACAATCAAAGGGATAAGGGAAACAATCTTTTCAGGCACCCAGAAATGAATCAACAAGAAAATTCAGAATCTGAGCTACCTGCTGAAGAAGAAGAGCAAAAGAATGATGGACAGCAAAGAAGGTATGGTTTAGGGGAGGTGCTGAAAGCAGATGTGATAATAAGTATATATGGCTTACAGGGAGGTAGGGAAAGACAGTGAGGGGGGAGGGAAGAAGGCGACGCAAAGGAAAGCAGTGGCCAGGGGTGGTGGTGGTGTGGAGAGAAACGTAGGGTAGCCGTTGATCTTAGAAATTTGTGGATCCTTTAAGCTCTCTTCCGAATGATAAATTTTTAGTTGCTCTTTATTTATTTTATTTGATAAACGTAGGGTGGCTGCTGCACTATCGCTATCTTTTACTTCTTCTTTGTACCTTTTCTCTACTTCCTTTATGTCACAGAAAATTATAGAATTAAATTATAAATTAGTCATTTTAGTTTTGAAAAGTTAATTAAATAGTTTTTTAAATTCCAGGAATTTCCTTGATTAGTGTTAATCAAGCTTAATTTAGTAGTGTTTTATTTCCTATTATCTTCTCATCAATACTGTCATGCTTTTTATTTAAAAAAATGTTTTTAATGTACTTGAAAACATAGAAATCATATATATATGTGTGTATATATATATATATTTTTTTTTTTTTATTAACGTGTGTGTATATATAATATTTTTAAGACTATGAAGACTAACCAATTATTTTTTATAAATTACAGGGACTAACTTTTTAGGAGAGTGATTTTGCGAATCTATGACCCTCTGACGCCAGCTGGGGTGATGCCAAATGCCTGTGTAGTGATGGCAGTTGGTAATGGTGGTGGGACCAGAAGATGGGTAGGGGAGAATAGGACAGCCACCACCACCAACCCACGTACCAGACTTTCATGGATTAAGATTTTCCGTGTGATCCGGATCTAAGATGCCCGATACCTAGAAAAAGCTGTGAGGGATGCGGTTTGAAAAAAAAAAAATCATCGAGTTAATCGTGGATTACTGATAATTTGAATATATTATTTTTATTTAAATAATATTATTTTATTTATTTTCTTAAAAAAAAATTGGAATTGACTGAGATGATTTTTTTACTATTTTATTTTTTACTTGGACAGTTTGATTAACAATGGTTTTATCGATTTTGTTGCGCTTAAAATTTACTCAGGCTCAAATTGAGTTGTGAATTTTTTGAATTATCTTGTTTGTTGAGTTGAGATGAGTTGAATAATTATAAATAATACTATATTTTTTATTAGGATAGTTTGATTAACAGTGGTTTTATTGAATTAATTGTTTTTTTGTTGAGCTTGAAATTTAGTTCAGGTTACATTTTGAGTTTTAGATTTTTAAAATTTTTATTATTAACGTGAGTGTTCGAGTCAGTTTGTGTGTACCTTAATTAATCCCACAGATCCTAAAAATAACAATAATATAAATCTCCGGTGGTTGAATTTTCTTATTGGATCAAGTTGGACATCTATAAATGATACCATATTTTCAGTTGTGTATTTGTGTTAAATGCTCAGCTTAGTTCTTATTAAGTGTCTGTTTGGAAATGTGATTGCGATTGCTTTTTAAAGTATTTTTTACTTGAAAATGTATTAAAATAATATTTTTTTTTATTTTTTAAAAGTTATTTTTGATATCAGCGTATCAAAATGATTTGAAAAAACTAAAAAATATTAATTTAAAATAAAAAAATAATTTTTTAAAAAATACTTTTAAAAAATAAAAATAAACAGATGAGTGTAGATTAATTGTTTTTAAAGGAGCCGTACATTAAAAAGAGCTCAAAGGTTTTGAAAAAATATTGTAGCTTCACAATAAAAAGATATTGTTCATTAAAACAGTATAATAATAATTTTTCTTTTCCATTTAAAAAATTTAACAAGGACTAGATATTGTCCTAAATGAATTAACCTCAGATCGTGTTTTACAATTATGTATAAAATTGATTGACGTGTAAGATGATAACAAGTCTTAGGTTTCACCTTCCACAGTGTGTGTAAGAACCCCCCTCCTATTTTTCTTTGACCATAAATTCCACATTTATTAAATTTTTTTTTTAGTTTAATATGAATTCGGGTCAGTTTACATATATTTTTGCTAATTCTATATTTTATTTAATGAAATTAAAATCATAGTTTTTAAAAAATTAATTTGAAGTTGAATTAATTAACAGTCAACCTAGTTTAATTTTAAAAAAATCAAAATAATATAGTTATTTTTTATAAAAAAAATTAAAACACGCGGGTTTAATAAACTCCATCTATTTTTTTTTCTTCTTCCGAAAATTTCAGCCATAGGGTCAAGTACACAGGCCCGAACTTCGACTGCCTAATCTGGCGAATCAGAAGAATTTGGAACCTTTTTGGAATGAGAAAGGGCAAACAAAATAGTGAGGTAAAGGCCCTCTGCTTGATGAAGACATCCCATTGCTTGAGAAGAGCGTGGAAGACAATGGCTGCAACTTGTAACAACGAAGGTGGTGGGAGAGAATCGTTGAATGAAAGATATTGGAGGTCAATGCACGTTATGTGTATCTTTGCAATTGTGGTTGTGTTTTGAGAAACGTAATTTTTAAAATATCATTTTTTGGTGTGTGGTTGTTTTATTTAAATTCGTGGTTGAATTGAATTCTTCATCAAAAGCATGTTGATATTATTTGGCTGAGAACATGAAATGAAATGACCAAATAAAATATTAATTTTTTTATACATGATATTAAATAATTAATACATATTTAAGATTAACAACTTGTAAAATTAAAAATTCTAAAATTCTCTATTCAAATTTGAAGCAATTCCATCTCGAACACAATCCATATGCGAAATCATGTTGCCTCTATATATTTGTGATCGTGAAACAAAATTACATGAAAAATCCTGAGGCATGAAATTAGGATGATGTTCAAACTCATTACAAGCAATATCTTGTTCGGACTTCCTTCTTATGTAATTATGAAAAGCCATTTATGCAACAACAATCTACATATGTCTTATACGGAAACACTAACATGTTTTGCAAAATTCTATCTTTTTTTCCACACCCCAACAATTCGCTCAATTACACATCAAACTGAGGAATGAACCTGGTTGAATAACTCCTCCCGACTTCTCGGCTAGCCTCGACGATGAAATTCTGAAATATGATATCTTTCACCTCTATATGGACCCAGAAATTCATATTCACTTGGATAATTAGAGTCAATAACATAATACTTTCCTGCATTCACCCAAGACATTTAAAATAAAAATATTTTCAACCATGCGCACCAAAAATTAATTAAATGAAAATTTTTTAGAAGCTTTATTGTTCAATCCAAAATATCTTTTGGCGATTTTGAAAATTTGATATTTATAAATAGCCTCATGAAAAATTATTGTGTCATGTGCACTACCTTCTTATCCAGCCCAAAGAAAAGTAAATTGCATGTCGAATCTACATGTTGTCGTAATGTTCTGCATTGGTACTCATTTCCTTTCAATAAATGGTATTTGATTCTCCTGGGACACATAAGCACACACATGTGTGACATTAATTACTCCTACATAATTCTTAAAAAAAATTTTAAAACATTAATTGTAAATGAATTACCAAATGGATTATATAATGAAACTGAAAAGACAAATATATTCAATCGTTGATAATCTTAGATGTTACCTTAAAATATAGCATATATCCCAGGATCATAATGATTTCTCGTGGTGTAGTTAAAAATTCTAAATCAACTGGTTTTATTATTTCAACTAGTAACAAACACACAACATTTAGAACCTTGTTGAATTACTTATTCATTGTTTCACTGGAATATTGAAATCTCTTCTGGACCTCCCTATTAGAAGCGCTCAACGCTAAACTATAAAGAAACATGCCAACTTTTTCTATAACACTCATCCTCCTTGATAGTTTCAGTCCATACTGTGTTTCTAAACAAAAAAAAAGACTTTGAAACATCGTTGCATCCATCCTAAATATATTTACACAACGTATCCAATACTCATTTAAAATTTCATTCAACCACTGCTTTCATGTGTACAATCATGTGTACAATACTAGTTTACAACGATCAAAATCTCTATGCCAAAATGAATCGTCAGCAGCGGTGTCATCATCTTCATTATTGTCGTCATTGTCATCATGTCGTCTACATTATTATCATTAGTATTACACTAAAACTGATATGACTACCACTATTCCTACCAACATAGAAATGTGAAATATATTAAGCGACATTGTTCATGACATTTTCATACTCCCTTCCAAAAAGGTCATTAAATCAATTTGCATCCATATCAATAATTTTAATTAAATAAAACAACATATTATTTGTTTTTGTTAATGTACACGTGTTATAAGCTTTACGTTCAAACCTTAATAAATCGCATTACTTTTATAGCAAATATCTTTTTTATAATTTTGTTAAGCCCCTTTAATTTTACAATAAAAAACACTTTGTACACTATTCCTTCCTATTTCATTGATTTATCTTACTATTTTGTTTACAATAAAATCCACCGCTTCCTAAAATCTTAAACAATTAATATGTCTTACAAGCAATCTGTAATTAGTCAATTATTACTATTTTGTTTGTGCAGAAAGTAACAATAATATTATTAAGAAATTGGGTCTAACATAAAGCATGAATATACAATAAAAGAAAGACAATTTACTACAATAAAAGATGCAGATTGATATACTTTAATGAAAATTCTTTGAGAGAGTCAAAGAAGATGAGTTATACCATATATGTATTTGAAAGAGATGTGTTCAACTTTATTGAAATAGTGAATTATATAGGCTGAAAAAAGAAACACCTGTGAACATACAATACAAGCACACTCCATCAGGCATTCAAACCTAAATTTTTCACCTAAAAGTCTTATGTTCAACATGTTACAATAAATAACAACACAAAAGCATACTCAACACTTACTGGAAAAGTCAAGAAAATATTGGTTATAGAGTACACAACTACAAGTCTTTGCTAACAACACAACAAACACACAGTACACATGAAAAACAAATATGGTATGTCCTCCTGAAGACAATAAATAAAAACTAGCAATAAGCAGTACATACAAAACTCCACAATAATAACACCTTAATCATGCAATGACAACAACAACATAAAAGACAGCAACACAAACAGTTATGTGTTAATCTGTCTCTCATAAAAATTCAACAAAAACACAAAGAAACCATATTGCAAAAAAAAGTTCACGCACTGAAAATCAATTTCATAGAAGGCAAAAGTAAACAAAATGTTAGGTCTAGATATACAATGCAACTGAAATTAATATTACGTATATACATCATGTAGCAATTAAATAAACAAATCAATGTAATATATGCCAAAAATATGCATGATTCTTAACATTTAATTTAAAATTTCTACTGCTCTTAACAATAAAAAAAAGTTTTGAATTCTAAGAATCAATTGCAATGTTAGTTATCTAAAATGTGTATGATATATTTTGGGTTTCACATCAATATCAAGTAATCTATAATTGAAGTTCCCTTCAAAGATTGAAATGTACCTCATGGTTTAAGGTTTGATCTCCTCTGAAATGTTAGTTTTAACCATTGAAGTTTTTTTTTCATAGTTCCAAGTGTTGCTCACATTTCTCTTATACTTCTACCCATGAAATATTTAGTGGTGAAACAACAAAATTCACTCCCCAAAACAACTTCATTTATGGAATGAAACTCCGTCATCACTTCTTGAATGTTGCACCCTTTCCTATCCATAAAACCAAATGTGCAGTCACTTCTTGTAGAGACACTGTCAACCAATTTATCTAAGTGCAAAAAAAGTTATGCTCTCATCCTAAAGCCTTTCTTTTTTTAACACTCTTATTGAAATTTTGAGTGGTTTTTCTCTTACCACTACTACTAAGGTTACTAGTATTAACACTAACATTGACACCAGCAAGCATATTGTTGATGTCGTCAACAAAGTTTGGTATACTATCTTTCTTGGAATCTCCACTACCCTCTTCTGGGTTAACATCTTCATTAAATATATTTTTGGTCTTATCACACACTCCAACATCACCTGAAAACATTCATTGAGAAGGTGCCCAAGCAAACTTACCGATAGCCACAATGTTTGTAAACATGATATCATATTCACCACAAAGAGCTGGCTCGATACCGGAATGCTTGAATTTCTTAGCTCCACATATTTCTTATAAATAAAAGAAACATTAATTTAAATGAATATGAAGGATTTAAAAATAAAAATTAGAGGATTGTAATTAACTTTGAAGATTGTTGCAATAAAATCAGACATGGATCTTAGATTTTCACCACTCATCAGTGGCATAAATAGTTCTCAACTCTAAACTTTGAGCAGTTTACTCTTTAAAGGTAGTAGCGATATATTTCTAACCAACCTTGTCAGAATAAATGTTGGGTCTCATTCCATTCTTTATTGTCTTTATACAAATGTCATAAAATAAAAGTAGCATCTCTATAGTCCAACATGTCTTATCTTGAGATTGAGACTCTTCCATGTTCTAAGCTGAAATGAATTTTCTAACATAGAATTAAGCAATTAATTTTTTTAATTCTATATATTAAAAATGAATTTGTAGTGTTAATAAATTATTGTTAATGTTGTCTATGAAAATCTGGGTAGTTTTCAATGCTACTGTTTTAAGCATTATTGAAGTTTCGTAAATAAGTTTAGTGATTGAGATCTACAGTTACAAACTTATATGTTGATGTAATAAAGAGTTAAATTACCATATTTTAGTGCAACAAATAATATAACAATAGTCAAAAGCTCAAAACAGTAGCCAAGGTACGAAAAATATAGGGTTGTCATAAAGATGTAATGTTAATAAATTAAAGTTCATGTTGTTTATGACAGTTACTAAAGCTCAAAATTAGTTATAGTACGTAAAAAAGAACTTTATAATGAAGTTTTGTGTTTTATGAGTGGTACTATAATCTTTATTTCTAATGTAATATACATTATGATTAGCAAAGCATATTGATGAAAATAAAATAATGGCAAGGAAATGTAAAGTACAGTAGAGTATAACTATATTTAATGAAATTGCAATTAACTAGTAGTTGTAATACATCATTGTTCTACTTCATACAAACATTAATTAATTATTGTAATGGATCAAATGATTGTTTAAGTGTTATGTTTGCAGCTTCATCATCTATTTTTAAGTTAATTAAATCTCTACATCATAGAAAAGACTACATTGACATGTTTAAACTATGTATCATAAATCAAAAGACAATAATGCATCACAATTAGAGCATGAGTTAAAAATCGTAAGTGTAAATTTTATAATGATACAATGTCATTCAACATACAACAATTTATAACATAGTATAAAAAGAATCAAAATTTTCCTAACATGTTATGTAATGAGTTTCACAGTCCAAACAACAATACTTTTTTTTTTAGTTTAACGTGAGTGTCTGGGTCAGCTTGCGCGCACCTCGACTAATCCCACGGGCCCTGAAGCTAACAACCATGTAAGCCTCCAGTGGCCATCATATGAGCAATCACATGGCTCAAACTTGACACCACAAAGGGAGCAAACCTCTTGGTCCCAAGCTCTTACCACTGGGCCACCACCTAGATGGTTACCGTGGTTGCTCATATGATGTAAATGAATTTTGAAATACCGTGACAAACAAATATGTGTTTAATAAGTAAAACAATATTGTATGTTGCCTTTTTTTTTGGCTTAATAGTTAAATTATCTAACTTTGAACTTTTATGTTTTCTCTTTCTTGTATGAATTTTTCTATCAATTTATTTCTTTTCTATAGGCTTTTGAGAATCATTTTATAGGTTTTGAATTATTTTTGTATAAAGGTCGAAGAAACTAGAGAATATATGCCTATTAGGGAATCAATATAACAATAGCATTTTTTCATATCTAATTGGATTTTCATCTCTCAAGTTTCCGGAACTATCATAGAATCAATTGTCAGGATTAGATTATTTCTATAGTATCAATTAAATCGTCTAGCTTTGGATATTTTCCTTTTTTCATGTTTCTTTGATTTTTCCTATGTTACCAGTTTATTTCCTTCCAGTAGTCTTTTGACATATAGGAGATTGATTATCTAGAACTTAAACAGTCACTTGATTTTTTTTTTAATAACCATGCTTACAACCAAAAACAATTTAGTGAAAGTAGGATCAAAACCAACATTAGTCTTTATTGAATTTGTGTTGCATTGATACTGACTAATATATTTAAGCAAATACTCCTTTTCTCTCAATTCAGTTTGATTCCTATGTTATAATATCCAGTACTTGATTTTAGTTTCTTGCACCGTATTAATCCCACTAATAATTTTTATGAGTAATTTTTTTTTGTTTATGTTATGTCTTTTCTACATCATTTACAAAATCTCAGCTTTTTACATCATTTCATCCATTCATATGTTTTTTGGAACTCAAAATAATCGAAGCTACACTTTAAACCTTTGTTCATTTACTTTATGAAATCAAAATCAATAAAGTTATCGATCTTCTAAGTAATGCAACTAAGAAAGAAAAAGATTAGAACCATTTATTGTTTACCAGAACTATCAAGAGCCGATCAACAGTTCATGCAACAATAAATAGGGATACAATTTCAATAATGAACAAGATTTAGCTAGATTTGATATTTTTAAGAACATGTACAATTGAAATTAAAGAAATATTGAAATCAAAATTTACCTAGATTTTTTTATGCACAAAACACTTGCATGTTCATGAAAAGGGGATTACAGGACTAGTGGTGGTTTTTGTAGATCTTGGTCATGGTTGGTGGTTCGTGTAGATCTGGTGTTGGTTTGTGGGTTTTATAATCATCCATGGAAGAGAAAAAGAAGAGAAGAGGTCGATGAAGAGGTTGAAAAATATGGTCGCTGAGAATAATCATTTCACTAGGCTCTTAGGAGAGCAGGGAGGAGAAGAAAGGATAGAGAGATATTTTGGTTAATAAAAAATTAAATGGTCTTATGGCTTTAATTACTTTTTACACAGGAATCTTAAAGGCAGGTCAAGCTTACTTTGGATTAACTTGTGGTTGGACTAGAGTTTTCACATATGTCCTGCTTTTTTAAACCTGTGCTTTACTGTTTACCAAAAACTCATTTATTGTGGTCAAACCGCACCACATTTTCTACCATAAAAATAAACACCTTCTTAGACTTGGTTTGATGCTGGATTGGAGCATACATGAAAAGCACGTCTTAACAAGGTCAATCTTAGTGCATGTTTGTTTTTGCGGCAGAAATAACATTTTTAAAATTTTTTATTTTTTTTATATGTTTTTTAATTGTTTTGACATATTGATTTCAAAAATAAATTTTAAAAATAATAATAATATATTATTTTGATACATTTCTTAATTAAAAACATTTTTAATAACAACCGCTACCACAATGCCAAACATGGACCATTAAAAGAGATTTAAAAATTTTGACTTGAAGATTGTTTTCTATGTTTCAAAAATTTTATGATTATCAAGATATAATTATTAATAATTATTTAATAGAAAAGATAGATATAAAAAAATATAGAATAAATAAAAAGCTGTGAGAGCCACGGAGCTTATAGTTTTCACACTATTAAGCCAAAATATACTGTGAGGTCTTCCAAAGATTCCTAAATTTGGCCGTAGGCTTTTCAAAACGCAAAAGTCGAGAAAGCCTTCCTTATGGTTTTTGCGCAAACTCTCAATAGTTAAAATAAACACAATTTTTTTTTTAAAAAAAATAAATATGTAAAAATATTCCTATTAATTTTTATGAAATTGGATATGATTTTTTATTTTTTTCATCTATCTCTCTTTCATTAAATAATTATTGATAATTACATTTCTAGCCTCGTGAAATTTATCAAACGCATAAACACAATCTTAAAGTCAAAATTTTAAATTCTGTCAAGACCTGCTTTTCATGTATACTGGATTGAAAAGAACATGGTGCTGGTGAGCACCAAGCCAAGCCACCAACCCTTTTCATATGCAATTTGTGTGATTTAACGTGGACTGATCTCCTATTTCTCTTCAAATAAAGTATTTTTTATTTAAAAATATTATTTTATTTAAATATAATTTATCTTATTTTAAATTTTATCTAAAATACGATAATTTCAAGTTATTGGTATGTAGAAATTCCAAAGCACTAAAAAATAACTATTTATATTTAGAGATAAAAAATAAAAAATATATATGTTTTTCATCTTCAATGAAAGTATTTTTATGGTTGATCTCGAATTTGATTTTTTTTAAAATTTTTAATTTATTTTTCTTTTTAAAAAAACCAATTAAATAACTATTTATACTTAAAATAAATTGGTTGGATTTCTTTCCAAAATAAAAGATATCTATCAATTAAAAAAGAATAAAGTTCCAACCACCCATTAACATTAAAACGCGGGAATGAATTTCTAGCCGTCATGGACGAATCCAAACAGAGCAAGGGCAAAGGTTCGTTAGTATAGTTTGATCCTTAAATATAAAAATTATTTATTTCTTATAGTTAAAAAGTATAACTTAATATATTTAAATATTTCTCTCTATTTTTTATACATAGAGATGGGTCAAAACTATTAATTTCTAATAATTTGGATTTCACAAATATTTTTTAATTACATATCTTTAATTTTACTTTTTTAATTCAAGTGTCTATATCTTTTATGTTTTTTTAATCAATTTTCTGTATTTTATTTTTCTCGTTGAATGTAAACACCTCTATTTTTTTAATGGATATGTGTAATTCTTATCAAGAGCTCATTGTTTGTAAAATTAGAAAAAAAAATCAAAATTAAAATTTAAAAATATAACGAGAAAATTATTATTTTTATTGTTATTTTAAAATTACTCTTTGCATTAAAAAAAACTCGAAAATCCTAAATTAAATAATAATAATAACCACGACCACAAGAGAAATTTTTTCTCCTTTATTTTCATTTAATTTTACATTTCTTCTTTAACGAAATAATTTTTCTCTGTTTTTTTTTTTTATATGAATAGCGGGTCCCTTGAGCATGACATGGCACGTGTTAAAATGTCCATCAACATGTTATTAATAACGGAGACACGTAAGTGAAAACAATTAAAAATAGAGCACCCCTCGATTCAAAATTTGATAATTACAATTACTGAAATTTTCCTCAGATAAACCCTCCAGCCGAAACAATACAGAAAATTGTAAAACCCTAGTAAAGAACCAGTAACCAATGGAACCTTCATCCAGATCATGGTCTCCATGTTCAATCCACCACCACCACCACCACCACCACCATCCCTTGTGCCACCGCCACCATCACCATCACCATCCGCACTTGCTCTGCTCCCACCACCACCACCACCACCAATCTAGTTGCCCTTTATATGTAAGGCCTAGATTTGCTCTTCAAGCTGCTCAACATCCAAGACCTATTCTTTCTTATCCATTGGTAAAAGACTTGAACTTGGATTCCACTGCCAGCAAAGAAACATCTGCCCCAGTTGCCCAGTAAGTCGTGACCATCTTCTTCTGCTGCTTTTTTCTCCAAATTTCAAATTTTGGTTTCCATGTAACTGTAAGTGTTTCATGACAAACAGGGTGTTGCAAGAGCCAGAGTGCGATGTATTAGAAGAGGAGGAAGAAGATGATGATGATGACCCGATTTTCGTTCTTACAGATGAATGGAGGGAGTTCTTTGCCAGATCTGAAGCTAGGAGAAAATTAGGTAGTGTCTTTTCCTTTGCCACTTTCTGTTTGTTACGTACTATTCTTTATGTAATTTTTCTTTTAATCATCGTTTCGTTCTTGCTCTGTGTAGAGAAGCAGCAAGGCAAGAAAAAAGAGAAACACTAGATGGAATTGCTCTAAATGATATTGAACAGTATAATGCAAGGGCGTGGGCGTGAGAGATGCGAAGAGCAGGAATTGCTTACCGTTGTTGTACCTACATGGTTAATGCATCACCTCGCTTTTCTGTTTGTACTGCTTTTGCTGTGTGAAAATCGTATGCATGTAGTCCATATAGAATGTGCTACCTTTTAAAGCAGATGAAATCCTTTTCTGTAATGCAAGCAGAAATGCTACCTTGTCTTTGATCTGTGGATGATGTATCCAGTTTGCTATATTCAACGAGCAACAATCATGCTGACCATAATATGAAATTACTAGTTGCGACATCAACAAACTCTGAAAACAATAGCCTAGATGATTGGCATAACAGGGGTTTTCCTTCTATGAAGCACATGAGGGCGTTTTCCGATTTCATTTTATCGTAATTTGGCATTTCCAAGATCTAAACATGACTCAGCCTCCATGCTCATATATGATGGTTGCTAATTGGTCAACATCTGACATCATTGCTGCATTTAGTCATAAACACATTTTCATCTTTACATGGTGCTTGGGCAGGGGTGTGAAGTTTCCAAATCAAACAGGTTGAAATGAATTCAATCTTACTCATCAAAAAGCTGTTTCAATAGAATAGAAAGAATAATTATCATAACCACACAATCTCTTAAACATTGACAGTATCTCTTCCAAAAGAACCAATTTTTATTGACAAGTGCTAAGCAATTTTCATTTCCACATACTACACGGGGCCCGTAGCTGGAGCTGCAACATAGTGGAATGGGAAAACTTTTGAGTTGAGGAAATAGGCATCGCCAAACCATTTAGGGTTTCAGCTTGTTGAAAGCGGCAGCAACTCTCTCATCTGTAATCAATCTATGACTCTCATAAAAATCTAATATCTCCATTGAAATATTTTTCACCTGCCAAATCAGACACGAAGGCTCATTATTTGAAGCAACATATTTGAAGCAACATAGATCCAACATGATAAATTCAGTAAAGCTTTTTGCAGCAGTTTGTTAAATTTCAAGATCACCAGTTACGTATTGTGCATTTCTGTGTGCACGCACATGCCGGTGGGCCGGCTTAAAAACATCACTTAAAAGGTAACTTGGCCCAAGAACATATCCACCATTTGGCACAAAATCAGGTAATTCCCATATTTGAACAGGATTCTTGAAAAGTGTAAGGTGCCCCGGTATAGTGACCTTTCAGGGCATAGCTAAAGCCTTCCATGAAGACCAAGTCTTTACCTAAAGAAAGCGTAGTAAGATCGACAAGCTGGCTTGGGCGTGTTTGGAAATGCGGTGCAAACCGCGTTTCTAAAAATTTTGAATTTTTTTTTTTGTTTTAAAAAAAATAATTATGTTTTCAGATTGTTTTGATGTGCTAATGTCAAAAATAATTTTTAAAAAATAAAAAAAACTTTATTTTAATATATTTTTAAATGAAAAGCACTTTAAACCGCAACCATTACCACAATTCCAAACAAGAACTTCCACACAAGGGACATCATGCTTTATGTTTTAACAGGTAGTGGGACCTATCGCAGGCACGGAGGAAGCCTAGCCTTTTGGTTCTTAGGATAAATCGATGCTTCAGTTATCTTTCAAAGCAGAAAGTTGTGATAGTTTCAATGCAGAGTCTATCGCAATAATAGGAGGGAACAACAACAACAACCGCAAAATTGAGCTTAGAGAACTCACCACATTCATATCTACACGGAGCTCTTCAAACCATGCTGTCTTATCTTTTTCTCTATACACGCTAGCAGTGTATATGCAGGCTAAGGCAATAAGGTGTGGGGGATGTATAAGAATCAAATCCATCTTGTATGTGTCGTTCACAAGTCCCCTGTATGTCTCAGCATGGTTAATTCATTTTAACTCGGATCAAGAAATCATGATGCTGACATTAAAATAATATTTTTTTTATGATGCAATTCCTAGCATAAAAGAAGGATATGTCCACAAGAGAAAAATAAAACTTAGAAAAATCAACATAACAAATTTACTCTTCAATTTAAGGCAGCTGCTTTGAGATAGAGAAGAAAAAAGGTTTGTGCAGAGATTGGAACAAAGTCTTTTGTTTTCAGAAACTTTTCAGACTTAAACATAGTTATTGTCAATTTATTCTTTTAATATTTAAAAACCCAGGGGTGCTTATTTTTTCCATTCTGGCAACAGAACTGTAATATACAATGGCCTTCTTCACCACTAGTCTTTTCACATTTAACTTATCAGCCATTTCCAAAGGACAAAGGAATTTAAACTATGAGTTACAATTGGGATTTGTGGCCACAGAGAGAGGAGGCAGCCACCATGAACCAATCCGGACGCATGCACAATGAACATGATGATGGCCCACATGATAAGAACAATATATAAAGAGCGACAAACTAGCTCTACACACTTTTTAACGCCAACTATCAATCACCTGTAAGAAGCTCTCCCTAACACGATTGTTGTTCGGATGCCCAAACTTATGTAAAACCAACCTCATATTTTAAGGACTATAATGAAAGAATGCATCTTTTCTAGGTTAGGAGATGGGTGTTTACTTGGCCTTAGAGATTGGAACCTTACCATGTTAATTGAGTCATACTTATATCGTTCATGCCAGCATCCTGCAAAAATCTGCCAAGATGTGAAGAAACACAGGAGAAAATGTTATTGTGAATTAAGATACTCAATTTGCAAAACAGAAACTGCAATATCACAAGAGAACAATATACCACCAGTAAAACAGATTCATTGGTATTAGGTGGTATTAATGAATCTAAAGTCGTGCAATTAGGCTTCTGTAGTTAGTAACATGCAAGATAACTAATCACATCAAATTCAGCAGCCATTCATTTTAAAATTGTTGAAACCTAGTAGTGCTATTGATTAATCTAAGCTTGTGCAATTATGTTTCTGTAATTAGGAACATGTCAGACAACTTGTCATGTCCAGTTCAGCAATCAATAATTTTAAGGTACGCTTTCAGTTCTAGTAGTCCACTTAACATGAAACATGCCCCCAACTCAGACTTTCAGAACAGCTTGAAGTTATTAAACAATATGAAGGTCATCTGTCCATTAACATTTCTTTTAAATGTGCTCATATAAGGAACAGGCAGAAAATAGAAACCAATAAATACTAATCTTGTCTTATCTAATTATATAAAGATATCTAACTAATAAATAATAATCTAAACCACATAATTAACTGAGATTCATAATATGTAATAAATAAAACAAAAATGAGAATACAAAGAACAAAAAGGAAAAGTAAAAGTCTGTGTTGGAGCTTAAGCACAGCAGACATCAACCAAGATGGCATTTGCAAAAAAGAAAAGAAAAAAGCCTATATGAATCATGTTTCGATCCTTAACTTGATGGCATTGTTTAAAATGAATTTTAATGCATACGAAACAAGGCAAAGAAGATAAAATACTTACTGAGGCAATGAACGATAAGGATGAAATACAACTAAATAATAGTTAAGAGCTTCCAAAATCTTCATTTCCATCTCAAGTATGTCTTTGATCTCATATCTATGCTTGTCATCAGAATCTGTGGGGCAACAATGCCAGGTTGTAAGCATTTTAGTAGTAAATATAAGTCCAAAAACCGAAATATTTTAAGAACTCAACGAATCAATCGATCAAGTCTGCTAACAAGTGATTACATATTTTTTTGATGTAATATACAAGAAGTCTGGCTTGCACTGTGCTCTCCTCTGCTTTTGATGCCAAATACAAGCAAGTTGGGCCTACAAGACGTGGATCGTATTCTGACATACTCTTTCTGGAAGCACAACGAGAAATTAAGACTAGTGAGCGGTACTACAAAAACTACTGGCTGTTTTCTAGGCAATGCATCAGCTTTACTATTACATTTACAAATCAGAGGGCAGCTGATTAGAGAGGCCTCATGAAGAAAAAAGAGTAAGTGGATGATTAGAGATCTGAAGAAGTGGGTGAGAAAAAAAACAGGAAGAAGGCTGACAAGGCATCGCATCCCAGAAGATCACACCAATGAGAGATAGGATGGCCAAATATACATTTTGAGAAAAGAAGAAGAGGAAGAAACTTATCCATTTGCATGCAAATGGATACTAGAAATGGATGCCGAGTACTCATGAATGCCTATGATTGAAAATTGAAGAGTATTTTAGATGACTAGAAATGACAATACTACAAGAATTGGCATTCAAATCTCTTTCCCTTTGTTGGTCATCATACTCTTCTTCCCACCATCAGAAATTATTTAATACCTGGTATACAAACGCCTCATATATGTAACTGCAGTAGCAACAACCCTGAAACATCAGGCAAAAAATTAAAAACGCAACTAATTGGTGACACCTTATGAAACCAAACAAGAAAAAACAAAACGATCCCTATCAATTTAACTATGGTGATAAAATGGAATGATTAATGACCGGGGCATCTGACCTGGAATTCCAAATATGGGGTATTAGACAAGACAAGAAGAGCAGTATATAAAACTTTTAAAGAAAAAGTTCAAACCTTTGCCTCACTTTAACATTTTGAGCCAATTTGCATATAGCTGAGGGGAATAGAAAATCGAAAGACGCAAATTAGCAAATGCCATGGTGAATAATACACAAGAAAGAAAGGGAAAAAAAAAAACACTATCAACTGATGTGGGCGCATGTATATGCGAATTCCAATAAAAGTAGTTGTAAGAATTGGATTGTTAAGACCAAACATATATAAACAACAAAAACCCATGTCGCAGAATTTCGGTTACAATCTCATAAGCCAAGAGAAATCAAGATTTCCTAGGTGAAATCTAACAGAATAAGAAACAAACTCAATAGTAAACATAATAATATTGAAAAGGATAGGAAAAGAAAGACAGAAAGGCGTACGAATGACCATATGCATCTTAATAAGCTTGAAATCTTCAAGAGTTATGCCCTTTTCTTTGTCAAGTGGGTGCACTACATCCACTTCTTCTTGGTCAAAAAGCTGTTTGCTGCACACAATCCATCCAGGAACAGGTAAATAGACACCCTCAAAAGAGATGAAAACATAAGAAAAAAGAAAAGGAAAGATTCATCTTACTAGTGAGAGGAGTTCCAGAAATTGGCAGCCATTCTTTACAGGGAGTCTGCTGATGTTTAGCCTCAACTGATGATTAATTTGCCTAGCATAGTAGTTTCCGTCTGACAAAGTTTGAGCAAAGATGTGGTTGCAGCGGCCCGCTGGATCTTGAAGTCAGCTTTAGGGCTTTCGGCTACATTCTGTTAGATGGCACGCTTGTTTCGGGGAAGTTTGCCATACTCTGTCCCTGCAATTTTACGAATATGCAATGTAGTCTTTGTACTCTAATTTTCTTAACAAGTTAATCCTTGAAATAATTCCAATGCCTTGGAACCTTCAAATACCATCCATAATTGTCAAACTGGCCTTGAAACTAAATCGAAAAAAAAATTGAATTACTGGATCACTGGGTAAACTCATGGGTCATGGACTCGATAATTTAATTAAAAAAATATTATATTATTTTTTATTTTAAAAAAATATTAATATTGTTCTGATATGTGTGCCCGAATCAAGTTTTAAATCTTATATTTTTTATATTACATTGTATTACCAATTGAAAGTTGAGAAATTATTTTATATTACCAATTCTCCAGACAAAAAAGGAAATATAGGAGGGTAAGAAAAAATTAGAATATTTCTTGATTTTATTTTGCACGTGCACAAGTCTTTCTTATTTACTTTCAATTACAATTAGATTATTCTTGCACCCTGTAAATATAATATACTGATGATTTGAGGTGAGATTTAATGATTTGTATATCACTTAATATATAAATAGTGAATCAATAATCAATATTTGATTGATAATATGGGGAATCATTAAGAATTTAGATCAACTATAACTAAGAAATATGAGATATAATTTCTTTAGTGTTTTTTATAAAAAAAAAAAAAACAAAACTTTTAAAAAACAAAATAAATAAATATTTGTGGAAAAAAAGGAAAAAAATGAAAGAATTAGGGAAATCGATGATTATTTTCTTAATGGAAAATGTGTTTTTTTGTAGAAAAATAAAATAAATATTAATTTATGAAAATATATTTCATCAAAATGGAAATCAGTAGAGTTTAAGTAATATATACTAGTTTTTTAATTAAAAACTCAATTTGATAAAATATTTTTTCTTTAAAAAAGGAAGAAAAGAAAACAAATGTTACAATTTCAAGGTAAAATCAAGAGTGCAAGGTGGGTATCAAGAATTCAATGGTATTTGGACTATAAAATAAAAGAACAATTGGAACCATATTTGTAGCCACTAAATTTATTTATTTATTTATTCTACTAATTAACTATAAACTAAAAGAAGATAGGTGTTACGGGTTAATTTTTCGCTATGCGAATAAACCCGTGCGGCAGCTTAGTGCCTCACTGGACTCAGCCTTCCCTCGCCAATCCCACTCGTGTTTGCCTAGTAACTAAGCAAGCGAAATACACAAGTATAATAAGATAATCAAAATCCACAACAAGCTTTACAGAAACTCTTTCCCAACCTTTATTGATCTCGTAAACAAAGGTAACTACGCACAAATCCGTATGTGTGCTATGCATAAAGATTGCATGCTACACCAAGCTATCTCTATCTAGTGCTCTACATACTCTTGCATGCCTCTACATGCTATGAACATACCCCATGCAAGCTCCTTTACAACCAAGAGCTGCAACAAGTATTTATAGACAAGCATTTACAAGGCACAACTCTCATTCCTACTTTTAAAGAAGTAGTGGAACACTATCTCACCTATGTTCACCAATGAACATAGTGGCCCCATTATTTACTAAGTAAGTTTTCCCCCCATGATCTCCCATGATCTTAGTGGGTTGAGAACAACCCCTAGTTAACCCCCATGTTCAACCCCAATGATCCCATGATCTTGGATATCCATAACTGCCACTACCCACGTTCTGCATGCCCACCTGGCAGCCCCAGCTGCCAGTTCTTGCTGCGTCTCCTGCTGGTCTCTCACATGCCTTGGACAGTCCTTCGTCCAAGTTTCAGATTGTGCCAAGTCGAACCAACGACTTGCACAAGCCGTTGCGTGTTGCCGAATTCGCATCTGCGTGCAGGCTGCCAATGTTTGCGCTGCTGAATTCCGCGACAACCCCAGTTCTCGTCAGCCTATCCTCCTGATGAGTTTTCCTGCTTGGCCTGGACAGTCCATCGTTCAGCCCATGTTCGTCAACAATCTGCGCTGCCGATTTTCCTTTGACGAACCTACAGTCTCATAAATCTGCGCTGTCGATTTATCTCATTGTTGGCATGGCTACCAACACACTTGGGCACTGTTTTGGACAGCTCGCCGAAGTGTACACCTCGTGCACATTTGACACTGTTACAATAGGGTTTTAATGTACCTCTTTTCATAAAGCACTATTCATTAGAATAGTGCTTTTCTTTATTTATTTTTTTGCTTTGTTTTTTTCTTTTCCATTAATCTTTTTTTTTGTTTAATTTTATTTTTTAATACTAGATTTTTTTTTATTTAGGTATCATCTCATGACACGAATCCCAGGTTTGACCGGCTAACCTGATTTGGTGGGTTAACCCAGTTGACTCAGTTTTTTTTTCTTTTTTTAATTAGTTTTTTTTTAATTTTATCATTTAATATTGATTTGATTGAGAATTAAATTTCATGATTTATTTTATTTATTTTTCATTAGATTATCCTGATCTCATGACATGAAAATAATGTTAAATAGATTAACTCAAATTAAATCGTGTTGTTTTTTGTATTTTTTATTTAATTTTATCTTTCATCTATAACTTGCTATTTTTGCAAGTATCAACCTAATGCAACAAGAAGTAGAATTAGCATCTCCATCGCTAATTGGTGACTTGTGATTTTTTAACATCCTAGACAATGATGTTTTCATCATGACACTCTTAATATATCAAGGTTAGATTTATTTTTAATTGGAAGTTTCTTTACATTTTAGGGTATACAATACAATATAGAGGATAATTCTCCTATATTATATAATAATTAAATAAGTTACAATTAAGCATTCCGTTGATTTATAGACATGTTGGAGATAAATTCACAAAAGAATGATAGATTTATTTATTTATTTAACTAAACCGAGAAGGAAGACCGGGGAGGATAGAAAGAGATATAATGGTGTAATTACATTAAAAAAAAAAAAAAAACCCTTTGAAAAGCCATTGAACCAGGAATAAATTAAATAATTTCTTTTATGGGTATATAAGCCAAGAAAAGAAAAGAAATTCAAGGTCAAAATCAGAAGTCCCAAACAGGCAAGCAAGCATCAACGCAGGGATACTGTATCTAGGTTTTAAAATCAAATCCACGTGTCAATACTTCACTGGTTCTAGTCATAGAAACAAAATAAAACGCCACGCAATACACCAAATCTTGCATGCCCTCTTCGTGTCTTTCCAAACCAGGTCTCCTCGTTATCTTCCTCAGACACATATCTATCTGTGGACGTTTCTCTCTCATTTTCTCTTTGAATTGATCGGAAAAGAATCATGGGGAGGAAGAGAGCTTCACCTGTCAACGTGCTTTTTGGGTGGGTAAGGAGGCAGTCGATGAAAGTGAAGATTCTCGCTGGAGTGGTGCTTGCACTGTGCTCTTTGGTGGCTTTAAAGCACTCGGTGAAAGATCATGAGTATTTCTTCATCTTTTCCGAGGCTATCCATGCTGCTGGGATCTTCGTCTTGATATATAAGCTCACCACCCATAAAACCTGTTCTGGTACATATATATTAGTTAATTATTATTAAATAATTATACATAAGACTGCCTCTTTTTTATTGTTATTATTATAAGAAATCATTATAGTTTGATAATTCTTTTGAATTTTGCAATATGGGATTTACTTGATAATTTTTTCTTTGCTTGCTGGTGGTCGTTCTTCTAATCGTAAGAGATCTATGTATCAAAAAAAAATTTATATATATATATATAAAAAAAAAAAATTTAATTAGCTTTTTAGAACAGAGACAGTAACATATTTAATTGAAAAAATAAAGATATAAAATAAATTTATCTCTAAAATAGTATTAAAAATATTTCATGTATTTTCATAATAAAAAATACATGAAAATAAAAAATAAACGAAGAAATCCGAATCCATCTCTCCACCATTTCTATTTTTATTTATTCAAAGGCTATAGACAAACGCTAAATAAAGGATTTTATTTACTTTTATGCATCAAATGCCTTTTTGCCGTCCTATATTGTCTAAGATAGTTCCAATAACTATATTATATATTGTTCCCTTGGACAGGTCTTTCACTCAAAACACAAGAAATCACAGCTCTGTTTTTAGCTGCGAGATTGGCCTGTAGCGTATTGATGGAACTTGATGCCCATTCAGTGCTAGACATGGCCACCTTGATTTCAACCGCTTGGGTTATATATATGATACGGTTCAAATTGAAGTCAACCTATATCAAAGAATTAGACAACATGCCCTTATATTACTTGGTAAAAACATTATTTTTTTATAATATTGTTTTAAATGTTATAAAGCAATCATGATTATCTATATGTATTGATCCTGTAAATTCAAAATAAGTTTAGTATTTTAGTGTCACAATCCCACAATTTATGATTGATTAGAATCGCATGATACAATAAATATATACATAAGAAACACGTGTTAAAGGGACGAAGACAGATATATATATAATAAATTTATTTCTGGATCAATTTTAAAGTACATCTATGTGCTTCTAAAATAGATAAAATACATAAAAACAAGTTTTATTGCTTTTATATTTTCTATTTTGGAAACTTAACCAAACATTGTATGATTGTTCTTGGCGTGCTGATCATCGTTAAGCTACGGTTGTTGATATTTAATTTATATTTTTCTCTTTCTTAATTTTTTTCTTATTTATAGATATATTCTTAAGTTTTTAATTTATAAATGCTTGATTTCTAGAAATAATATCGCGATTATTGGTTTGTCTTTGCATTAATTTTTCTTTGATCCTTGCTGTAGGTGGTGCCTTGTATTATCCTTGCCTTGATAGTCAACCCTTTCACAAGATTTTGTTACTTTAGTCAAGTCCTCTGGGCCTTCTGTGTGTTCTTGGAATCTGTTTCGGTGCTGCCTCAGCTTCGTCTCATGCAGAATGCAAAGGTTTGGGTCACCTTTTGCTGTAGAAACTGATCTTTTGGTTGCAATGGCTGCATTAATTTGTTCATCTCTTTTTTTAGATGATTGAACCGTTCACAGCCCATTACGTCTTTGCACTGGGTGTTGCTAGATTCTTGTCCTGTGCTCACTGGATAATCCAGGTCTGTTCTGCTCTTTGATTAGTCTTATTAATCATAGATTCATTTAGAATTAGAATATACTTTCCCTGTGCTTAACTTAGAGGCCATGTGATTAGAGAAATTAACTTAAATATTGTTTGGGGAAATAGTTATTTTTTCTTCATTAAACTAACTTTAATTTATAATTTCTTGAAAAGAATACAAATTTATGAATATAAAATAAAAATATAGTGTGAAAACTCCATGTAACTTGAAAAATAATTTTTTATTGTTATTCCATTGTTATAAGATTAGATTTGAGTTGACTTGAATAACAAATTAACATATCAACCTCTATTTTAATGAAATGATATCATTTTGAGTTATTTTTACAAGTTGATCTAGTAAAGCAAGTTTTAAATATATTAAAAGTTTTTAATTGATCAAATTTTAGATTTATTTTCTAATGGTCACAAGTTCAAGTTTCTTTAGGGTCACTGAAAAATTACATAGTCGTTAACTTTAGGTTTTATGGGATTAATTGAAATGCATGTAAACTGACTCGAACATCCATATTAATCTTAAAAAAAAAAAAGTTAAGGTTTGTCGACGAACTTTTAAAAACTCATGCATTATTATTGTTATTTTACATGTAGGTTTATGAGACTCGTGGGATGTATCTTTTCTTGATTGGAAGTGGGTATTTCTGGTTTCCTGCGGCTCTCCTCGCTGAAGCTGTGCAGACGTTTATCTTGGCCGATTTTTGTTACTACTACGTCAAGAGGTGACTAAATTCTTTCACTCATGACATCTCTACAGTTTTGGTCTCTATACATCTATTGATTTAATGGCAACTTTTTCTCACTTGCAGTTTCGTGCAAGGTCAACTTTTGATGAGGATGCCTGTTTAATTAGAACACTTGATCACGCCAAATTTAAGGGGATTAGGGAGGGTAATTACTTACCCATTTGGCTTGCCTGTGTACTTAATCTCGTAGTAAGCTTAATCTCATATTAAGCTTAATTATGGTAGCATCAACATTTGATTTTCCTAATTTTCTCTCCTATATGATGTGCTTGTGTTCTCTCTTGGATTTGCACAAGGTTGGACCGCATGATCAAGCAGCCATTTACAATTGATGACTTGGCTGTTTTGAGGTGATAATTAGGATCAATGTTTTGTCCATCTTATACATTGTTAAATGTATTTCAGTATATCATGATACCTTAATGGTGGTGTGGAATTTGGAATTTTTATCTTTTTTTTTAATCGTGTAACAATTTTGTTAAACACAAACAAGTGCAAAATATATTGTAATTTTCAAAATCTAGTAATAATAAAAATTATAACTTATTAATTAAAAATACATACAAAATAATTAACGATAATAATAAAATATGATTTTTCATTCCATATTTTTTAATGTTTGTTTATTATCAACAAAAAAAGTTTTCAGTTAAAAAAATTAGATTAGTTTATATGAAAGTGTTTTTGGAATACATTTTTCATAAGTTATATATATAAAATATCATGTTGTTTGTTTATTATATTAAATCTACGTATCAATCTTTTGTTTACTATATATTTTGTTTTGAATTTTTTTTCAATTTTATTTCTTAGAATCTGATTGAACTTGGTTTTTATATCAACTTATTATTTTGATAGTTATTTGTTTTTTTAATTTAGTTTTTTTTATCTATCAGATTTGATATTCATTCTTTTGATTGCTATTTATTTTATTTGAAATAATTTATAAAATTTAATTTTTTTTAATTTCATCATCTTTTAACTTTTTTATCTGTTGTAATTTGTTTTATTCTTCTGACTGCTATTTGTATTATTTAAAATAATTTATGAAATTAATTTTTTAAAAATTTTTTATCATTCTTCAACATTTTCATCTATTAGATTTGGTTCTCATTCTTTAAGTAAACTTAGAAAAGATTAAAATATTGATAAGTTATTTTCCAGCTCATTTTGCATCCCATAGTCAAATACTGAAAATAAATGTATTTCAATGCAATTATGGTGCCTTCCTAGTGTTATGGAATTTGGAATTTTTATCTGTTTTTTTATATCATAAAAGTATAACAATTTTGTTAAAATATATTGTTATTTTCAAACCTAGTAATAATGAAAATCATAACTTAATAATTAAAACAATTATACAAAATAACTTTTGTTGGTTATTATGAGACTTTGTTATAGAAAGATCTTTATTAAATTTTATTATCAAAAGATCTCATCTTTTTATGATTTTGAAGATTGTTGATTTTTTAAAAAAATCATAAAATGTATTAGTCAACTTTTATTTGAGGAAGCAAATCGAAAATAAAACTATTTACTTGTGAAACAAATAAAAATATAAATAGGAATTAAAACTATATTTAACTAAATTTAAATTTATTTTAAAAAAAACAGAATGAAATAAGATGAAAAAGCTAGCCCCTGTAAGTAAATCAATGTGATGGTTAAGGTTTTTTCCTTAGAAGATGATAGAGAGACGCAGAGTTACAAGGCAAACTACAAAGGATTTTATATATATATATATATATATATATATATATATATATATATATATATATATATATAATTCAGTATGTAGTTATTAAGTAAATTTAGATTTATTATATTTAATTGATATATTTGTTTCATTCTATGACTGCATGTAAGAATTTAACTCGATACGAGCATGAAAATTTTAGTAAAACAAAAATATCTGTAACAACAAAGGCATGTAATGAAGAAAAAAAAAAGATAATTTTTTTAGACCAGCACAACTCTAGTTCCTGTTCCATTACGTCTTAATTTCCAAGTAAATAAATAAATAAATAAATTGTCAGGGATATACTAGCTGGGGCTGAGCACTATTCGATAAAATTTGAATTACTTAATTTTCTAAACTAATTTAGGTAATTTTTTTGAGAATATTTAGGAATATAAAATTCTGGTAATTCTCCTAAACAGTTTTAGAGAAAATCAGGTAAGGGTTAAATTTTTTTAAAAAATCCTAATTACCTGAAAGAAGATTTTAATTCATAAATATTTAAGTAATTTCCCACTGTAAATGAATAAAGAGCATTGGGCTATGAAGATTTTCAAGCTGTTTTGAAAGATTCAGAAACTTTTAAATTTTTTCAAAATATAATTAAAAAAAATATATAAAAGGCCAGCAAAAGCGGAGGGTTGATGCACCTCTATGTATATAGAGACCGTTTGGTAATGTGGTTGCTGGTGAGGTTCACCCGTAGCCACAAATATTACTATTTGATTAAAGAAAAAACGTAGATTTATGCTGGTAGGACCCACCAGAAATATAGTTGTGCCGCAAGTTTTTTAGAAGTACAATTTTACTGCTTCTCGTGGGGAGGAATTACTGAACAGTGGAGCCATACTCCACTATCGCACTATTCATGGAACAATAATTTTTTATATAAAATATTATTTATTTCATGATGTAATAGTAGTAGTTAAATTTACAATATTTAAATTAAAAACTATCAATATATATATATATATATATATATATATATATTAATTATTTTATAACCTCAATTTAAAAAGTATTTTTTAACCAAACACATTAAACTACTTTTTGTTCAATCTTAATTTCAATCACAGGTTTTACCAAATATATATTTTTTCAGACTAACCTCAACTAAAAATACTTTTTATAAAATAACTTTTTTTAAACCATAACCACAACAGTTACCACAATACTAAATAAATAAATGAGCAACAACTCAACCATCTCAAAAGGTGAAGAATTTAAACATTTCGCTTGTAATTTAATTAATTAAAATAATAACATTCAACGATATAAATCATAGATTTATAAAAGTAAAATCTTAACGATATTAATTATGCAAAAAATTGTGCTTCTACAAAAAGTATGGTTTCAATTAAAACATGCACGAAGGATTGCAAATTGCCTCATAAGATCTTCACAAAGGTAAAAATAGATGGTTTACAGACCATTATTGTAAAGTTATGGTATTTTATAGTAAGACTCTGGAAATAAGATAATGAAGATTGAGAATATAGAGTATGAAGAATTCTGATGTATTTATAGTTTATAAGTTTTATTTTTTTATAGAAGAAAGTGGCTAAAATGTAATTTTTTCATGATAGTTTTAAAGAAAGAAAATATATTGAACATATACATTAATAAATGATAAATATCTCTACACAAACATTTAAACTAATAAAAATATGGTGGGTTCTTAAAAGACTTTTACACACTATCTCTTATATAACATTAGTATTTAAGGAAATATGATGAGTTTTTATAAGACTTTTACACACTATCGCCTGCACACACATTAATGTTGATGAAAATATTATGAGTCAAACCATCTAGGAGGTGGCCTAATGATAAGAGCTTGGGACTAAGGGGTTTCCTCCCTCTGTGGTCTTAGGTTTGAGCCCTAGGGTTGCTCATATGATGGCCACTGGAGGCTCTTAAATGGTCGTTAACTTCAGGGCCTATGAGATTAGTCGAGGTGCGTGCAAATTGGCCCGGACACCCATGTTAATCAAATAAAAAAAATATTATGAGTCATTATGAAACTTTTATACATCTAAGGATATAAAAAAAATAAAATTCAAACTGTAGCTGAGCTCGTGGACTTGACTCTTCTTTTAGGTTTATCCTATAAAAGACATGACTATTTTTTTAAAGTGAGCCTATAAGAGCTGACGCTTCTCTTGAGCCAGGCCCAAATATGTTAGATGAGATTATACGTTTTTAAACCTTTAAATGATTTTTTGAGACATGTTAAACTTGAATTTATCATTATGTATATACATAAATTAGCATTTTAAATTATGATTACCTTAACATTGTCAATGAGCTATAATTTAATTAACTACTAGTATCTCATCTCTCTTGAAAAGAAAAAAAAATTATAATCACTCATGTGTAATTAAATAAATCAAATTTATATAATTATAAATAATTTAAATTTCATGTCAAATATTTTGTCCACCTCATCTATGTTTTTTTAAAAAATCAACTTAGAATTAGTCGATTTAGTATATCCGATTAACAAATCAAAATTTTTATAAATAATTGTTTTAAAACTATTTTTTCTCCAAACAATTTTATTATAATTTTTTTAAAAAAATAATATATTATAATTTTAATTAACTCGAATCAACTATGTCTTGATTTTCTAGACTGGGTTAGGAGGGGGTCGGGTTTGATATAACTCCACAACTAATTTTGAAGGGTTGTACAAAAATAAACCCACACGTACGAGTCACGCAAAACCTCCCCTAAATTCTCCATGATATAAAACCAACCAGAACCCTCTCTGCTCACTCCTCTCTCCTCTCCCTCACTCTCGCCTCTTCAAGATCCATAAAAACCCTAGAAAGCTCCAACTCGTTCAAACGAGAGAGGTGAGAGGAAGTCACACGCCGGCCTCAACCTCCTTTCTCTCACCTGCCTCGCCGCCTATCTCTCTCCGATTCGATACCAGGCTCAGGTTCGCTCCTCTCCTCTCTCGAATTTACACTTTTTTAGCTATCAAATGATCTCTCTCCGGTCACAACTTTTTCTCAGTTACAGCTTGATTCTGATTGAAATTGAAGTCTAACTCGAAGCTTAATTGCTAGGTTTTTCTTTTAGATTTGGAGTTTTAAGTGTAAATGATTATCTTATACTTTGCTTCGCTCCAAAGTAGTTTAAATGTTTGATGTATATCTTATGTTCGTCATTTTCGGTTTTATTCTTGGAAAATAGAAAGATAATGTGTAAATTAGAGAATTTTTTAAAATTAGGGCTTTGGTTTATTTTTCAGAGATTTTGATCAGTCATGGCAGCACCAGTGACGCAACTCCCAGTTCCAACTGCTGATGTTGTATGTTTTTTAACCTTTGAAAATTTTTTGTTTGTGTTTTGTTTGCTGTGGATTTTTAATATGGATCTAGTTGAAATTTTTTTGTGGTTGAAGGTTGGTAATGCTTTCGCGCATCAGTACTACCATATATTGCAGCAATCCCCGGATCTTGTTCACCGATTCTACCAGGATGGTAGTAAGTTTGGACGTCCTGGAGAGGATGGGGTCATGAGTACCACTACTACCATGAATGTGAGTTCTAGCTTGTTTTATACACATCCATGTAAGGTTGTTTAAGGTAGTTGGACTGTGTTTTCTTTTTGTCAGATTTGGGAAATATAATATTTGTCTCTTGCTTGCAAAATGAAGCAGAAAAATGGCTAATTTCTCATCTCAGTTAGATTTGTTTATTGAACCTGAAGAAAGAGACAGACTGTCACTTTCTGTCTTAAATATAGATTTCTATTAGAGGATCAGATAAATGCTATGAGGATTTCTCTGGGACATGATAGCTTGTCCAGTGTTTCATGGAGTACTTTTGGGGTATTTGAAAGAGTTGCTTTAGCTGATAATCAATAAGATTGGAAAGCCTTTCATCTAGATTTGATTTTATTCCTTGGATGATGCCTTATCTTTTTTTTTTTTGGTAATTAAAACTTTTTCTCCTTTCAATAATTTCTCCCTCTCCTTTTACACACACACGTGGTTTATTTCAATTACCTATTTCAGCAATTAAGAACATTACTGCAGAATTTGTTAACTGAAATGTCCTTTAATGTCTCATGGATATCATGCTTAATGTTTAGCCGCTCAGCACCCTTCTGTAACTGCAAAAGTTGAATGCCCACAAACTTCTCCCTGCTAGTTTTCTTGATAATGAGAGTTGAATTTGTTGTCTGTAAATGTGGGGCAGGCTATTAATGAGAAGATACTTTCACTTGGATATGGTCAAGTCAGGGCAGAAATTGTTACAGTTGATTCACAAGAATCTTACAAAGGCGGAGTTCTTGTGCTAGTGACTGGGTATTTGAATGGAAATGACAATTTGCAACAAAAATTTACTCAGAGCTTCTTCCTGGCTCCTCAAGACAAAGGTTATTTTGTGCTGAATGACGTGTTTCGGTATGTTGATGACTCCACACACCAGAATGGAAATCAAGAGCCTGCCAGCAATTTTGAAGCGCCACTTGCTCCTGACCAGGGTAATGAAAAACAGATCATTCTTTGAATGCGCATCTTTTTTCCAGCCCCCTTATTGAAATTGAAGGTGTTTCTGTTTTCAGATACTCCTCACACACAGGAAGCTCACATTTCTGAGCCAACAGCTGCTTTGTCTGAGGAAGTCATTGGAGAGGAAGTGTACAATCCCTCTGAAAGTGGGGATGTTTCAGTTGAGGTAGAGGAAGAGGAAAGTGGGGATGTTTCAGTTGAGGAAGAGGAAGAACCAATGCCTGAGGTTGTTGATGAAATTCCTCCTGATTCCCAGTTAGTGGCTGACTCCCAGGTTGTGGTCGAGTCTAGTGCTAAGATTGAAGATGTTCCGAAGAAGTCGTATGCCTCCGTTGTAAGTAGCATTTCACAACCCCCCCAATTTGTTGTTTCATCACTGTCATTTTGCCACTAAGATATGCATATTAACACCCTCAAGTATGAGCATTTAGAAGTGTTTGCTGGTATAGATTCAGCTGATATTGTTTGCCATGTTCTCGCTCCTCTTCCATCATTGGATTTGTTTTTACTAAGTTATTTCCAATTCTGTTCCAGGTGAAAGTTCAGAAGGAGTACACTGCACCTTTTTCGAGTCCTACCCCTTCTCCTCTGAGGTCTGCACCAAAAATCCAAGAACAAGTGACTGCTGCAGTGTCTCAACCCCCCGCAGCTGAGTCACATGTCTCCAGCTCTAATGCTTTTGAAAATGGGAATGCCCAAGAGAGTGAAGGTGCTTGGTCCTTGAATTGCTCTGTGTTTTTTTTCCAAATCTTCAATGATTGTTCCTTGTATGCTTTTAATTTTATCTATGTGCATGCTTGCATATCTGACCTGCTTATTTGTTCAATTGGTTGTTTACAGAGGGTCCTTCTATCTATGTGAAAGGTCTGCCTTTAGATGCCACGCCTACCTTGCTTGAAAACGAGTTCAAGAAGTTTGGACCTATTAGGAATGGTGGCGTTCAAGTTAGATTCCAAAAGGTAGGCATCACATTTTTTTCTTTGTTTTTGGTCAGTTATCCTTGGTATTCTTCTAATTCCTGTTATCCATTGGTTTCTGACAGGGATTTTGTTTTGGCTTTGTGGAGTTTGAAGTGGCGAGTGCTGTGCAAAGTGCATTAGAGGTTTCCATCTGCTATGCTATGCTATTGCTTATGCTCTGTTCTTTTTATTTTATCTGCAGATAGATCAGTCAGTCTGTTTCCTCATTTAAATAATATGGTGTTATTCCACTATGACATATGATTTCTTTCCTTGTTAGTAGTTTGAGATGTCTTGTTTCCTTTTTCACTTGAACTAGTAAATTGGACATGTAATTGTGGGTTATCAGCAATATGCCTGTTGCACCCTTTTAGTTGTGTTTCTTTTTCATTAATCTTCTTATGATAAGAAGTCTTAATGTTTTCAAACTGTTTTATTTTCTTCTGTGATTCCAGAATGTAGGTGGAGCTTTTCATCCTTTCAAGCTCTTTTGTCAAATTAGTTTAATTAATTTATATGTTAATTATAAGCTCATTGATGTTGCAGGCTTCACCTGTTATGATTAATGGATTCCGCGTCATTGTTGAGGAAAAGAGATCTACTTCCCGAGGCAAGCTGAATTTTATCGTCAAATTTTTGTTACTTTAAGATCTATCACCCTATTCACTTGCAATGTGTGAGCATGATTCTTTTTACTGATTTGTAACAGTTTTGGCCAAAATGATGTCTAGTGATTTAGCTTGAGCCCAGGAGTTCTATTTAAAATAAAGAATTGGAGATTTGATCAAATCAAGAAATTGTATGATAGAACTTAATGTCTATTCTTTTAGGAAAGTTAATATATAGTAACCCCCTACATTCTAGGAATTTCATCATTTATAAGCTCCTTTGAGCATCTATCAGTTATATATAACATGGAGGGTTTCTGTTTGAAAAAGGAGCTGATGTCTTAAGCCATCATGCTATATATTATCATGCCCCAAACTGAAATAATTGCAAGATATGCCTAATGGAAACAAAAGGCATTTTGGCTTTTTAGTAATCTGTTCCAAGAGGACCTCAAAATCCAGGTTATTCGTACAGATTGAAGGTGCTTATCTATCTCAGAAAGTGAATATCCTCAGACCAGTTTTTCATAGTGACATCTCTATTTTTATAATGTTTCCGTGTATTGGTCTGTATGGTGCGGGACAACATTTGTGCTTGTAAAACTGGGAAATGTGATTGAGCAAGAAGTATATAATCTACTCTCTCTAGTTTAAGCAAGAAGTGGTTTTTTCTCTAATGTGATTTAGCTTATCTATCTCTTTCTCTTCACCACAGGGAACAATAGGGGACGATTTCCATCTGGATCAGGGGCTGGATATAAAAGCGAAGGAATGAGAGGGCGTGGTAATCTTGGAGGAAAAGTATATAGCAGGATTGAAATTGGTATCAGAACAGAGTTTGGAAACAGAGGTGGCAGTCGAGGTGGTGGATATTCAAACCGTGGAGGCGATGGATATTCAAACCGCGGAGGTGGAGGTGGAGGCGATGGATATTCAAACCGTGGAGGTGGAGGTGGAGGTGGAGGTGATGGGTATTCTAACCGTGGAGGTGGAGGTGATGGATATCGGAGAGCTGATAAGATGGGGAACAATGGTGGTCGGGCAAACCGTTCTGGTGGTTTAGGTCTTAACGGCACAGCCAAGACTACAGCGCCACGAGTATCTGCAACGGCTTGAAGATCAGTGACTTGTGAATTGTTATGGAATGGTCAAAGTTTCTGTTTTTAGTGAAATAGTATTAGGAGAGCGCGGACACTTCTATGGATGAGGTTTCTTAAATTTTCTGAAGGGTTTTGTCCATTTTTCCTTGGTATTGAATCGTTCTGGGTGGATGCTAGTAAATTTTCTTGTCTGGTATACTAAATCTGAAATGTCATTTATTTTCCACTTTTCCTTTGGTATTTAATGGTTCTGGATGGATGCTAGTAAATCCTCTTGTTTGGTAATATACTAATTCTGGAATGCCCTATCCGATTCCCATTATATTTCTAAATCCACGTCACACCATTTCAGGTCCATTTTGGGACCTTAATTTTTCTTATCCTCGAGGCTCATGTTGATGTGTGCACACGGATACACGCGTCCAAGAAAAAATATCTCCGAGTAGTTTTCTAAATCTTTTAATGCTTTCCATCCATGTGCGCATGCTTGGTAAAAACCTCCCTGGCGAATCCTTACCTTTCTCATTGCTAGAGGGAAAAAATGTCGACGCATGCATTCAAATATTTCTCGAGAGCTAGCTTTCTTCCTCGCGAGCATAATATTTCTCGAGAGCAATCCTCTGGAGATAGGGACGCAATCCTCCAACAGGGATGATGATGATTTTGAACTGAATCTGATAGATACTGATCCCATCAAGATCAGTTAGAACCTAAAAGTCAGGTTGATGTACCTAACCCGAACTAGAATTAAACTAATTGTGTACTAAATAATTAGAAATTATTGCATTCATATTCAAGTTAAACCCGGTCGGGTCAATAGATAGTTATTTCAAGTTCTAGTTCTGCATGGATAAAAGAAAACCGGACCCGTGTGGATATCCTCGCATGGTAAGAGAATAAGCAGACATTTGAGAAATTCTTGAACAATATAACATTAAAATCCAACCATGTTTTTTTGTAGCTACACCTTGCGGTCAAATACACATTTTAGTTGACATGCTTTTGTATTAATAAGTGGGAGAAGAAATCTAAAATTAATTCAACTTATGCTACACTTGGGGTGGCGCTGGATTTCTTCCATCTTAGATGCGAAATAATTGACGGTGGTGTAACAAGAGGACACAAGATATAGGTTTTACTGGCACTGGCAAATCTACTGCGAGGAAGCTTCAACCATGAAGGGTATTTAGAGACCAAAATTGCAGGCCTGGACAAACTCCAACTCGTAGTCAACATGCTTTGTCCATAGGGGTTTAAACTGGGTCATTGCAATATCAAGCCACGGCTTCATATTCCCATTGAAATGCACCACCGCGGCAGACTGAATCTCATCCATACTAATGCTAGGATTATACCCAAGTCCCAGGACATGCCACGACTTGTCTAGCGGCTTTGTTGTTGAGTAAAATGTGATCAAACCCGGGGGCAGCGTCCCCAATTTCCACAAGGTTCGGTTCTCATTCTGCATCATCATCAGAATCTCTAGTTAATAATGCACAGGACATCAAAGACACAACAAAAATCGCAGCTTTTACAGACATGTAACCTTGTTTTAGTATTTACGGCCATAAGAGACCATCCCACAGAATTTAGAGTAGGAGAATTAAGGTCATCAAGTTAAAAGGTTTTTTTTTTCAAAAAGTAACATGCTTGCAAAAACTACTCTGCGCCTTTTATAGACGCTGTCCACATTTTTTCTTCTAATGCTGGAATGCGATAAAGAATTGGAGATTAGAAAACATCATTCTATGCCGAAAGAGCCTAGCATATGCCCTGATATAAATCTAAGCGACGAACTAATGCATGTTAAAAAGAAACAGGGAAATAACAACTCAGCAGAATTTACAGAACAATAAGGCAATCTTACCAGGTTCTGCCAATAATGATACTCTTCCGTGCACTTCTCTCTCCTCCAAGCATCCAAATCAAAGAAGTTCATGCCGTACGCCCAAGCACAAGCCTTCGGGTTAAACTTCTCCTTGATCAAGGGGTGTGAGAAATTCATATACTGAGCATACCTATGAAATGACCCGAAACAGGTCTCCACAGCTCCATTCACCTTCCCATCCATATCTATCTTCCATAACCCGGTCAAGTCCTTCTGCACCACTATATCATCATCTAAAAACAATATTCTATGCAACTTTGGATACATCTCCGGCAAATAGAACCGTAAGTGATTCAAGATTGACAAGTACTTGGGGTTCCTAAACTTCATATTTGTAGTATCCTTGGTTGCATTCTCGAGCTTATTCTCAAAGTAAAACTTCTGCAGATTCGCAGACTCCAATTGCTTAAGTACAGGCACATATGAAGAATTCAAGAATTTATAATCCTCAACTGCTTTCACCTCTATATGTGCCCCATTATAATCTTTTAATTTAAACATAACCTGCATTGCCCCGAGATTCATTTTATCAGTCACAACATGAAAAACATGTTTCCATGGCTCTTTTGCATTCTTCACCGCGGAATTCACCACCACCGACGCTGCGATCACATTATCAGAGAAAATCGCATAATGATAAAGCTTCGGATCCTCCAACTCCGGAAGGGGTGGCTTCCCTTCATCATTATACTTCTCCGGATGAGCAATCCTCTCCTCCATCAACCTCATCGCAAGGCAATGCAAACTCTTAGGTATCGATTTCGCAGCAATCAAACTCGAAAACGCCCCTTGCTTTTTCGCTTTGGTTAACTGCTCATTAACCGCAAAAATAGTATCCTTCAATTTCTGAATCTTCAACTGATTGTCAAAACTCTCTTTCGCTTCAGCAATCACTTGCCTCGTAACTTTGATCCTCTCTTTCACTTCCTTCTCAAACAGTCTAAGCGTGGCCTCATCAATGGACAGAGAATCCGACTCGGAAAGAGCTCTATACGATGGCTTGTTAATAAGATCAGTGTAATTTCGCGACAGATCAGCAAAAACCCTAACAAGCTTCGAATTCTCAAGCTTCAGTTTCCGCGCATACGATGCATACGCATGCGCTAGCGACCGGTGATCATCCGCTTGCTTCCGGATCTGATCCAATCGTGACTTAAGCGGATCCGATTTCATCGCCAGCACGGATCTCCTGCCGGATCCCAACCCGTATCCCACATTACTGAAACCCTATATCAAATATTAAGAAAAAAACAGAGAAATAACAGGATTATACTCCTAACTTTAATAATTAATGCTCTGATTTCCGTTACATTTTCATATAAAATTAACATTAATTACAATTAGTTAGTTAGTTAAATAATTAATCATGAATCAGATCTAAAGAGGGAGAGCTTACATGGGTGTCGGTGGTAGAGTGAGAGTGAGCAGTGAAGAGAAGAGACACGGTCAAGCACAGAAACACTGCTAGTGATACAGCCGAACCCAACACCCGAAACGAAACGCCGATTCCACTGCGCGAGCTTCTATGAGTCGCCATTTTCTTTTCCTTTTCTGCTTTCGGTTTCTTAGCGAGAAGAGAGAAAGATAGAGATAGAGAGAAATGGCGATGGATGGCGAGGATGATAAATCAACAGTCAGAGACGGGGACAGGAAGTCTCTCTTTTTCGCTGCTCTTTGTTGGTTACAGCCTTACAGGTTTTGGAGACTTCTTTTTAATTAACGGGTTCGAGCGAGATCTGGTGAAATCAAAATGTAGACCCCACGGTGAGTTTTGGGAAGTAATTAAGATGGACGGCTGAGATTGGTTACAGCCTTGCAGGTTTCTGAGACTTTGAGAAATCGAAGATAAACTCCACGGTGGGTTTTGGAAAGTAATTAAAAGAGACTGAGATTACGCGTGCTGTTAGTCTTAGTCTGGGTGATGCCAAGTGGTTAGTGGCGGTGAGGTGACGCGGGATCTAGTGTGAACTGATCAGCCTCGGTCAAACCATCCAGACTGCATTGCTGTATATTCATGATAGCTAGGTGTTAGGAACTCTCTCTCTCTCTCTCTCTCTCTCTCTCTCTCTCTCTCTCTCTCTATATATATATATATATATATATATATATATATATATATATATATATTATACTATATTTTAAAATACATGGCTATATAATATAGACTCATTCCATATTATAAATATAGAATGTTTATATTGTGAATAATTTTGCATCACTATGAAAGACGTTGTTTTTTTTTTCAGTTAAAAAATACTACGAGGTTATTGTTTTTTATGTTTTTTTTTGCTAAAAATGGTTAGATTTAGCTTAGCAGCCAGACCTACTATTATTAAATAGCCGAACCTAAATCGTTTCTAATAAGTGTTAAGTTTGCCTCGTAGCTAAATCCATATATATCAAATTTTAGTTTTTTTTTATTTCTTTAGATTTTTTTTCATTTCTTTCATTTAATTTTTTTCATACAGTAAATAGAAAATAAATTAATAAAAATTTTTTATATTGTATAAAAATTAAATGATGATAATTTTTTTTATTTGAGGTTGGGTTGGTTTTTTCTCTCTTAACATTGAATCTTGCTGTCCAGAAAATCCCAATAGCATTGGGCTCTACTTTCAGCAAGCCTAACAACATTGGGTCCGGTTGCCTAATTAGACTAGGCAATTTTTGAACTTTTTACCCGCTAGATCCAAGGTTTTTGGATTTGGCTTGGCCGCCAAACCTAAAATATTTAATAAATTTTTTATACTTTTTATTTTTTTTACATTTTAAAAAAATTATTATTGATCCAAGCAATATGCTAATATATATATATATATTAGTTGTCTTCTAGTAATTTGGCGATATAATTGTGAGAGGTGTTTTTAGAATTTGTTTTTATAATATCTTAAAAATATACCTTTATTTTATATTATAAATTAAAAGAAATTCGATAAAAGATTTTTAGATATTAGTTTTAAAGTTTAAATCCAGAGACTTAAAAAAAAACATGTCTTCTTAATTACTATATCAATATAATTCATTATTATTTTATGAACTTATTAGGTAGGTATTTAGATAATTCAGGTAAAAAATTGCTAATTCAATTTCTTTTTAAATTCTTTTTTTATTCTTTGAATTATCTTTTTTTAAAATAATATTTTAATAAATAAAAAAATCAAATTCTCCAAAATAATTTGAATTTTTTTTTTACCAAAAGCATTTTTATCTCTTTTCCAACTCAGTAACAATTACCTGTACATTTATAATTTAAAAAAAATTCTTTCATTTCGGACAATTCAGATTTTTTTGAGCTTTTTAACCCTTACCCGATTTTCCCAAAAACAACTACCTAAAATCTTCATTCTCTGAAATTATTTAAAATTTCTCACTCAAATTAGTTCAGAAAATTTGGATAATACAATCAGTATCATAACTTAACAAAGAGGGAAAGAAAGAAGATAAACATGCTTGGAGAGAGGGTTTAGATAGATCTATAGAAGATGGATATTTATAGCTGACGTGGATTCAGCAATAATCCACTTTAGTCCTCGTAATTTAAATTTTTTAATTTATACTCATGTGGCTTTTTCTCTCATTTGACCTCCGAAGGAGTGGATCAGTCAAAAACTTGATTTGACTTGTTAATTTGGATCTGACCTAACTTTTAACATATTGTTTTTTTTAATTTTTTTTATTAAAATAATATTATTTTAATTTTTTTAATGAAAAAATTTAGATCAACCCCGCAAACCCTCCAAACCCGGGATCGAGTCTTGTTAACATGGGGCTGTGTTTTACAACTGTGCCTCAAACCAAGACTCGGACATGGAGAAATTGTCTTGGGTTGGACACATGCAGTACCGAACAAGTGCAACTCTGAAATGATAATCCTGCCAACAATCACTGCGTGCCCCATGCGAACCCACACACATTTCTTATAAAGTGGGCAAGACTTCTTCATCAGTGATTCAATTATTTTCTTGGCCATGCCTAGGCGTCATGATCATGCGCCATCTTTTATGGTTCCTAAATTTATTATGCTGAGCAGAGGAGCTCCGTCTAACCAGCTACGAACCCAGTTACAAGCTAGCTAAAGGAGCAGCAGAGCTTAATTATCACTCACCAACTCTATATATGTCTAAGGGATCCAAACTTGACATTTATTGGAGTAGAAAATGTATACCACAATTTCTTACGGGAAAAAAAAAGAACTTGGTATTTACTTTTATCCTTGAACAGAATACATAACAGTCTGTTAAGCCATTAAAGCTTTGAACAGGTCGAAGTACAACTTGGTTTAATGATGTCCCTTCTTGCTATGCTTGCTCACATGGTGCAACCATCCAATTCCTTTGAGGGCCTTGGAGATCTTGACAAGATTTGGCCTTCCCATCCCCAAATTCATCTTCCCTGCTGAGAATTTCAAGGCTTGCAAGCAGCACAGCTGCCCGTCACTTTTTTCCTCTTCTAAGTCTTCCTCATCATCATAGTACTCGATGCTGCCTTTCTTTCCCTTCTTTGCTCTGCCTTTTGCTTGAACTTTAGTAGAGTCTGTCTCGTATGTCTCCCAAAGCATATCCATGCCCTCACCTCCGTCCACATTGTGTCTCTCCTCAAAAAGCTTGCATGCCAATGTCCTCCTCCATTCCTTCTCTTTTCTCATTGACCCAAAACTCCCAAGGTTCGAGTGCCCCAATGTTTGAGAGTTGTCTTTAACTTTGGAATTATAGCCTCCACCATTTCCTGGACTCCAAGGGTTTGCTTCTAGTTCTTGGGAGCTCAGCTTTGGAGAGTAGTAGTGCTCTCCACCATCATCGTCACTCACTTTAGCTTCACTTATCTTTTGACCTATTTCCTTGGATCCGCTTATAATCATAGATTGTTCTTCTTTACGATCTTCGGCTTTATTGAAGTTCACGTTAAGTGGCTTGAGTGCTTCTTTTTCTTCCTTTTGGAACCATATATCTTCAAACTCCTCCTTTTGATGCAAGAACCCTCCTAACGTCTTCCCCTCCGCAATCAGCTCATGACCATTACTTTCTGACCTTGTAATCAAAACTGAATTTTCATCTAGATTAACGTTGACCACTTGATCAGAGACCCCACCGGCACCAAAAACTTGATGAAATATTGAACCCTCGTGAACCTGTACCAATTGACCAGTACTTGAACAGGCGCTCTGATCTTTAGCTTGTTCTACTTCCGTAACTTCAACCGCGTGGTTTTCTTCAATACCAAGAGTTGACGTCTCAAACACAATCTTATACGCTTCTAGCTCCTCAAAATGATGAAACTCTTCAGTCCCATCTACTACTTTAGACCGTAACCTCTCGACAACAGCTTGGTATGTTTGTAGGTAAAAGAAACTTACCTTGGATCCATACAATTCAGTATGAGAGTTGTCATTGACAAGACTGGGAGAGATGGTGAGAAGGGCTAGGAGTAAAAGGGAAGTGGTGATGAAGAGAGGGGATAGAAAAGAAAGGAGCTTGAAGAGGTACGGGGAGAAGAAGACCAGGTAAGAGAAATATAGAGGGTGAGAAAGAATGAAAGAACAGAAGAGGAACAAGTCAGAGAGGAGAAGACTTAACAAGCGGTCAGTTTTCTTGGTGGTGGTTGACGGTGAAGGAAATTCAGACATATTTTGGCCACCCCTTTGAAGTCTGTGTGCTGAGAGAATCAAAAACAGGTGTAGCTAGCTAGAGATCGTGATAGAATATGGAAATGCTGAAGCAATTTGTCTGTTCTTGTCTTGGCTTAGTTTAAGGAAGGGAGAGCACAAAAATGTGTGCAATTGCAAGTAAGAGCGGCGTGAATGAAGGGGGGAAAACATGAAGGGAAGAGAGAGGGAGGGATAAAGAGAATAACTAATTAACATCGACAAGAAAAGCAACTTTGGAAACCTTGCACTGTCTATCTAATATCTATAACCACCAACTTTCTTTAATGTCTTTTTCTAGTCTTCGTTTACCGTAATAATACACCAGCAATACTGTTGTAATTAATAACCATGGAGTCTGTAGAAACTCTAGCCTGTACAGAGAAAAACATTGCTGCTATTTCCAATCACCAAGTGCTAATTGAGAAAGATGCATGTTTTTCCGACAATTATAGGCATTACAAAGCCAATTTCTTATCAGATTTGGTATGTTTTGTGAAAAATATCTTCTCCTTACTTGACTTGTATCAATTCGGATTGATTATTTTTTATTAATAAAAAATTATTATTTTATTTTTAAAAAATTTATCCAACTAGGTTTGACTAAATCAATCATCATCAATCTATTGTGTTTACTAATTTCAATATAATTAAAATATTTTTTAATTTCAGTCTAAACTTTAAATTAAAATTTTCTAGACCAACGCACCAAATCATGCTGGGTTTATAACATTAATAACTTATATTTCTTTTTCATATCTCAAACCAACTTAAACATTACTCCTCTCTCTCTCTCTCTCTCTCTCTCTCTCTCTCTCTATATATATATATATATATATATATATATATATATATATATAGACAAAATTAAAACTAAAAAAAAAATGTTTGTAGACTTTAATTAAAAAATAACATGTTCACACCATCTGCTACTCATGGAACAATTATTGTGGCATATTATAATCAACAGGATCCAGATCCAAGGCAAAATCACCTCATGTAGAGAAAAGATGATCTTGTTACTAATTACTAGTAAAGGGTAAATAATTAAATCCAATATCCTTGTGTAGTTTGATAGGTTTTCAATATATCCGTGTAATATCTAATTCTCATGTTATTATATGAAGTTTTTTTTAATCTAAATTGATAAATATTAGTTTTCTATTTTATAAATACTCTTGAATTTCTGGTATTGAGGAAATGGAAGCATTAAATAAAGAAAACATATGTGTGACAAGTGGCTAATTTTCTTTTTATAAGCTTTATGAGAGAAAAAACAAAGACCTAAAATTCTAGAGGAAAAAATAATAAATCCCAGAAGATTAAATTCTAGATCTTCACAATTTCAATTTTTTTATAAATAATAAAATTGAATTTTATTTTACAAAATTGAGTATAGTTAAAAATACAAATTACATTTACTTCAATGTCTGGTGTTTTTTATTTTATTCTGCCTAAACAATAAGCTATATATAAACCTATATATATATATATATGAAAAAAATATCTTTTATCTAATAAAATATGAAAGAAATGCTCTTTTTAAATGGTCAATTAATTTCCATCGAAAGATGAGCTCCCAGTGCTGATGGAAATCTCAACATTTTCACATGGAAATCACAAGACCATGTGCTTAATGCACCAACAATTCCATTCAATTCGAGGCCTAGTTTTCCCTCAGAGGCAACAACTCCCATTAATTTCCACTTCAACTAAGCAGGTAGCAAGCTATGGTGGATTTATAAGATTCAGTACTGCAGCTAGCAGCTATGCATTGAAGAGATTACTACTCCAAGAGGAAAGCAGTTTGCAAATCATACAACATCCATTATTGATAATTCTAATTAAGCAAGGAAGGTGGTTATTGGGGACAGGAGGTGATAGAGGAGGGGTTTGGATAATAGAGTGGTTGCACATGGGAAACCACTCATGGCTACTCAAGTGCATGCCCAGCTGCATGCACCCTTTTGTCCTATGCTTTTCACCCTCGCCATGGACCCATGTGTCTTTGCTGTACTTTTTGGTGCTGCTTCGAGGGAGCTAGGGTCTTGATCATGGAGATTTCTCAGGTTTCTCTCCCCTGTTAAGACCGTCTTAGAGCCTTCCTTGATCTCCCATGGAAGATTCCTTGTCTGGTCTCGCAGTGGAGATGGAGAAAAGAAGAAACGGCATAGTCAAAATAGAAAGAGATTTCTTTCTCTTTTGTTCTCTACAAGTTGGCTCCGTGAGAGATGATGATTAGCAGTCTCAGTCATGGTCATAGTCATAATAATTTGGTTAATTAACTCCATTTGGTTGTTAAAGAAAAAAAAGAAAGGTGAGAGACGCAATGACTTCTTCTTCCTTTTTCATGGTACTTGAGTGGAATTAATTTCACTATACCACACTTCTCGAATATTTTAAAATGATTTCGACATGTTCTTGATTTCTCCCTTGGTTGGTTTTTAGTTTCGGTATGACGCCATCTTTTAAGCTGTAATAGTTATTTGATTCTTTTTTTTTTTTTTTGTTAGAGGTTCAATATTTTTTTATATATATTTACTTTTTTAATGTATTTTTATTTATAAAAAATTATATATAAAAAAACTTATACATGTATATAATTAAATAAATCAAGAATTATATGTGTTAATACAAAAAATCATTAACAATACCTAAAAATAAATTTGAAAAAATCAAGAGACGTGTATAGATTAAGATGTTTAATCTCGTAAGACGAGATATTTACTCGGTTGTACTTGCTAAATTTTTTTATTAAAAATAATTTTTTATTCAATCAAACAATAATAGATATAAACATACATAGTAAATTGATTTAATAAAATAAAAGAAAAAAATATTATCCAAGATTGCACATATTATAAATATTATCTGAAAAAATTATTTTTTTATTTTAAAAAATAAAGTTAATCTATATAAAAGATTAAAAAAAAATATAGATGAATTAGAATAATATTTTTAAAAATTAAATACACACAACATCATTTAAAAACAAATCTTGTAAAAAAAATGGTTTAATAAGAAGAAAAATCACATAGGATAGATATTAATTGAAACATAAATTTATAAATTATTTAAGAAGAAAAAAACATTAAAAAAAGATATCAATTAAAAAAAACAATATTAGAAAAAAAACAGTCTGGATATTGTGGCTTAACTCGTCAAATCTATACTTCGGGCCATAGACTAAACCGAGATCAATATTTTTTAAAAAATTTATATTTAACCTTTAAATAAAAAAAAAAAAGGCCAAATAAAGCTTAGAATCTTGGGCCCATGACCTAGCACTCCAGGGTCATCGCAAAGAAAAGCCTAGTCTCCCGTGCTTGGGTTTGTTTTTTTTATATATTTAAAATGGGCAGCCCTATTTAAAAAAAAATAAAATACACAAGCAACATGTTGCTTGTCAAGGCAGACAATGTGTTGTCTGCATGCCTACAATCCGGTTATTGAGTGGTGGCCGAAAAATCAGGGCAATGGCTTTTTTATTCAAAATACCTAATTTTAAAGTCATTTCAATCAAGGTTGTCAATTTCGTTCTGTTTTGTCCGGAATGGCTAAAACATTTCGTATCAATTCAAAAACAGAACAATTTTCATTTCATTTTAAATCTCGGTCCGTTCTGAATTTTTCGACTAAATTCCGGCCGCAATGTTCTAGTTTTATTTTACATATTCCGTTTCGGTCTTGAAAAGTCATTGAATCAAATCCAAACTTCAACTCATTTTAACGAAAACAAATCGTAAAAATACCATATAAATATTAATAACTCCATTTTCAACTACAAAACAACAATAATAATAAATTTATAGATCCTAATATATATTTTTGGCATGGTCAAATGGCAAATTTATCTTCATTGAACTCCCCTCTCCTAACAAACCTTCATTGACACCAATATTTATTACATTCCTTCCATTTTTTTGGTTGAATGAAACATGAGTTGCATATCTTTTTTATAAAATGTTAAGAGATCAAAAAATCATTCTCCATTAATATCACAATAAAAATATATTTTGCGATACGATTATAATATAAAAAGCACTGGACTATTTCTTATTATCCTCAAGAAAAGCATGACCTTCTTGTGATATTGAATGAGTAAACTGAACAGAATTTAAATGGGCGACAAACAAAACTTATAGTTTAATTAAGGGTTAAACAAAATAATAATTGGGTGGTGTTCGTGTGTTAAACTAAATGTGACACTCATATTCCAACTTCCTCTACCTTCGTTCAAGAATTAATTGCCGTAGCGTTTTGACGTGAATGGCTTGTGTGGCTTCCCTTTATCTTTTAGAAATGAAAAGTTCGGGTTTGATTATGTTTTTTTATGTTAAAACATTTTACTTTCATAATATTTTAGTATTTTGTTTAAGTTAAATTATTTTAAGTTAAACTTCTATTTAATCTTGTCTATTTAGGAATATTTTAATTTTTAAAATTATATTTGTTTGACATTGTGTTTGTATTACATAATTTATAATTAATTTATCTTGAATTTAAATTATGTTTGTTTAATTATATATATATATATATATAGTATAATCTCGAAACGGCACGCCGAAACGCTCTGAAACCGAAACATTTCATTCCAATTGAAAAAACAAAACACCTATCGAAACGGAATTGACAACCTTGATTTCAACTCAAAAACACCTCACCAGCACCCATGGAATACCTATAAACCAACTCATCAACTTAAAATACCCAAAAAGGGTCCAAAAACATGAAATCAAGTCGGCTTAAATCTGTTTTTCCATGCAACATTGAGGTTCCAAACAATCATCATCAAGCCCATTTCATCTCATGGAACCCATGAACACCAAAAACTCTCATTTTGGTGGTTGTAAATGGCCTGAATGATGACATTCTTTCTCATCGTCGAAATTCAGCGACCTCCCTCTCTTCTCTCTAATCTAGGACTAAAACTTAATACAAATAAATTTTTATATCAAGACCGATTTGCTTGAAATCTAAAAAGACCTAAATTGTATAAGTTGTGTTATTTTAAAATTTTGAGGACCTAAATGTATTTTTTAAATATTTTCCGGTACACCATCCATGTTTGGTGTCCTTTTCATTTCAGTCTCTTTTCTTTCTATTCCACCCTTGACTAGAAAATCAAGATCAATTAGTCTTTGATTAGTATTAGGTCGTCCAAAATAAAAATTCAAAGAATAAAATGAATTATTAAAAACTACACAATATTATTCATAATGTTTTGTGTGTGAAGAATGCGACTCAATATTACTTAGCCTACTCCATATAGTTTTTTTTATCTAATGTTTCTTTTAATCATTTTGCATCTCCAAAGCCATCATTAACATTTCTGTCTTCTTACTGGTAAAAAAAACCTAAAAGAAGAATGTTAGGTAACTTCCCCTTGATATAAAAAAGTACTGCCTTCCATCGTCTAGTTCAAGATCCACTGAACGTTTTGAAGAAGGAAGCAAGTACTGACGAAATTTAATGTTCGTTTCAGGAGATGGTGTAACGATTAAGGGTAGAAATTGTGTTTTATTTTAATTATAATTTTAAAAGTATTTAGTGTGTGTGTGTGTATATAAAAGAAAGGAGAAAGATTCTTTTAAAATTTTGATTATAAAAAAGTTATAATTTATATTTTTAAAAAATTTATTTTTTAAAATTATAATAATATTAAACATATTTATTTTTGTGTTTAAAAAGTATTTTTAATTTTTTGTTTTAAATTTTGTTTTAATGATTTTGGATGGTTTTGAAAAATAAAAAAATATTATAAATGTGAAGTGATTTTATTATTCCACGCGTCATTGAGTCAGCTGTACTCAAGTCGGACAATCACTTTATGTTCTGGTTATACTTGATTTCCTGAAAGAAACCAGGCAACAAACATGCTATAAAGGAGACCTAGCTAGAGCATGAAAGCCTATATAATGCACATGAACGAGTCCAAAACGACAAGATTTGTGAGTTTTCTTTGATAATCAAAGCACTTCCAACCACCCTAGAAATCGGCTGAAACAATCAATCCAAACTAGAATTCTATCCATCCTAGTTCCTCGTATTTCCTAATTATTTTGAAAAGGAGCATAGTTTGAAAAATAATTAGTAAACTAACACGAGCAAAAATAAAAAATAAATTATTTTAAGAAATAGCATAGTAGAAAACCTACAATTTAAAACTTTAAATAACGCAGTTCTCAATTGTGGTTTTTCATTAGTTATGATATTTTTTTTTTAAAAAAAAATATTTTGTATGTATTTGACATTGTGGTAGTTTTTATGATTGCAGTTAAAAATAATAGATTTAAAAAAAACACTTTAAAAAATTGGTTTTAAAAACATATATATGTTGTGAGGATAATTTTTTAATGCAAAATAAATAAAAAATAGATCTTTATAAATAAAAAAATAAGTTATTTTAGTTTCTAGAAAACTAAAGTTCTAAACACAAATATATAGAGGACCCTATGTCAAAAGCAAGAATAATTTGACTAACTAAACAATGTTTTCTTTGTAGCTTGCGGAGAAAAAAACTACCATAGTATCAAACACTCATCTCATCGGGCAAGTTTAAGAGAGAAATTACAACCAAAAAAAAAAACTAACTAAAAGGTGAGGTGTTTTTAATTATTGTGGTTTGGAATAATTAATTTTTAAAAAATTTTCAATTTCATCCTTGAATTTTTGTATGCGAGTCATTTTGAGCCCAAATTAACACTCTATTGCTTCTCTTTTTTTAGAACAAAGGGCTGGATTGAAAGACAGGACCAAGTTGAAAATACCAAGTGGAATATGTGGTGTCTTTGAATTTCATTATAAAGTTCATTTTAGTCATTTATTTTTTTAGTTATTAGGTGACCAATCCCTTTAGTTGTCAAAATTTTAATTTTAGTACCAAACTTTATTTCCCTTGTTTTTTAGTCCTTTTTTAGATGGAGAGAGTGGCTTGCCGAATTCTAATGTAGAGAGAGAGAGAGAGTCATCATTGATGATGATTCTAGCCACAAAAATGATCGATATCGTGTCAGTGGGTTCCATTTCATCAAGGGAGTTTCACCTAGATGCCTTTTTCCCTTCTCCTTGCATAAGGAGACAAATATGATCGTGAAAATATTTTTAGGTTCGGGTTGATTTTGTTTTTTAAGTTGTTTCTTGATTTTTTTAAAAAAGATATAAATCGATTTATCAATGTGTTTTGAGTAAAAAAATAGGTTAAAATAGTTTTTTTTTAGGAAAAACAAAATCGAGGCCCCTATTTTTTAGCAATCAGATTCTATAAAAAACAGATCATTTGCAGTTTTTTTTTTTTAAAAAGTGAACGATAGGTCATTTTTCCTTTTAAGAAATAAAAAAATAAAATCAAGCCTGGGCATATGGGCTAGATCCATGTGCCTAGGATTTGTTTTGTAATACCTAGGCCCACGTGCCTGTACTTCTTCTTCTTCTTCTTCTTTTTTTTGCTATTTTATATTCGGATTAAATTTTTTTGAAAAACAATCATTAAACCTAATTAAATTCATGTGTTGGGTGACAGGTTTAATGGATTAATCCATAGCATCCGAGCTATTATTTATTTATTTATTTTGTTTAATGTTTTTTTTGTCTCTCAATTTAAAAAAATACAATTTTACTATTTATTATTAATGATCTATTTTTTTTTATTTAACTCAAAACTAAAATAATATAATTTCACAATTTGTTATTAACAATCTATTTTTGCTCTCTCAGCTCCGTGTGTCTCATGATTTTTTATTTTTTAAAAATATTTCATACAAAAAAATTATCATGCATTTTATTATTATATAATTAAATAAAAAATAATTTATGAGATAAAAACATTTATTGAATCTGATATCAACCATAAATTGCGTCATGAATTTACTTTGTTAATTCGAGTTGATTTAATTTTTATTTTTAATTAAGTATTATTTGTTACTAATTTTATTTTTCAACATTAAATTAAATTAAAATTAAATTTTTTAATTTGTTTTCTTCAAAATTACCCGAATATGTTTTCCAATACGTACAATTTTCCAGGTCAGCTCATGTTAACCTAGGTAAATTTAATATATTTTTATTTTAATATTATATAAAAATATAATTTAATTCATAGTTAAAATATTTTATTTTTAAATAAATCAATAAATTATCAGTACTTAAATATTTTTATTGCGCTTGAAAAACAATTTGGTACAAGGAGTAGCACGGGTAAATGAGCTAGTCTCCAGCTATAGATTGCTTTGTACTCAGATAATAAATTACTATAGGTCAGTATAATCATTCACCAAGGCCCCAGCTGTTGACAATCTTACATGTGCCCCCACGCGTAGAAACTGCCTGCAATTATTTTGTCTTTTGACCTCTACACTATCGAAACTTTTCCGATCTTTACAGTCATCTATTAGACTGTAAGAAACATCTCCTCTTCTCCGTTCTCCCACCCCTCACCTACCCGTTAAGACTAGTACGTACCTAAGCAAAATACAGCAGGAAAGGAGAAGCTGAAATATGGAACAACCACCGCCCCGATGAAAATAATGTCTACCATGTTTGAGAAGTGACGGTTTTTTACTTTGCGTATTATATTGACATCAAAGTACGAAAGAGTGAAAATTCTATGACATCAATGCCACTTGATTCTACAAACCGATATCACAAAACTCAAATTAACATCCATTTCCAAACGAAAGTTCATAGCAAACTCCAAAGGCAATAGGTTAATTCATGTTTAGACTAGATGAGAGGAAATCCCCAACATATATAATGGCATTTTAAAACATCTCACTCATTCTAAAGCTGGCAACTACAGCACCTCTCACTCTGTCATAACAGGCTTGTTCTCGTTAGCTTTGGGTCTCTGTTCCTTTGGCTTCTGCTCCTCCATTTTCCTGAAACCAACAAAAATTACATCCATACTTCAGGATACCCAGAAACAAAACTAAGAAAAAGCACCAAAAAAAAATTCATAGGGCTCAGAGTCGATCTAAAAGGGCAGATTTTATCAAACATGCATCAACCAGTAAAATCTCGCAGCACTCTATCTGATTATAGGTTATTTCAACTGCATCGTGAGCACTTGGAAACAAGGAAAAGATTCAAACAGAGCAACTGCAAAAGCATGCACTACATGGTAAAGAAAAGCTCTTACTTTCACTTAGAAGAATCAAATTCACATGCAAAATATCTCTAGCACAGTGTTGTCAAAGGCAAAAGACGATAAAAGATGCCAAGCCAATAAAATACCCAAGGCAACAGGCACACCCCTAGACGCATGCCCAAATGAACCAAGGCAATAATGCTACAAATTAAAGAAAATATATGTATAATATTATATTATATAAATCTAAAATACATATCTTCCCAATTACGATTAGATAATTAGAAAATCAAAAGAAAATATAAAATACCATAACAGTCATATAAAGTAATATTTTTCACCCTTAAACAAAATAAGATAATTTAAAATAGCAAGTAGCAAAAAGATTAAAAAGTAAACTTGAATATCATCATCATTATTCATTAATCTTCAAAAACATCTTCATCCATGCTTTCCTCTCCTTCACTTGAATCCTCCATATCCTCCATTTCATGATTACAGTCCAAATCCTCGTCTCTCAAAATCCCTCTTCATGTGTAGTTCTAGCACTTGATGTTGAAAAAAGAAAGTGTGGTTGGTGTTTCTCTTCTAAGGTGTCCATCCTTGTCTGTTTGTCTCACTTTAATGATTTCTTTACCCTGATCTTTGTTTTTTTACAAAAATACCTCTAAGCTCTTTCTTGTGGTAAATTAAAAGATAGACAAATAGGTCAAAAAATCAGTTAAAGAGAAAAAAGAAAAATCCAACAATAAAAGAAGTGACGTACTTCAAGCATGCACTAGCTTTAACGCCCACCCACTCACAAGGCGCTTGCCTAGGCAACGCTTCATTTAAAGGCGATGTGGCCTCACCTCGCCTTGCCTGAGGTACCTAGACGAGCACCTCAGCGCCTCTTGACAAATCATTAAAATGCTAAATAATAGCATGTATGATATCCCAATAGACATGTTAAACCCGCGAGCTGAATCGAGGGACATTAATTAAAAACTAGGATGAAAGAAAAGAGGGGCTGGGAAGGAATGGAGGGGAACAATCAGTCAGGGAGAAAAAATCAAGAATAGGTTAAAACTTGAGGAAAGGAATTTCGAACCACAGAAAGCATACAAAACCATTTTTCCAATCACAAACAAAACACAGATGAACTTGATAATGTAGGATGAGTAAAATCCACCATTCCACAGCAAGAAAGCCAGAGAACACGTTCTTTATCAGAAAAGACAATTCACGACTGCATTGAGTATCAGAGGCAGGCACCACAAGAAGGTACTTTCGAACAGCATTCAATTGAATTTCACATGATATTCAGCTCTAATTCCAATGGAGAATCAACGCAGATAGAATAACATCCTTTCCTGATCCAGTTTATAGCACCAATCTAGCCAAATTACATTTAGAGTTCCATGTATCATTCTGCATATCTGTCCTTCAAATTCTTCTATCTTTTGGTTCAACAATCTTGAAATGCAACGCCACTAACATTACACAGATCTACTCCATGTTCAAGCTTTTAACTAAAGGATCCAAAAACTTGTAAATCCATCAATTCCCAAATACATGTAACATAGCATTCAATTTCATTCGACAAACATCTTGGAAAAAACTAGATGATTCACAATTTTTTTCCCAGCTAAAAGTCTTCCCCGTTTTCCAATTTCATCATGTTCTGCTTTTCCTGTTTTGTTTTTCTTGTTCAAATAGCAGATGACATGCTTCTACTTAATCTTATCAAGTCAAACCATTTGCATATTTAGTCTCATCATCCACAATTTCACCATATTTTTATGTTCCTTAGATTGCTTTTGGTCAGTGCCCCGTGACTAAGGGGCAGATGGACAAATACAAAAGGGACAAAAATATGTTTGGTCCAAGGGATAAAAGACAGAGACATAAAATAAATCTTTCTCTGGAAAGAGTTTGGAGTGAATTTCTGTTTTTTTCAAAACAAGAAGAATAGGGGGATGTGTCCCCTCTAATCTCCACTGTCTAACCAAACGCTACCATAGTGTCATAACAGAGTAATTCTAAATATCAATGGAACAAACTTCAAGAATACAAATAAACTGTTGGATGATGATTCATGTGTATTCTTGAAGTTTTTTCTTGATGTTTAGCATTACTCGTAGTAAAACTACCCATAAGCCAACCGGTCAGAGCAATAAAGAAAAAAATAAAAAAACCGATACCCTTCTATGCATAACACACTCAGTTCAAATGCTAAGAGAATCAGTGTCATTAAACTTGGATTATTTACACATCGCAACAGCTACATGGTCATCTACACAGAAACATATATAGAACAAAAACTGAAAGAAAACAGAGGAATAAATTACCTCTTATCGGAAGAGCCACCCTTCTGGCTGAGGAATGAGCGAAAGAGAGGAGAGTTGACGTCGTAGATCATATTGTCGACTGTAAGGCTGTTGCTTGCTTTCACGGAAACCCTAGTTTTTCTTCTGCGTCCTTTGCGATAGCTCCGCACCAGGGCTATGGTGGCCTTTATAGTCCTTTAGAAGAACGCCTTCCAGTTGTCGGTGTACCAGTTATTGGGCTCATTATCTTACAACTTTTTACTGTAAATGGGCTTTCTCTTAGAAAGACAGGCCCATATCAGTGCATTCTAAAATCTCCTACGATGTTTTCTTATTCAAAAACTAAAATAAAATTTTTATAATAAAAAATATAAAGCTTGAAGCTTAATTAAAACCATTAATACATTTTATTTTTTTATATAAAAAAATTATTTTAAAAAATAAGATATTCCCATGTACTTTCTACTTTTTAGATACACGCATCCCTTTAATTAGCCAAAAAAAATATAGGTGTATTGTTGTATCGTAGTATTGTTGTTGTTATTGTTGTTATTAAATTGAATAATATAAACTATATAACTAAATTTAATTAATAAGTGTATAAATTCATCTGAGAAAAATTTTATTGTTGAATAAAAAAATAATATATTTTTAAATTAACTATTTAATTTCTTGTATTAAATTGTCTATTTAACAGACTTTTATGTTTTTTTAAATTAATTTTTCTTTTGTAATTTTAACATTTTATTATTAAATCAAAAAATACTTCTAGTTAAAAATATTTTTCATCTCAAAAATATCAATTTAATATTTTTCACATTATTTTTTTTTGGTAATTTTAATATTTTATTATTGCATAAAAAAATACTAAAAAAAACAATTTAATATTTTTTAAAATATTTTTTTAAATATATTATGAATTTGGACGGGGTTGTTAAGGTAATGTAAAAATAAAAAGGGGTTTTGGGGCATGAGGTGGGCGGGGCGGGACATTATCTACAAGCTTGTATGGCAGGCCGTCTATCCAATCACAGCCCGTCGGTGCCCCTAGCTCGCTACCAACCAACCCGCTTTATTAATCATCTGTCTTTTCCCTTCGCCTACCCTCAACGACCTCTTTTATGCCCAAACCATCCCGTACGTGTCCCTTTCTCCACGGCACCTGCCACCCTACCCAAAGGACATTATTGCCCTCCATTGTACGGACCATTGAACTAGTCAACTTTGATAACTCCATTCCATTACAGAATAAATTATATTCACTCGGTTGCACTGTGAACGGCAGCAGCGTAGCTGAGTTTCCTTCTTTTTTAAAAAAAAATATATATATATTGAATAATAACTTGTATTTTATTTTATTCTCCATATTATATTCACGTTATATAGTGTATTAGTGGTGACCAAAAATACCTGGCATCAAATTTTTGAAACAACGGGGACTAGATTAATCACGCTTGGGTGTACTAAAAAAAAAGTACCGCTACTTGTCTTGCATGGTTCAACCTAAAATAACACATTGTTTTCAATGATTTGTTGGGTGTACCAAAAAAAGAGTACTGATATTTGTCATGCTTGATTCATCCTAATATAACACATTATTTTCAATGATTTGGTGGTGGCTCAATTCATAAAATAGACGAGCATCAAAATATATATTTGTGTGAAATTTCTTTCTACTTTGGACTCAATTCTTTATTTAATTATCATAATTATAATCTAAATACAATACAAAATTCTTTACTAGTCCACTTCTCTTTGAATGATGAATTCTAAAATACTGAGAATTTAAAGTATTTATTTATCAACGTCTTTTTCTATTTGATCTTTAAGGTCTCAAACTCGATTTGATCTCGATGACTATATCATGATACTGTTAAAACTTATATATGATGTATAGACTCTTGCAACTATGATATGTTTATTTACTTTGAGTATAAATATAAATATTTTTCTAAAATAAAAATAAAAGGAAAGGAAATGATTAATTCTAAAAAAAATAATATCGCATGTATAAAAAAAAAAAACATTATTGTCCTTCGTAGCTAAAGGACATGGAATTGGTCAACTCCATAACCACGCTACAATTACAAAATAATATTTTAAAAAAAAACACATTATTACCGATCCATGCTACACATGATTGGTCCATATGATTTGAGTTTATATATATATTATTATTATACTTGTCACTGTGGTTAAAGGCTTCTTTTCAAGTAAGTGACGTGTGGAGGCCATACATCCTAACATTCAAGACGCAGGACACGTTCATCAAGGACGATTCATGTCATATCCGGATGCTCGATCATGACCAGAGAAAAAATAAGAGGGTGTCTGGGAGTGTGGTTGTTGTTGCTTTTTAAAGTGCTTTTCATTCAGAAAAGTGTGCTAATAATATTTTTTTATTTTTTAAAAATCATTTTTGAGATCAGCACATCAAAATGATTTGAAAACATCAAAAACATATTACTTTAAAGCAAAAAAAAAAAAAAATTTCAAATTTTTTTGGAAGCGCTTTTGAAAAGCACTCCCAAACAGCCTCTAAACCTCAAGGCTGCTTAATTCTGACAATTTAATTTATTTTCAGTACTAATAATTTTAAATCACCTAGTACGAAACCAAAAAAGATTAATTTAATTATTATTTTTTATCAAAATTATATATATATATATATATATATATATATATATATATATATATTATATCATTCTGAATTGACATTTTATAGCTTTGTGTAAAATTGAAAGAGACCTTTGAAATAAAATCTGAAAGCCGCTTGACTGGGAAGGCTATTTGAAACCTGACACCACGTTAGGTTCGAGGGGCTCGAAGGTAAAAAACGAGGAAGGATGCGGTGGGGTGAGGTGAGGTGAGGTTGGAATTTTCAAACTTTTATATGGTAAATATTTTCTCAAGAAGAAAAAGGCAGGGAAATGAGAGGATTTGGAAGTAAAAAAGAGGGTTCTAGTGGTGGAGGTGTGTGAGAAGGGAATGATTTAAATTTTACAATTTTTACCTGATTTTTATTTTTTTAACCTTTATTTTTATCTAATAAATATATCTTTTTTTAAGACAAGGATAAATAAGAAGTAAACTATTTATCTTCTCTGTAATCTAGTGTCTTTTTAACTGCTACGCAAACTCCTATTTCGAAATTTTGCTTGATTTTCATTTTTTAATTTCCCGGCTCATCTATTTGTTTTCTAGTTTTATTTAATATAAATATATCTAAATATTTGATACGATAATAATTTGTTTAAATTATTTTTTAGATTTTTTTAACATGCTGATGTAAAAAATATTTTTTTTAAAAAATAATATTATCTTAATATATTTCTGAAAAAAACACTTTAAAAAATAATCATTATAATATCTCTATTCAAGAAGAGTAAAAAATATTTATTTTAATTATAAAAAATAGCATTATATTACTGTTTTAGAATATAACGGATGGAGATGGTAGAAAATAAATTATTTTGTTAAAGAGAAAAAGAAGGAGACAATATTAAAATAAATTTATTTTTAAAACAAGAAGTAGAAAAAAACATGTCCTGTCTTTTCCGTAACCAAACAAGATTCCTCCTGAAAAGGGCATAATAGTAAGAGAGGCGGTGCAGACAAGATACCTAATCGATATGGTGTTAAGGAAGCTACAAAAGGGCAATGTCGAGAATCCAAGTAAAAGCTCAACACCCAATAGGCGAACGTTGTTTTGTAACTCTTGTTGCCTTCCTTTCTCTTCTCTAATTATTATTCATTCATGAAACCTTTTCTTATTTTTATTTTTCTCCATCATAAAATAAATACCTTAGGCAGTGGCTTGGCATTGGCTGCAGCAGCAGCAGCAGCAGCAGCAGCACCCTCCTCATAAAAAATACCAACTACACTAATAAGTGAAAAAACAAAAGGTGGTAGATGCATGAGCCACAATACAATATCCCTTACCCTCTTTAACACGCTCACATCCTTCCTTTACCTACCATAGAAATCCCCTCTTGTCTCTTCTCTCCCGATTTTACCGTACATAACCTCACTTGATCTCTGATCATTCCCACCACCAGCAGCACCACCTTGTCTCTCTCTTTTTTAAGGTACAGGGACTGTATGTATGACCTTATCTCTTGACTACACGGCTGAGTGGGTGGTCTTTGGTGTTTTGCTTTAGCTCTTCAAGTTACATGGATGGTGGATTTTCTTTCTTGGTCATAGGATGGGCATTTAACATTAATGGGCCTAAAAAGAGTTGGGCTTTTGTGGGTTTCTCTTTGATTTTTGTGGTGATGGTGGTGGTGTTGTTGTCATGGGGTTTTATTTTATCCCTTGTTGGTATTCCTCCATGAAAGGTGGTAGGTTTTTGGAGTTGACTTACAGAGATAATTGCAAGTTCTTCCCTACAAAGTCTTTGGGCGTCTTTGTTGGTTTCTCCTCCACACTAAACTCCTAATCCCGTTTTATTATGATTAGTGGTCTGGGTTTCTCTTTGTCAATTTTTTTTTTTAACATGACTAGGCTTTTTTGTGTCACCCTGTCTCCTTTTTCAAGATTTGATTCTCTTATTGTTAAAGAATTCTTGAACTAGAAGTCTGTACTGGTTTTTTTTTTCACTTTTTATCATGGATTATGGGGATGGATTTTGTTTTATAAGCACATGAGTGACAGAATTGTTTCTTTGGGCCACCATGATTGAACTGCTTCTGTTTTAGCTACACATGGCACATGGGATTTAGCTAATCTGTAACGGGAATTTCGTTATCTTTTCATTAATGCTGTTCTGTTGTGGTGTGACCGTACATGTGTTTTGTTGCTTTAGCTGGGAACTGGAACTTGCTAGCTAACGGCTTAGTTATGGATGGATAAAGGTGGCAGGAGTTTAATCTAAACGCAAACCATGCATATGTTCATCTTTTTGCCCAACCAATAATGTGTAGTTTCGTCACATAAAAATTACTTTTAGCTTTCGTTCATTTTCTTTGAGTGTTTTGATGATGACACGCCAATTGACCATCTGAGAATCTCACACACCAAACAATTTGCTTAGGCTATGCCGAAGTTCTTTTAAAGATTTTAGATGGTCAGCACCGAACTCCGTTGTCGTTTTTTAGGCTTTCCTCCTAACGCTAGGAACCATTTGTGTCGGTTGCCCTTCCTATAGCGATTGGCGTGCATTGTCAGTTTTCTTGTAGGCTTATGAAACCTCGAGAAAGCTGCATGGTTTTCTGAATTATTCATATCTGGATATCATGTGCTTCTAATATTGTCTTTCAGAACAGTTGTTAAGCGTTGATGTACTTACAAGTTTATTCCCTTGATGGCAATTTTAAAATTTTCAAGTCTTTCCCATATAAAACTTGCCTTCATTTATATCTTTGTTGTAACAGATTGGCCTTTTTTTCTGATCCAAGGAGAAGGTGATAAATGCTAAAGGCCATCTTCCTTACCTGTGCATTGATACAAAGATTTTAATCTACCATGGTTAGCTTACGGAGGCGTAAACTCTTGGGACTTTGTGCTGGTAAACACTATTTTAGATGCCCTCTATGCAAAATGATTGATTCTGTATGTTGAGTTAACCAAAAAGAGGGTCTTCGGTCGTTTGAAGCTTTAAAGGAGGTTATGTATGAGTCTTGTGCTTCTAACCTTTGTGTAATTTTTTTCTTTTGACTCATCTTTATGAAGAATTGTGTTTTGAATTTTGTTAAAAGCTCCTTGCATCTTTAATTACTTTTTAAAATTTTGTAATTTAGGTAAAAAGTTCTATATCATATCATGCATGGATAAAATTATCAACTGAGTTTGGTGGTCCTTGCAGGAAGAAGTTCTTTCCTGACTCCACTTCCTCGATTTTTTGACAACGGAACTGCTCCTGTAGGTTCCACTCAGAATGGCAGGTCTGTCAGTGTGCATCCTCTGCCATCAGATGATGCCAACCAGCCAGAGGAGGTAAAGTTAGCTTCCTTTTTCTAGTTGTTCCAATAGCATGCATGATAGAGCAGTATTGTCATCGGAGGTAAAATTGTCAACTGAATTTGTAAAAGCTGTTATTGCAATTATCACTGGCCTGCCTCCACCATGAATTCTCTTTCGTTAACCATATCGAGCCAGGAGTGGACATCATCATCTGCAGTGCAGACAAATCCAAATGCCATACCTATTTTTACGAGACTTGAGGTTTAGGGTAGTTTTTTCCTTGCCTTTTTGTGGGTGCATCAAGAATGGTTTTTAGAAATGGTATCAATACAATGCAACTGTAATACATTACCAATGCCGATAGAGCTCAAATCTGTAAGATTTCTACAGGGTGGTATTTGAAAGCTGTTTGCTTTGTCATCCAAATATGAGAGAGATATACCATACTTAATTTGATTACATCAGTTCTCATTCACATTCAGCTTTAAAGTCATGCAAATGTAGATAAATGTTGAAAGCAGCATCACCATTTAGGAAAGAAATCTTGGGGCCTGCTTCTCCTTCATGGATAGGAAAACTCGCCGCATACATTTTGAGATTATTTAAGTTGTCATTTCTAAATACATATTTAATGCTGTTTTCTTCCTAAAGCAACCAGTTATAGGAATAAGTGATCCCCGTGCCCACACAGATTTTGCTTTCTCCAAGTCAGTTGAATGCACTCTGAGGGACATAATTTTGATTCTGTTTCGACCTGATGTGCTTTTAAGCTATGCAACTGTTGGTTCAATTTTTAGAAGTAGAAGTTTTTGGTAAAGAGCTTGCTTTTAGAAAAAGCAGTAATCCTATCTTGGGAAAGCAGGTTAAAGCTGGTTATAGGAGAAGTGCATCTTTAGTTGCTTCTCTTATAATCAACTGAAAGAGGAGCTTTACTTATAAGCACAACAGGGCCCAAAGGACCCTTCATCTCATACATGTATATGTGTATGCACACGCATCTGTTCACAATGTTAGAATTTGAAACCAAGGTCCTTCCCTTATTTTCACCATCGATGCCATTTGCAGTTAACAAACTTGATCGTCACAGAGAGTTGCTCATATTAGAAGTCAATAAGAAGGTTGAGATAATAGAAACTTTCTGTGTTTTCCTGAATTTAGGGGATGCACCAATTCAAAGAAAAAGTAATAAATAAGGGCAACTCCACTGTGCAGAAAGAAAATGCTTAGTCCATTACAGCTTAGTCGCTGGAGTAATATCTGGTTATATTTGGTTCCAACACAATTGAAACATAGAGAGAGTTCATCTGTCAGGTGAGAGGGCTGCCATGTTGGTGCCTCCAACTTGGCAAGTTTTGACATAAAATAGCTTCCTGCCGCTTGTCAAAGCAATCTCAGACGTGTCTATATATCAATGTTCGTTCATGATTTCGAAGAATCCTTTCTTTGAAAAGAAGATTATGTAAACACTTACAAGAAACATCACTTATAAATTACCTGTTTTTATGCTTGATGTAACCATCTTGCAATCATGTTATGTTTTCAATGGGTTGTTTTAATTGGCATGTAATGATTAGATGTGATATTATCCTTGATGAATGTGTTGCAAATTTTAGGCACATGAGATTACACTCTTTGCTGGCAGAAAAAAGATAGAAAGTGTTACGTTTACCAAATTCTTTTTCATTCCATGATTTTATTTGCCTTTACATTATCCAATTTAATCTGCTAGAAAACCATTGCAAAAGTGGGAGCTGGCTCTTCAAATGTTTCGGCTTCTAGCTCGTCAAAAGAGCAGCGATCTCAAGCATATCCAGGTTTGTCAATGCTGATAGATGTGTCTTATTTGTATGATTTCATGTCAACCAAGTACATGCAAAATTATACATCGGTTGTGTTGGCTATTCATAAATATTTTGTGAACTAGTTCTTCTTAACTATAAGATAGTATGGGTTCAACGCCTAACAGGGTCATATGCATTGGAAACCATCTCCCTCTATAGGTTTTGGATTGGTTAATTTGATGTTGTGGATCAATATTATAAATAAGAATATGGAGGTAAGACAATAACGGAAGTGGGAAACTGCAAAGGTGGGAAAATTTGAACCTGCAACATGGTTGACATGCTTTTGAAATTCAAGTATCAATCTCATGACCCAGGGTTACATTGAAGATTAAGGACTTGTAAGTATTGGAGAATGCTTAATGATAGTCTAGATAAAGCTTTTCTTTCTGACTCTTGCCTCTCTTTCTCTGTACATTACATAACCTCCAAGCTATCCTTCCATAAAGAAGCAAAACAATGATGCCTCAATTCTTTTTGTTTTTTTCTATAGCTTAATTCCATTCCTCTGGATGTACTTGATTGTTGCAATTCAAGGTTTAGGTATTCAAGAGGCTGAACATATCAAATACAAGTGGTTACATTTGTGATCTTGTTGATCATGAACTGAGATCAATTCATTTTGGAAAACATGTTTAGATAAGAGAATGTGAGGAAAATTTACTTATTTTAGAAAAAATAAAGGAGAAGAAAAATTATTAACATTTGGTCCCGCAATTGACAAGTTTTGTATTTTTTGAGTATCCTTCTGCCACTGATGTATCTCTGACTCTGAAGTTTAATTTAACCCTCTATTGATATTGTTTCTGAAAAAGCTATCAGAAAATTACAAGAGAATTCTCCAATTGACTAATTTAGTTACAATTAAAAAAAGTTATTGTGGTTATGTTATCCAGAAGTCTTTTATGCATTCACCACATGAATTATCCCAGACATGCATAGATCATAAATGTGATTATGAACTTGAGTCCCGTCTAAATTTTACTGCTATGTGATTTCATAGCTGATTTGGGTCCCTTGTAGTTCATCAGCAGGAATTGTTTAATATTAAGTTAAGCCATCAAGATTCATTGATTAAAAGTTCAACATTGTGGAGAATCAATATCCTGAAGAACGAGACTACAGAAAATTGTTGTATTGGAAACAGATACAGAGGAAGCATTATATGCTAGGTCCACTCTTGCAGACATTGCACAAGCATCGCCACTTTTTGGATGGCCTTGCAAGTGCTGTTTGTTTTGATGTTTTCTGTTAAGAAGAACTTTCAAGTATGAATAGCAGGAAGGAGTCATTTGAAGATAGGTTATTTATTTATATGCTATACCTGGACTAAATATGCTAGAGAAATTTTGAGGGAGTCTAAGTGACATTGTGGGTTTCAACTTTAATCGAAAATTGTGGCTGTTCCATTGTTTATCTATAAAGGAGATGAGCATTTCTTGACTCGTTTTGATTTTTATTAGTATACCTAGCATGTAGTTGCTTCTGATTTTCCTTGTCATTTCACTTTTGGTTTGTACAATAATAATGTCAGATCTGATATTTCCCAAATTTGCTAAGTTCTCAGTATGACTCTATTAGGCACCATGATTATATGTCATTGTGGAATATCACTAATGTGAAAGTTGACTGCGCTGCATTTTTAACCTTGTTGCTTCATTCATTTTCTATTTCTAGAGCAACCAGTTAAACGCAGAAAGAGACACAGGAGGAAACATGTTCAGAACCAGGAACCATGCCTGATGAGAGGCGTCTATTTTAAAAATATGAAATGGCAGGCAGCAATTAAAGTTGACAAGAAGCAGATTCACCTAGGGACTGTTGGTTCTCAAGAAGAGGCTGCTCGTTTGTATGACAGGTAGTAGGCTAAAGTTTGCATTGCTTTTCATGAGTTCTTACTTTCATCAGTACCGAGACCCATGCCATATCTCTTTTTCCACAATATCCTTTCTGCAGAAAGTCTTGTCCAATTCTTTGAGTAACTAATTGATCACTGTATTCCAGAATTGTCATTGATTATATAATTTGCTTTTCAGTTATATTAGGGTGCAGAAGTCTTTTCTCTTTCATTGTAATAACAGAATATTGGATGATCTTTAGGATAGAAGTAATGCATATCTCTTGCTTTCTTTTTGGGCTTTCTTATTCCACATTTAAATTAATTTCGTTCTTGCTAGAGGCAATCAGAACTTCCGATGTAAGAAAGTAAAGACTTGAAAAAGTTAAACTATAGCTTAGCTTCGTGGTTGCAACTAACTTGTTTATTCTTGAATCTTGATAGAGAAAACTACCTCCTACTTTATTAACATGAAGTTAGGAACAAGTCCCATTCATCCACCAAATCAACCACTTTTCCTTGGAACGTTTCTTAGGAATCTAGGACCCCGCAGCTTGAGGATGTTTACAGTTTCATTTTTCTATTTTCCTTTACAAACTATTTCCGTTAGATGGCCAGACATCATGTTCTAACAAGAAGAGTGCTGTCTAATATCTTTCAGGCCAATGCCCGTGACCCTTATTGCAACGGCTTGTAAAGCCCTACCATTATTGTTGTATTGTATTACATATGTTCTATTCATGCCCGTTGTTTAAATGACAGAAAAATAATTGGAAACCATGAAACTTTTCAATTATAAGAGTATGGGATGAGAGTAAGGCAGTACATATGGGAATAGACGACAATAAAAATGGCATACGCGTATGCAAACAGTATTGAGCACAAATTGTTAACATTTGCTATTCTACATCTAAGTGATAACAAAAATATAAACCTTCATTTTCTGGAAGGGAAAAATATGTCCTCACTGCACACTTCTGGTAGTCAGCCTTCCTCTTAGGGTTAGGTTCCCATTGCTCGTACTTCTCATAGCTGCTAGCAGTCCATGCAGGTTAATCATTACTGAGTTAAAAAATAAATAGGAAGCTTCAAAACTCTCTCTCCCTCTCTCTCTCTCCCCTTCTCTCTCCTTCTGTTTTGCTTTGTTTTTTTCGGGGTTAGCATTGTGTGTTAAAAAATTGTTATCACAAGATGTCTACAAAGCAGACCTTGGTCAGGTTTGGTGACTAAACATATCTGGGGTTCGTCTGAAGGTTTTCATTTATGCAGGGCTGCTTTCATGTGCGGGAGGGAGCCCAATTTTGAGCTCTCAGAGGAGGAAAAGCAAGAACTTAGGAAATTCAAGTGGGATGAATTTTTGGCAATCACTCGCAGTGCAATTAACAATAAAAGTAATCTTTCCCTCCTGGTCCTTTTCTTTCTAATATATGTTCGCAGAATCTAATGGATATGCTGTTAATGATTATTCCAGAACACAAGAGAAGGATCGGGGCAGGTTTGCAGAAGAGATCAGAGACCACATTGCAGGATGGTGACTGGGATGCCAAGGACGGACTCAATGGCTTTTCAGCTTCAGAAGATGTGGAACCAGACTCATCAGCCTCTTGAATATTCTAGTTTCAGAACGAGACTGTCAATCCCACTCTAACAGTTTAGCTCTCCCTCGTCGGCCGCCTCTGTTTTTTTCTTATGCGCACAAGCCCCTATTAGGGCTTATGATGGTAAACTTCATCTTCCAGTAAGCATATATTTACAAATTTAACTCAATAAGGAGACAGAGAGTGCAGTATTTACATGCACTGTTGCTAATGACACTACCATCACTTGGAGAGCTATTAAATACACGGAAAGTTCCCTTTTTGGTCCGGTGATTGTTCCTCCCAACTCAGAAGCTGGAAGCTGCTGAATGCTTGAAACTTGGCTTCTAGAAGAAAAATTCCCTTGTATGATAATGAAAATGATCTCTGCAGTTAATGTTAATACTGTTTTTGCTAGCTTACTGTTTTGTTCAGCCCTAGTGCAGTAACCATGCATGCTATCATGAAAGAACAAGGATAGATGATTGATTATCTCATATTTGAATAACTTAAGACACCTTGAAATTCTTTTTATATAATAGTTATAAAACATGGATTGACCCGGCGCGAGTTGTTGTCCTGGGATAAAATAAAATAAAATAACTTAATAGGCTCGATAAAATACATGGTATTTAGTTGTCCCGCGACCTAGACTAGTTTAGGTTTAAAAATATATATATAAAAAAAAACGTAACTGACTCGATATCTTTATATTTATGCTTTTTATTTCAACATTTCATGGAAAAAAATATGAAATATGCATCTAAAGTTTATAATGGTTTTTTTTAATTAAAACATTATAAAAATAATGCGAAAATCACATTATACAACAAAAAAAAAAGCTAAAATAATTCATAAATAGAAAAAAAACATTAAAAATAATAAAACCTAATAAAGGAAGAAATAAATAGAATAAAAACCCTAAAGAAGAGTAATAGAATAAAAAAAAATGATTTTAGCTCGAAGGTTGATAAATCTCAACATTTTTAAATAATTATTTTTCTATTTTTTACAAAAAAATAAATCCATATAAATAGTCTTATCATCAATTTTATTCCTTCTTTTATTATCAGAATATGGATTACATGAGGAATATGATTTTTATTTCAATCATTTATTCCTTTATTTGATTCACAAAATTAGGCAGGCTGCCTCTGCGCTCGAATATTATTTGGGCCGACGTGAAATAGGTTCAGAACATGGGCCCAATATTTCGAAATCAGTAAGCCAGCAGGTTGGGCCGTTAAATCTGTAATAAAACAATCCATTGTCACCATAATAGTCTTCATCCAGTCCTCCGCCTCCCTCCACCACCCCACCCCCACCCCCACCTCCGCCTTCCGAAGTTAACAATCGGGGTAAAAGAAAATGGGATCAAGCGGTATGAAACCTCTAGAAGAAAATGCCAAACCGCCTCCGCCGCCGCCGCCTTCTTTGTTTTCGGAGAATTGGAAGGAGCGGATACTCATCCCCACACTTCTCGCAGGTTTCTATCTGTCTCTGTATTTTTTTTTCTTAAAACAAAAAAGGAAACTAATTTGAAATATATGTGAAGGGATAACCGGTGGAGGAGTTGGGTTGGTGTCTAAGCATCGAAAAGTTCATGGGCTCGCTAACATTTCAACAACTTATGCCACTAATTTTTCCATCGTCACCGGCTGCTATTGCGGTAAACATCTTTGTTTCTCTAATCTCATAACGTTGTTATCTTTTAACGTAGTTGTTTGGGAATGATTTATGGCCTTAAATCTGCAAGACCTGGAGCCTGCCTAGTAATAGAAGGGAGAGGATAACTTAGAGGGAATCTTTCGTTAGAGAACCTGATTTGTGTCTGAATGTTGATGATCATTTTTAATTTAAGGCATGAAAGACAACAGTGAAAATGTTAACATTTTCAGAAACATAACTGGATTTTGGTTCAAGGGCCATCATATGTTTCTTGGAACTGTCTTAAAGTTGGAAGTTTTGTTATTGTTTGATTTTTCAGGGGCGCGTGAATTCGTAAGAGTAGTTCGAAAATCAGAACCAGATGATCTAGTAAACTCCGCGGTTGCAGGGTTTGGCAGTGGTGCTCTTCTTGGACGTCTTCAAGGTCGAGTTCTAATCTCAATCACTTTTGTATGCTTGCGTGTCTTCATGGATGCACCCTATGTTATTCTCATTATCTATCCTTTGTGCGAAATTCTTTGTGGGGCATTATTCTTTCATTTCAATTTTAATATAGGCCAAGTATTCTTTAGTTTTGTGGGATCATTAAGCCACCGAAAAGACAGGAACATTTCAATGCTATCTGTTGGCTTCTTTGATCCTGCTCGTGAAGCAGATGTTTTCTTTTCATTTCTTCCTTGGCAGAACCTATTGACCAAGCAGTTTGTTCATGATGTGGTTGGCTGTTTTTGAGTTCCAACATTGAGAGCATTGTTCCACCTTTTAAAACAAATGCAAAGTAAAAAACATATTTTTGTCCTATGATATGGTATAAATATGATGCCATGAATACAGTCCTCCATTCTATAATGCCAACCTCTATTGAAAGAGCCTAACGTAAGGAGATCTCTCCCTTTGAAAAACGAGGGGGGATAATTAGGTGATGTCTCCTGCATCTTCCTTTGTCGAGCTCCCTTCCCCATCATAGTTTAAGTGCTTTGTTTTTTTTGTTTTTTTTACATTTTAGGGGGTCAGTCTGGTGCCTTTCGCTACTCGTTCATCTTTGCTGTTGTGGGCACAACGGTGGATTTTGCTACTATCAAACTAAGACCTGCATTGAGTAGTTTTAAAGAATCTATATTCAAGGAAAAAGAGAAGAAACCTGGTTGGTTCAAGTTGCCAGAGTGGTCTCCCATACAAGTACTTGATGAGGAAGCGCTTGCTGCAAAAGAAGCTCGGGAAAAAGAACTCTATGCACAAAGAGCTCTTGGCAAACTTAGCAAGGAAGAATCTTGAGAGGCTTTTAATTTTCAGCTCACATATACCAATAATATGCCTTTTGTGCCTGCATATTCAAGCTGTTCGGCATTTCTAGCACAAACAATTTTTGTTCCTCTGGTCTTGTACATTTATAGATCGATATATTTGAGCTTCTAGTTATGAATTATATAGTTCATAGCATCTTTTAGGAACTTGGTAAAAGGTTGTAATGTGATTGTCAACTTCTTTTTTCTACATGGTAAATTCTTGCTGAGAATGCTTGCTCGAGTTCATAAGAGTTTTTTATTTATGTTGCTAAATTATTTGCAAGTTTTTCTTAAGTGGTCAACTTTTAAACCTGTTTCAGAATAGAAAGAGACTAGCCTTGGTGCCTGTGGCTAATTGCCGGCCTGAACTATTTTTTTACACAAAAAAAATAATGTTTAGCTACCGTAAACTTTATTTTAAAAAAAAAAAGTTTGATCAAGGTTATTCACCCTATTAGATTGAATAAACTAAATTTATTTTAATTAGACAAAAAGCAAAAAAAAAAACAATAATAGATAGATCAATTTTTTTTAAAAAAAAAGTGACTATAATAACCCAAAAAAAAAAAATTCAAAAGGGGATAAATGATGTATCTCAATTAACAACCCATTAAATACAAAAAAAACAAAATAGAATAAATAAAAAACATAAAAAATAGGTCTTGGTTAACCTGAGTTAGCTTAACAAACATGTAATATCGGTAATCAAGGTCGAGCCAACCTTGTATATCCTTCCAGACCAATGGTTTAGACCATGAGACTAAAATAACCCAATAAAAAAAATTATAATTTTTTTTAAAAAAATAATCGTGATAACTTTTCAAACTCATTACCTAGGTCATTAAACCCAAAGCATCTTATTTGAAAAACTCATCAAATCCAATTCTCAACTAATAAAATATTGAAGGGTAAAATTGAAAAAAATAATTCAATTATACAAAAGATTTTAAAAATATCAAATAAAAGAATAGAGATTAAAAATAAAATACAACATAATTCTTATATTTAATTGAATGGTGAAATTGAGAATCAAAATTAACTTAGCAAAAGGACCCAAAAAAATCATAAGAACGAGGATCAAAACTGACATTAACAATAAAAATTAATTTTTGATTGAAGGGTGAAATTGAAAAGAATAATAATTTTTACAAAACGGTCAAGAAAAAAAATTAAAAATCAAAACAATAATGACCAAATTGGAAAACATACTATTATCAATTTGGATTTAAAGATGAAATTTAAAACCAATAAAACTTTTACAAAAAAGTCAAGGAAAAAATTAGAAATAAAAAGAATAAAGATCAAATTGAAAAATATAATATTTGGTAAATTGGAAATGGAATGAATGATGAAATTAAAAACAAATAAAATTTCTACAAAAAGGATCAAGAACAAACATAAAAATAAAAGCTGAAGTTAAAATACTAACAATAAAGAAGGTCAAACTATAATTTTCGGGGGATAAAAGAGAAAAAAAAGAAAAAAAAACCAACTAGCGACAAATCAGACTATCGACACCGACACGCGTCGCTTCAAAAAGAAGACAACACGATGACTTCCAATTACACTGCATAAAGTCATTTTTGAACACCAAGAGGCACCGTCTAAAGTGCACTATCATCTTCCACATGCCTATTTTATTTTTTTTTATTTAATTAAATATCAAATTGCTCTTGAGTTGACTTGATAATTACAAAAAAACATTGTGAAAGGATAAAAAAGCCTTTGCCTCTAAGTTTATTTTTTTTCGTTATTAAAAGTATTTTCGTCGTTTCACTGTGTATTTTAATTGTTTATTATTTTTTATATATATGATCAAATACTAAATTACCTCTCAATATTATAATAACAAAAAAAATCATGGTAAAAATTTAAAAATATCACTTGATATCATTTTATTTTTTTCACTTTTAAGAATATTTTAATCATTTCACTGTGCAATTAATATAAAAAAACACTTATCTATCCTGGTCAATTTTATAATAACAAATAAGTAATATCAAAAGACTTCAATACCCTTGCAATTAAGTGTTGAGTTTTTTTGGGTGGGGTAAAATAACCACTATTATATTGTTCTATTGAACAATGGTTTTGAGCATGGAGTTACCATGTTTTCAAAGGTGCTTTAGCTTCTTTAAATATACAAATTCATCATGAAACAAACAGCCAACGAATGAAGGTGGAGACATCATTTGGAAATTGGGACTGCAATATGCCCATATATTCTTAACCTTGGCTAAGCAGAGCCAATTTTTCACTCGAGATCTTCTGAAATGTTTTTCATCCAACCATGGAAGACAAGGTTAGAGGTACTGTTTGGCTTGCCATCCACCACATTTTCACCCCAAAATATCTCCTTTCCCTCTTCATGTTATAGCATGCATGCCCACCATTAGTTTGAATATCGAAACGATGTATAATCTGCAAGCAAACAAATTTACTAGTCTCTTACTCGTCATCCAGCCCTTTTGTTATCTGCTCTCGATTAATGATAAAAAAACCATGAGATTGGTAGCGAAGGAAAAGGAATCGAGATGTTAGGGAGGGACTGCTGCAATTTCCATATTTCAATACATCCACGAGATGGACATAAAAACTACTAAAGCTGTTCTAGATGATGCAATCTCGCATTGCAGAAAACACGATGTCCAAACATTCATGTCAAAAGATAGAAAACAGTAGCAACAAAAGGTAGATTACCGGTCTTCATTTACATTGTCAACGGGTGAACAACCTGCAATTTCTCGTGTTGGAGTTGAACAGCTTAAAACTGGACCAAACTACATGAATTTCCCTGTAATGCTCTTGTGATGTTATGTAAGCAGAGAGACAAGAGAGACAAACTCCAGCGTCACCCGGCCTTTGGACCTTGTGTTGATGACAAAGTGCTCTGGATATTTTCTTAGCAACATAAGCAAGCCATACCATGGTTTGCCCTTGGCTTCAGGACCCGTCCAGTCCTCAGATGTGAGATATCTCCTTACTCGAGAATGATGCCATATGCTGCTATATTGCTCGACCAACTGTAGGAGAGGACAAAACAAGCAAAGTGAACGAGTGAAGGCATCCTAAAGCTCAAATCTGATCATACAGACGAGCGCACCCAAAACAAGGACTAGAAAAAACTGGGCTAGCATCTGAGGATATATTGAACAACAACCAATGGAGTCTGGAAATACAAAATGCCACAATGGCCCCTTTATGTTCCGTTGCAAGTGGGATGTGCAAAAATAAGAATGAAACAGCAGTGACATGCAGATCAAAAAATTGCCAAGGATGGTTCTAGGTAAAAATTGTAGACTGTTCTCTTCAAACAGTATAACCACTAGTGCAGTGACTAAAATAAACATTACATAAAATATGTTCATATAATTTTTTGAAAAGCATAGATGGGTTGAAGTTCTTATCCAGCTTATAATTTGTTAACAGGGGACTCCTTAAACACAAGAGAAATGCCATCTTGCATGCCGAAGCCTCTGAGTTCAGTATGAGTGCAAGGAATATGTGCATTTATATAACACGGGTGGAAACAAGAGTGCAATTCTCCCTGTCCCTATAAGCTAGAAAAGAAAGAAGCATGTTTTTTTTTTCAAGGTAGAATTGACTTGTCAACAGAAAAACCTAACATCATCAGTCTGCATGCCTCGACAAAAGGTTTTCCATGATATAACTTTATAAATTGCAATGGATTCTTTAATACTGATCAGGGATTTCCAAGTAGTTTAAAACAGAAACAAATCTTAAAGTCTTTTAACTATTTAAAAGAAAAACATAATTTAGCAACTCAAGCAGTTTTTGTGAGATGGTAACCAAGAGAATGAATTTGCAGAAGCATTTTGAAGACAGCAAAGCAGTTTTTGTGAGATGGTAACCAAACGAATGAATTCACAGAAGCATTTTATGACAGTAACTAACCTCAGCATGAAGTTTCTCCATGGGCATCCATTCTCCAGGACCACAAAGATCAGATAGCACAGTAGCAACAGATGATACTACATCTTTTTCCTCTAGCTGCAGAAGTTGTTGATTGTCAGACTCGCGATCAATCCTTGATCTTCCCTCCATCTTCTTTTCTCCTGGAACCGGAAATGGTACCATGACAATGAAAAAGCATTTTAACAAGCACATGCTTTGTATCAGAGTGCACAGCATTCAGAGATATACAAGTGCAAACCAACAGAATATGAAAATCTAACATGATCAACAACTCAAAATATAATGTCTAAAGACACAAGAAAAAAATGTAAGTTTGAAAGACAAACATAAATTGAAAAGGAAAAGAAAATTGGAAATCCAGAAAGGCAAGTAGAACAGCAAAGATCCATGCATTATGCCTCGTAATTCCATAAAAAGAAATGAACATAACTCAAAAGGTGTGCCAATAAGCAAATAAATCAATTCGCTTGTCCTCATCCTAAAAAATTTGCTCAGTATTTTAATAAACCAAAAAAAAGTTGAAAATTCTTGTGCTTTCATTCCAAGCTCTCCCTGGCTAGCTAAACTAAGATAATGGGTTAATAATAGGCGCGGGAGGTTTGGCCATGGAAATCTATACAGGAATCTGTATATAGAACAGCCTCAGCTGACAGCCATTTTCAACAGCTGGTAACCTCTAACTTTTAAGCCATAGAATAACTAGATTCATTAGCTAACAATAATCAGATTCTCCCATCCCTTGGAGTTATTAAAATGGAAAATAAAGGAAAATCATGCAGTATCACAACAAAAATCAAAACCCGAAAGGATATGATTAAGCCAATGATTTTTTAACTACAGCTATCATTAAGAAAACAAAAGCAAAAAAACAGCCTCATGTTAGAAAACTAAAATGCAAAATTAACTAGTATAAGTTGCCATTAAAATCTTTAACCTGAAGTTGGAACACATCCATACTCTAAACAAAGTAGCAATCAACCTCACAATTTTACTGCTACGAAAGAAGAGACTACTAGCGATAATCTAGTCTCAAAACCATCATACAAACCCAATCGCAAGCTAACATTTCACATCCTCCCTCACCCCACGAAAACTCTGCGAAAGAAGGTGAAACTATAAAGACAGAAGGTGAAACTATAAAGACAAACCACCAATTACAAATTTACAACAGTGTCTATCAAAATTTCAAACTGCAATCCATAACTCATGCAAATATGCAACACAAAATCATAAATTTACTCAATTCAAGTACCGAACCTCGTCCTACAGTTCAAACATATAACACAAAAACATAACATTGTTCCCGGTTTCTCATCCTCAATTAATAAAAAACTTTAGAAATCCATGAAACTATCATAAGAGAACACAGATTACAATTACTTCTACAATAACTAACCTACAGCTCCAGCCATTCCTGCTTTACCACCAGACCCACTTCCATATCCATACCCTTCATAACCCTCTCTCCTCATCTTCTTCCCACCACCACCACTGCCACCAACATCCTCCTCATCATCAAACTCCTCCTCGTAAAACTCCCTCGCTCTCCCCTTCTTAACCGTCGCAACCGAAACCGGTCCCACCATCCTATCCGCCCCACCGGAATGATACCCATACTGCGGCACAACCGCCACGTGGTGCCTAGGCGCTAACGCCCCGCCCAAAATACTCCTAACAGGGAGCAAAAAGTAAAACTCTTTATCTCCGATTTGCAACAGATCTTGTGAATCCAACTTGACCGGAGGGTTTCCTGGCAGGTGGAGTACGCCTTCGACTAGGCAACCGTTCTTGCCGAGTACTTCAAGTGCGAAACGGCGTCGCGTGAAATCGTAGAAGATGCGCGCGTGGTGGCGCGATATGTTCATCCCACCGCCAAGGCTTGAGAGGTCGACATCGACGGTGGATTTTTTCGAGTTCCGGCCTAAGATTATTGAGTATGTTTGCATATAGTACTCGAAGTCTTCTCCTTGTAGCTTCGCAAATCCGGCCTCTACGTCGCTTCCCGTCGCTCCCATTTCTTTCCGACTGGAAGAAATCGACCCTGAATTAGGGATTTTTGAATAAACGACTCGTCGCTTCGCTTTTCACATACAAGACAACAAGAGAGGAAGCGGACTCTGCTCAGGACGAAAAGCAATGGGGTTTTAAAAAAAATTATATTTTCATTTTGAGAATATATTACTAGTTTTGTTACCAGCACTTTAGGTTAAATATTTTTATTTTTTTATAAAACATTATATATTCAGATTTTTTTAATATATTTTTATAATTTAATAAATTTATACTCACATTTAATTAAATAAACTAAAAATTATACAAACTAATAAATAAATAAAAAATCATTAATTATATTTAAAAATAAAATTTAAAAAATTAAGAGACAGGTATAAATCAAAATATTTAATTTAATGAGATAGGATATTTATATGATAATGTTTACTAATTTTTGCTTATTAAAATATTTTATTTAATCAAACGATAATAGAAATAAATATATATTAAATTGAATGAATAGAATAAAAAGAAAAAAAATATATGTAAAGATACACATGTTAAAAATATCATATGAAAATAAATGTTTTTTTATCTTCAAAAACATAATTCATCTATAAAAAATAAAAAAAAATTATAAATGAATTAGAAAAACTTTTTAAAAAAATTAAATGCATAATAAAAAAAATCATAATTATTTAAAAAAATTCCTCCAAAAAAATTAAAATAAAAAATGGATATTAATATAAATATAATTAAGTTTTAAAAAATAAAAATAAAAACCATTAACTAAAATATAAAAAATAAAGTCAGCGCCTAGCAAGCCAGCCCATCCCACCTGCCAATTTCATCAAAGCCCACGCGTGGGCTTGCCAAGGGGTTATGTTATGGGCCCTTTTTATAATATGCATTTAGGGTGGACGACATGTCGTCTATTTTTCCTAGATTCATGCCATTGTAATTGCTGAAAAATTAGGTTTGTATTACTTTGATAAATCTGTTTTTGACCCGAAACATATCAGAAACCAAGATAAACTTATCCACGACCTCAAAAAACCTCCCCAAAAACCAAACTAAACTCGAAATAAAAAATCAACCCGAACTTGTATCTGTTTTTTCATGAATTTTTAAGGTACAAAAAAATCTAATATGAACTCCTTTCATCAAATGAAACAATTTGAAACAAATATCTCATATTTTGATAGTTTAAATTGGTGTCAACGACATGTATCTTTATATATCGTCAAAATTCAGTGATTTTTTTCTCATTTTTCAATCGAGAACAAAAAATAATAAAAATAAATTTTTATATCAAAATAGAATTGAAATAATTTTAAGGAACCGGAATTTTATAACTTGCGTGATTGTTTAAGCTAGATTAAAGTGTGTTTTTTTTCAAAATTTATGACACGGTATCCATGTTTATCATTTTTTTCATTTTGTTCCCCTCCTTTCTAATCTTAGCATTTTAATAAAAAAATTAAATCACCAAAATTAAACTAAATCACCCCAAAAAAATTAAGAAACAAATTAAAAAATATAAAATTTTGGACATTTGTCCCAGTTTCTTTTTTAATGAACTTATAAACGGCGCCGTTTTGAGTTAGGGATAAAAGTCCCTGCGGGTTCATAAAATAGGCAGCCATACACAGATCTTCATCTCTTTCTTCTCGTTAGCCCTCTTCCCCTCTTCCCTTCACCGAATTGGCTTCTCTCCAATCTCCACAAGTAAGTGAACTTCTATTCACCTTCCTTTTATTTATATTGCATCACATGAATGTAAAATTTATTACTCTGAATAATTATATATTGTTTTCTTTATGAATTTATTGACGAAATATTATTTAATTTCATAAAATTGATTACTCTGAATAATTATATATTGTTCATGGTAAAATTTAATTGAAATCTGTGCTTTTGTTTGATCTGTTTCAGCAACAGTAAAGAACAAATTGGTGCTGGAACTTTGATCTGTTTTTCAATTTTGTCTTTCGGCACAGTATGATCCTTTTATAAATTTATAGTAAGCGATGATGAACTGCATGGTGAACCACTTCTGTCATTCTCTTATACAATTTTTTCTTTTTTGTAAGTCTGGTATAGTTCTTTTATGTGTTATTTGATCTTCTACATCTCTTTGGCATGACTCATGGACTGGCTCTGCTTATCTCAATAATGCCTTTGTGAATTCGTTTGCTTTAGCTTAGGACAAGCGTAGCAGAATTGCTTGTATGGTTAATTGGAGTAGCAATTCAAAGTGGTGGAAACTTAAGTGAAGAAGACTATTACTGTCTAGGGAATTAATTTAAGAGATCTGACTTTTGATTTCACCAGTCCATCTGAATGAAGAAAAAAGAGATCTTCTGGTTTGGACATATGATAACAAAGGACTTTTCCCAGTTAAGGCCTGCAATCATCTCGTGAATTCTGTTATGCTCTTTTTTTGGTTAAATCTAGCACCTCTAAAGTTGAAGCATTCACATGGCTGACAGCGTTAGATAGACTAAGCACTAGAGACTTTTTTGCTCACAGAGGAAATCTTTGCTGTCGTGGAGAATTGTTTCCATTTTGACGTCTTCATAATGAGACATTATCTCGCGTGATGCTTCGTTGCCATGGAATATGGTTGCTTTGGGATAGAATTATGAGTAGGTGGGGGTGTGGTTTGAATTATGCGATATTTAGTTGATGAGTTGTTTCTTGGAATGGGAGTTTTTGTTACTGGAAAAATGCAAAGAAGCCAACCCATGAATCATGCCAAAAAGATGTTAGGTTTAGCCTCCTAGAGGAGCTAAGTTCATATCAGGGTATAAAGCTAGAAAATGTAGCTTTTTGTGTTGGTATTATATATGAGCAGATGCAGTTGCTTTTGGTAGAAGTCAATGATGAAGAATTGAGCTTAACATAAGAGTTATTTGTCCAAAATGTTAAGTGTTTTGGCTCAACTGATAACATCCCGTGGGTCAAGTTTAGAAAAAAAGTTAAATTTTAGTATTGGCTTTTGACATATCGGGTTTACTACTCTTTCATGTTGGGACCTGGGAAAAAGAAATATAGGAACTTCCAGAACATAGAGGAAAAACAATGTAGTTCAGTTTTTAACCAATTAAATATGGAATGATGAAATTAGGTTAAAAATGGACAAAGAAAATTGGTCTGAGTTAACCGAGTTAGCATGACAAATATGTAATTTAGGTAACAAAGGGCAAGTCAACTCGAGTTAACCCGTCAATCTTGTGGCTTAAGTCATGAGATCATGATAACCTAATAAAAAAGAAATCAAAGAAAACACAACCCATTTTTTTATAAAAAAAAAACAATGTCGAATGTGAAACCGGAAAAGAAAATAAGTAAAAATATATATATCAAGCCGCGTTAACTTTTCAAACTCATGACTCAAGTCATTAGACTAAAAGCATCATACATAGAAAAATTGTGAAGCATAATCCTTCATCAATCAAATATTGAAGGATGAAATCAGAAAAAAAATTTCAATTATACAAAAGTATCCAAAACAAAAAATAGCAATTAAAAAAGTGATAATTAAAATTGAAATAAAAAATAAATTGGAGGAGAACTATGAATTTTTTTATTGAGGGTGAAATTGAAAAGAAAAATTAATTTAATAGAAGGACAAAAAATCAAAAGAATGAGAGGATCAAATCAAAAAAATAATATATCATAAATCTGGACTAAAGGACAAGATTGAAAAGAAATAAAAATCAAAAGAATAAAGATTAAATTAGAAAAAATAATATATCACGAATTGGGATGGAAGGATAAATTTAAAAGCAAATAATATTTTTACAAGAGAGCCCATAACAAAAATTAAAAATGAAAAGAATAAGGATTGACGTAGTCATACTTAATTGTGATTATTATTATTTTTTATCTCAACAGGAGTTTTTAATCAATATACATACAATGAAGCATATTGTAAAGATTATGGTACTGCTTGTGGCCATCTCTGCCTGTTGGATTGGGCTCTTGCAAACTTCCATTATTCCACGTAGCCATACCTGGTTGGTGAGTTTCTGATTCAAGTTCATAACTTATACTTCATGGGTCTTCTTGTTTATTATTGAATTATATATATAAAAAAAAAGAACTTGTTGATTCATGTGCATGCTTGTTTTGCCTTTTGTGTTTGTTGGGGATTATCGTGCCCTATTTTCTCATTCATCCCAGCTTCCCATTTATTTCGTTATATCACTGGGATGCTATGGTCTATTGATGGTTGGAGTTGGCTTGATGAATTTTCCAACTTGCCCTCAAGAAGCACTGCTATTACAACAGGTATTTCACTTCTGTTTTATTAATCTTGTAGTTTATTGCTAAAATCTACTTCTCTCCCCGTTGAGTTGGGGAAGCTGTTTCTATCCGGAGAAACAGAAATAATAGCTTGTCTAATTGAAAAGATTTTGACCTTATAGCTAACATATTACCTTGTTTTAGACAACATCTTTACAAGCTTGCATGGTCATGACGGTTTGGGTGTATGTAATGCTGCCCTTGTTATCAATTCGATTGCATGTAACAAATGATGGTTTTAATCAGCACAGCACCCATTATTTTTGACACATTTTCTGTAGTAATTGGTACCTATATTGATGCCATACAAGTAATAGAATTCAGGATGGAAATACTGAAGACTTGTTTGATGGGAGTACCAATCTGATAGATGTTGAATGGGATATTTGGAGGCTCCTAATATATTGCTCTGGGTCATTTCCTTTTCATCTTTTCACAACATTGAAGCTTTCATAGGACTCTGTCAACGTGTCAAATTGATTTCCAATTGTTATTTTATTTTCATAATGTCCCATCAGAACATTGTTGTGCCGATAATTTAACATTCAGTTTCTCTTCATAGGATATTGTTGAGGCCAAGGAATTTCTAAAGCGAAGAGGAGTAGATGTTGTTTCTGAATGATAAATTATTGCAGTTTTGTGCTATCAAAACCTCTGGATTTTCGCTTGATCTCCGAGGTTTTTCTGCCCGATCAAATTTTGTGAAGAGTTGCACACCGCTAACTAGGTTTTTGGGGTTCCAGACCAGCCCCAGGACTAGATTTTTCTCTTTAAGCTCTTGTTATTTTGTTTAGGTGTAATCCTCTGATCCATTTGTGCCTTACTGATGGCATTATGTCTTTATACCATTATGCAGAAACTAAAGCATGAATACTGTTCGCACACTGTTATTGTTATACTTGAAATCTTACCTTCGGATACAGTTGCTTGTCACAGCAACGAAAATGCTACAAGATTTCCAATATTCGTCCCATGCCAAATTTCTTCATAGTAGTTGCATCCGTCGATGTGTCTTGGCGTAAGCTTGCCGGCTTGTCGCTCAACTGAAGCTTGTAGAGCAATGCTTTGTTGAAATGAATCTTGCGTCTTCCCATGAAAATATGTGTATTAGATTAACAAGTCGTGGTATCAAATTTCAAAGCATTTAATGAGATTGAGAGTGAGTTTGGTAATTTGGTTGAAAATAATGATTTTTTATTGTTTATATATATATATATATATATATATATATATATATATATATATATATATAGAGAGAGAGAGAGAGAGAGAGAGATAAGATCGTTAAAATAATAAAAAATAAAAATCATTATTATATATATATAAAGCTAGAACTTAACATAAAAAAAGACTCTATTTATAATATTTTTAATTAAAATTAAAATTTATTTATAACTTTTATATTTATTAAATATTTAAAAAAAGACTTAAATCAATTTACAAAGTTATTACCAAACCTTGGAGTAGTTCCCGGTATGACCGGCCTTTTATTTCCAAACTGAAAAATGATTGTTTTCCCGGAAATGTAATTATGATAGTCTCGAATCTAGGCACAACAGTCTCCGCGTACAAGCTCTTCTTTTTTATTTTTCTTTTTCTTTGAAATTAGTGTTATTAAATCCGGCTTCATCTAGTCGGTTATTTATTGACTTACCAATTTAAAATTTAACTCAACTTAAATTTTAAATTAAATTGGGAAATAGTTTTTAGATTAAATCTAATTGACCTTACAGGTCAACACATAATCTGAATTTAAATTTATTTTTAAATTTTATTTTTTATTGACAAGGTCAATTTATATTAACCTTATGGCAAGAGATTTAATTCATATTGAAGTTTGTTTCAAAGAAAAAAATTACAATATTAATGAGATCATTAAAAAAAAAATTCATATATAAGACAAGATATTATTTCAAATAAAAAGAAAAAAAATATGATACATCCATTTGTAATATTGTAAATGTTCAATTACGTCATAAAATAAAATAAAAAACTTTTAATGTAGATAGCAATTACATCCCAAGTGGTTGGGATTTGACAGCATTATTAATCCATCACACCTACAAAACGAGCAATTAAATCCACATAACATATCACCAATATATATATAAATCTGCGTTGTGGGCCAAAAACTCCACCACAATAGACTAAACAATTCTTCTAAAATAGATCTAATAAGAACACCCTTTAAGCTCGAGCTTAGTATCTCAAGCCCAAAATACAAGGGAGCAAAGTGAGTGGGCGCAGACATGATAGTTAAGCCTAGCATTCGAGAAGCCTAGGTTCATGCAAGAAGCCTGAACCCATGCAGGGCGCACACCCTGCTAGGCATGCCATGCCGAGCACCCTTTGTGATGATCATACACCCCAACATCTCAATGGGCTCAGGCTTCCACTCCTGTGCCCAGCGTGCTCGGGCTCGAGAGCGCACTCCAAGTCCAACATGTTTGGGTCCAGGCAGTGTGTTTGGACTCATTTCTCACCTTTAATGGACTGAAGTCCAACACTCGCTAGGGATTCTTTTGGGACCCCACGTGGGTCCCTTAATATTTTATACTGATTCAATATATATTATTTTGAGTAGAATGCAGCTCAAAATATTATAATGGTGAAATTATACCTTGGCTCCTCTCCACAAAATGATAAGATTTATGGGCTATAAATACATCATGAATCCTTCAAGTAAAAGGTTCACAATCTCTTAATTCTTAACATTTTTAGCATATATATTTTCAGAGTCTATCTATTTAAAATATCATTGCATTATCTCTATATAAAATTACTGACTTTATCATCTAAAAGTCCTCGTATCCATTGCAAAGGACCTTTTGTAGGTATCAAATATTGATCACCTAACTTACCAGACACCACCTGCTACTACCATAAATAATAGTCACCTGTCTTGTTAGGCATCACCTGCTTCCATTTTGGCACTTTTTGAATTTTTCATATAAAATCACCAAATATCTTGACTATAAAAAATGGATTGGATTACTTTAACTAAAAAATCAATTAATTATCTAACTCATCAGTCTTCTTTTTAAATATCTTAGATTTTGAGAATAAAAAGAATTTGTTGTATAGATTTAACTCTAAAGGAAAAGAAAAAAATCCAACTATTGTCATGCTTATTAATGCATGCAATGCAATACGCTCACCGTCACATTTATGAAAACCATGGCACCTTTCAAGTGAAAAGCCTATCATTAAGAGGAAATGTATGTAAATTTATTAAAATCCTTAATAATCAATCCATAATTACATATAACTATTATGTTTATGTTTTTTTTTCCATCAAAATTCAGAGTAATATTTTGTTCCAGTGTAGGGGAAGATTTACAGAGGGTTCTTCAAAACATTTGTTTGCAATCCGCAACCAAACTTTCAACCCTGTTTACAAGATACTGTCCACGCTGATGCTCTTGCTATTTACAGCTTAACAAGTGATTTGCAGTCATACAGTACTGGTAAAAAGATGTCATCTTGCTCATTTTCTCCATGCCAGAGGGGACGAATGAGAAGATTTAGGCTTTCAGCTAGAAATACATAGCATGATTACATCAACTAAGAGCCTGTTTAGAAATGCGGTTTAATCTATGTTTCATTAAAATTTAATTTAAAAAAAAACTAATTTTTTTATATTTTTATATCATTTTGATATGTTGATGTTAAAAATAATTTTTAAAAATAAAAAAAAATATTATTTTAATATATTTTTAAATAAAAAATTCTTTAAACTACAATTATTACCGCTCTTTAAATAAGTTTTGAAAAAAAAATCAATATTAACAAGTGCACTTCATACTTCATGTTTGCTGAAATTGGTCCACCAAACAGTCAAATGGTTAAAAAAGGAAGAAGCAGTAAGCTTTTCAATTAATTCCCCCTTGGGGATTTCTCATGTGATCCCTGCTATGCATAAACTCTTGCTCGAGATGGATTTCACGAGATAAAATTGAAATACAGATTTGGGTTTGGGTTATAAGGGTGGTGGCTAGTTTTATTTTTTTAATTTAATGAAAAACTTGTAATATTTAATATAAAAAAATTAGTCATTAAATAAAACACAATGATAATATTATAAATAATTAATTATTCTTTGTTGATTTTTTTCCCGTGTAAGAGGAAAAATGTTAAATATTAACGCGTGTATAAAATTCAAGATATAAATTATAATTTTTTCAAAATATACAGGTAAAGTAATTTTTAAAAGATATAAATTAATTTAGAAATTATCATCGAGATAAATTTATTTTCATCCCTTCAACTAACACGTTTCTATTATTTCTATATATATTTTTTTGTTATGGGATACTTAATAAATACAACCATGTAACTGAATATTTTGTTAAATATTTATTCAGTGCTCAAAAATGTGTTTAAAATATATCGAGGTGAGATCAAATTAATATTTTTAAGATTTTTAAATGTAATAATGTTAAAAATATTTAATAAAAATTATTAAACAGGCACTAGGCTAAAAAATAATAATAAAGTGATATAGACAAACTATATCTATAAGCATTTTGTTGTATTTTTCTGTCATGACCCGTGGCCCGTAACTTTGAGCAAGAGAGGGTTGGAAATTGGAAAGTCGTTTTCAACGATCGTAGATGTCTCCTGTCATGTGACATGTTTTATGAGAATATCGTTTCGTCACGGATATTTTATTCTTCAGCAAAAATTATATATATATATATATATATATTCTCAACCTGTTTTTATGGTTAAAAAAATTCAAAATAAAAATAATATTCATACATAACTACATGTTTTAATATGTTGTCAGCTTAACCCTCTAACTTATTTTGTTAAGGTCTATGCAGCCGGACCCTTTTTTTTCCTTGTATTTTGAGGGGTTGACGTGTTTTCCGCCTCAATTTTTTAAAAAAGATTTACCAAATGACACGTTATCTAAATTGCTTAATTTCTAGTTACTGAGGTGGCTAGAAAAACAGATTGATGGTTTTCTAAATTTAAAAACTGATTTTTCAAATTTTTTTATTCAAAACACCTAGAAAACATCATAATTAACTTGATAAGCTCATTCATTATCTTAAAAAAATATATATATCATAAAACTCGAAATCAACCCGGGATAAAAAATCTTACCAAGATCATATATGTTTTCTAGGAATATCATGGTAAACAAGAGCTCCCCCTTGTCAAAATAAGTAATTTGACACCAACTTCAATATTTCTAGTGTTTGTAATATGTGTAAACAACAATTTTATCTCTTCATTTCAAGATTTTGGTGACTTTCTCTTGTCTCTTTCATGTCATGGGCCAAAAGATAAGGAAAACATAGTTTTTGATCAAAGTAAATTTTTCTCTTTGATTTTGAAAATTGAAGGACCCAATATCAATACTTTGTAAAGTATATGTACTGCAATAAATATTTTGCCCGGACATTTTAAAGCCACTCACTCTATATGTGTTTTTTAGTTTAGTCCCTTGTCTTTTAATTTTTCCCCCCGACAAATTGACTTATATTTTAATTCAATAAAAGTTAAATTAAAAAAAATAACATTGTGAATAGTCCATCCACAATGCCATACGAGAGGATGCATTTTATACAGTAAATCTCCAAGGCCATTTAATTTTCTAGCTAATTTTATTTGTATTAATATTCATTGAATCAATTATTTATTAATTACTCATCACTTAATTTTATATGAAATTCTTATATTTGTTTCATGTGTTTATTAAATTGTTTACACAATTACTAAAAACACCAATTCCAGTAAATCAATTCAAAACCTGGTTAACTCGTGATTAAATAAAGCTAAAAGAATTGACCTTTGTATTAGATTTAATAACTATGATTTTTTACGATACAATGAAATAATAAGCTATTGATACAACATTATAACTGGACTTATGAGTTATGACTACACTAGTTCATATTAGTTTCTTGATTTTATAAATAATCTTATAAAAATACATTTTAATTAATTAATATATTAAAATCATTCAAAATATTTATGAAAAAAAAACATCACATGATGCATTTTAAAAAACAATTTTAAACTCAATCCTAACATATTGTTAAACACAACTTAAATATAATATATGAGATTTTGCATTTCAAAATTAACATGCAACTAACTCAGAGTAGTGATATAATAAATTTTGTGCTCACTTTTTTTTCAGAATGAATTTATAATAATTAATAATTACACATTATAAGCTAATAACAAAGAGAATTTTTTTTTCCAACTAAGTTTTTAGGAGAAAAAAAGTGGTATAGAAGAGTTAATAATTTAGGGGATACTAAATATCTCTAAATTATTGTTCTTGGAAAATTAACTTTTTTTTAAGTATTTTTTTTCTCTCTCCTAATTTTTATCCTACAATAAATATCAAATAATTTTTTATTTTTATATTTCAATCATTGCTAATAATTTAATTATTTTTTAATACACCAAACGTTATCAAAAACCAAATCTTCCTCCTTAAAAAATTAGTATTAGATTACATTTAGTACAAGGGTAACAAGGGTTAATTCTTTTTTTATATATTTTTAATTATTTTTCTTACATCCTTAAAAATATCATCAACATTTATTACTAAGTACCTTCAAATTGGTGCTTCTAGAGGGTAATTTTTACCCTCCAAGCAATATTATTATTTTTAATTCCTTTTCTTTATTTTTTTTTAAAATAACTCCAAGTTCTTTTAATTGTTTCTTATCCATTATTACTAATAATATAACTAATATCTCCCCATTAACATTCAACATTTCAATTTACAAATACTCTAAACATCATTAAATTTTTAAAAAACAACTTCAACACCTTTCACAATTATTCTTGTAATAACCAATGATACAATAATTCAGCTCTATTTTTTAACCAAAAAAATTTATAATGTTCGAGAAGTAATAAATGATATTATATTAGTTATTTTATTTGAAAAAAATAAACAAATATAAGTAGGAGAAATAAAATTTACATGTTAGGATGACGAGATGATATGATTTTTCCCTATGCTTATATTTGTTTTTTTATATAATAAATTATAAAATAATTAATAGGACATCAACAATTACTTATGAATATCATGAAATTTTCTTTTTTTAATCTAATATTAAATTTAATTAACTAACTCGTATTTTATTATGAGTTAATTTAGGACTCAATCAACATAACATGATTTAACTTTTTTATTTAAAAAATATGTATTTTTTTTTAAATAGTGTTGTTTTATTTTATATGGGGTAACTCTTAACCATGACCCGGATTATAATTAAAAATAATTTTAATAACTTTGAAAAGAAAAAGAAAAAATACCCAAATGCCAAAACGTGGTGTCGCCGTCTCCTTCCCTGTCAGTCAAATCTCGCACTATCTCAAAATCTCTGTTGTTTTTACTAGTTTAAATACTCCTACCCCGCTAGTAGCCATTCTTTAAAAATCCAGCTCAAAAACAGCACACAGCCACGCCCCCACCCCTGTTTACTCTTTTCACGGCCATCTCCTCTCTCTCCACACATTACAACACAGAACCCATTACTGCCCATTACCTTAAATATTTTTTATTTTACTTGAGAAAAAATGCTGCTCTCTCTAGATCCTCTTGCTCCTCTCTGATTCCAGGAAGATAACTCACAGGATAGAAATAATTTTTTTTTTTAAAAAAAGATTTGGACGAAATGGGTGTTTTGAGTGAGTCATTGTGTTTTTGCAAAGGAGTAGGCAAGTCTGAGAAATTGAAGGCTGCCCTTTTTACTGGTAAGGGTCCTGCAATTGCCAGGATATCCGCCACCGCCAATGGGATCTCCGGCACTGGATTCCTGATCCACCGGAATCTTCTTTTGACTGCTCATGTTAACATTCCCTCTATCGCCGCTGCTGAAGGTTGCGAGATCCGCCTCCAAAATGGTGTCGCTGCCACTCTCGTCCCTCACAGGCCTGTCCCTTTTCTTTTCAAATAATTATTTGACTGTTCCTTGCTTCTTTCTGGGTTTTCTTTGGTTGAATCGGAAATGTGGAACCATTGATAGAAAGTGGAGTGCTGGATCTCATTGAGAATCTTTGCTTCTTCTACATGAGCCAATGCAAAGTCAAGATTTATATGTTTTAGTTTACATTTTCCCATGTTCTAGTTTACATTTTCCCTCAAATAGGGAAAATGATTCTTTAGTTCTGGAGGTTATGTTCCAGATAGTATCAATTTCTGCACTGTCAAGACTAACAGTGTATTGCGCATAACTGTGTTTTGATGTTTCCTGTGAACCCAGGGTTGGCCCGGTGGTTAAGGAGATTTACTCCGTTTCCAGGTTTCCTAGGTTTAATTCTTTTCTTGGGCCAGCATATAGGGAAATTTATTAAATTCCTCTGAATGCACGAAGCTGATGTGGAGATTGCATCCTTAAGATCGCTTGAGAAGGGAGTTAGTCTCGGTTGACAAGCAAGTTGGTCTGAGAATACCTTTTATTGTCGAACCAAAAACTGTGTTTTCTTTTGTTTTTCGAGGCAAAGTAAACTGTCTCGTAGCATTTCATTATGAGATGTCCATTTGAAGTTGCAGCTTTGTTTGCCCCCCATCCCAAAACAAAATTATGCTTTTGTAGGAGATGCAGATGGAAAATTCTTCTATGACGGTTTTTGTGGTGGGTTACAGCTAAAATTTAGGGATTTAGATTTTCTATTTTAAGACAGTAGGTTTAAGTTTTGTAGATTGAATGGATTTGTGTTTGTTGTGGTTTAAGGAGAAATGATGGCTGTTTGGCTCCAGGCATCACAGTTTCTGGTTGCTGGAATTTCTGAGCAGCAAGAAAAATAATCCAACTGTATGATATAGTGATTATAGGGTGCTAGCATCGAGAGGGTTTTGTGGGAGGTTTTAAGGCTTGTAGGATTGGGATCTATGTTGGAAAAAATAGGAAATAAGCTGCTGAATGTCCAACTATGCCATATAGTGAATTAGCAGTTGCAACAGGTGGAAATGTCCGAGAAACCCCAGAGGAAGAGTAAGTACATCTCTAAGAAGCTCTCCATAGAATCCGATAAAAACACCGTCTGCATCAGTCTCACTACTACAAATGCATTATTGCCAGTGATACCACTGCCAGGTTACCTTAATTGTCATCTTTATGACGATCGTGAATGCTCTTAACCTGCAGTGCTTCAGCTGCTAGTTTTTAGATCAGGTTGAGAATATTGAAGGCATGCATATTTAGATTTTTATAGTTTGTTGTCAGGATCTTTACAATTGGATGGATTAATCAGAGAGGAATTAAAGGATGTTCTTGGGTTGAATTGATTTTCCATTGAATATAAATACAAACACAAACCATCCACATTGATTTTCTATTTGGTAGAAGCTAGCTCTTTGATAGAACATTTGGCCTCCATTTATGAATGGGATTGATCTTATTTACGTAATTGTATTATCTTCACCAAGAACCATGGTTACTGTTAATCAGTTTGGAAGGATTTCTGGTTATCCTTATCCTTTCTACAACAACCAGAAGTTACATTTTGACATTTATTGATCTGCTAACTAGGAACAGGAAATTGCTTCTCTTTGTAACTAAAGCAATAATGCTGCCATGGCTCCCATAGTGCTAGGCTAATTGAAAGGAAAGTTGTGGACTTTAATTTTGAATAGCTGAATGGTTTAAGGCAGGCAGACATTATGAATTTTCTCACAGGAATTGCTTGGTTGCAGGTTTTTCATTACCACCTCTGTTCTAGATCTAACTATAGTGGGTTTGGATTCTGTGGATGGAGAATCAAATGCCCAAGGGCAGCAGCCACACTACTTGAAGACCTGTTCAAAACCAAATCTGGATTTGGGAAGTGCTGTTTACTTTTTAGGCCATACAGATAATGAAGAACTGACAGTTGGTGAAGGAAAGGTGGTCATTGCCACGGACAATCTCATAAAACTGTCAACTGATGGAGTATTATGGAGCCCTGGATCTGCTGGATTTGATGCACAAGGTAATCTTGCATTCATGATCTGTGATCCCATGAAACTTGCGACATCTCCAAATACTAAATCTTCTTCAACTTCATCATCATCCTCATCATCATGGAAGAAGGATTCTCCCATGCAATTTGGTATTCCCGTACCCATTATTTGTGATTGGTTGAACCAGCATTGGGAAGGCAACCTTGATGAACTTACTAAACCCAAATTGCCGATAATTAGATTGATGTCCACGGGACAGAAAAGTGAGCATTCTTGTGCTTCCTTCACACTCCGGCAGGTTTTTAAGTCGACAGAAGCTGATAACGATGGCACCCCATCATCGAATACAGTCTCAAAAGGTAAAGATCAACCAAATCCAGGTTGTTCTGGCACAGAAAATACTGTCAAGGAAGGAATCCAAACTACTGATTCACATGGTGCCCATGTTCAAGGAATTCCAACCCCAGAAATATATGAATCACCTAAGCTGACTGCTGGCCCTCTTAGGAAAAAGGAAAGCGCCCAAATACAGCTTTTGGATATTAATTTCCCTCCTAGGGTGACCAAAACTACAGTTCAACCACATCCAGACATACAGCTGCTGCCAAACTCCGATGAGAATTCTGTCAAGGAAATGCCTTCACAGACTCCACTGAGTGAAGATCAAATCAAGTACAAGGGACATGCTAATCCTGAAGGGGATGCTGACATTGCCTCAACAGGTTCTGTGAATGGAGCCCAGAGTGAGGTCCATTCTAGTTCTTCTCCAGTGGAGGTTTCAGAGATGTATAATGGATACAGCAGTGAGGGAGAAACAACTATGTACTCTGCAGAAACTGCCGAGAGTCGAAACTATACAAGCCCAAGAGAGGGGAAGTTTCAGCAAGTTGGCCGGAGCCACAGTTGTGTAAGTTATAATAGATGGGGAACTGCCCAAAGGAACCAGGTGGCCCGAAGGGCAATGCTAGAACAGCAGAGAAGCTTCATCCATGGAAGGAAAATGCATTCACAAGGGGCAACTTCTCAAAGGAGTAATGACTACTTTAGCCCAACTGTGTCTTCTATAATGAAGAAGCGAAACAACTCAGAGCAGCCAACCAGACCGAAGCAAAGCGCGGTTCACTCCTCTCCGAGATGGATGTTCTGATTAGTTCTTGATTACTTGATACCAAATGAGATTGGCAACAGAAACATGGTCTTTATGCTATTTCGATTTATGTCCATTCCATTTTGTATACTGCAACTAATTTGTTGTGACCTTGTGTAGACCAGTCAATGGAAGATAAATAAGAAAATTCGACCAAAGAACGAGGCGCAGCAATCATCATTCATCCAAAACCGTTTAACCCTCCAAATGTAACATTATTCTAAGGAGACCCATGCCAGTCTCCCTGAAGTCATCTCAGCAAGAGTTTCGGTGACTGTTGCTATCAACAGTGACTGGCCTGCTCAAAGGAGGTTCTGCTTCAGGCCCTGATGCAACAAGCGCTACATTAGGTTTTTCTTTTCTTCTGCGATCTTTTAGGTTATGGAGACGGTCCATAGATCCATAGAAATTGTAGAACCTGAGCAAGATTTACTATAACTATGTAGTAACAACGAAATAAGAAATAGAGGAGCAATAAAGATAGACATTTTCAAGAATTTAATGGTTAATTCATAGTGATTTATAACTTAGAAAGAGAAGGGTGGGAAAATCATGTTGATGGAAACAAAGTCCAACCAATTCTATTGCCATTTTTATCTGAAGTCTAGCAGGATGGACCCAGGTTGCACCTTTAGGCTTTAGCTCTTTTCCCAGGCTGTAGCAGTCACAAGCTGGTTATTAGACTGTGGCAGCCTGGAGCCCAGGTGTAACTGGTCTTAATAAAGAAGGTACTCTTGGCTTTGGGAGGAGGTTCTCTGGCTTACAGGCCCCCAAAAAAAGTCTGGTGAAATATGAAATTTGACGTGGGAAGTTCTTTGAATTGGCATATAAGGTGGAGATGACGATACGTAGGTGTCAGTGTTATTAATGCTTTTCTAGTTTTATGAAATTTTTTAACTAAAACTTAAAAAAATATGATGTTATTGTTTAATAAAATAAATTGACAAATATATAACTAATAAATCATAGAAATAGAAGTTAACATTGATTAAAAACTAAAACCGAGAGTTGATTTTTATTATAAGAAGCAAAAAATAAATATAAATACAAGTATTTGATATTATGATGCGAGATACTATTTGAAATATATTTTTATTTAATTATATGAAAATTAATATATATATATATATATATATATATATATATTTGTATGAAAGGAAATGATTAAAATTCTAGATAAAAAAATTAGTCAAAATTGTCCTCTCATTCATGTATTTTTTTTTTTGTTTTGACAATAACATGTTTTTTTTTATTAATAGCAAGATTTATTGAATAAAAACTAATGAGAATTAAAAAATATTCTTCAGCATTCTAATGAATTGAATGAAATAGCAACAAGCTGATCTTTTTAATAATAATTAAAAAACACTCTTTCCTTGTTCATGTATTTCTTTTTTTGTTATGAAAAAACATATTTATTTTTGTTAGAAGTATTGTTTTTTAAATGAAAATTTATTATGATCATGTTTTAATATTTTTTTAAAAAGGATGAATAGATCATTTTTAAATGAAAATTTATTATGATCATGAGAGTAAGTTTCAATAAAAAAAAAAGAAAGATGAATCAATCATTTTTACACACATTTACAAAAATAAATCTAATAATAATTATAAAAAATATATAACAAGAAAATAATATATATATATATATATATATATATATATATATATATATATATTGTTGTTGTTGAATATTAGTAAGTAAATTTTTTAATTTTGTTTTTTTGAATATGAGATTGATATATACTACTTATCTGTAATTGCAAATATTACCATAGAAAGCTTCAATGTTTTTTAAAGCTTTGACCTTAGTAGATCATTGTTAACATATCATTTTAATAGATTATTTTAAAAATAATTTTATTCTAAAAAAGCAAGGGCAACTTAATAAATAAGTAGACATTATAGGCCCAAACTAATAAGCTCAGGTGTGTATATTCATATAAGGCTAGGCTTGTGCACTTTTTTTCTTCCAGTAAAAGGCTGGTGATGTTTCTTTTTAGAATAGATGACGTGTTATTCACCTGTTTAAATTTAGGAAATGTTTGAGAACGCGGCTGCGGTTGTGTTTTTAAAAAATTTAAATTTTTATTTTATTTTTACTAAAATTTAATATGGTTTGTATATTTTGGATCGTTTTGATGTGTTGATGTCAAAAATAATTTTTAAAAAATGAAAAAACATCATTGGCATGCATTTTGGCACAAAAAGTTATTTAAAAAGCACTAGCAACTACACTGCCAAACACGCTCTTAGTCCATTGGATGAGCTTGAAAAACCAGATGAGAGTTTTAGACTTTGAAATTTTTTTATTTTTATTTTTCATTACCAATATGTGTATAATTGACCGCTTTTTCTTTCCTTTTATTTTTCATTATCTTTCTTTCTTGTCTATCGACACTCAATAATCAAAACATAAAGGAAATTAAGTTTATGATCAAAATTCAAAACATAAAATAATATAATTTTAGAGACCAAATAACACATCAACTCAAACTTTAGGGATGAAATTAAAATTTTTCACATGTTTTAAACAACGGGCTTTGCTACTTTTTTATTTTGATTTGTTTTCATTTAATATTATTTTTAACTATAACCTAAAATTTTATTTTGTAAAATTGATGAGAAGACAGGGGTGTTCCTTGACACTTTGTATGTGAGAATATGGAAAAGGAAACAAATCTCAACATATAAAGCCATTCTAATATAACTTGAAATGAAGAAATTATAAAGAAATTGAATTTGATGGAAAAAAAAGGGCCGGAAATTGCACTATTAACATGAACACTAAAAAACACCCTAATTTTTTTTAGTTTTTTTTAAAAAGAAATTACAAAGAAATTAAGCTTGATGACAAAAGAGAGAGAGAGAGAAAACAAACCGTGCTATTCACATGAATAATGCAATGAACATTAAAAAATGCCCTAATTATTTTAGTTTTTTTACTATATTTGCTATGCCGTGGGTCATATATTTTGTTTCAAGCAAAAAAATCGGATGCATGGATTTTTTTGATGTATTTTTTTAATGTAATTAAATAAAATTAAGAATTATTTGTGTAAATAAATAGAAAAAAAGTTATCACAATAACTTGAGAAAAAACCATTTGGAAGCATGAAATAGAACCAAAAAAGATATATAAAAAAAAAACTTAAGTCAACCTGAGTTGATTTGAGTAATGAGAGGCAAATCATACAAAACCCGATCTCCAGCGAATCAAACGTTGAATGATGAAATTGATAAAAAAAACAATTAACAAAAAGGATAAAAAAAATGATAATTAAAAGAATGAGATTGAAAATAAAAATAAAAAATAAATCAGAGAGTAACACAAATTTTTTAATTGAAGGGTAAATTGAAATGAGAAATAACTTAAACAAAAAGGAAAAAAAATCAAAAGGATGATGACCAAATTGAAAATAATAATACACCATAAACTTAGATTGAATGATGAAATTGAAAATCAAAAATACTTTTACAAAGAGGTTAAGGAAAAAAATAGAAATAAAAAAAATAAGGACTGGACTGGAAGAAATAAAACATGACAAATTGAAATTAAAGGACTAAATCAAAAACAAATAAAATTTGTATAAAAAGATCAAGAAATAAAATTTAAAAATTAAAAGAATAAGGACTCAAACTAAAATATCATAAATAGAGATGACCATGCTATATTTTTATGAGGAGAAAAGAGAAAAAAAAAAAGGAAAAAAAACTCACAGTGACAAATTGTTGCATTTCAGAAGGCATGTGTCACACCAAGAAAAAAAAATGATGATGCTTACAACAACACGATGAAAACATATATCAACAACATTTCTAAATTTAATATTAACTAATTAAACCAAAACAACCAAACTAAACTACACCTTATGGATGTGAAATCAATTAAAAAAAACCATACCAAAAAGGCTTAAAAGAACCCTAGACTCATGATTTAACTTTTTGGTTTATAAAGCTAAATCTGTCTTTTCAGTGTAATTTAAAAATTAGAAAAATCTGAATACGGAAAAATTTGACCTAAAGATTATTAAAATCATTTTACTATTTTAGAAAACAAAAAAAAAATCACATTTATCTCAACAAATTTTTAATGACAAAACAAATGAATCATCCGAAAGAGATCAAAATACCCCTATCAATAGTCGTCGTCTTCTTCTTCTTTTATTTGGAGGGCACGATAGCATTATACTACAGTAATGATAGCCACTAGAGGCTTACATGATCGTTAACTTCAGGACCCGTGAGATTAATCGAGGTGCGCGCAAGCTGGCCCGAACACCCACGTTAAACCAAAAAAAAGAAAAAGAAAAAAGAAAAAGTGTGTCCACAGTGTTTTCTACAAGTTTCTTCGACATCTTTTAGAGTTTTTGTCAATATTTTTCAGTAATTAGTAATAGTAATTTCTCTTAGACTACAATTTCTACTCCTCTAGGCCAACTTTTAAGCTTTAACTATGGCAGTCTCCTGTTATTGCACCACTGTTTTTTTTTTTCTTTTTATTAACGTGGATGTTCGGGTCAGTTTGCATGCATCTCGACTAATCTCACTAGCCCTGAAATTAACGATTATATAAGTCTCCAATTGCCTAAAGTTTATGAAACTTGAACCGGTGTTCTTTAAAGAATAAACTTACAACCTGATTAATTGAGTTACATCTTAAAAAATTACATCGTTTTTTTTTAATATTTATAACAGAATCCTATTCTTACCAATATTATTATTGGTAAGAAATCCATAACAATTCATAATTAACCACACCATCCCTGTTCTTGTAAGAGACCAGGCCTGTAAGATCTCCTAGCCACCTATTGTCTTCAGCACCGCTGTCTGCTGCTCGGAAAACAAGAACAACAGTAAGCTTTTTTTTTCAATGGGATCAAATTAATAATGAAATAGAAACGATATCTTATGTAGTGGAGAGAAATTAAAGGAGACCACAGGTTATACATACAGTTGTTATACCTAGTGTTTTAATGCACAGCTTGAAAAACTTGATTTTTTTTATACATGTTTATCAAGTCACCTGCACATCCGCATATATTTTTGAAACTCGATGCAGGTCAATCTGGGATCTAGTTAATCTGGAGCTAGAATCGGACCGGTTGAAAAAAAATAGGAAAATTTATGATCCGGTGTGACCCGGTAAAACCTAGTAAAAAACCCGATTGCAACCTGTTAACTTTTTTTTTTTACTAAAACGACACCGTTTTGAATTGTTTTTACAATAGAGATTGACCTAACCGATCTGGTGACCCGGTCAAAACCTAGAATTCAGATCTTAAATCAAACCGGCAACCAAACCGGATTTAAAAACCATCAAACTTATAGCGACAAAAGTCAATCTTTTAACAGAAAAAAGAGATAAAACACACTGACAAAAGCATGGAAAGCACCATAAGCATCAACATTATTGAAAATAAAAAATAAAACAAAATAAAAATAATTAATTTGTTTTTTTAAAACGTTTGAAAGTATTTTAGTAGTTATTTTTTAAAATAATTTTTATTCATAAATGTATTAAAATATATATTTTTTATTTTAACATATCAAAATAATTAAAAAAACATAAAAAAAATAATTTTAAAATATTAAATTAAATTTTACCCTATTTCTATTTAGAATTTGCTTGTTTTTGCGTTTTAAAAGTGTTTAAAAAATATTAAATTTTTTTATTTGTTTTAAATTAATATTTTTATATTATTTTAATATACTAATATTAAAAATAAAATTTAAAAAGTAAAATAAAATATTTTAATATATTAAAAAAAAAACACTTTACAAAATAAAACTCCAAACGTCACCTTTCAAACCGCAATTTCAACGGAGGCAGGAAGCCCCCCAATCTCTTCGGATGCAGCTTCCAAAGTCTTCCTACCTTCCGGAAGCTTCTCTTTAATTTCAGCATCAGTATACCACCCCTGTGCAGTCGACTTTGTCTTCAAGCACATCAAGCTTGAGCTGAATTTGCCGCTTGCGATCATTCTCTTTAATTTCCTTATTAGGTTTCTTGGTAATCCCACATACTAAAAATATATTTTTAACACGGTATAAAAAATATAAAATAAATTTAAATTATAAAAATAAATTGTAAAATTACAAAGATTTTTTTTTATATAGAGTTCAAGCACCTTAAAATACATGATTCAAATAAAAATTCATACATAGTTCAAATACTTTAAAATACATGGTTCAAATATAACTTCAGCTCAGATGATTCATTTATATATTTAATTATTTATCGAAACTATTAAATATTTATGAAGGATCTTGAACAATTAAAATCATAAAAACCAGAAGCTATCCTATATTATGTCTATTCTCCATGTAATTTTTTCTACTAATTAATGAAAAATTTTATGATTCCTATGGGAAAACTTTATTCTGAGCTGGACATCTACTCTTAAAAAATAAAATACCATACATGCCTAATCATTTCCACACCAACCAAACATGCCCTATGTATTCTTGTTCCATCAAGGCAACAACCACACGGTATGGTCCACACTTATTCAAAGTGAAAAAAAATAAAAGATCTACAAAAGTCAAGACCACCATTCCCCACCAACCATTAGCTAGGCTGCTGCTGCTATTGAATTCGCCGCCATTAGCTCAGTTATTAGGACGAAGGAGGGACTAGGCTGCATCGAATGCCATGGTTCTTGTTCTCGAATCAGCAGCTATTGAAGATGGTGTTCGGGATTTTCCTGGTAGTCCTGAGATAAGCATTTCTTTAGCTTTCTCCTTTGTGAATTGTGTATTCCTATACGTCCGATTCAAGTTTTTTTTCCGACAATCTCAGTTATCATGGAGGAAAAAAAAAAACCTCAAAAATCAAATCCATCGGTATCATCAATTCCCACGTCATAAGATGCAGTATCAGTTCTAGTTTACCAAGTTTGATTGATTTTAACCGAGTTTGACCGAGTTTATTAATTTTTAAGTTTTTTACCCGATTTAGCACATTATATTTATGTTCATTCGTAAAATCATATAATTTTACGAGTCAACTCATGAGTTTGACAACTTTGATACCAGCAGTGCTCTGATCTCCCTCTAAACCCTTAAGCAATGTTGGATTTTATATTTGAAATCGTGTTTTGGATTTATTTTAAAAATACATATTTTTTTAAAACCATTAAAATTGTTGTTTGCTTAATGATTTCTAATTGTTTTAATATAAAAATGTATTTAATTTTTAAAATCATTAAAATTGTTGTTTTCTTAATGTTTTTGAATTTCTTTAATGTATTGATATTAAAAATAAAAATATATTTATTTTTAAAAAATATTAAAACAATTGTTTTCTTAGTATTTTTTAATTGTTTTAATATATTGATGTTAAAATTAAAAAAATATAAAAAAACTATTTATTATATTTTTAAATGAAAAATAATTTTAAAAAACACGTGACACTAAATACACTTAGAATTATATGCTACCTTGCCGGTTTTCGGCTTCACGAAATACTTATTTGTTTGGAAATAATCGTTTGTACCTGGCCCCCTCCATACACTTTTTTAATAAATAAATTGTAATAACTAAAGAATAATTTAGTCAACGAGAAAACGTACAAGGAAAAAAAAATGATATAAGATATGTATGAAATTTAAGTTTATGTTTATCTGTTAAATTATTAATTTTATTTTTTAATGACATGATGAAATTTATTTCTAAAAATTTGTATATTTAAAATAAAAACAAAGCCATTAAAACGTGCTGTTTTCCCAAATTTCTTTATATTATGCTGGTTCTAAAAAAAATAAAATTTAAGACGTACCACAGTTAAATATTTATAAATTAAAATATTTGAATCTTAAAAATTTATTATTTAATTATTATATTATTTAAATTTAAATCCAAGTTAATGCTAAATAAAATTATTAATTTACCGAGGTTATATGTGTTTTCAAATAACACTCGGATAAGTATAAAAAATAAAAATGAGCTTCGTGCGGGCCAAATGGATGCCAGTGGCAATCTCGTTGTTCGTTAGAAATCCAGTGGCAATTCCATTCTCGCCTTCACGTCCTCGTTTCCATCGATGAAAACCAGCCTTTTAAAGGCACAAGGAAAGAAAACAGGGACACTAAAAGCCCTCTTCTTTTCATTTACTGTCGACAGAGACGGTGGCTCAGAGAGATGTTGCTCAAGGTCTCGTGTAATGCAGCAGTAGCAGCATATGCAGGGGACCAAATCCAAGCCCAATGCAGAGTCCTGGGCCAATCGCCGACCAGGCCCAACTTCCCTCGCCGTCGACGTGCTGTCGTTTTCTCCTCTCCGGTTGCTAAAGCCCCTCTGGTTCAGGCTGTGGTCTCTGAAGGACGGGCGAGTCGGGTCGAGTCCGGGTCAGGTGGCTTGGCGGATAGGCTCCGGTTAGGGAGCTTGGCGGAGGATGGGTTGTCTTATAAGGAAAAGTTTATAGTGAGGTGTTATGAGGTTGGGATTAACAAAACTGCTACTGTTGAGACCATTGCCAATCTCTTGCAGGTAAAAAGAAAAGAAAATCTTTAATTTTCATTTTAATTTTCTTTCGGGTGTTTTTGTCTTGTATTTTTATTATTTTCATGCATACATCGTTTTGCTGTGAATTTTGACGGAATTAATTCTTTTCTCTCTCTTTTTTTCCTTTCTGCTATTAAATTTTGGGTTCTGCATTGCCGTGTTTGATTTGAATTCTTGAAACTCATGCAAAATTTGAGATTTTGGCATTTGGGATTTTTAATTTTTGATAGTTTCTCTTACCTGCTCTCGTAAAGTTATAATTTTTGTTTATTATTATTATTATTATTATCATTGTTTGTTTGTTTGTTTATATTTTAGCGTTTGGAATGTTTTTGTCTATCCGGAGTCTGGATTTTGTATGGTTTTGGTTTTGGCCTGGATTTAGCAGCCTATTTCATGTGGAAATTTGTAAATTTATTCTGTGTCTTTCCCTTACCCTGTGAGATTCTATGCTAGTCTATTACTGGTCTCTATGGCTTGTCTGCACATATTTTTTATTTGCTTTATATAATACTCCATGCTTATGGCATTTGTTTTGCTACCACTAATTTGAAAATTGGTTTCCAGCTCCCGTATGTTGATGGATGTTTGTTGAGTGCTAGTTGTGAATAATACTAACACTAATACTAATAATAATAAGATGTTGTTATTAGAGTTGTTGAGGAATGAAGGTTTGATTCAATTTCAAAAAATCCGTATGTTTTGGGTGTAATATTGTGTGTGGAATTTGGACTGTAGGAGGTTGGATGCAATCATGCTCAGAGTGTTGGATATTCAACAGATGGATTTGCGACAACCACCACCATGAGGAAGTTGCATCTCATATGGGTGACAGCTCGCATGCACATTGAAATCTACAAATACCCAGCTTGGTGGGATTTGTTGTGTTTTCGTTGGCAATGTTCATTTGGTTTGGGCCTTGTTGTTACCTCCTGACTGTTAATATGAGGTATTGTTGCAGGAGTGATGTCGTTGAAATAGAGACTTGGTGCCAAGCTGAAGGAAGAATTGGAACCAGACGTGATTGGATTCTGAAGGACTGTGCCACTGGTCAAGTGATTGGGAGAGCTACAAGGTACCTTTTAGCTGTCTTCGCTGTGCAACTTGCATCAGTAAAAGAACAGGAGAATTTAAATATCACAATAAAAGTTCAACACGCATGGCATATTTAATTAGATCTCAACTACGCGGCCTCGTAGCTTGTGTTATGAATTTAAATACAGCGTTTATTATTAGACTGTGATTCTTTACAGATTTCAATTCTATAACTTTTGTTCCTTGCCATCTAAGCTGCATCACAAACAGAAATTCGTTATTGGACGCCACAGATCAGTGACATTTTACCCATTTTAAGTGTTGTGCTTCGTGTCTGAATATTTGCTTGCTTGATTGCCTGCTTACTAATGCCGGTACCACTTCTTTTAGTCAATCTTTATTTGTTTTTTCTATAAATCTTCAGCCTTCATCGTATGTTCCAAGATTTTCTTCCAAAGGTCAAATTCACCTTTATTTTTCTGAACGGAGGTGTGTTATGAAAGCTGATCGTGTAAATTTCTGATTGTAGCAAGTGGGTGATGATGAACCAAGATACCAGGCGGTTTCAGAAAGTCTCTGATGATGTGCGGGCTGAGCACTTGGTTTTTGGTCCACGAGAGCTCAGGTACGGCATTCTTTGGTTTCTAGAGGCCTAATTCATCACCTCTCATCTTCCTCAATTCTTACCTTCATTTATAATTTGACAATCAGAACATTTGGTACCTTTCTCATCCCTTATTCCTGCTGTTGTACTATCAATGCAACTAAATCTGGACAGTTTGAACATTTTGTAAACGAAAAAAGAAACAAGTTTTTGTTGATATAAAAAATAACTATTTTGAACATGTGTTCAAAACCAACTCTGACCTCCGCCCATGCAAATGACAATATGCTGGTGTTACTGGTCTAATTTACAATTCCAAGATTACAATTTTCTCTGATTTGGAATTATGATGCTCTCATGCCATAGTTCTCTGAAATAAGTTGCAAGTCTGAGGTGATTGTTATTTATGTCAGCTAAGAATGCTTTGTTTGTATTTTATTGTTTTTATCATCTATGATTTGAAAATCCAAGGTGATGTATCACCAAACTTGGACAATAAAATCTACAGCTTTCCAGAAAATATAGTTTATTTTTATTTTTTATATTTATAGATTGGCATTTCCAGAGGATAATAATCGCAGCTTGAAGAAAATTTCCAAACTTGAAGATCCTGCTCAACATTCCAGGCTGGGACTTGTGGTAAGATGTTTGGTTAATCTGAAGGTCAATCAATTTCATTCCAAGTTCTAAATGCATTTTTGGAATTTGCAGCCCAGAAGAGCAGATCTGGACATGAATCAGCATGTTAATAATGTGGCCTATATCGGATGGGTTCTGGAGGTCTGTAACTGAGCATTCTGGAATGGTTTCTCTTGGTTTTTCTGGCCATTATTAGCTGCTGCCTCTGATTAATTTTGTATATTTTCTTCATGATAGAGCTTGCCTCAAGAAATTATTGACACCCACGAACTACAAGCAATCACCTTGGATTACAGAAGGGAGTGCCAGCATGATGATGTCGTTGACTCCCTCACCAGTTTGGAACCTATTAAGGAATCTGGAGCAGTCTCAGAGCTTCGAGGAATCAATGGATCTGCTACTGCAACTGCTAACAATCAAGAGTGTCTTAACTTTCTGCATCTGCTAAGATTATCAAGGGATGGGCTTGAAATAAACCGTGGCCGAACTGAGTGGAGAAAGAAACCTGCTCTATGAAGAGAAAGTAGATATCTGGCTGCACTCTGTGCGGATAGAAACCTGCCAGGTGACGAGAGAACACATATCTCTGGTCGTGCTGAGCAGAGAAAGAAATAACCTGCCAGATGAAGAGAAGATTTAGATTTTTGTACTATTTCATGCTCCAATCACTTTTTCACGATGTCTTTCTTTTTTTCTTTCCCTTCTTTTTGTCTCTGAAAAAAGAACTACAGGGACTTTGTTCTAATTTTGTTCTGTTAGGTTACAGATTGCTGTGGAACTTAATAAATGGATTGTTTGGACTAGGTGAATATCATGATCTTTGTTACACCCACCTCGAATGCCTCCATCAATCAATTGTACTGAGTTCTCCTTATGCTTCATCTCTCGCGTTCTCTCCCCACAATCTTGTCTCGTTACTGTTACAGGTCAGAAAAGAAATTAGAAGCGTTTTTGGTTTCGTAGCCGGGGAACAGACAGGGACGTACATCATCCTGACTTCAGCATTTAGTTCATTAGTTGGCTAATTGATGCATGTTACACACTCCTGTAACATTTTCAGTTTTATCTTACTTGGGCTGGGATTAAAACACCTTGTTCATGGATGCGTCTCCAGTCTTTCTGCAATGTTATCTTTGTTCCAAGTTCTTGCAAGTTAAACCATGGTAGCTATAAGGCCCAGGTTATTGTGGATCAGCGGCTGGGTGGGTTTTTAATAAAACAATATCGTTTGGGATAATCGTTGACGGGTTCTCATCCAAGTTTACATCGGGTAATGGGTATTGAAGTTGGTTGGATTAAGTTCCTCTCATATTAACGCCAAGATTTCAACAAGATGAAGAAGATTCAGGAACAATCTGCACAATTACTTCAATACAAGTAAGCATTGATTGACAACTTGAACGGATGCTAAAACTTATAAGACAACAAGCTACGACAACAACAGACAAGAGTGGTTTGGTTAGACCTGGAAAAGATCATCATCTATGAATCAACTTACTCCATACAGTCTGCTGTCATTGCCTTGAATGCAGCCAGATGGGCACGATTATTACCACCAATTTTTTTTACAGTTAGATTGCTGCCTACTGAATTCTTAGCTAACATTCAACCTCCATTCAATCATCTAATGGTCAGAGTCTTTTTTAGGTAAAAGGTCATGCAGAAGTTCACGAGCAATCAGAGCGCCACGAGGCCATCAATGAAGTTGCTATATATTTCTGTCGAGGGTCCTCAGAGCAACCTATATTAAAACCTTAAACAGAAATTGCTAAACCATGGAGACATTGGCTCTTGTTTCAGTATGGAGTTATAATTTCTGCATCCAATGCATTCAGCTATTAACATCACTCTAGGTCCTGTCTGCTTTTGCAGTGCTTTCTCCATTTTGCCTCCATTTTGCCCCAACTAGCTTTGAAATCTTGGTTAAAAAAAAAGAAAGTCTTAAACTTATTTTTTCAAACTGAAATTGTAAAAAAATACGGTAATGCCAAGCACCCACTTAATCAAATAACTAGTGATGCCTTCTTTCTACCAAATCGGCAAAATAAAATGCAGTGGATTTGGAAACAGATTCTCAGCAAGAAAAGGAGAGTGAGACTTTTAGATCAACTACGCTGCCATGGGAAGAGATATTTAGGCCTGGCTTGTTTTGATTTTCTTTTGTGTAGCATTTCTTGCAGGCTGTGGTATTACTGAAGGAGCAAGAAACTTGGGAATGACAGAAGAGGTCTGCAATCCTCAGACTTTCCTAGGAGTTATTTTGGGCCCAGGCTGGCCGGGGGGTGGGGGGACTGTGCTGTGGTGGTATACCAGGGTGGGGTTGGAGCTTCCATAAGGCGGAGCTGGCTGGACCAGAAGATGAAGCTGAGGGAGGTGCTGAGCATGGCAAGTTTCCTGCATATTATGGGGGGTGCCATTGGCCAAACCCCATGAAAGCATGCCTTTTATTCAGTGTCATGAGGTCATCAATCAAATATAGTATAGACCAAATAATGAGCCACCTTAAAGTGTGTTTTTTTTTTTTTTTATTGTTGTGTATATTGTATTTTAAAAGTTTTTTTAATTACAAATATATTAAAAATATATTTTTTAGAATTTTTATTTTATTTTTAACATTAAAAAATTTAATTTATTAAAAAATACCTAAAAAATATTAAATTTAATATTTTTTAAATAAAAAAAATTTTAAAAACAAAAACTATCACAGTTTATCAGATTAATTTTAAATGATGATACACGAGAGTTGAGATTATCAAATAAAAACTATGTTTGTATTTGTGTTTTAAAAGTGTTTTTGAAAAAAATAATTTTTTTTATTTTAAATTAATATTTTTTTAGTGTTTTTAGATTATTTTGATGTGCTAATATAAAAATAATTTTTAAAAAATAAAAAATGTATTTTTAATATATTTTTAAATAAAAAATATTTTTTAAAAAAATTATAAACACACTTTAAAATAAATATCGCACGTGCAATAATTTATGGTGGCCGCATTTGCTACTGCAGCAGATCTTTAGCTGCCACTGTTATAGTAAGGATTTACTGTTGCAAACCAAATGTAAGAGTGTTTGGTATGACTTTATTCTGACAACACTTGTACTCTTCAAATACTGTTTAGTGTTTAGTTAACACTATATCGTTATTATTGCACACGTTACGTGACAGGTTAGATTAAAAAAAAATTAACATAAAAAATATTTAAATATTATAATGTGTTTTTTAATAAAAAAATATATAAATTGATTTGATATAACCTAATCAACTTAAAAAAATTAATAACAACTCAAACATCCGATAAAAATATAGATTGACTAAAAAATATTAAGACAATATTTTTTTAAAATATTGAAATGATAACTTATTGGAACAACTCGAATTAATCTCTCAAATTCGTTATCCAGGTCACGATACCCTAATAACTTTATAAAAAAACAAATATTTTTTTTTATTAAACTCAATTCTCAATCAACCTAATATTGAATAATGAAATTGAAAAAAAATCAACTAGAAAATTAAGCCAAGTCAACCAGGAACCAGGGTTAACCTGTCAAATCTAAGTCATGAGACCGAGACAGTCACATAAAAATAAAATTAAAAAAATAATTACGAAACTCAATTCTCAATCAATCAAATGTTAAAAAATAAATAAAAAATAGAAATAAAAAACCACCCAAGTCAATCGACCAACCCGTGACCTGGGTCATGAAACCGGGATAATCTCATAGAACGCAAACCAAAACAAATTATGAAAGCTAATTCCTAATCAACCCAATAATGAAGGATGAAATTGAAAAACAAAATAATTAAAAAGGACAAAAAAAACCCCGAGTAAATAAGCCTAACCCGTGACCCAGGTCATAAGATCATGATAACCACGTAGAAAGAAAGAAAAAATTATGAAGGATGAAATTAAAAAAAAATCAATTAAAAAAAGAATAAGAAAAACTTGAGTCAATTTGACTAACTCGCAAAACTCACGACCCGAATCATAAGACCGTGGTAGCCTTGTAGAAAGAAAATTAAAAAACAATTATGAATCTCAATTCTCAATCAACTCAACGATGAATGATGATGTTGAGAAAAAATAATTAAAAATGAAAAAAAATTAACTCGAGTTGACACGGCTAAACAATAATTATAAAAACTTGCGACTTGAGTTATGAGGCTAAGATACCTTCATAGAAAGCAAATTGAAATAAATTATGAAGTTCAATACCCAATAAATCCAATGTTAGAGGATGAAATAAAAAAAATAAAAAAAAAAATCCTCGAGAATTTTGAGGGCTAAAATGAAAAAAGCCTTGACATTTTACTCTTTATTACTACAATGAAATATTAAGGCCTTTTAATACATGTTAATCTTATGGTGTTTAGTTAAATATCTTACAGACATAAGACACAAAGATAATTATAATAGAGATGATATATTCATATCTTTTTCTAATAAAAATTTATTTCAAAATTAACCAAAGATAATTTTACTTTTATATCTTTATCTCTTAAATTAAATATTTTTTTATCTTTTCTACATATGTGTCTTCAACACAACCTTAATCTTAGATGAATATTTGGTTTCATGGATAAGAAATTGCATCATAAATTACTTGAATATGTCCTTGACTAACTTTTCCATTTATAAAACCATTCTTTATGGAAAATCCATCAATATAAGATAATTTTAAAATATAGGTTGCAAAATAATTTATGCAAATAAAGAATTACATTTATTTTAATTTATTCATGGTTTGATATTTATATATGATCAAATTACAAGATTTTCATAAATATAATATCATATGACAATATATATATATATATATATATATATATATATATATATATATATATAGTACAAAAATAGAAGTAAGAACTATGTTTTTTAATACATTTTAAAAATTTTGAAAGGTATGTTAAAAATACTATTCTCCTGGATACATTGCACTGTGAACAAGATTAATGCTTTCACCCTTTTATCCTTTAAAAATACTCAAAAGCTAATGGTTGAGGATAAAATTGTCATTGTCATTGGACTGTTTTGGCATTTTAAAAACATGTATTTTACCTTCTAAATGCATTATAAAATGACATCAATGCCCTTAAAAGTAAGAAATGGTTAGGCTAGGTTATTATTTTTTTTATTTTTCATATAAAAATACACAGTAAAATAATAATTATTTTACATTTACAGTAAAAAAAATTAATTGACAAAAGGAGTGTTTTTGTCTTTTTTTTATATGATAAACACGGTAAAAAGACCTAACTATCCTTAAAAGTTTAAATTCTTAAACCTTGGGCTAGAGGATAATTTTGTCATTGTGCTACTTTTTTTTTTAATAATGGGTTAGGCTAGGGTAGTTTAGTCTTTTGATAAATAAAAAGTATTTAAAAAAATCATGCTAACACATGTTAAACACAAGTTAGCGTGTTAATCTTTTGTTGTTTTTAAACAATGTGTGGAGTTAATTCTAGTGGCAAAAGTACCGTTTCAGGATGGCATCTATTTTGTCTCGATGTTTTCCCCATGACCCGGCAGCGTATGCATTGAAAAGATTTTTTGGTTTAGCACTGACAATCATTTATTATTTCTTTCCTCTCTCTTCTTCAGTGTTTGCGCTCTACCCTTCAATTTTTCAATTCAACCCCTAAACTTCTTTTTCTTTTTGATTGAGTCTGTGTTCTTTTAGTTATTATTTATTTTATTTGAAATAATTTATGAAATTGAGTTATCTCGGGTATTTTTATTTGTTATTCTTTATTAAATTTATTTATTTTTAAATTATTCTTGAATTTAATAGAATTGATTATCTAAATATAGAATGATGTTCACTTCCTTTTGTTTTGTCCGGTTTGCTTTTTTGTGATGTTGTTTTAGCAATCCGAGCAACTTTTTTTTGTTGTCATGCATCTTTTTACAGTAAAGTTTAAATCGTCTCAATTTTTTTTTTTTTTTTGTGGTGGGCAATGTACATTGGAGTGATGGTAAATCTCAAGCTATTTTTCTTTTCTTTGTATTTTTGGATATGATATCAATGACTCATTTACTTTTGTTAATTGTTGACAAATATAATTTTTACAGTTCATCGGCTATTATTACCTAATTATTAGATTACCCATTAGATTCTTAAAAGTCAAGTTAGCAACTTAAGTATCATGTTTTTCTTATTTCTTTAGAAACACTTCAATTATTTGAGCATCTTGGCCACCGACAGCTAGCACCGGTAACCAATCCTATTCTACCTGTAAAGAGCGAGTCTAGTATTCCCTTTTCACTTGGCAATTCTTGTTTACTTTGTTTCTCGGTTTTTGATAGAGAGTGATTGATAGTGAGGTGTTTTTTAAATAATTTTTTATATTTAAATATATATTAATGATACTTTTTATTTTTTAAAAATTATTTTTAATATTAACATAATTCAAAATATATAAATTATATTAAATTTTAGTAAAAACAAAATTAAATTTTTTTAAGAATTCCCAAACATGTTCTTAGTTTCGTTACACAATCCCAATAATTGATGATTTTTTTTTTTTGATTTACATGGGGTGTCCGGGTCAGCTTGCGTGCACCACGACTATTCCCCACAGCCCACTGGACATCCTGCAAGTCCAGGAGCAGGTAAGACACCGCGAGGATGACAGGCGTGCACATAGAGAATCGAACTCGAAACGAGAACAAAACAAGTCACACGATTAACCACAGCAGCTAGACCCTCAATTACAATTGATGATTTCAATTCACGTGGGAGTTAATAAAATAAAACTGCCGTCGTATAAAGCCAAAAAGGTAGCAGTGCTTCGTAGTTCAGCTTGTAACCGTGACTTCGTGGATACACTCCCAATGATTATAATCAGGAGAGTTTTTTAAAATAATTTTTTATTCTAGACTGTATTAAAATAATTTTATTTTTATATTTTTAATACATCAAGAATTCCAGAAAATACTTGGAAAAAAATCAATCTCATGTTTTTTCAAGTTAAAAACTCTAAAATACAGAAACACTCCCGTCTCTAGACTACATTACTTTGACAGCAAATTGCTGGGACTCACGAACTGTCCCTCCTACATAGATGCTTGTGGATATCAATAGAATATCTGTAACTTATACATAGCATACGACTTCAATATTCAATTTACTTCCTAAATGTCACAAAATCTCCATTGCCATCTTGCGCTGCGCATCTCAGCCAACACAGCAAAGGAAAACAGACTGATGATCCAGCATATAAGCATCCATTAAACATAAATTTTATTCCAATAACACCAACTATTGACACAAAGCATTGTTCATCTTGAGCCGCACAATAAGTTTGATAAATTCCTTCATGCTAAAAATTAGGATCCACCAAAATGCTATAACCATTGTTCCATCTCTCCTTTGATTTAACCCTGTTGCAGTAGAGGGAGAAAAAGGTTATGGATGTTTAGACATGAGGTAAACTGAACTACTTCAAAATCTCAAAGCAAACATCATCTTTATCTCATAGAAAACACATGCTCAGTAAATTTGCATCATAGTTTGAATTGATGGGATTGAGGAAGTTGCATTTCAATATATATGTGATGTTAATGAGCCTCAAATCTCTCACTTTCCATTTTAACAGTAGTATTTAGCCAGGAATGCCCTCGGCAATTAAAATCAGGAGCACCATTATGCTTTTGAAACCTATAATCTTGAGGTGAAGGTGCATATGCATGTTCGTGGATCTGTACCAATAGATATTGCATCTCTTCCCTGTTACATCAACTTCTTTACTGACCACTAGAGGAAATAGTGCAATGCAGCAAACTTACATAAACAGTAATTGAATGTGAGCATCGAAATCAACTGGTTGCTGGGAGGAACACTCTAATAAGCTCTTTAGTAGTGACTCTTTTCCTACAAGTAGGGCATTTGGCCTGTCTTTTGATTGCGTCTGATATGCAAGTCTTACAAAATATGTGTCCGCATTTTGTTGACATCTCCTCGACCAATGGACACAAGCAAATCGGGCAGTTGAAGGTTGGCTCCTTTGGCGGCAGGGTCTGCACATTCTCCCTCTGGCAAAAAAGTAAAACAGTAAGCATCAGAGTTTCAAAATTCATGTATGCATTACATGCCTGTGCAGGCACATCAGCACACACGCACAAAAAAAAAAAAAAAAAAAAAAAACAGAGAGAGACCCACTGTAACTCTAAAATCAAAACAAAATCACAACTTGATCAATTATTCCAATATTATTCTTTTATATCTGCACTGTAACTCTAAAATCAAAACAAACTTACAAATATTAAAAGGCATCCAAGGTCCAGAATACCTAGAATAACAATCAGAATAATCTCCTAGCATGAATGCAAAGGGCTTAACTATTAAGCACCTAAAAGCAGTGCGTATGTATCAAGCTCCGATCGCGCAGACATAAAAAGCCATTAAGACATCCTTAAGATTATTGAAAACGGTTGCATTACTTGCAACATCTCAAGTCATTTATCAATAGGAACAGGAACTACTATAGGAGCAGCTATGAAGGCACATTACCTTAGAGCTACTGCTGCTACTTCCGCCTTCCAAGTTGATATAAAGATCACAATTGATGATCGTTTGATTCGGCGGAACCCTTCTACGCTTATTGTGAGTGAATCGCCCTACAGTACAAACAAACAGACAATAAGAAAAACATGTGCACTTTAAAAAAACACAAAGCAACAATTCCATTAACAGAATACACCCACCACCTGACTCTACATCACCGACCACAGCCCTCCGGGAATTGTTCTTAGCCTGAAATTAAATAATGATAATAATAAGTAATAGTAAGAAAGTAACAAACTTTCTCTCAAGTTCAATTGAAGAGAAAGTACCTGAGCAAACTCCATGGGCGACGATTCAATGACGTCGTCGTCGTCGTCGTCGATAGCATCAACATCAATAGTAGGAGGCGGCAAAGACGGTCCTTGTCCGTTTCGTTGGTGGCCTGCTTGCACTCCTTGAGGAGGTTCAATGCGGGTGGTCGAAGTCCCTTCGTCATCTCTTCCATCAATCGGAGGAACGTTTAAGTCCAGCACGGTCTTCCTTCGCCGATATCCTCTTAAAGGAGGACTCTTCACGCCCTGAGTCTGACCGCTCATGCTCGATCAACAAGCTTCGATCGTACAAAAAACCACAGCTCGCAAACGATTGAGAGAAATTAGGGGAAAATCGAAGGGAAAGCAATCCGATCAAATCGAATTAGAGAGAGTAAAAGTCGAAATTTAAATTGGGAGGTGTTTATTAGGGTTTTGAAAAATAGCGATGAGGAGGAGAGAGATTGATATGTGAGAGACTGATGGTTGAAGAAGGTAAACAAGAGGCGCTGCTAATAAGGTAGAGGGAGAGGGAGAGGGAGAGGGAGAGCAGGTGCGTCAGGGTAGTCGTCTGGGTCTTTGACACGGAGGTTTGACACGGAGGTCGGTGATGGGGTTGAGGATGTGTGCACGTGGCCCATTCGTCAGCTGTTACGTGTATGCTATTAGACGTGAAATGAAAAAAAAATAAAATTGCTTGGGGCCTTGCAATGGAAGCCCGGGTCCAATCCGGGCGACTATCGGCTCAAGTTTGGATTAAAAAATTAATTAAATTATTTTTTATTTTTTAAATTAAATTTAACTAAGTGGAACTAAATTGATTGGTTTGGTTAGGTTTTATATATGTTAAAATAAATTAAATATAATTTGAATTAACAAGTCTTTGTTGTAGCTATTTTTGAAAGATTTTGATTATGAACTTTTAATTTTGCTATTTTTGAAAATATTTACAGAAACAATCAATTGAGATACAAATTATGTTGGTTTTTTTAGTTTTCAAGATTTAAAATAAAAGTCAAACCAAACCACTTATTCTTCATTTTTAATAGAAATAATCAAATAAATTTTGATTTTTAACAAAAAAAAAAACTTAAAATAAGTTATTGAATAGCTCAAGGGAATTTTTCAAATGAATAATATCATTATGCCAATTTGAATTAAATGTTTTTTTCTTCTAAAAAGACATGTGATATTATACGAGAATATAATACACATAAATTAGAACCAAAAGGACATAATAAATACTTGTCGTATTATATAATAATATAAATTATATCTTAGAGTTGAGTTCTCACCTAACAACTTAAGTTTTTGAATTGAGATAATTCATTAATTTGCTAGCAAAGTTTGATAATCAAATGATTATAAGTTTGATCTAAAATTAAATAGGCAAATTCTAATGAATTATTTATTCATCTAGTTTCTAAATATATGATTCATTTAAAAATTTACTAGATCAAAAATTTATGATGTTAAAATTTTTTTATAGATTTACTTGTTCAATAGATTTCTTGAGTGTTCGAGTTCATCTAAGGCATGAAATAACTCGAAGCATGGACCTAGCTTATAGATACTTTTTAAAAAAACAACATTGGAATACATCTGATTTTTTGTTTACCAATAAAAACCCGCACTAAAAAAAGATCAGGTTTTCAAGTATGGATTTTTCTTATCGAAGTACATATTGTCTTCATCATGAATTCTTTTCTTGGTTGACAATATTTGTAGTTTTATCAATATTTGCGAGTTTCTTGATTTTTGTTTTCCCTCGTAGAGAAAATAAGATGATTAGGTGGTATACTACACAATGTAGTGTAAATCTATGCAAATACAAATTTAAATAAAAAATAATATAAATCATATCTTATAATCTCATCCGATAAGATCATTTACATGAAAATAAATGGAGTCATAGATATTCATTTTAATCGGTATATTCTTATATCCATTTACAACTTAATCTTTTTCTCAATTCTTTTTTCATGTTTGAGAAATTAAAATAGAAAAGAAATGTAGATAAGAGAAAAAACTGATAAGAAGAGACGTCATTCCTTGATTGAGGATGATGGTCAAGAGACTGTTTACTTATTTTTTATGATTAATTTCTTCTGTAAAATATAATGTCTAAGTAACTCACTGAATGTACAGTGTATTGGTAGCTATATGCATAAAAATTCAAATAACACTTGAGATTTGCTCCCTTTTCATTTGCCATAAACACTCTTAAATCATATTACTGGGTTGTGTAGTAAAGAAAACCTAGTTGATTATATGATTTAATGTTTTTCTTATTGTCTAGGCCTATTTTAAGTGTTCCAATGTCAACCTTCAAAGCCAATTTCTGCTTAATGCACAAAGATGGGTGATAATAATAGTTGCAATTCATTTCCCTACACTTTTTTGAGTGACAATTGCTCACTCTTTTTTTTTTTTAGTATATTGTTTTAAAACTTGATCAAGTTTGATAAATTAATTTAGATTTTAAATTAGTCTAGATTAAAAAAATAAAAAAAAATTAACTAACCCGGTTTAAAACTCGTTGACTTTTTTTTTTGAATTTTCTAAGGTTAAAATGATGTTTTGATTATTTTTTATATAAAAAAAATTCTTTATTGACTCTTCCAACACTTTACCTTACCCTATTCAAGTTTTAAAACTATGCCTTCATCAACAACTGTTGTCAATAAGATGACACTTGGTGACTTGTTTGAGACATGCTACAGATGAAGGCAAAACCATCAGAGTCGGGCATTTTGCAAGGTGTAAGCGATCATGAAAATTTGTTGCATGGAGCTGGGAGGTTTACAAAGCCACACTCACATTAGGCAACAACAATTTGCAGTCTCAAAGTTTTCAAAGTGCCACAAGATCATGATTCAAATGCTGCAACTGTTGCATAAACTCGATCAATGCAGACCATGTCAATCGAAGTGTGCCCACTACAGTAACTAATCACAAAAAGGGGTGTTTACCATATCAATCAAAGCTGAAACTACTGTAGTTCAATTGGTGATAAATTTATTATCTAAAAGTTACTAATTTGAGTCTTACAAACCTTAGAGTCACTAAAAGTTTACATAATCGTTAATTTTAGAACCCGTATGATTAATTAAGGTATACACAAACTGGCCCGGACATCCATGTTACATCCATGTTAATAATAATAATAAAAAAACTGAAATTACTTTGATTAATGTCAAATGAGAGCCCTCCAGTAGATATATATCTTGTTTATTTTTATGTTTCAAAAACGCTTTTAAAAAAATTAAAAATTTATTATTTTTTTCTTCACTTCAAATTAACATATATATATTTTTTATTTTTTTTAGATCATTTTAATTCGTTGATATTAAAGATGATTTTTTTAAAAAAAAATATTATTTTAATATATTTTCGAGTAAAAAACATTTTGAAAAACAACCACAACCACACTCCCAAACCCACGCAAAAGAACCACCAAACACTAGCACGAAAGAGGGAAAACACTTCAACTCGGTAAAGATCTGATGGGAAGACCATGGCAGTCGGTCCATGGTGTTTGAAAAAGGTAATTATATAGGCAATTTAGAAGGACTTCTGCCAGCAAATGTCAGTTCTCATCAATCAAAGAATGAGTAATTCTGGCAGAAGTTGGTACAGTTACAAAGAAGAACGATGCAAGCACAAAGAAAAACATAATATCTAGATTAAAATAAAAGAATCTCTATGAGGTTCTTTATAGCCAAATATAATAGTGAAACTGGAAGCTAAATAACAGACTTCGGTGAAAAACATGTAAAAGTAAAAACAATAAGGAATTAAGGAGGACTACATTTCCATTACACATTTTGTTTACCATCACAAAGTCCACACAAATAAAGAGGTTACTCCATGAAGTGATCCTCCAAAGTATCTACAAGCCCCACAAACCTCATAATTTACCACAATTTGAAATGCCTCAGTTTCCGCCCCATGGAAAGCAGCAACACTGAAAAATAGGGCAAGAAGTTAGTGTTATATATATAAATGATATGATCCTCAAAAGAACAAGAGATTATGCACTTAGTAATAGACAGAGAGTCATGACATACCTTAGCGCTGTCACTTGGGGTTTGCTTACGAACATAGGCATGGGAAGACTCGGTAGGCATGCCAGGCATCTTCCCTTCCCCAATTTGCTTTTCCTCCCTCACTTTGTTGAAAATGTGAGTATAACCATCAGCTGATGAAGGGTTGTTCTCATCCCAATCACCAAATTTCGGAACAGCAGCTCCCTTATCAGGCTGCCACACCAGGAATAACATAATCAAGAACAACTTTTGACAAAGATTTTATCAAGATCACAATACTGAAAGAAAAAAAAAGACCAAGAGGTGCTTCAAGAAATTCTTCATTTTGGTTTTGTTGACTAAAAATGGAGCTAAAATCAAGAGAAAAGAGAAAAGCATCACATAAGAGTAGCTCAGAAAAGCAAGCTTGTCGTATTCATATTTCACAAGGAAAAGACTAAATCATCAATGATGTAAGCTTGAGTGGAAAGACTTTGTTTACAGGTAACTTCTGATGGAGATAGGTGTTTGATTAGAAAGAAGAAAAAAGGTTGCAAATGTTTCAGCAGACAAAAAAAAAGAAGCTGAACAAATCCACAAAAAGGAAGATGCGTAGGGAAAAGGAGATAAAATTTACACTTTCATCGCCTTTTGGTCTCAGTCGGGATCTTCCAGGAGTTCCTTGAATACCCTCGTTTGAATTTTTTCCTTCCCAGGAAGGTGATGGAGCTCCACTGGTTCTCCCAGAAATCCTGGCATGGTTATGGATTGGGGATTGCTCCATACTGTTTTCAGACCCAATACTGTATCTTGCCGGTCGTTTATGGGCTTCACCAAAGCTTGGTCCCCGTCCCCCATAACGTTGAGGGGCTGGGTCATAACTAGCTCTGCGGTTCGAATTTTCATTGCGTGCTGGAGAATTAGGGAACTGTTTCAGATCACTTTCTTCCCTGCTCGTTCTATGCTCATGTGCTCGTCTAACAGCTCCCTGCCCTGCTGCTTCCTCTGGTGGAGCTTTGGCTCTAAAAGGAGGGGCTTGATCTGGAGCTGCATAATCAGAAACTAAATCAGGGTTCTCCTGGGGATCATTTGGATTTATCATCTTCCCTCCGGTTCGACCCTTCCTAGCCTTGTCAAAATAGGCCGTATATGGAACATTCTCTTCACTTTCCCAATTACCAAACTTTGGTACATGTGAACGTTGCTGAGAAAAAAAGAGAGATTGTTATACCAACTAGAAAGAAGAACCCTTGTGCAGGCAGCTAACTTTTCATCCATGAAAACATGCCACTCCATCATTAATGACACTTCCATGAAGTAGCAAATATGACACAGGTCACAGTTGGTGAATCCTAGTAGGCTAATCCATGAGGAATAATGGCGAGTTCTAAATATTCAAAGTCACTCCAAATATGAGTCAAGAAAGACTGTATAGCCGTACAACATATACTTTATTTTCTCTATAATGCACAATCATAGCACAGATCAGACAGTAGTATCGAACTGCAGAAAGTCCATGTAGTTAAAAAGTTTTTATACATCTCATGTTTGTAAACTTATAAATGCATACCCAATGACCTAAACAACTTCAAATTGCAGTCTGATGAAAGTTCCACACATCTGTGTAATCTGAAAGTGAGCTTATATTTTGACTTTCTTGTCAATGAAAAAGGCGCGCAGGAAAAAGAGGATAAGATGAAAAGGAAAGAATCCACATGAAAAGAATAACATGCAGCTTTTTGCAATTTGGATACCTGGTTAACGGGATATGTTCTCTAATCAAGAGGAAAAATATACCACAAATCAAGCTTCCAACGAGGAAAGGAAAAGAGGTACAAATCAAGGTTGCAAAGTTGAAAGGTCTACAGGTTTCTCCTATTGTAACCACAAAACCTTCAGCTTGAACACTGCCAATTACAAAATTGTGAGCTAGAAAGTTCAGATCAGAATCAGGGATTGATAACACAATTATGACTGCTCAGTTGGAGAGCAAGTATTATGGTTGTTTGAGAGATGAGTGGGACTAGTCTTTCATCCATATTCCAGGAATCAAGTATGCTTACAGCATAGAGAAGGGGCTATTCTACTAATGCTCTCCATGCTTCACCTCTTCACCAGAGATACTGTTGATCAGAATAATATCCTATGATTTGAATGGAAAAGGGCACAAGTATGGCATACTTACAGCTATTAAAGAGATAATGAGTAACTTGTAATGCTAACCATGTTGCCCTCGATCACCTACCATAGATATATTGGAAACAAATCTGAAAACATGAATCCACTTCTATACTTCGATGATGCTTGTTCTAGGGTAACCAAGGAAGTAGTCTTCATCCCATAAGAGGAGTTTTCTTCTTTATTGATCTTATCAGTTACATATCTTAGATGGAAATGGTTTAAAAATCTCAGAACAAAGTCATATTTCTCTAAAAACTTCCATCTTAGAAGAGGCAAGAGAACGCTTTCACACACACACACATTCAAGCCTTCCATCGTAGAAGAGGCAAGATAGTGCTTTCACACACACTAAAAACTTCCATCGTAGAAGAGGCAGGAGAATGCTTTCACACACACAAGCACAAGCGCACAGACACACACATATGTATATTTAGAGGGAGTGCTAATCAAGCAGCGTTGTCCGAAGTCTTAGGCCAATCAAAGCACACCATAAGCAGAAACTCGGCAAATAAGTTTCATCATAAGCTTTAGTTAGCCAGCAATGGATTGCCACCTAAAGTCAACTCATACCCCATGTCATTTGAGAATTATTTTCAAATTTCAACATCAAAATTAGGCAAGCCATGTATTTCATCAATCAAAAGAACTAGCAATTCTTGGTGCTTAAACACCCTTTTTTCTTCAATTGCCAAAACTGGAGCATTGCCAATCAATCAACACAAAGACAATCAACCATAAACCACACAGATTAGACAAACCCTTTTTAGTCCTTAAAGATTAAAACACAACTAGAACATAATACAAACACACACACACACACACACAGAGTGAAATCCAAGCTACAATAAGCACAGAAAGATAAAATTAAGGGAAAACAGAAGAACTTACTGCCATTTCTCTCTAAACCAAGAAGCCTGGATTGATGAAACCCAGAAACCAAACGCAAAGACTAACCCTTCAACAAAACTCAACCTTTTATGTAATAAAATCAAGTTCTGTTAGAATTACAGCTCCTTCAGAGAACCCTTCAACGACCCCAGCAAGAAAGAGAGAGAGAGAGAGAGGGAGCTTAAGTTGAATAGATAGACTTTTCAGAGAGAAAGAGCGTGTTTAGAGAGAGGGCGAGAGAGGGGGGGTTATCAACCATTGACCAGAGCAACCGGTAATGTTTGACAATTCTTCTCTCTTTCTCCTCTCTTCTCTCTGTAAAAAACGAAAGAACAAGGACAAATTAAATTGAAGTCTCTGTTTCTTCTCAGTTTCAAGTGTCCCTGTCTCCAAGTCAGTCATCGTATGTACTGTTCCCATCATGTACATACGATCCATGAATACGGTATTCTTTCTTTGCCAGAGATATTTCTCTTCCTTCCAGGTCATGTTGAATGTCGTGGTTATTGAGATCAAGCATCCTTGTACTTCTGCATTTCTCTCAATTTGGTCCTCTATCAATTTTTTTTTTAATATGACCCTTTTACTTATCTTCAGCTACTTCAATAGGCCCTCCCATCAAAATTTAAACGTTGAATGTTAAGTTTGCCTTACCAACGAGATCCATGGTGTATTTTTTTCTCTCTTTTAATTTAGGATTTAAATTGGCTTGATTTGTCTATTTATACTACAATTTTATTGTAAAATCCTATCATGAAAACTATAATTTCCTAATTTTAATTAAATTGTGGTGTGATTATATAACTCAAACCAGCTAAAAGAGTCATATTAAAAAAATTAATTGATCGAGGATCACATAGAGAAAGTGTAGAAGTATAGGGACTTATGGAGCTTATTAAGCCATTGACGTGGAGGAAATGGGTTGGGGTTCTGGCACTAGCAGTTTTATTTTTTTTTTCTTTTGAAAATAAGATAATAAATTAATTATAGTAGCAGTCCATGAATTAATTACCTTAACGGCGTGAACAACTGTTGTTGGCGGCTGACCACCTCAACTTCAACCGTAAGAGTTAGCGGAAGTCTTGTCTGATTCTGTTGAAACATCTCTGCTGACTTTTCTTTACCATTATTATTCTTTTCTTTTTAGCTTTTATTTTTTTATTTTTTCTATATTGAGCTGTTCAAACTTCGGCTCCCCCAACTTGTCTATATTATTATTGTGGCGTTTTAACATCGTTTTATTAAAATATAGATTATTCCGTACAATTTAGAACCCAAATCATTAGCTAGGCTGAAATGCCTTTTTATTTTTTATTTTTTTAAATTCATCACTTGTCTTGGCCTAAAGTTCCTTAAAATGACATAATAGAGTTATACGATTACTTTATGCTTGGTTGGTTTCATAGTGTATAGTATATTTTAAAACATTTTTAATTAAAATAATATTAAATTAATTTTTTTATTTTTAATATCAGCATATTAATACAATCTAAAAATATTTTTTAAAAATTAATCTGATACTTTTTTAGACTAAAAACACTTTAAAAAACAAATTATAACATAAAAACAAGCATTCACTTAAAAAAAATTCCTAAAATTTACAAGTTATAATTTATCATTGTTTAAGATGAAAAAACAAGTTTAAACAATATAAACTAAATAATTTTAAAACTATGTCTAACCTATAAATATCTTCGACCGACCTCATTGTAATATCAAATGAAATCCTAAACATTAAACACCAATACATTGTTTTAAGGAATTAATCATAATACGTGCAAGTTGATCCGGATATCCATGTTAAAAAAAAAAAATTGCTTAAAATTTATTTTCACAAAATCTATGTATAGACGGACCCATTATGTTTTTACACTCGTATATACAAGAGATGGAACTAGGGGCGCGTGACACCACGAGCTTTTGAAAATCTTACTTCTAGTTCTCAAATTTTAAGCTTTTAATTATATCCTTCAGTTTTACATGTTTTGTATATAAGAAATCATTTATTTTCTTATTCTTTCATCTTTAAAATTATATTTATGTGCATTTATTTTTTTATTCTTTCATCTTTAAAATTATATTTATATGTGTTTTAAAAATATAATGGACTTGAAAATACATTAAATTAATATTTTTAATATTTTTTAAATAATTTTGATATGTTAATAACAAAAAATATTTTTAAAAAAATTATGAATTGTAACATTAAATATATGTATATAGCCACGATTGAAAGAAAGACATGGCGACGAAATCTTCTCTTGACAGCGTATGTAAACGTCTGGTGAGTTGTTTGGAGTTATTGATGATTGCCTTTTCGTGGATGAGAAAATTTTGAAAGAGATTATAATAAAGCATGGAATATATCAAACTACAGGCAAGCTAGGGCTCCACAATTGAGCAATTGTACTTTATTATTTTCTCTAAAATAAATATTCGTTGCTGGACATGGGTCTCGGTCTGTGCAGAAAAGTATATAATATAACCACGTGTATATGTGGAAAATTAATTCCAAATTGGCCTGCTTGATGGGTCAAAATCATGTGTATAATTCAGACAGAAAAAAAATATATGCTGAGGTGAATTTTCCGGAGGTAAATGCTGAATTGCATGACTAACAAGTAACAACGAACATCACCTTTGTTGCTTCGTGTGAAAGGAGAAGAAAAACCGGGTGCTCGTGTTGCTTTGAAAAATGGTGGAACCGTGGGAAGGAGAAATGTATCCACAGGTAGTAAATGAAGGCCCTTCTGTTCTTTGGTTCTCACCATTTCTTGCTAGCTATAATGTTACTTTCACAATTACGTGCTACGATGCAATTTGAGAAAGTGATTGGATTCACAATTCTACAAGTTTATTGTTGGGTTTTTCAAAACATGTATACTTAGCGGAAACAATAAATTTTTTTTTTTAAAAAAATGGAGTCTTAAGGATACCGTTAGACATATCTAGAGTTGTTTACTCTCTTAATTTCTTAAATATCTTCGTATAATTCATGTTATATCTAATATCTACCCACTTGTTATCCTTGATCAAGCAAACGTGTAGCTGGATCAAAATATAATACTCTTTACATAAGATAACTTAGTAATTTTGAATCTAGTGATCATTTACAAAATTGTCACATGAGTTTTTCCATAGACACAAGTGATCTCTTCATATGAAATTCTAATGTGAATTAATTCAGCGTGCATGTCATCTGACAAACAACTACATATTAGTTCTATGTATTTCTTATATCTCAACTTATGAGAACAACTGTTTCATTTCATAAAAGAAAAAACATAATATGTATCATTTTCAACATCTCTAGTTAATATTCAGTTTTAATAGAGTATCGACCAGGAACATTTTAGAAACAATGCTTTGATACAACATAAATTTTAAAATTATAACAATTTTATAATTTTATTTGCAAATCATTTTTGATCCAACGTCTTTATCTTTACTCTAGATCTATTAATCAAATATTATATTCATTAATCAAATATTTGATGAATATTAAAGATAAATAAGTCTTTATTGATATATTAAATATATTTATATGAACAAAATCAATGTCATGTGTAACCGACTAATTGACTACAGGGCATGTACATTAACATTTATGTGGTATTTTATTTTTCACAAAAACATCTTCATGATTCTAATTTGGATAATTGTGTATGGTTTGATTTACTAGGAGTAAAAATCTTTTTTATTCATGATTAAATTATTTTTTTTATTGAAATCAATAATGGATCTTGGATCTAAATTATGATATCACATCTCTAATACATGGCATATATATCTTGCATTATCAACTTTATACTACTATTGGATCATTTGTCCACACTGCAGGTTGGATCAAGAAAAATTTAAATGTAAAAAAAATGTTCAAATGTTGTTAATGTTTTTTCTAGTAGAAAAAAAATTAAAAAATATGGGGTTGACTCATTGTGACTTGATTAGTTTAATGGATTCAAAGGCAACCTAGACAAACAGTAAAAACATAGTTTGACTATAAAAGATTAAAGACAACATTATTTTGAAAAATATTGAGACAATGATATATTCGATCGACCCGGGTCAACTTGTATTAACCTTAAAAATTCACGAATTGAATCATGAGACCATGATAACCTCATATAAAGTAGTAAATAAAAAAAATTATGAAATTTAATTCATAATCAACAAGTATGAAAATTGAAAAAAGAATCAATTAAAAAAACAAAACAAATGACCGAGTAAACCATAGTTCACCTACCAAATCTATGACCTAAGTCATGAGACAAGGACAACCTCATAAAAATTAAATCAAAATAAATTATGAAGTCCAATTCTCAATCAACCCAATGTTAAAAGATACAATTGAAAAAAAAGTCAATTAAAAAAAAACACAAAAAAATAACCTAAGTCAACTTGAGTTAACCCGTCAAACTCATGATTTGGATCATAAGATCAGGATAACTTCACAAGAAAGCAAGCAAAAAAAAATACATGAGTCAACTCGAGTTACCCTGCCAAACCTGCGTCTCGGCTCATGAGACTAGAATAACCCTATATAGAGCAAATCAAAACAAATTATAAAACATAATTGTAAACCCTTGAACAAATCCATAAAAATAATAATAATAATAATATTACATAAAATGGGTAAAGTGATTATTAAATTACGAGAATGATGATAGTTTTGAGAATTTGACGTAAAATATTATGTACGGGTAAAAACAAATATGAAAAATACTTGGAAAATGAAAAATATAAAAAATTACAATTGAGAGACATAGAAGAAATTTATAAAAAGGTTGAATATATATGTGTGTGCGCGAGCGTGCATGCATTCGTGTGTTGTGACCAACCAAAAACAAAGAAAAAGATGGAGGAAGAATGGCTTTGGAGAGTGATAAAAATCCATAGGAAAACATATAATTTGAGTGAGAACCTTATGAAAACATCAAACCAAGCATATGAACACTAATCAGAGGAAAGAAATCAAATGAGAGGAGTAGAGAAAAAGGGGGAACAGTTCAACAATTTTGGAGGAAGAAGAAAGGTTGGAAAATTTTCAATTGGTGAGTGTTTAGAGTCTTAATTATTGCTTGGTAAGATGTCCTAACACCGTTAGATAAGTTTCTTGTAGATTAATGTCTTAAATTGATTGAATATTTGTATATTATGAATTAGGGTTCTTGGATAAAAAAGCAGGGGAAATTGGAATTGGTTATTGTTTAGTGTAAGGAATGATATAATGAGTAGAGAAAGTAAATAAATTGTTGAAATTGAAGTAGAATTTTTGGTATGCAAATTAAGTAGTGGTCGACTCGTTATAGGAAATATTTTTAAAGAATGTTTAGATGTGTTTGAATGTTGTAAACTGATGAGTTTTATATATTTAATTTATGCGGTTGTGATGGAAATGGTTTAAAATGAAGAGACCAGTTATATACTTATTTGTGATGAAACTTTGATTATGCAAAGTCTTGCATACTTTGAAAAATTTGGTAAGAAATATTTATGATTTGTGTTTTTGAATTATGTTTTAAAGAAATCATGTTGATAAGAATAATTTCATAAATAAAACTTAATATATACTTTAAAGTATACTTGCTGATAATAAAATATATGAAGTGTGTTAAATACAAAGTTTAAGGTATGAAAATAGAATGAAATAATGATGGGAGAATAATAAGTAAATAGTAAATAAAATTAATTTTCCATAATGAAAGATTTGGCATATTACGGAGATAGTTAGGAAATTATTTAATTTAGATATAACATGAGAAATTATAAAAGGAGCATGTTAGAAGGAAACAATAGAAAAAACAATATATAACATTGAAATCATGGATGAAAATGTATTAACTAGTATGCAAAGAGATTATATATAATGAATTACTATAGGATGATGATAAGAGTTTCATGTGAATAAGAGGTACATAGGAGGTATGACCTATTACAGAGGGAGCATGCTTGTTTGGTGGTTCATGTAACTATTAGATACCCCAATTATTGATTTTTACTAATATGCAATTGTATTGATTAAATCTAGAATTGTTTATAGTTATGCCCAAATTAAGAATGGTAAACATATAATTGGTTTTAGTATGACGACTGCATGAACGAGGATTAATGAATATAATGTAAGAAAGATTAGGAATTCTTAAATTCAGTTGGGACTAAACTATGAGCTGATCATAGGAGCGAGAGTTGTTATTCTCTGAAACTTAACGATTTGGTTGGTCGTAAGGACGAGGGCCATTGTTATTTTGTTACTCAATTTTTTAGTCAACCGCAAGAACAGGGGTTGATATTTCTTAAAATATATATTAATTAGTTGGCCGCAAGAGCAGGAGCTAATATTTCAGACAATAAGTGAGCTGACCACAAAAACAGGGGCTACTATTATGCAAAATTAGTTTGGTCAGCTATATGAACGGGGACATAGTTTATGTTGAGAAAATTGATTCAGGGAAATAAAATAGTTGGTACATGCATTTATTTTACGAAAGACATTTTAAATGTAAATATAGTTAATGTTGCAATTAATATTATTTTAAATATGTACTTCGGGTTCTTCTTATCATCCACCACAACATTGATTGTTAGTTTTAGTATATATAGATTTTGTATTATGTGATGTTTTGTAATTTTGCAAACGCTTTATGTAATTAATCTTATATATGTTTTTAGGATGTACCCCTAATTATTGTAAGTAAATAGTTAGTTGTGTGGATATTCATGGTCTTATAAATAGGTTATTTTAAATGGTTGCAATCAGAAATAATATATTTAGTCTAATGTTTATGTAATTTTACTAGAATATTCATCTTCAAACCATGCATTTTATATTTATATGATTATTATGAAGTGAAGTTTTGAGGAGGGATTGAATGGTTGATTGAGGTTATAGATGATTGTTATTGATGATGATTGATGTATATTGAGTTGAGATTGAGAACATTTTGTTTGTGACATGATATAAATTTTTTAAGAGAGCTTATTTATAGGAAAACTTAGCTAAAATTTTGTTAAAAATAAAAAACCTTTTCCTTGATAAATCAAGAATTTAATTAGTTGAATATTGCTGAGGATGAGGTATCACTCTACTTATTGGAAAATAAGAAAGTTATAGTGTGTGTGTGTGTATAATTGAATTGTTATCATGATATATCATGAATTATGTTTAATATTGATTAAGAAAACTTGAGGTGTTACAAGAATTCTTAATCAATTCATAGTTGAAGAATAAAATTGAAAAAAAAAACTCAATTTAAAAAAGGACACAATAAAATAACCCGAGTTAACTTAGATTAATTTGCTAAATTCATGATCTGAATCACCGAGATAACCTAATAAAAAGTAAATTAAATCAAATCTTGAAACTTAATTTTTAATCAACCTAATATTGAATGATGAAGTCGAAAAAATCCAATAAAAAAAGTTAACTAAGCTAACCCATTAAACCTGTAACACAGGTCATGAAACTTGAATAATCACATAAAAAGCAAATTATAACAAATCATGAAGCTCAATATCTAATAAACCAAATATTAAATGATAAAATAAAAAAAATTAAGGCAAAAAAATTATTACAATGAATAATGTTTTGTGAGGTGGTGCACAATAAAAACACCACCTCTTTTAGAATTTTTTTTTTTGTAAAGAAAAACAAAGGCAATAAAAAAATACCAATGCAATAAATAATATTTTGTAAGGTGGTGCATAATGAAAGCACCACCTCTTTTAGTTTTTTGTTAATGCATATTTTTTATGTGCTTTTTCAGGTCTATGAGTCCATTGTAATTATTTAGGCTCATTTTTATAACGATGAAATTTCTCTGTAAATTATTGTCCAACACTCGCTTCATAGTTGAAAGTTAAACACTTCCACTTCAAGGGCCTATATGACCTCATATATAACTTTCTTTCATGCTCTCTTTTTGTTTGGAATACCAGAGGATATCTATGATGAGGAGTGATGACAATGACAATAATTGCTTTTATGACTAGGACTGCATGCTAGTTTATATTTTAACTTTTTTTTTTAATTTCAAGTATCTACTTAAAGAAGAACACTCCTTATGATGTCGAGAGAGGCTTTTATATGAGTTTGAGAAGTAACAATGCTTTTTCCTACTTTATTGCATGTTGTTTTGACCTTTTCTGTTCTTTTTCTTCAAATAAAAGTTGTGTACATGCAATAGGGGTGTAAGTGACGGGGTTGACGATGAAGTCACCTACTTAGAAAGAGGCAGGGCTCTTAGTTGCTCTTATAAAGTCAATAGAGTTTTATGAGCATTTTCAATTGTTGTGCTAGTTGTTGAAGATCTAGAGAAGCTATCAATGCATATGTGATAAGGAGGTTTATCACTCTTCCATGTCATAGTGTTTCTAGATTGTTTGCTATGAAAAAAAAGCAAAAAACACAGAAAAAAAAAGAATTGAACTATATTTTTTCCAAAGTCTTTCACAAACAACACCACTAATAAGATTTGGAGCAAACTCCACTAGATTTAGACCTTTTCACTATTTATAACCAGGTTGAAAACTCGAAGATGAAATATTATATTGGGTGGTCATAAACACTTACAAAATAAGCCTTCTATTGGGTTTAAAAGGCCCCTCATTGTTTAAGTTAGTGTTGTGATAGAGAAAAAAAACCTTAGAGGTGTGTTGTATGTATGTGTTTTCATAGAAAATATAAGGAAAGAGATGATCAAGGTTGATAAAAAAAAAGAATATGAGTAAAGTGATTTTATACCCATTACATGATAGCTCAAGAATGTTCATGTAATTATGAGCCACACTAACTTGTAAAGAGATAAGGTTAGAAATGAAAAAAACTTGGTGGCATCTATCTTAGATGCATTCATTTGAGATAGTAACCCTTAATTGTAGCATTTCACAGTTGAGTAAAAAATATTATCTCATGATAATCATTCACTCAGCACGCCTATGCAAAAACATTGTTCTATAAGTCAAATTATGGAAAAAAAAAAAACAAAACCACATGCAAGCATTTAATGCTTAGTACCAATTGTGCAAAAGTAGGTGAATAGGTATAAGTTTGGTAAAAGTTATGAGTTTTGTTTGGGGTTATGAGCTCTATCCTCTATCCCGAGAGACGCATGGCTAGTTCACTTAGAGCATCTCCAACGCATGAGGCAAATGAAGAGGCAAATACTAAATATTATACTTTAGCTTTTATTCTTTTAGCTTTCTCATTCCAACGCAGCACCCAAACAAATAGCCATTTTGGCTATTTGTTTGCTGGCCAACCATTTCTACATTTCACTGTAGAAATGGCCAAAATAAATAACTGTTGGCCAGTGGCTATTTTATAGTCGTTGGTCAACAACTCTTTTTTTTCTTTAAATGCAGGAAAAATTTTCTTTAAATGCAAGAGGAAAGAACTTGTAGTTTTAAGATTTTGTATTGTGCCTCACCCTTCTCTCAAATTTTTATATAAATTTTGTATTATGTGATGTTTTGTAATTTTGCAAACGTTTTATGTAATTAATCTTATATATGTTTTTAGGATGTACTCCTCATTATTGTAAGTAAATAGTTAGTTGTGTGAATATTCATGGTCTTATAAATAGGTTATTTTAAATGGTTGCAATCACAAATAATATATTTAGTCTAATGTTTATGTAATTTTACTAGAAAATTCATGTTCGAACCATGCATTTTATATTTATATGATTATTATGAAGTGAAGTTTTGAGGAGGGATTGAATGGTTGATTGAGGTTATAGATGATTGTTATTGATGATGATTGATGTATGTTGAGTTGAGATTGAGAATATTTTGTTTGTGACAAGATAAAAATGTTTTAAGAGAGCTTATTTATAGGAAAACTTATCTGAAATTTTGTTAAAAAATAAAAAACCTTTTTCTTGATAAATTAAGAATTTAATTAGTTGAATGTTGCTGTGGATGAGGTATCACTCTACTTATTGGAAAATAAGAAAGTTATAGTGTGTGTGTGTATAATTGATATTGTTATCATGATATATCATGAATTATGTTTAATATTGATTAAGAAAACTTGAGGTGTTACAAGAATTCTTAATCAATTCATAGTTGAAGAATAAAATTGAAAAAAAACTCAATTTAAAAAAGGACACATTAAAAACACCACCTCTTTTAGAATTTTTTTTGTAAAGAAAAACAAAGGCAATAAAAAAATACCAATGCAATAAATAATATTTTGTAAGGTGGTGCATAATGAAAGCACCACCTCTTTTAGTTTTTTGTTAATGCATATTTTTTTATGTGCTTTTTCAGGTCTATGAGTCCATTGTAATTATTTAGGCTCATTTTTATAACGATGAAATTTCTCTGTAAATTATTGTCCAACACTCGCTTCATAGTTGAAAGTTAAACACTTCCACTTCAAGGGCCTATATGACCTCATATATAACTTTCTTTCATGCTCTCTTTTTGTTTGGAATACCAGAGGATATCTATGATGAGGAGTGATGACAATGACAATAATTGCCTTTATGACTACGACTGCATGCTAGTTTATATTTTAACTTTTTTTAATTTCAAGTATCTACTTAAAGAAGAACACTCCTTATGATGTTGAGAGTGGCTTTTATATGAGTTTGAGAAGTAACAATGCCTTTTTCTACTTTATTGCATGTTGTTTTGACCCTTTTTTTTCTTCTTCTTGAAATAAAAGTTGTGTACATGCAATAGAGGTGTAAGTGAAGAGGTTAACGGTGAAGTCACCTATTTAGAAAGAGGCAGAGCTCTTAGTTGCTCTTATATAGTCAATAGAGTTTTATAAGCATTCTCAATTATTGTGCTAGTTGTTGAAGATCTAGAGAAGCTATCAGTGCATATGTGATAAGGAGGTTTATCACTCTTCCATGTCATAGTGTTTCTAGATTGTTTGCTGTGAAAAAAACACTAAAAAACAAAGAAAAAAAGAGAGAATTGAACCATATTTTTTTCAAAGTCTTTCACGAACAACACCATTAACAAGATTTGGAGCAAACCCTACTAGATTTAGACCTAACCCTACTAGATTTAGACCTTTTCACTATTTATAACCAGGTTGAGAACTCGAAGATGAAATATTATATTGGGTGGTCATAAACACTTATAAAACAAGCCTTTTATTAGGTTTAAAAAGCTCTCATTGTTTAAGTTAGTGTTGTGATAGAGAAAAAAAACCTTAGAGATGTGTTGTATGTATGTGTTTTCATAAAAAATATAAGGAAAGAAATGATCAAGGTTGATAAAAAAAAAGAATACGAGTTAAGTAATTTTATACCCATTACATGATAGCTCATGAATGTTCATATAATTATGAGCCACACTAACTTATAAAGAGATAAGGTTAGAAATGAAAAAATATTGTATTGTGGCACCCATCTTAGATGCATTTATTTAAGATAATAACCCTTAATAATAGTATTTTAAGTAAAAAATATAATCTTATAATAATCATCCACTCAGCACGTCTATACAAAAATATGGTTATATAAGTCAAATTATGGGGGAAAAAAACACACACGCAAGCATTTAATGCTTAGTACCAATTGTACAAAAATGTAAAGTGAGTCAAGCTAGAAAGTTCAAGTCCTAGACAAAGCCCAAAAGGCCAGGTCAGGTGGGTCCAAGCCCAAATAAGAGAGAGCAAACTTGGGCTGAGCTCGGCCGAAACCAACCCGGCGTCCTGAACAGGTCTACTTGTGATGGCATGTCACATGTAGACAGATTACGAGCAGTACATGGCTTCATTGTTACAGTGAGGGGTGTAGCGCTGTACTGTGCAGGTTGTCAACAAGTTCTGTCTGAAAGGTCCAGCAGCAAGTCTCTCTTTCAACAAAACCGTCCACTTTCTATAAAAGAGAGGACAACACAACAGCTCTTCTGTGTTCCAATCAGAGGGCAAAGACAAAAAGTAAAAGAAACCTAACAGCAGGACAACAATCATCTTAGTCTAAGCACTCCCTTAACAAGCACTGTATTCTTGTTGCTTACACACATGGGAACCTCTGCTTCCAAGCCAATGCCCTGCTTTTGCACCTCCTGATAACTTTTTTCTCCAGCCCTCTTGGGTTTTTTCACTTTTGACCGATACCCATTTTGCCATTTCCTTCCCACTTTTTACTCCCTGATCTCTGTTGGCCTGGCAAAAGCAAACCCTTTTGCATAATCACCCCGTAGTAATCCCCAAACGACACCACTAGGAAAAAACTAGAGGAGCTTCTTAGAAAAAGCTTCCACCTTTTCCTTACTAGAGCTAATTGCACAGATCTGTAGCCTTAAAATCTTTTTATGGATATAAAACTGGTTTCTTTTTTTGCTGTTTAAGATTGATGCTTAGTTACATGAACTAAAACAGATTTTTGTAACTCTTCCTCCAAACTTTCCTCTCTTTTGGAAAATTTCCGGTGCTATTAAGCACAGATAATCCACTTGTTCTAGCTCACATCACATGCAAAGGACAGATGGGTTTCTATTAAAAAGAAAAAAAAAGCTTTTATTTTTTTTGTAATTTCTGCTTTAATCTATGATCTGTAGGCTTAAAAATTCTCCCTTTCCTAAAGATAGAATCTAGTTTTGTGGATAGGTATTGTCTCGTGTAGCAGCAGAGATGATTCAGTTGTTGTTCTTAGTTCTGTTTGTTGAGGGGGCTGTGGCTTTTTTGCTGTTGGTAAAGATTGGGCCACTGAGAGAGTTGGTGATAAAGAGTTTGGATCAGGTGAAGATGGGAAAGCGTCCGGCTACAGTGAAAACTATTGCTGGTACCATGTCTGTGATTCTGTTTTTTAGCCTCATGAACATTGTCAAGATCCAAAATAAGGGCGCAAAGCTTGGTACAATGTCACCTATGGATCAGGTCCTATGGAGAACCCACTTGCTTGAGGCATCACTCATGGGTATCATCCTATTCTTTTCTTTGGGCTCCTGTGTTTGCTTGCTTCTTTGTGTTTCTTGCATTTAGCTTCTTATGTTGTGTTTGGTAATGTTGTTTTGGATGGAAAACTTGTGTTTTGCAATTATGAACTCAATTAATGTTAAGTCTCTGCATCATCTAATCACTTAACTGTATTGCACAAGCCCATAAGAAAAGGCTATAATCATTAGAAATATGTAGAGCATATGAACCTCATTGACATTTAAGTTTTAGATTACAAATGGAAGTGTTAGCTCTCGAGTAGATAAAACCCCTGAGACATTATTGCTTATGAATCTAAAAGGTGGAAACTCAGACCATTGGAGGTACATTAATGAGAATAGATGGGGAGTTTGAATTAAGGATGCATAATTTGATAGCGTACACTTTTGTGGGAAACCATGCATTTAGTAAGAGTACAATGAGAAATTATCTGCATGGCCAGCCTCGCATGGTAAGATATTATTGAGCGTGTGAATCGCTGTTCACAGTGCAGCAGCAAATTGAGATGAGAATCATAGACCACATTTTGTACCAATGAGAACTTTACGGAGACAGTATATGCTCCGCTGGTTTTGTAAGGTTGCAATTTACAAAATGACCAATAAGTATCGAGTCTTGATTTTGCTTTCACTAGCAGTACACCCACTCAATAAATATGCTACTTCATTTTCTGACTTTCATTGTTTAGTGATGATATTAGTTGAAGCAATAGCATCGCCTTGCTGTTTCTTTTAAGTCAGTGCAACTTGCAATATCATTTCTTTCATTTTCCACTTTTTGTACCTATGAGAAATTTATGGACATTATATGCACCATCGATTTTGTAAGGTTGCAACTTACAAAATGATCAACAAGTATCGGTCTTGATTCTTCTTTCATTAGCACTAAACTCACTCAATGAATATGCTATTTTCATTTTCTGACTTTTCTTGTTCAGGGATGATATTAGTTGAGGTAATAGCATTGCCTTACTGTTTCTTTTAAGTTAATGCAACTTAGAATGCTGTTATCGTGCATCTTTGATTAAATGAGCTGGAAAGGAAATATGTGAACTTTGTTGGGTTGATGTTGAAAGGTTCTGGTGATGTTTGACCAGCTTTAGCCATTATAACTGTTAAGCATTAACCTTTTTTTTTCTTGTTTCTCTTTGTCGAAAATATTCTTATTAATTGTTGAATAAAATAAAAGAAGGGGAAACCATCAGTGAAATTGTGCACTTCTGTTTGCTGAATAAGGTAAATGTACACTTTCAAGGAGATGGAAATAACCATACAAGCATTATTCCTTTTTCCCAAAAGTTTGCTTTTGGATTGTGAAGCAACTGTTGGTAGTTATGGTTCCCCCCTCCAGCTCCGAATGTGCTTTTATGTTTACTGATAGAAGTGCTGAGCCTAGATTTGATTAAATATGTGGTTCAGCAAATGACCTACCTCAAGAAGTGTGCTCTGCCTTAAAAAGTTGAGTGCAATTTCCAGAGTGAGAGTCTGAGTGGTTTTATAGGGATCATCTATGTTCCATGAGTGCGTACAAGTTTGTCTTAATTGCTATTTGTTTGATGTTGGTGCTTGCAGGATAGCACTCCAAAAGGGATGAGTTTTGGGGAAGTTCCTCAAAATTTTAGAATTTGCACTGCGTCCCATGGGATGACAATGCCAAATGGATCTTTTGCTAGAAAAGTGTGCATTCTATGGCAGCTAAAGGGGCGGTGATAGTGGCAATCCAAAAAATGTTGAACCACACTCCCATTGTTCCACCTTTGTTTTTAATTTTTGCATCAAAGTATAGAATAGTGGGAGTGTGGTTAAACTTTTTTGGAGTGTCAATACCGTTTCACAGTAATGGTGTCGTTAACAATAGCTGCTGAAGTAACATCTTTTGCCTTCAAAAGTCGAGTCTGTTTTGGTGCGCATGCGTGCAAGTGTTAGAGATTGTTTGTCTTCCTATATTTGTGGTCTCCTGATCTAGGACGAGATGGACTTATAAGGGAAAGGGGTTTGAAGAAAAGATAAAATATAATAGTACTTGAATCCACAAGAACATAGAAAAAAGAGGAGATCCACCTCTCAAAATTACAATTGAAAATTCTCAGTTTAATTCATAAATTGGACTCCTTTGTACAACATTCAAGTGTGCTTATATAGGGACACGAAAGACCCTGTAAGAGTCCCAGAAATAAATCCATACGCCTAATTAACAATTATGACATAACAAGTAAAAAACTATTTACTTAAAGAATGATAAAATGTCACAATTATAGCAAATAATTAATAAAATTAATCAATAATTCAAATTGCAAATAACTTGGGATAATTTCCTCTTCTCGAATTCCATCTCTTTTATACTATGAATAGATTATGATTATAGCAAAAGAAAGCTAAACAGAGATTGTGTATTGATCCTTGCACCTAAGTATTGTTTTTGTCAAATTTAATCCGATGTTGAATGTGCTTGATATTACATTTGGAAGAATTAGAAAGTGATTAACTGTGAACTTTTCTGGCTGCTTGTAGGTAAGAAATCTATATGATTTAGACTGAACACCATGGCCTGTTATGCATTTCAGTGTTTCCTTTGATGGATTGAGCACGATGTGCTAATGTATCATGGTTACTCTTGCATTTCAAATGGAACATATGAAATGGTGAAGATAATGAGCTTATATACCTGAGGAAATGATTTTCTGCCATTGTTGAATGTGAAACTAGATGGAGGATGTCTCATGATGTATAAGCAATCTGCTATACAAAATGATAATCAGCATAGATGTCTGAGATAACCATCTCATATTGTATAAGCAATCTGCTATTCCATGTTCACCATGACAAGATGAGGATTTTCTTTGGATAGGCAAAGAGTAAAGGAGAAATATTGGAAGTAAATCATGTGCAACTACTTTGTGTCGGAAGATCCATACTGTTTCTACGAAGAGTCAATGAGCCCCATGGAGTTCATATTGATCACACATGCCACTTAGTCTCTTTTGGCCCTTCAATAAAGTGTGTCCCAGATTAGCTACTTGTCTCTCTGATTCTTTGGAGAAGTGAATTTGTTATGGATCAACCGCCGTGCGCCATCAGATATATAGCTTTTATAATTTGATTGAAAAAAGAGAGTAGAGCATGGTCAAATCCAGATCTAATCATGTGAAAGCTTAGAGTAAATCAAACATCAAACATTTAGTAAATAGAAATGAACATGATATTGGTGGAAGTTTTAAATTGATCATGTGTTTATGTAAATGTCATGTGATTGCCAACATAATAGTTTGGATATCAAGAAGTTGTTGAAACTCTGCCTAACAACATTTCCAGTATTTGAATGTCCGAGCTGTGCTCTTTCTATAGTTTTAGTGGCAGTAGCTAAGTTATTCCATGGCTTCTTTCTTTGAGTTCACTACTGTGTATTTCATGGTTTGAACTTGATTGTGCAGGTTGTACCCTGTTTCTTGGGTTCTTAATTGATCGGATGCACCATTATCTTTCGAAACTTATTGGGCTGAGGAGAAGCGTGGGATCTTCTAAAGAGGAAGTTGAAAGGCTTCAGAAAGAGAAAATGCAGCTTAAAGAGAAGGAAGACAAAGCTTCCATGGAAATAAAGCTTCTACTGGAACAAATTTCAACTCTATCAGAGAATTTGAAGAAGCTGAAGCTGGAATCTGAGAATAAGGACAAGCAGATTGAAACCGCCGAAGCACACGTTGTTTCCCTTCAGAAACAGTGTGCTGACCTATTGCTGGAATATGATCGATTGTTAGAAGACAACCAAAATCTTCAGGCTCAAGCTACAGGACATAGGATTTGAAGAAATTTTAAAAGATGCCAATCAAGTTTTGATAATCAATATCTTTTTTTCACTGGAGATGTTGCAGAAAACATCTGCTTCATTTCATGGAAACAGTCACTTGTTGATGCATCTTAATTGAGTAAAAAGAGGACCTGGCTTCTCTTTAAAGATAGGGAATGTGTTGGATTGCCCAGTGTCAAAATATTTTGATAGCTGCAGTTCTTTCCATCTTGTTTTCTCCAATTGATGTGGGAAAGTGTTTTAAGATTGCTGATGGTGTTCTTGTTTTGAAACAAAGAAGGGGTGTTTGGAACTAGTTGTTCACTTCTTCCTCTCACATATTCCTTTCCTTTCCTTTCTTTTGTGGGTGCCTTTATTTACGTAACAGTCTCAGCAAAAGCCAAATATTGAAATACATATGGAGAAGCTTTACCAGATATTGGCAAACCCCATGGTTTAAATAGGTAAAGCAGATAACAGATCCTGTTCCTTTTATTCTGTAGGACTTCATCAACACTGAAAATTTCAGCCAGGCATTTGATGTTCGAGAGCTGCAATGTTTCTCACTACACACCCGCACACGACAAAGTGGCTGACTATTTTTGGTTTTCTGGTGTTTATACCATGTCAAATTAACAAATATGGCTAACCTCGGTGCAAAAAACTTTCACAGCTCTCCTAAACTTCACGCTGCTTGGGTTTACGAATCTTTTGAGCCCTGGTAATGCCAAACACTGGACTGCATGCTCCATTGGGAGACGAAAGTGTTTAAAGTTTAAACCCACGAGGTTCTACATGAGACGTCACACAAAGCCTCTGATTATGGATGGAAAACCTGGTCCTTGTGAACCAAGCAAACAAATAAATGCTTCTGAGTTGCCGGTCTTTCAGGTCTTTCCTTTCTCTGGCCAGCGTGAAAGCTCAAGTTCCCAAAATGATTTAGCTTCAGAACCTGGCAAGCTGAGTAAGACATCCCCATGGAAAGTTATCTTCTTAGATGCACCATATGCATAGGTAGCGATTTGTACCGGCACTTTTAGGGGAATCATTTTGCTTGATGAGAATTATGGAGGAACTGGGCATCTAAGTTTTTGTTAGCCCAATATAGCACCAAGAAGCTGTTAATATGAAGGACAAAGAATGCCTTCCACTACAGGATCTCCAAAGCTATTAATCAATAAATTTCAAATCACTACTTCAACGTCATGCGAACTGTCTGGGACATGTCTGATAACTCTCATCTCATTATCCAAACTATCCAACATTTGTAAGATTTCTTCATACTGGTGATGATTCTTATCTTCCACCAGAAAAGCTTCATGCTTTCCATTCACTTCCACCGCACTGTAACCAGGAACTTTCTTCATTCCTGTTTCTTTCATAGTCTTCCTTAAAATAGATACTCTATCCCACATCCTGGCCAAGGAAAAGAAGTTTGAAACCAAAGCATAAATTCCCAAATCATCAGGGTTTAAATCAAGGATTTTCTTTGCTGCCACTTCTCCAAATAAGAGGTTCCTATAATTATGGCAACCTGACAGGAGGGCAACCCAAATAGCTAAACCTGGTTCTGTGTTCATAGATTCTATTAGCTGATAAGCCTCTTCCACTCGTCCTGCTCGGGACAAAAGATCAACCATGCAAGCATAATGCTTCTCGCTTCGTGGGATCTTACATTCATTAACCATGGCATTAAACCAGTATTGACCAACATCTACTTGTCCAGAGTGACTAAGAGCCGAGAGAAGAGACGCAAAAGTTGCATGATTAGGGCTGATGTGTGCTTCTTTCATCTTTAGGAATAGAGAGAGAACTTCCTTTCCATCTCCATGGATACCATAGCTGGCGATCATTGTATTCCACAATATCACGTCTCTAGAATCCACCCGATCAAATATGGCATGTGCACAAGAAAGTGATCCACATTTTGCATACATGTCAATCAATGCGGTGCCCAGAACAAGTTCAAAACCAAGCCTCCTAACAATATATCCGTGTATAGACTTGCCTAGTTTCAAATGTCCTCCTTGTGAGCATGCCAAAAGTGCGCTAACAAGAGCCGCCGTGTCCGGTTTGAATTCAAAACTCTGCATCTCAACCAACAAATCAAGTGCATACTCTGCAAAACCATTTTGAGCAAAGCCAGAAATCAATGCATTCCAAGAAACAGCATTCTTCCGGGGCATCTGCTCAAAAACACGAGAAGCAAGCTCCAAATCCCCAATCTTGGCATACATGTCAACAAGGCTGGTTTGAAGAATAACATCATCCACAAGCATCTCTCTCCTAACCGTATGCCCATGAACTGAAAGACCCAACTTCAATTCTCCAAGATGAGCACAAGCCTGAACTAATCCCAACATCAGAACCCCATCTCCTTCGATCCCCTCCTTTCGCATCCTTCGAAACATATCAACTGCCTCTAACACCTTTCCGTTCTGCACAAGTCCTGTTATCATAGTAGCCCAACAAACAACATCTCTTTTCACCATCTTATCAAACACCAACTTAGCCTCATCTATTTTTCCACACTTTACATACAAATTCAAAACAGATGACCCGACAAACACATCACACCCATATCCAAAATCCACCGCTCGACGCCAAATTCTCTCTCCAGCTTCCAAATCCTTTAAACTTGACGATGCCTTTATCGCTACAGTGAAAGTGGAGCTATCGGGTTTAACTCCTTCATTTACCATCTGATGGTAAAGATTCAAGACTTCAGTCAAGTGATATCTCCGGGAATACGCAACGATCATGGCATTCCAAGCGTCTACGCCTCTTTGAGGCAATTTGTCAAATAGGTGGCGGGCCGACGTGATGCCACCAATGCGGGCATATGAAGCTATGACGAGGCCATTGGAGTTTGAATTGGTGAAGAAGAGACCGGTCGTGATGATGAGTGCGTGGATTTGGGTTACGGGAGCTTCATCTTTGCATGCTAAAAGCAGATGTTTTAGGCGTTTTGGCCATGAAAGTGTCCGCATTTGTCTTGGAGTATTGATAATTTGATATTGATGAAAATTCAAAAACCTACCTGACTTCAGTAGCCGCTGGGAAAAGAGAAGTGAAAAGGAGGGAAATGGAGTTCACATGAAAATTCTAATTTGACTGTTATATTATTGATAAGGAGCTTAAAGTAGTTATAAATTTGATTCTCTGTTTTGAAAATGATTTTTAAAGCACCTTTTTTTTTCAAAAATATTTTTTTAAAAAATTAATTTTTATTTTATTTTAAATTATATTTTTTTATATTTTTAGATTATTTTGATAGTTAATATTTAAAATAAATTTTAAAAAATATTATTTCAATATATTTCCAAACAAAAAAACTCTTAAAAAATTATTACTATTAAAATAACATACTCTCAAGTTGAAAAATGACTAATTTCAGAGATTAAATAATAATTAATCATTATTGTTGTTTTACTAATGATTTATTTAGCAGTGTGAATAATTTTTTATTTTATTCACTTAATCCTTTTATTTTCTTGTTATACTATCTTGAAATAATTATAACTAATCCTAAATCAAACAGAAAAACTCAAGTGCTTTTAATAAATCAATCAATATAGTTTTAGTTAATTTTTATACTAAATACAGAGAAACATCAACATCTCTCTATTTTCATTGTCTTCATCTTTTATATACCGAGACAATAAACAAAAGAGACACAAGCATTTAACAAAGGCATCCCAATTCTTCTGCAACAAATCTTAGATGTCTTGACTAGAAACATCTGCATTAGTGGATGTTTCCCAATGTAACAGAAGCTTCTATATCAACAGACTTTCAGGACTTAACAGGGTACAGAAACTAAGCTAAGCCTTCACAATCTTTGCACATGCATAAATGCTTGCTGCTCTAGAATCTCAACTTGTAAGCTCCTCTAAATCATCGCTCTCTGAGCGAAGTTGTTGAAGAGCAGTAGCACAACCTTGACAGCATGAAGCTCCATCCCAAAACACGACAGGTGCCATGTTTTCACTTATCCGGCCTATAGTGCCAGGGACCCTTCTTCAAGTTCCGCAGTCCTCTTGTTCAAGCCTTTTGGTTCCACCTTTAGTTTATGAGTATCTTAAAAACTTATCTTTAACAAGTGGGTTTGAAGTAGGTTAGCCTAGCCCTCCTGGAGAATGGTTTGCGAGCATCACTCATGACAAGTTGGATAGCTCGAAGCTGGTTAGCTTGAGCCTGCTCAATGATATTTCGCTGCGCAATTTGTCAGCCTGTTAGAGAAGCAAGCAACCTATAAATAATTCAATAATGCACGACAATCCTTTCTAACACTAGGATTGGGTGATTGGAGACAAAGAGGCCTGCAAAGAGTGAAAACAAACACAAGCAAGAGGTAGAACATAAAAATAAGGCATTAAACTTACGAGTGGCGGATCAAAACAGCAAAGAACTGTAATCAGAGAAGATTCTTGATGAAAAAGATCCTTTCATTTATAAAAGAAATGAACATTGACATCAGAGTGGTCTTGCTTTCTTAACAACCCAGAACATTAATCAAAACTTCTTCAAGAAATTAATCAAAAATAATTTAACTAGCAGGGTCAGGGGAAATGGGCCAATTCTAAAAGAAAATTATTCTGGAGGTACATCACTTTCAAGTTACATTATCATGATTTATGCACCCCTTGAGCATGAGAAACTATCTATCAATACTTTAAACAAAGATTTTTGTTTTACATCCCTTCTTAAAAATATGACTTTCAAAAGTGCCAATGGAGTTTAAGCTCTTCTCTATGTAATTAATATATACTTAACTCATCAATAATCATGTGGCCCACAACAAAGTATCATTCATTTCTGTTTACATCTGAGACAAGCTCATTCTTTCAGAGCAGAGTACTGAAATGACCTGTGCAATCTGCTGTGAATCATGCTATCTTATATGTGGTGCCATGATACACCTTATTCTCAAATGGCCCAAGAACATCGCTGGTTCTACCAACTTCGGAACAAAATCTAACAAAACTGAATTGAATTAAGTGAAGATATAGCAAACAAAATAGTAGGCAGGCATGTTGGAGTGATAATATGTGTTTGATATTGATGCACATACATACAAATTGCAATCTTCTAAACAATTGCATATTCAATAAACAACCAAGTCCAACAACAAAGACCCAGACAGAATCAGAAAGGGAAAGAGGGATGAGGAACTAGTACCCAGTAAAAACTGTTCAAATGATCATCTCCCCCCCACTTTGGAAATCTTCAATTATACACCACAAAACGTCAAATCTATGGGACTGGACCATGCTATGTGTAAACAAAAGCTTACACAACTGAAAATTTGTTAATTCAGTCAACATTCTCATTTTCTGATCCAGACTCCTCGCTCTTGTCAATCTCCTCGGACCTTGATTTACTAGTCAGCATATCATGGCGCCCCAGAAAAACAAGATCAAGAAGCTTTCTCCTAACATCATAAACTGGATTAGGATCTATCAAACGACCCCTCTCATACGCTTCTCTTAAGAAAACAGTATGTCTCTTCCCCTTAGTAGACAAATAAAACATGCCTGGATGATCCAAGAACAAATCCCTTATGTTCATATCAATCCCGAAACAATTCCTGAAATGACTGATCTTCTCCACTTCCACCATTTTCTCCACTGTCAAGCTCAAGAATTCATGCACAATAGCAACTGCCCGTTTCTCCAATCCCTTAAGTCCTGCCTTAGTCTTCTTCTTCTTCTCCATCAAGTCCTCATAGGGTCCTAAATAAGGCAAGCTCTGCCATTCTTTAACTTTTGCCCTGAAAGTCTTGCTCAACCTCATTCCTGGCGGATACACATGTTTAAAACTATACCGTATGTCCATTCTATCAATACTACAGTCCTCCCTACAACACTCCGTAACCCTCCAATTTTCAACCGCTGCCGTAAAATAATTATCAGGAAATTCACCAACCAGCTTCAAAACATGTGTACGGGGTTCATTTCCATCACAAAGTCTAAAAAGGTTCGGGTTTTTCACTATCACCGAATCCTCAAAGTCATCAGGAAGGCCCAGCTCCCTCCAAACTTTAAAAACGGCACGAAGTGGCAGTGATTTGGACGTTGACATAAACAAAAGCCGAACCAATCGGTCAACAACAAGAGGCAATGAGGCATTGACAGCTTCTTCTTCTTTGCGAGAAATTTCAAGAGCAGTATCAGTTAATCTGCAAAAAGCCTGGGATTTCGCGGGGTCATAGAAAATGTGGAAAATGTGAGGGTACTTTCTGAGAAACGAAGGTGCGCCGCGGTTAAGATGGAGCTTCTGGGAAAGTTTTGAAAGGAAATCAAGTGAAATGCATGGAGGGGTTTTGTTAGGGTTTGAGAGAATCAAATCTTGAATGGCAATGACCTTGACAAAGTTTTTATACTTGTCCATTAGCTTCTCAAATGTAGCATCTCTAGCTCTCGATGCTACGTACTGGGCTGACGTTGTTTTCGATCGGATTGTGACAGAGAAGGTAAACGGGTGTTTGAAAAGAGATTTGATTATGTAAGTTCTCATTCTTCACGCATCTGGGCTTCTCTGGGAACTTATAACAAACATGTAAAAGGCGCTTAGCTAGGAGTCGATAGAGGCTATGATAGAGAGCAGGGCAGAGTGGTGAGTGTTATTACGATGTCGTTGACAAATAAACACTAGCAACAAGACATAGATTACTTACCATACCCATATTTCTTTGAATTTAGAGCTCTTTGTCTTCGATGAGCATCGCTCTCAAGTCTCAAGGAGACCCCTTGTTTTTGTACAGTAAATAGTCAAGTACAGTAGGTTACCAAGAAGCTCCTCTTCTATTTATTTTTTCAATTCAGCCCCTTCCCTCCTTTTCTCTTATTCTTTTTTTTTTTTTGATTTTATCTTTTGATTTTTTTAATAGTAGTTAGAGTTCCTTTTAAATCGAGGAAGCTAAATTATACTAGAACAGTTTTATATAATTTAATTTTAAATTTGAATTAAATAAAAAATCAGGTCTAAAGATTTTTTTTCCCGTTAGTTCTATCTCTTTTTCTTTTTTTTTATTGATCATTTTTTTTTTAAAAAAAAGAGCTAAAATCTTGAACCGAACCTTAGCTTGTGCACATTAACAAATTTCAAGCATCGTGCACGGTCGGATTTAATAACTATGCTATAAATCAAAAAGATAAAGTAAAGTGTCTAATTCTCCGTTGTTTAATGGATGCAGCGGCTTCACAGCTCGTTGATCAAGAAAAAAGAAGAGCAAGAGCATCAAGCACTAATCAGTGATCAATAACATGGCAGAAGAAATCACCGAATCTCCAAATCAACCACCACCTCCACCATCTGAACCGGAATTCGACTCGAAAACCATGCGCAGAACAAAACCAGGTTTGAAGCGCCTCTTCCTCACTTTCACAGTCCTTGTCTCCTTCCTTTTAGGTTTCCCTTTTTTATTCAAATCCATTGAGATCTACCGCTCTCCGCTTCCTTTCCACGACATCGATAGCCTCTTAAACGACGTCGTCTCCAATCCATTTCTCTTTCCTTGCCATTTCCAAGCCATTCTTGTCCCCTCCGATCCCAAATCTTCTTCAATTGACCTAAATTTAGACGAGCTTGAACTCTCAATTCGCTCTAAGATTACCAAATTAGCCTCCAAAGGAATAGCATCTCAATGCGGAGCCTGCACCAACAACTTCACTCTCTCGCTAACCCTAGACGACGGGGATTGCACGCAATCTTCGTCTAAGTTTTACAAGTGCGGCGCGATCCGAGCCGTTGATTTGGATTTCGGTGACGATGAGAGTGTCGATGAAGCTTTGGAGTCTGCTGGTTTGGATTCTGGCGGGAAAGTGTATAGTGTGGTGGTGGTGGTGAATGGAGATGGTGTGGAGGGAGTGAAAGTGGTTGTTGGGAAGTACCGGCACGCTTGGATTGTAGGGAGGGATTGGGGAGTTGAAGAAGTGGCAGAGAGATTGGCGGAGATTTTTGTCAGAGTGTTTGTGAATGGCGGGAGAGAGGAAGGGTTGATTCATGGGGAGTTTATGCCTGTTGGTGCTGATGGGAGGATTGTTCTTTCATTTAACTTGCTCAATGCGGATCCCAGTGATTGGACTTACGATTGGTAAGGAAGCTTCGCTTTCTTGTAGTTCTTTATAGCTTTCTGACTAACTCGGTGGTGATTAGTGATTGAAACTAGCATCTGTGTGATTACTCGTGAAAAAGGTGTCGTTATGGGTTGGTATAGTACATATACATGGAAGTTGTGTTTGCTTGCTATCTTGGGAACTATTGTAAATAGGGATTTAGTTGTCTGCTCAAAGTTATTGCGTGTTCAGTTAGTCCATTGTATTGCAGGGATTTTCAGAAAATAGATGAAACTCTGTTGGCTCCTATGATTGATGCGTTGGGACCGATAGCAAACATAAGCGTGGAGAGCCAAGTAATGAATCATCCTTGTTCCTTAATGATTTATGGATTCCTGGTATTTATGGTAATTTTGTTTGCAGTTGAAATCTTACTGTGTTTCCTCTTCTTGGTGATCTTTCTTATGGATAGGTTTTGTACCATACTCCAAAGTTTTCAGTTTCTTCTTGGGATGAAAAATTAGGCGGCTATATTTTTAGTACAAAGGATCTTCCTTTCTTTGTAAGTTTCTTCATGTTCCTGAGCTTTTTTTTTTTGGGGAACTAGACAGTTAGACCATTTAACTTTGCTTAAACCAAACAACACCTTGGTCCTAGCCCTCAGATGATTTGCTTTGGTTGTATACATTTTCTTACTCTACTCACTGATGATGGACTTTTGATCTTGTTATTTTGTCTAATGTTTCTAATGTTTTCAAATATTTTTAATAGGTGAACTCAAATGAGTGGCACTTGGATACTTCTATTGCTGCTGGTGGGCGATCGAAAATCTTGCAATTTGTGGTGTACATTCTTTTACTCAATCTCCTTCCCTTTTTCAAATGACTTTTTCGTGTTTGTTTCTGGTAACAAAGGCTTAATCTCCAGTCATTAGTTTAAGGAGATAAAAGGATTTTGTTTCATCCATAGCTCGCTATATCAATTCTCTTTCCTTTTTGTTTCAGATATGTGCCATCTGCAAAGGAATGTCCCCTTCTTCTACAGCTTCCAAATGGAGAGATTTCTAAAACAAATGCCTTTATATCTCCAGTTAGTTATCACACATTTATTGGCTTCGTAATCAATTGTTTATCAACCATTGGTTCTTACAAAATTATTGCCATACATTGTAATTTGTCTCTAAATGTCATATCACAGATGTGGGGAGGTGTCATGGTGTGGAATCCTCAAAGCTGTTCAAGGGATTCAGACAGTGAGCTTCTTGTTAGGCATATAATGTCTCCTGAGGTCAGATTTTTATCTATAAAATTATCCTAGAGCGTCTAGTCTACATATGCAATTTTTTTTCATCGGCATGAAAATTGGCCTGGGTGTTCCACTTGAAACCGAAATGTTCCCAATCTTGACTCCTTTTTTATTCTATCTCATATGTCATGCCAAGTTCAGTATCTGTCAAGTTTGATAAATTGAAGTTTAAAATGATATCCAAAGTTCATTGAAGCATAACTCAAATACCAGCTAGTGGCTTTGAAACTTGTTTCATTTTGGTGGCTTATTTGTTTTATTGTTCATTTTACAATAACACGGATTGGGTTGCTACCCATTGGGTTTCTTATAAAACCTTATTCTAGGTTCCTGGCAATCTAGTCTACATCTATCATCCAAGTTTCTCTTGGTATACATTCAGTCAGTACTTTTGCCCTGTTATGCTTACAAAGTCTAAGGGATAATGTTGTCAAACCTGCTTTGTTTGCTAGTTGATTCGATCTCAACTTAGTGTATAAAGTTAAGAGGAAAAATAATATGCCTTCGCTGCTTATTTATTTTCAGTATTACAGAACAATCTGCAACTTTTTTTTGGGCTGGGGAATCAAAGTGATTTATGTAATTGAGGATTGTACAAAATCGTATGTATTTGTTTCTCTAGCTGAAGTGACTAGAAACCCGTGTTCTATTAAAGCAGATTGCTTTTATTTATGTATCTCAACTTTGACGCTTGCATCTTCCGAAACAGGACCTTCAGAAAGTTTTTGAAGTTTTTGTGGGGCAATTCCGGCAACTTTTTGGTCTAAAATCTGGTAGTCTTCATGTGGGTGCAATGGGCACGTACAGTCTTTTAGCCAGTGAAAAAGGCTTCACAGAATGGTGAGAAAATGGTCAAGAATATAGGGATTAATAAATATGCTCTATTACCCGTACTTTTCATTTACTGCATAAAAAAAACTAGCAATAAGTACTGCAGTAGAAGCTGAAAACAGCAATTTTCACCAGCTGGCTGTTAGTCATTGTGAAATTAATTAGTTTTGTTCTAGAATTCTTCACACCTCATTTTGTTGCTCACGTGTTTTTCTTTTACTGAATTTTTAAGACTTCTATATCTATAGAATTTGTCTATATTAATTATAAAATTCTTAATGTCTTGGAGAACTCAAAGTTGTAGCTCAACATGAGCATATTTCTCATTGATCATAATTATTCTGCAGGGAATTGGATGTCTTGTCACGGCAACATACGTGTTTTAATATTCACTCAAGTGCCACAACTCTGGGATCTCTTTCAAAATTGGTATGTTCAAGCATTAATTACCTCACCACCATGATTTGACTAGATTCTCTGCTAAGATTATGACAAAATATTTTGTGCAGGTTCAATCATTGCCTAGGATGATTATTATGGATGAGATAGGAAAGCAGGTCAGTTGTCAGATGAATGCTTGTTTCTGTTATTTGTTTTCCCATGAGCACCGCATCCTTAATTGCTAGTGGATTTATTTATGTATGCTCTGTGAGTTTAGAGGTAAGGAACCTGTTTGTTTTGCTTTCCGAAATGCATTCCAGATTTTAAAAGAGAATACATATTCAAAATTTCATTTGGTATCAATTCGTAATTTATGTTTTGAAAATTTTAATTTGTATTTTACTGTAAAAAATGAGAATTCAGAAGAGTATCAATTGGGCTGCTTACTGACAATATCATGACTTGTAAATCTCCTTGAGTATTTCTTTAAGCATTTATTTTTGAGTCCTAATAAAATGAGGATATAGTAAATATTTCCTATTTTTGAGCCAAGACTTGTTATGACCTTTTTTGGATTTTATAAAATAATTTCCTTTTTCGAAGTCTTTTTAAAATTATTTAATTTTATCAAAGAATTATTTGGTATCTAAATATCTGTTCTTTTTGTTTTTTGGCCATAAATGGTCTCTGTAATTTTCAATCAAAGTCTCTTTTATGGAAAAGTTTAGTTCTTTTAAAACAAAATCAATTCCTATTCCTAGGAGGTTCCTCCCGATACAAACAGTGCATCTTAATTTCCAGATAAGCAGGAACGTGGGGCCAACTCTGTTACTGTAACATGTAATCACTTTGTTCTTTCTCATGCTAAATTACAGAGTATATATTCTATGTTAGTCTTGGCCATTTCATTCCCAAGGCTTGTTAATCTTTGTATTCCAAATTTACCTAATGATTTTTTTCCTGGAATTTACTATTGTCATTGCTTATTATCCTTTGAATCATGTCCTGCTTGAGTTGTCATTTGTCGTGATATTTCATCTCTTTGTACAGGTAAAATTTTCCCTTGAAGCAGCAAAATTAGCTCGAGTTAATGCCTCTCTTGGATTTTACGATGCTTCAGCTGGTATGTTCCTATGCACTACTTTGCAGCTCCATTCTTGTTCCTTCAGATGAGGATTTCCTGTCAAAACTTTGAATCATCAAGGGGAGCCTAAATATGAGTTTAATCTTGTTGTCTCAGTGTCCTCAAGACAAGCAAGATCTTTGGCAGAGGATGCCTTCTTCCACCCATCAATCATGTCTGTCAGCTACTACTCGTTTGAGCACTGTTTTGCAGTGTACTCGGTGTGTTTCTGAGAGCTATTTTTTTTGTTCTTTATCCTATTTGAGTTTCCTATACTAACAAATTTCTGTAGAGTACCACTGTCAAGTTTTTTAATCGCCCAGATTTATTCTTACATGTGGTTTTGGTACTATTTGCACAGCCATTCTTTTTGCCAGTTTCAATGCATGTCCTCCTTGCTGCATTAAGAGAATGGAGAAGATACAAGCAAGAAAAGGCAAAGTACTGGCTATGGAAGGCTAAAGAAAAGGTGGCATCTTAGTTCCTAGCCGTGGAAGTGATTTTTCATGAACAAGGCCCCATCTGCCGGACAAAAGGGTTCCAGATGACATCGCAGAGGCAATTTAGTGAGCAAGGGGCTGTACTTTGGGTATTTATCTACCAGTTTGGTTGCTGCGTGTATCTAATCATTTGCTAATACTTACAGGCCACGTCCTAGTTCCTTCCAAAGGTTTTAAACCCCATCACAAATGCCAAAAAATACCAAACACCCAAGGAAGAAAACTGTTCACAATACAAGCAATCATTGAATCCATTTGACCCAGTGAAGGCTTATTAGAGGCTTTCTATTTTCTATTTTCTGTGATTATGGAGGAATCGATTGTTTCCTGAGAATTTTCCTGGAGCTGCTGTGTTTATTAGAGGCTTATTTAGTGAAGAAGCTCAAGTATTTTTATTTTTTTTTGTTTATTATAATTAGGTAATTAAATCATGTTTCTATTTTTTAGTTCAAATGTATTTCAAAAAACACTTTAAAATGCAAGACAAACACACTACTAGAGGCAACTAAATGGTGGCAGACTCCTTCTTTACAACTCTTGATGGAAAGCCAGCTTTTATGGTAAGCACCTAGTAATTCATAGCACAGTTCAATGTAATTGCACAAAATTGATTCTCGCAAGAAAAAGTGTAATGTAAAATCGAAAACCTCTAGATAAATTTAGAAGGTTCTTTGATATTTTGTCACCAAGTCTGGAACTTAGTCTCAAGCTATTGCTTCTTAAATTTTTTAAAAATATATATATTAAAATAATTATTTTTTATATCACCATTTAAAAAACACAAAAAAAAAAAAAATTTAAAAAAATCAAATTTTTTTAAATCGACCTCGATGCTTTTGTTTAGTTTCAATTTAAATTTAAAATTTAAATAATATCTTAATTAAATAATATCTCAATTAATTTCATCAATTGAGGAACATTGGTTAAATATTTTTGTTTGGTTCCTATTTAAAATTTAAATTTAAATAATATTTTAATTAATGAACGAATTTTCATACAGTTCTTTGATGTATTGTCACGAAGAGAGGAACATACTCCCCAATAAAATTATATTTTTGTTCAATTATCTTGATTAATTGATAAATTTCCATGCTCCCAAGTGGGAAGAGGCTTAAATTTCAAGAGCTTGAAAAACAGAAACAGCCCAAAAACATATGCAGAACAGCAAAAAAGCTAAACGAAGCACAAAGATTGCATCAATTTAAGGTTGTACCTACTATCTAATATCCATAAAATCCAAAGGAGCCAAGACGAAAAGAGCTTCTACCTTTGTCGAGAGTTAGCCACTCATACTGGTTTCACAATAATTAACCGGAAAAAGACACTGTAGCAATACTAGGGAAAACAAAGGGAAGATGTTTACATGAAGGCCTGTACCAACCGGGGGGACAAACCAATAATACATCGTCTCCTAAATCTCAGCCCCTTGATTCTAACGCTAAGAGTATTTTCTTCCTTGGGCCCTGAAACCACCAAAATGAACCAAACATCTGATCAGGAATCAAAAAGTGGAAGCAGACCATCAGAGCATTTCGAATTGTAAACAACATACAGAAAGTCGTAGGGAGAGAAAAACTAAGAAGGCAGGTGGGTGCCTAGTAGAGTGTATAAACAAGGCATATCACATTATTGTGAAGTATCATGGTGCACGTGAGGCCTTCCAGTTTCTAGCATTCATGCTTTTATCATGCAAGACAGGCATAACCAGAACATTCGATTAATTTGCAAGTGTGTGTGTGTGTTTGTGGGTGGGGGGGATGACATCAGACTGTTAAATATCAAAGAAATATTAAATCCATGCAATTTGTGAAGGGCAAAAAAGGGAGAAAAGTAAAATCATAATGTTATGACAAGTGAATGCCTCATCCCAGAAGCAATTGCCTTCAAGTTGAGATAAAAAATGAGATTTCAATTTGTCAAATGAAGAGATGAAAGAAGATCACATAATAATAAAAGTCATTCATAAAAACACAGCAGAGTCCTGGTCTACTAGCACAGCATATTATGCAAATTGTGTAAAAAACAAAGACACCATTCCAATAGTTGAAAACGGGCACAAGTATTACAATTCTTGTTTGTTTGGGTTTTTTTTTTTTTTTGGTGCACGTAGGGTTGAAGGGAATAGTGTTTGTGAGGAAGAGAGCAGGTGATTGAGAAGGCAGATTATGGTCAAAATTCTCTCATCCCAGCAAATCTCTTCACTCAAAAGGATCCAAGGATTTTAGATCATTTTAAAGAAAACCCTTTCATCCTAACTTAGCAACTTTGATCCAGATTAAAAGTTTTTTTTTATGCACCCAGCTACTATACTTGTTGAAAACAGAATGCTTAAAATGATGACAGCAAGTTAGGATAAGTCTTAAAAAGAAAACGGAAACTGGACATTAGACAGTTGCCTGAGTTACTGATCTCTGAGATGATCTCTCTCTCTGAATCCTAATGATCAAGAACTACAGACTTTCAATAGAAAAAATCAGCCATGATTTAAGCATATCCTGGCCAAGAGATCAAGCTTGAGTTTACCATTGGTATCCCTAAAGCCTTCAGGTCTTCATCATTCATGTGTACAAGAGCTGTCATATCCACCTGTATATATTGGAGCATGTTAATAATCAAGAGAAAACTCCTGAAGATGATATACAAGTGCACATATTTTAAGTATAAAAACAAAAATTTGTACCTCCTCAGCTTGAAAAGTAATGAGATATTTCTCAAGACCCAATGACTGCAAAAAGCCATCCACAGATGAATCCGTCTGCAAAAAAGATTAAAGAGTTAGAAATAGCAAAACAGGTCTGCAGTAATGATTTTACAGGCAAACAGAGGTTTCTTAACTCTAATTGACATGTTATAACTCGACTTGGAATTTTAGGCACTAACAGTATAGTAGAGCCATCCCAAAATGCTCTTCTTATGTGAACGCCTTTTTCTTCTTTCAACTTAAAATTAATAGAAGGCTTTGCCTTATCACCCTAAAGGATCAATAAACAACACTAAGCATCATGATTAACTGCCAATCAATGAACTGTTTGGAAATAAATACACAACGCAGAAAGCATAACACAACTAAGTGATCCTATAATGACATATCTACAAGAACTTCCTGGTATCTAGTTGTCATGGAATGCATACCTAAACATTTACTAATGCTGAAGTTTAGTACAAATTCAATTGCTTCAAGCAGTTCCTGTTAGCTAAAATCATTAATTGTCGCAGCAGTCTATAATTTTTCACCATAGCATCAACTGATCAAGATTTCAGTCAATTGACAAATCACAAAAAAGGGAAAAAATGGAAGAAAAAAAAACTGCCTCTACCACAGTGCATCAAGGCACCTAAGCATAATCAAAACCTCTAACTAGACAGAGCAGAGTTCCTTCATTTGTTTTTAAAGTGACAAGTTGACTGATAAAACTAATAAACTCAAGGGCTAACACAAACGTTTTCCTTCTTATAGTCTTTTTCAAATTGACAGCGAGCTTAATACCTCAGGTTCATAATTATTCAGACACAATATTACAAGCTCACAACTCTCCAAAACTTCATTCAAAATTGAGAAAGTTCTTCGAAACAAGGCACAGCGAAACATGCATATGACTGAATGACACAAACCCAAGCTAAAAAGGTAACCTGAACAATAATTTCTAAATATCAATAAATCAGAAAATTTAGGCTTCAGCACTAATGGAAAACATCAAGAAAACAGAAGCAGCGCAAACACTTGATGAGAGAATAAGATAAGATTCATGCCTTCTGCTGATATCCTTTTCTAGAAACCACATTGGCAGTTTTTTTAATCTCTGGTTCAGGAGCTTCAACAGCAACACTTCTCCTGGCTGGTTTAGCAACAGCTATTTTTGGTTTGGGTGGATCAACATTTGCTGGCTGTGAATTCATCGTCCCCGATAGTTTTTCACGCAGATCCCGCACACCTGAACGGGGAGATGCTTGCTGGAAACTTTTCCTTTGGAGCTTTAACCGAAGATCTCGAGCATCAATTTTGTGATCTTCACAAGTCATTAAGAAAAAGTCATGAGAAAATATAGTTGATTTAGTTGCATCCAACAATAGCAGCAATTTTTAGGTCCAGTAATTCTGTCATAGTCAATCCATACTTGAAACACGTGGTCCACCATCATCATAGAGATCATGTTCCCATTTATCATCTTGCCTCTGCCTGCAAATAATGTGATATGTACTCAGTGATACTGTTTTGGATATTAGGACACTCGAGAACAATATGAAAACAACCGGGATAACAATTATATAAGAGCATCATTATGAAAGAGATTCATTCAATTTACAATGGATAAAAAAAGAAAAAGAAAAAAAAAATTGAGTCTAGTAGCAAAAGACATGTACTCTCATAAGGCATAACCCATGTAACCAATGACTTGATTTGGAAGGAAAAAAAAACAAGAGTCTGTTAGGTTTGACCAATGAAAAGTAACTATTAACTTCGAGTCATCAATCAAAAGTCATTTTACATAAATAACTTATGATAAAAAAGAGTTCAGATAGAAGTATGTTTGGCAACAAATGACTCAAAACAATTTTTTCTTTTAAATAGCTAATATAAGAATCAAGAAACTTAAAAGTTAAAAACTTTAACCTGTCACTAAAGCAAACTTGAATCAATTTTACAACATTTATTAGATTTAAGTCCAAAATCATTTGTAACCAAACATGTTTATAACTTTTCTTTGAGTCAAAAGTTACAAAACAACTTGAATCATTTACTAAAAGTCATACCGAATGGAACCCAAATATAGAAAGCAGATTCTCACAAGTCCTTTTGTTGCAGAGCCTATAATTGATATAACCAATTGCAGCTTTTTGCTTGACTGAAAAATCAGTTCACCCATACAGAGCCTATAATTGATATAACCAATTGCTCTACTCTGATAAACAATCTCAATCTCTCACATACAGCATGGAAAATGAATCTACATGTCCAGAAAATCCCACACTTTTCCCAAAAAAATATGCAACGCTTATTCATATTTTAGGCATCAAAAGAACGGGCGTTCTTCGTCCACAAACATTCAATCTTCTCACACAGAAACAAGTAGTCAAAATCAACAGTTAAAACAAGACGATCATATCACAGAGTGAGAATCGAATACCAAGCTCCCGGGTCTTTAATCTCTACAAGTATTACCATAAACTAATAAAACTCTCTTTGAAATGCAATTCCCAATATAATTCCCTAGCGAAGCGCCGATTCTCATTTTTATTTTACAATGTGGATGAAGCTAGACGCTTAGCTCAACTGTTTTTCTTCTAATGCTAAAATACAGATTCTCATTGTAAATATTAACTTTTTTAACCCAAAAAAACCTCCACAAACCCTAAATTCTCCTTGATAAATCAATAAAATCTAACATAAATTAAAATTCAAGTAAAGTGAAACAGTAGAGAAAGGGAAACAAAACCTTTTGCCAGTAATATGACGGAGGCGAGCGGAGTCGCCGATGGTATTGCCGTTAAGGCGATCCTTTATTGAAGTCTTCGCTGCAGCGTCTACGCGATCAGCATACATAGTTAAAACCCTAACCCTAATTTGGCGAATTGCAGAATTTTAGAATGTGATTTTGAGCCCGAAGAGAGAGAAGCAAACCCTATCAAAAAGCAGTCGCTTCTTTGTTATCGGGGAAGGTGGGATTTTAAATTCTCGGAAAATAAATAAATAAAAGGAACTGAGATTTATTGCTTAAAGTTTATTTAGTTTACTTTTTGTGAGAAAATAAATAAATGTTACTGCTGAATGCTAATTAAAGACGTGGAAAGGGCAGAAGGGACTGTAATGGAAATTTATGCTTTCGCCCCTTGTGTTATTTTGTGTCGTGCCCATTGTTTTTAAAACTTGATAGCTTGAATTAGGAGTTGAATTATGGTAATGTTAGTCTAGTTGGTTTATTTTTTAACTCAAAATAATATTATTTTAATAAAAAAAATTAAAACAAAATCAATGAAATTTTTACCTAGTTATACCCGAATCGATTATATCATAAGCAATCAAGGTTTTTTAACAAGTCAAGGCCGGTCAATTTCCTCTAATATTTTATGTTTTCGCCTCGTTGTTTTTTTTATGTTGTACCTATTGTTTTAAAACCCGATTTAAAAATTGAATCATAATAAGATTTGTGTTATGGTCAAGAGGATTAACTTGGTTAGTTCAATTTTTTAAAAAAAAAATTATTGAAATGATATTATTTTAATAAAAAAAAATCAATAAGTTTTTATCTAATTTTACCCCAATTGATTATATCATAAGTAATCGGATGTTTTTTTAATGGGTCAAGGCTGGGACAATTTCTTCCACTATTTTTTTGTAATTTGAATTAGTTTAACTTGGAGGTCATACGAGTTTTAAATCAACCCATCAAGCCGATTCAGCTTTTATAACTATAAACATCACTTCATATGCGGTAGGAATTTGGTCATAAATATAGTCAAAAGATCCAATTTGGGGCTCAGCCTTGGGCTTGAATAGTGATTTGGACAAGTAGACTTAAATTATAATTTTTTAAAAATCACTCGAACAATCTTATTTCATGTTTCTTTTAATAAAAAAAATTAAAATATCATCATTTTGGTTAAAAAGTTTCGGAAAGAAGTAACACTTGCAAGGGGTCTTTAAGGACCGTTTGGAAACGCGGTCCAACCCATATTTTTAAAAAATTTATTTTTTTTACTAAAAAATAATTTTTTTATGTTTTTCAATTGTTTTGATGTGCTGATCTTAAAATAATTTTTAAAAAATAAAAATAATAATTTTGATACATTTCTAAGTGAAAAACACTTTGAACAGCAACCACAATCTCAAACCTTTAATTGGCAAGTCTAACTATAGTTATAAAAATAAAAGGGGGAATATGAAATACATATTTATATTGTTGAAATAGTATAAATTATACACCCAAATTATTTTATACAATTACATCAATTTTAGTCTCAAAATAAGTTATTTACAAAATTGCAATTTAGATAATATGGATGTACGAATTTTAAAATAGATAAATTTCTTAGTTAATAATTTCTAAAGATTGAGTAAAATTATTACAAAAAAAATTATTTGGTGACAAAATTAAGTTGACCTAAAATAAAGAAAGCCTGAGTGCGCATTTGAAGCGTAAAAAGTATATAATATTTTTTTTTCTAACATATCTCCATTAATGATATTATCTCCATATAATTTTAATTTAAGACTGATATTAAATATTGTAAAATTATATTCACTTATCAATTTAAAATCCTACAATCATAAATGTATTCAATCATAACGAGCTTTTAGAAGAATAATTGTCATTTGATAATCATATCTTTCTTTCAAGTTTTGCCCAAAAATAAGAGGATCTCTGATTGTGAGATACTCAATTTTCAACTTTTCATGAAGATGATGATGAAATAAGAAAATCATGACATTTGTCTTATTTTGACTAGATGTTTCATTTCTATTTTTAATAGTGTTTCTAAGACCTATGGCATCCAAATGAATTTTGGCATCAAAGAGTACCCATGATAAATAATTCTTACCTGTAATATCAAGTGTTATAAGTTACTTCATGAAATATCAAAATTGTTAGAAATTTGGTTTAAACGTTATAATAAATATTCTGTCAAATATTGAATAAATTTGTATGAAATTCAAAAAAATTATGATTCACTTAAATAATTAGAAGGATTAGATAAAAACAAAACATACCTTCTACTATTTATCCACAAATCAAATATAATTATTTGTTTTAGGATGAAAGAGAGGAGCCATTGTGCTGATAATATATTATAAAATTATAAATGTTAAAACTTGACAATATATTCAATAAAGAGCAAATAGAATAAATAAGAACAATAAAGATCATGGAAACAAAAAGAGAGCATTCTTATTTCATGTAATCTTGTAAATATAGTTGTACTTCGCTATCATCTTAACAATCCTTCTATTTATAGTCTAATATACATTAATACTTGTAAAATTCAAATGAATTTGAAGATGATAAATGAACTGAAAAATGAAGAGGTGGAAAATAGACATCCATATGTAATATATGATTTCATAACAACTTTTGTAATTTTCATCTATCAATTAATTTTTTTAACATAATCCTCTTTCTTATCTTATATTACTTAAAAAAAAACCATCATGAGTTTGCCTAATAATTCAAACCTGCTATTTTTTTTTGTGTGTGGGGTATTGTGGTAGCTTTTGTTATTGCGGTTTTAAAAAAATAGATTTTAAAAAAATATTTTTAGTAGTGGTTTAAAAATATATATATTTGATTAAAACTGTTGTGACATAAATTTTTACATACAAAATAAATGAAAAGCAGGTCTCAATAGATGAAAAATAAGTTATTTTAACTTATATAAAATTAAGATTTGAAATATAATTATATGTGGTGCTCAATGCAAAAAAAATAAAAATTAATTTGCTAACCAAATGATTTTTTCTCCATAACTGGGTAAAAAATAAAAGCTATTATAATATCAAACATTCTTTATCCATTATTCACCTTGAAACTCAGCTATAAAAATATGATACATATAAATATTGCAGTTTGGATAATAAATTAACGTGATTTTTTTATATAATTAAATTATAGTGTGTTTAGATAATTAAAGTCAACTTAACCCTAGATTAGAAGAAATAAAATGAACACTGGATCTCACTTGTGAGACCAACTCGAGAGAGAGTTGAATAAAATGTATTTAACTCATCCATTAAATAGTTTACAAATTTAATTTATTATGGTTACAATAGTTAGGCAAAGATTACTTACTGTACATTACAGTAAAATACTGTTTACTTAAAATTATTTTTTAAAAAATATTTTTAAATCATGTATTGATATTAAAACAAATTTTAAAAAATAAAAAAAATATTATTTTAATATATTTTTAAATAAAAAATATATTAAAAAATAATCACTATTATAATTATCATAATACTAAATACTATCAGGATATATAGCATTCATGAAACCGGACCTGAACTTTGAATCGGCCTAATGACCCATGTGAACCTAATCTGAAAAAGGATCGGACAAATTGAGAATAGACGAAGTGAATTAATTCTTTTTCTATTAAAAAAATGTTTTTTAAGAAATATTGTTTTTAAAATTAAAAATTATCATAATTTTAAAAGAAAATTTGAATAAAAAAATAATAAATCGATATTTTTTATATAAAATAATAAAATATGTAATATAAAAAATCATATAATAAAAAATAATTAAATAAATATTTATTTTCATTACAAAATGTTCATATTCTCTTTTATAAAAACTTAAACCTATTAGATTGATATTGAACAAACACGCCTGATTCAAAACCATAAATTCCAAGCATGTCTGGGCCTTAAATTCCAGCCCACATGCCATATTTTTTTCCCCTATTATTTTCAAGGAGACTCTAAGGCTGCTTTCTTTCCCTTCTCTATACAATTAGGGACTAAACACATAGGAAAAAATAAATTTACAAACTGAAGCATAAAAAGCCAAAAACAAAGGGATCAAATATAAAAGAAGTGAAACTTGTGGGACATAATTGAACATTTTCACATCACGTGAACAATGAAAGTGTGAAAAGATCTTTTTTTTTTTTTCTAAATAATTTTGGTTTTTGATTTATCTATTGTATTTTTAAGAACAACATAAAATTATTTTTTGTAAATGTGGTTTCTAATTCAATATTGAAGTATAATAACAAATAGGAAGTGAATAAGACTAAATAAAGTTCAGCAGCTAAAATAAAAATAGATAAAAATCTAAATTATTCAAAGTTGAAAAACTAGTTTTCTAATACCCTGTATATTTTTGTTTTTCAAAAGCACTTTTAAAAAAAATTAATTTTTTTATTTTAAATTAATAATTTTTTGGTGTTTTCAAATCATTTTGATGTACTGATATCAAAAATAATTTTTAAAAAATAAAAAAAATTAATATTATTTTGATGCATTTCTAAATGGAAAGCAGCCATAACTACGCTCTCAAACAAGCCATTATATTTATTTATAATATTTAAATAAATAAAATTTGATGCAAATCTCTTAGTTTATTAGATAATATTTATTTATTTGTACTAATATTAATGAAATTACTATTTTATTCTTAGAAAAAACATCTAATACCATGGATATTTAAGTCTACACATTTTACGTTTCTCTTCTTTACGTTCATGTTGACCTAAGAAACTACTCTTTCATTTAATACAGAAACTATGCAGAGTTACATTTCTATATATCATAAATGGTGAGGAAATGAAGGTTCAATATTTAAGCGAGCACAAAATGAAGAAGGGAAGGCAAGGTGAGAAAACTCAACGAAAAACATGGAGGGGGTGAAGTTGGTGGAGAAAGTTGTGATTGTACCAGAGATGCCCACAAATCGAAGGCGAATTTTCTTATCAAACTTAGACTTGCCTCTTGTTGCATATCAAGAATCCGTTTCCTTTTATGATCCTCCAGAGAACAAAATCAGCTTCTCTGAATCTTACAATAACCTATACCGTGCACTCCGTTCTTTGCTAGTGCCTTACGACTTCTTTGCTGGACGGCTTGTGCCAGCTTTGGAAGATAACAGTAGGTTGGAGATTGACTGTAATGGTGCTGGTATTGTTGTTGCTGCAGCTAGAACTGACACCAGATTGAGCCAGCTTGGTGGGCTCTTTGCACCCAAACCAGATTTCAAACAGCTGGTGGCTTTCTTGCGTGAAGAGGGAGAGGATGAAATGGCGTTCAAAGACAAGCCGCTTCTTTATATACAGGTTCAACCACTACCATTACTTGTTAGCTTTTTGTTTTTCCTTTCCCTTTTCCATCTTAAACGTCTTACAAAATTGATTTCTAGGAGACATTTTGTTCTGATTTAAAAGCTTAATCTTCTGTTTTGATAGTTGACACAGTTTGGATGTGGAAGTTTAGCACTTGCCTCCCGGTACAATCACTGTGTCTTGGACGGGGCTGCTGCCAGGGATTTTGAGAAAAACTTGGCTGCATTCACTCGAGGTGATGATTTGGTCATAGTTCCAAATCCTGATCGAACAATCTTCAAAGCTAGGAACCCACCAAGAATTAGTCACCCACACCATGAGTACTCCAAACCCAGTGAAACTAGAGACAACCTTTTCTCAGTTGGAGGCAAAAGCTGCACTAATGTCATGCACTTTAGTACTCCACATAATACGACTCATTTGATCCATATCCCCCCTCAACGCATTGCCAGCCTAAAAATGGCAGCCCTCAAGGATGGGAAATTGAAAAGGTGCACCACTTTCCACGCCATAGCTGCAAAGGTATGGAAGGCAAGGAGCATTGCAACAAAGATTCATGATGAAGTATGTAGCACAATGTTGTTTCCAGTAGACGTGAGAAGAATTGTGGTGCCACCAGTTCAAATTGGATTTGCTGGGAATGCTTTGGTTCCCGGATGTGCACGAGCAAGTGTGAGAGAACTCAAGGACAAAGAGGATTCTTACATTGTAAGGAAAGTGCAAGAAGGGATAGAGAGATTCGATGATGAGTATGTGAGGTCTGGGATAGATTGGTTAGAGGTCCACAGAGGGACGCCTTGCAATGAGAATAGCTTCTCATTAGTGGCATGGTTTCGGCTGGGGCTAGAGGAAGATGTATTTTCATGGGGGAAACTTAAATATGCTACTCCAGTTGTGTTAAAACCTGGTTTGGTCTTCCTGTTGCCTGGACTAGAAGGTGATGGAGGCCTTAATATTTGCCTGGACCTGCCTGATGATCAAGTGGACGAGTTCCACAGATTATTGATGGAATAATTACGAAATACATACAGTACTTGGCTAGCAATTTCAAGTTGTAGCTACGCTTGCAGTAGCTTAATTTGTGGTTTATCAATAAAAATGATTAGAAGGAGAGCTGCGCTGCATTAGACTGTAAGATTAACACACACACACACACACACACACACCAATGTCTTGTATATTTTCTTCTCGTTTCGATTATCTCGAAGCTTACAACTTGATTAAGAATCGAGAAAGTAACCTGATATAACACCGATTATGATATCTTACGCATGGGAGAGAAGTCCAAAGAAAGGATTCGACATTGCAGACTTTATCTCCAGTCCTGCTGAGTTTAGAACAGCCAAGTCAACCTTATCACGAGGAAGAAACAAGAATTGGTCCTCTTCGATTCTTTCAAACCCACATAGTTCAAGAAACTCAATGCCTCCTATCAATCTTCCAACCCTATTCTGCCACCATATAAGGGGAAAATTATTAGAAAAATATAAGCAAGGGTTACTCATCATGATTATAAAACTCGATTCAGCTAATTAGCAAATCAAACTAGTGACCCGTCAACCCAGAACTTGTCTCAAGCAGGATTTTATTCCCAACCAGATTTGTTTTTACCAAAACATCATAGTTACCGATAGAAAAATAGAGCACTTCACCACACAGTAGTGTTTATAGAACAACATGCAAGTTCAATCATCTACTCTAGAAAGAAAATTTGGATATATTTGAGCTTTCTTTAATGTGAATCTGAAGTTAAAAACATGAAACGCATAGGAAGACTGCCGAGAGGTACAATGTGAAGTTTTCACAACAGTTAAATGCCTTCACAATCAGTGCTCAATGTGAATATGACATGGGATGCAAAGTTCTTGGTCATGAGCAAGAGGATGTGCTCAAACTGTGTTTGATGCTGTTAGCCGATGGATTATTCAGTATGCCCGGAGTTGCGGTGACAATCCATCCCAGTGGTTCAGCCCAAATTAATGGAAAAATTCAATTCTTCTGGAGGATATATATGGTCTCAACATCATCAATCAAGCAAGTGTCTGACCTGGAATAATGGATTACCAATGCGAATTTTCCTGAATTTTTCCTTGTCAGGATTCTGTGCAACATTCCCAACATATACAAGAAGAGTTTGAAAGGCCCTTTTGACTCTGGCATCGTCATCCTACACCAAGAAAAAAGAAGTTCAGTCCTGTGAACCAAACACAAAGACCTTGATTAAATTCTAGGATTGGCATCTCTTTTGCCTTTTTACCATGTATGTACACGTTAAAGAACAGAAGTCATTTACCTTGTGACTGCGCTTGAGAGACCGTAAACATTCTCTTAACTGCTCTACTTTTGAGACAGAGGCAACGCTGACATAGTTCTGCAATTTAATTGTTATCATGAGGAGACTATATATGTACCAGATTTTCTTTTAAAACAAGAGGTACAGCGGGACATGTCCGCTCTGTCTCCGTTATCCTTGTGTCTTCTTTCTCAAGATAGTAATCAAATGCCACTTAAAGATCTTAACAGCACACCTTTTTATCATCTGTGGAAGGTCTAGAAAGTTTTGTAGCTGTGTGGCTTACTGATGGCAATCCAAGCATCCGCCTTCGTTCGTTCTGTGAAGAAAAGCAGAAAGCTTTCAATGCCCAATAACAAGAAAATGTTCACGAGTCAGGAGAACAGCTTAATTCTGGACCGAATCCATACAATGAGGATCAAAATGAATCATAACATAGATGATGCAACATTCTTCATGACAGTCAATACTAATCCAAAGGGATGACTTCTTAAATCAATGCTAATAAACCTGGAATTCTCTTAACTATTCAGGGATCATCACTTGCTTTCTCACATAGCAGACGAACTTAATTACCAGGTGTCCCTATTCTGCTTCTAATTACGATATACCTATAATTTTATGTCTTTCTTTCCTTTCCTTTTTCCTTCCTCCTTTTCAAAGTCTGGCAAAGACAATACCGTTATGACGAGGATAGCTAGGACAGAGGGGACAGGGAACATGTCCAACTGTCTTTTTTGTTTTGAAATGACAGAAACCCACTTCAAAACTGTTCCAATATCCTTCTAACCAAGGCTTCTGTCCCTTTTATATCCGGCTCTTCTATCCCACGACACTAACCAAAAACAATATGATAGCAACTGATCATGCATAACCTTGTCTTATACACATTGAGTAACAGAAATATTTCTTCGATGTGGCAACGGAAACCTTATCAGCTTCAAGTTTCTGACGAACTTTCTCCCTTGCTCTTTTCTCTTCCTCTTTCTCTGCTTTCCTCGAGGCTAAATAACTGGTAAAAACAAATGCATTCAAAGGTTCAGACGTAGCACGACAGAGAAGGGACAAACTAACATACACTACAACACACAAAGCAGCCACAGGTTAAGAACACACCGTTTTCTTTCATTATCCTCAGCAATTCGCTTTGCCTCATGGATTTCCTTACCAGCTCGAATCCTTTCCTGTAACACATTTAGCAGCTAGATTTCGCAAATGAAAAGGCCCCATATAAATCTAAAATTTATATAGCGAATCACACCATGTGGAGCACACATGAATTCACAGATCAACAGGGAAAAGAGATACGAAGAGAAACAGCTTTGGTGCGAAGAGCTAAGCAATTAATATTTACTGCAAGCTGATGGACATATAGTCGAAGCAAGATCCTGGTAACAAGCAGGATAAATGCACTGTACCTTCTCCCTTTCTCGTTCCAATCTCTTTTCTTCAACTTCCTTCTCCTTCCGAGCTTGATTCCTGAATTCATAATATTTTTTTTAAAATGAAATAAAAAAAACAAAATGGAAATTCAGATATCGTATTTAATTATTTACATATGTTCGCTGAATGTAAGGTAATTTTTATACACTTAAAACATTGCTGGTGTCTGAACATTTTACTAAACAAAAAACCTCTTATTATTTTACAATAAATCATACTTTGGTTTTCAAAATTCTACTCATTGAATTGGAATCCCTTCATATTCTTTAAGGAACATCACCGTTATGTTTATTAAATCTAAATTACGTACGGAATTTAAACTGAATGGTCATGATTGGTATATATGATCATAAATATAACAATAAATGTTTAATTAAAAAAAATATAACAATAAATTAACTTATTATTTTATTCCTCTCACTTAATCCAAATCATTAAATTGAAAATCAATAATAAGATTTGAAATATAATCAACCATATTCTTTTAGTAATAAGATAGGATTTATGACATGAGAAAAATAAAGAAAATTATTATATATTAGTATATATGATAAATCATTAAACAAACCTTAATTCTTGTGCTTTTATTTGCATTTCCTCCGTAGTTTGAATTGGCTGAGGAGAGTCGATATCAATGTTCACTGCTATCTGGAAGCAAATTCTAGACACTAAATATGGTAGAAGGAAGAACCGATCACCAAGATTTGAAAAGAAAAGAAAAGAAAGAATCATACCAGGGGCATTGGATCGATGCTTGGTTCATTCTCGTGATCAACGATCCAATTTATGGCAGCTTCAATGTCAGTATTGCCTGAAGAAGAAATATTTTCAACTTCATATACAAACGTAGCTCTAAGCACGCATCGAAATGCCAACAGTGTATTCAAAAAAGGTCACCAGAACAATGAAGTGCTTTCGCAGCTTGGATCCGTGGGAAACCCATGTCTTCAAGTTCCTTAAGCAATCGCTTGTTTGCTTCCAAGACACTCAATTCTGCATGAGAGATGAGAAAGAAGAATATACGTAACTCAAGAACATGCTACATGTAGAGAATTATATATATTCGATTATTATGTATGATCAAGTGTAGCAAGAATTAGCAAATAATATTATAAGAGATATATTTGGCATCCTAGCTAGGAAGGGTGGCTCCAGTTACAACAGATGATCAAGATGTTTTGGAAGCTCTGAAACATGAAAGATTGATAGATTTGTATAAAGAGAAGAAAAATCTTAATCATTATATATGAATCATGGTGCATCGTACCCTGTAGAGACTCCATTGAATCAAGGAGGTGCCTTTAATGGAGTGATCAATAAGCAGGTGATGTTGTAGAAAGAGAATTAGAGAGGTAGCTAGCCAAGTGTTGTTGTAAATGGCTTGTAGCTAGCTGGTTTCGTTTAGAACTTAGACGTACGTGAGAGAAGCCTTGCCACCCACGCATTGTAAAGAGATTGATTGGATAGCTTTTTTGAATTCCAATCATGGAAAGGAAAGCAAAACACTAGCATGTTCTCTCTTTTTTGATGAATCTAGCATGCTCACTCTTCCTCTTCCTACCCTTCTCCTCTACTTCCCTGTCAAGAAAAGAACCCCTTCGACTCGCAAGCCTTTCGCCGCTTTATTGAACGAATGTCTCGCTCTCTCCCTCTCCTTTCCCCATCCCCCGGAAATTCTGAAGCCCGTGTGTTCGTGCGAGCTTTCTTCGACCAAAATCCACAATCCCAAGCTCAATCTAACCCTCTCCTCCTAGTCCAAAAACCAACAATCGGTAAACCACCCTGACTACGGTCAACAGCCCAACCGAACCTCTCCCTTCTTTCTCTTAGCCGAACCCTTCAAGGAAGTAGCTGAGCTTTCTCCGGGCCAAGTCCGGCCAAACCCATTCGAGCCCTTTCAAAGCCTAGCTCAAACCTAACCCTCTTTCTTAGCCCAACTGAACCCTCTCCAATCTTTGCCCAACCAAACTTTGCATATATCTATGTCACCCACTCACCCTCTCTCGCCAATAAACAACCTCTTTTTAATAATATCAAGCCAATCTTTCAAGTAGAAGTCCCTAAGCATGGCCCAAACCATTTTTTCACCGATAACTATCTTTTAAACTTGACTTTTCCCCAACTTTCCTAGCCTGCCATCCTAATGGCATACCCAGGCATTAACTTATTCACCAATGGCAAGATCAAAATGCTATTCAATAACTTAATTTTCTATGAAAGTATATATTTCTCATCATTTTTTCTCCCTTTACTAGGTAAATTTATATGACCATTAATATTTATAAATAGCACCGGTTACCAGATAAAAAAAAAGACCAAGACATTTTGCACTTAAACTACACCATACATTACTCTTCCTGTTCCACACATTCTCTCTTCACGTTATATTCAAATAACTTAAACATTAGAGAACTCTTTACCATGATGAAGAACTTGTTTTCGCAACAAAACTCACAGCTAATGATCTGGTCACTTCTCTAACCCAAGATCATAAATGTGGAAAGCCCACTCCTGTTTGAGGTACTTTATCAAGTTACATTCAATATTTAATATTTAAAGAGAAAAAAAGAATTTGTACAATTAGAAAAAGAGATAACATTGTTTTTAAGAATTTTAGCTGGAGAGTTAATTACACAATTAGAAAATACCATAATCTTCTTAAAATATCTTTGCGTGAGGATATTGCTCAAGGAAATATTCTATAGAAGTTCAATTCTATATCCATTTTTCTACCTTAATTTCGTGATTCTATCATTAAGTTTTTTCTAATAAATTATAGATGAGATGAATAGAAAATTGAAACAAACATTTAATCTTTTATCTAAATTTAATATTTAATCATAGTTATTAAACTTGATCCAAAACTTAAGTTGTGGGTTTATCATGTCAATTTAGATCAATCTAAAATGATATTATTTTAAATAAAAATTAAAAAAAAAACAATTTTTAAAGTTAACCTAGATGAGTCTCTTTCAAGTTTAATCAGGTCAATTAATTTCACTTGATTTTAATTACATGTTGTTTATCTATTTTTTTAATAAAAAATCAAGTGTGAGCTTAGCATTGCAAGTCAAGGACATCTAGGCTCTTTTTTTTAGGCTAGGTGCGCAACTCAATTCTCTAGGGTCTCGCCTCTCATCCTTCATTTTTTTTTCTTGTTTTCTTTTGAATAAAACTCACTATGAATAAAAATAATAAAAATATTGTCTAATTTTTCCATAGTTTTCATATAACATTATATTTTCTTATAATGATAATAATAATTATTTTATGAATTATTATATATGAATATGCAAAATTTATATAAAAAATAACAAATATTAATTAAAAATTTAATATTTATTTTTTCATTGTAAATGTTTTATGTACATTGTTTTTATGAATTAATTATTCTCTTATATTTTTTATCAAGTATAAATTATCTGATCTTGATTTTTTTTAAAATTGAACTTAGCTTTTCAGCTCTGATAAATTTCTATTTACAAAAAAATAATTCCCATATAAAAATATATTTTTATAAAAAATGAGATAAATAAACAGAATTTTGATTGAAATATAAATTTCATCAAAATAATTTTCCCTTCTTGATAATGATTGAGATTCTTATTAATATTTAAATAATATTTTTTAATAAAAACATGATGCCAATAAAAAAGATATGATTTTATAAAAACATAAAATAAATTAATAAAAAATAAAATATATCTAATAAAATATATATTTTTTATAATTTAAATTATTTTTTCTTACAAGTATAAATTTTTATTATAACAAAATTAAATAAAAATTAAATTTAAAAATAACTCGCAAACATCACACATACTTAGGCCCCGTTTGTTTGCTGGAAAGTAGTTTCCTTTTGGAAAGTGAATTCCGGGGAAAGTGAATTCCGGGAAAGTATTTTCCGATATTTGGTAGTGTAATGAAAAATAAGTTGGAAAACAATTTCCAGTGTTTGGTTATGTCATGGAAAATGAGCTGGAAAATAACTTATTAATGTTTTATTTTTCTCAAGTTTATTAAAATAATGAGGAACAAATCTTACAAATTAAAAAGTTGAATGAGAATGAAATTGAAAAAAAATATAATTTCATAAATTATTTCAAATAAAATAAGTAACAATCAAAAGAATGAGGACCAAATTTGATAGATAAAAAATTTCAATAAAAAAATGATAAGGAAAAAGCAAATAGCAATTATAAAAATAAGGACCAAAATTAATATAAAAATTAAATTTTAAGAGATGGAATTGAAAAATAAATATTCAAAACAAATTATATATAGCAATCAAAAGTTTGAGGATCAAATTTGATATAATCATCAAATAATGACATTTCTAAATTTTTCACAACTTCCGGAAAGTGTTTTCAGCCTAAATTTTCCAGGAAAACACTTTCCTGAAAACCAAGCTAAATTTTTCTTTGACTGGAAAATATTTTTCGTTGACCAACTTTTCTATTGATAAACAAACACAGGAAAGTTTGGAAAGTAATTTCTTAAAAAATGAATTCTAAAAAACAAACATGATCTTAAAAAAAAAAAAAATTTAGTAAACATGTTATGGTCCAAGAGGTCAAAATCTAAGTAACATTTAGTCAGTAAATTTTTTTTTGTTAAAAAAAAAATTTATCTTTTTCCAATTATTTTTTTTAATCTAAAATAACTTTTGTTTCATTAAAATAAACTCAATCGATACGTGTTAACCTGCAATTGGTAAACAGATCCTTAAACAGGGTTGTAGATCAGACCGGATCTTATATAACTGTTGGTAGACCGACACCCCAACGCAGAGTGCCTCTAGAAACAACTTTCAGACACTTCCAGAAAGAAATCGTTAGAAAAAAAGAAGCTGCCCACACAGACAGAATTGAGGAGTTGGCGAGAGAAGCATTGATGCTCAAACAAGAAGCTTGATTCTATTGAGAAACAGACTAATCAGCAAGAAACTAATGTCATCATCAGGAAGCAGCAACAAACCAAGAACGGTGAAGTTACGGTGCCCTTCTGTGTCCAGCATAGCGTCCTTCTTTGCATGGGATGAGCAGAGACTGGACTTGGGGTCTATAGCCAGGACTTTTGGTTTAGACCCTTCAACGTTGAAGCTGAATGGTTACTTTATAAGTAGAGGGGCTGATCTTATCTCCTCCTCTGTTACATGGCGATCGCTTCTTAGTTTTTTCTCGGCAAAGGGTTTGTCCACTGGTAAAGATGATAAGGAAGCTCTTATTGTAGATGGCAAGCTCTCCAAAGTTGGGACTAAGCGTAAGCTCTTTGCAATGATTCTTTATTTGCTTAAAATATATTTTCAAGAACTGCGAGTAGTGAATTGCATGTCTAATCTGATTGTAAAGAAAACACTTGAGTCTGTTATGAGTAAGATTGTTTCGAATTCTTATTAGTTGCTGCTGAGAAATTCTGGGGAGAAAGAAAAATTGAAACTTGATTGGTACTTTTTTCTATCAGGAGAAATTGGTTTCTTGTTAAACTATATTTTTTAGAGGAGAAGGTATCCTCGTACCAGCTTATGCGTCAATGGAGATTAAATTCCTTCTTTGAACAATCTTAATTGGGGCTTCTCCCGCATCGAATTGATATTGGCCTGTGCATTCAGAAAAGTCTCTAGTTTACATATTCATTGGTTCTGAGCTTTTGGGATTGCCTGGATGAGCAAAAATAAGGTTAAGGAATCGGTGGCTGTGCAGCATCTGTATGCGTTCTAAATTTTTGTTAATATTGGATGTTTTTGATAATCAAAAGTGGTATCTCAAATGTGTATTTCGTGATTAAACTTGTGTGTTTTGACTATAACATTGTACTAAATGCTTATTTTGTTGGAATTGTTTGTTCTCAGGGGCACATGACCCCCAAAGCGCTTCAAGTAGGAGCAACTACAGAGCTGAAGTTGAGGGCATTGGTGTGAGTAATAGCAGACAACAGCGTCAAGATATCGACTTGCTCATGAATAAAAGGATGAAGGAAAGCAACTCGGGTATGCAAAACATCTGGCCTTTATGCATGGTGATAATTTTTATTGAAAGATTTAGAAGTGCCTATTTGAAGATTGCCTCTATTTTGCCAAATCCCTGATAATGGAAAATATCATTTTGATTTAGAAAACAAGAAACTGAAAGGAGTAGCTGTGGCACTAACATTATTAAAAATTTGTGTCTTCAGGATGTGATGAAAGTTATCAGATGCCAAAATGGAATGGCCTTGGCTTCAAAAGGAAGCGGTCGATAGAACATCATGTCAACTTGCTCAAGAAGTTGAAAATAAATGGAGCCAACTCAGGTACATGTCCAGACTTCAGAGGTGATATCCTGCCAGTTTCATCCTGCACCCTGGATTTATGAGGCTTTTATGAACATATGAAATGATCATCTCAACACTAGTGCTGTTGTTCCCTTTCTTATTCCAGCTTTTTAGTCTTTCAAACTTCAAATACAGTCAGCCATTGAATGCAGTTGCATGAGTGGCAATTTGAAACGGATGAGAGAAGGTGATCTGATTCTGGCTGCTCCTTGCAAGAGAACAAGATGAGACTTTCTTGTTCTTCTTCTTTTTGGTAATTTTCACTAAAATGAGAATGTGGTAAGTGTGTGTGTGTGTAGAAGTTAAAATTTATGATGGACTGTTTGATCAGTCTTTTCATTTCTGACACTGGTCGCACTGCACTCTGTAACTTCTGAAAACCTCCTGACCTTAGTTTTTAAAATCATTAACTTGGAAGAGGTACATATGAAACTTTCAACGCAGGATGAAAGTATCAATCAAGATTGGTGATGATGCATATGGGGATGATTTGCTCACCAACATGATATAAAACAGATTTCAAAAATACCATTTAATATAGAACCTAAAAAATGTATGACAAATAGGACAATGATACAAAACTGGCTACAATATGTGATTTAATGGTAGTAAAGATCATTCTACACATTCCTAAGCATTTTTTTAATATTATGGATACGCTCATGGAGGCCACTCATTAGTGAGCAGCTACTCTCAATAGCCAAATTAAATCACAGGGAAAGTCTGTCAATACGAGATTTACCACGCAAAGTGTGGGTTGAAAATACAAGAGGTTGTGCTTACACTCTGATTCTTCACTATTGCACTGGGTGCTATCTAAGCATGTTTCTTTTTGCATCTATTACACATTGGAGGTCTCGAACTTACTATTGCCAAACAACGGCGAATGCAGCCACTAACAAGACTTTTAAGTACCGACTTAGAATTCATCAATGGTGATGAATCTGAAAGCTCAGACGGGGAACAGTTTTTACAGCAGCTGCAACTGGACAAACGAAAAACAAAGATCAGGAGTCGAGTAAATGAGCAAGTAAAACCAATGGGAAAATGTTAAAGAATGAAAGATGGTGTCACTTTCTAGGTCTTGAAAATGATTAGCTCAAAACAGAGAAATGTCTCGGATGCTACAGACATATTTTAATGCGTGGATATCATCGCATAATTGACATCCGATCCAGCAATTTAAAATTCTTGTTGATTCACCAACATTTAGATTGTAAGAATCGAATCAATTCATGAGAGAGAGCCATTCGAAGACCATATCTATGGACCATAGTCCAGTGAACATACAACGAAGACGATCCAAGACAAGGTTACCTTTAGTGTTAAGAAACCTTTCCTTCTCTCCCATTCATCCTCGTAGCGCACTGAGCAGCGATCCAAAATACAGTGCAGACACCGTGCAAGTGATTGTGATGACATTGTACGGCATGCTAAAATCAGGGGCTGTAAGAGGCACAGGTAATACTTTAGTGTAAGAGAAAGCATGATTCTTTTCCTGCATCACAGATCCATAATCAATCAAATAGCTTGGATTGTCATCAAGCGCATTGAGAAATGAGAATTTAGAGATCATATCACCAGAAACTTAGACAGCAAGGGTGACTTTCCCCACAGAGTCATCGCTAGGGAAAAACATGGTTGCGGAAGCTGGGAAAGCTTATTCCAGCTGGCGGGATATCAGGTCCTTGATTCTGGAGGTTATTCAGCTATGTGCAAAAAACCCTGTTGACATATCGTACACAGCAGATGAGAAACACAGTTTGGCTGTATAAGAAACATTATGTCCTGTACCTGTGCATGTTGTTATTAATGACAGTATGTTCTTCCATTCCACTAGACTTTTAGTATCTTTCTCTGTGCTTTAAATTGCAACTTGCAGGTTAACTAAGAAACGATATCCAAGCAAGGCATTGACAACATTGCAAGCTAATTATGCAGAAGCTGAGAGTAACATTGCAGACGGGAAATTATAATCTATTTGCCGTTTGCCACTGTTTCCACAGGTTGGTTTCTGAGGATGTTATAACATTTTATTACACCTGAATTCATTCACTAATTCACTCTAATGTCCCAACTCAAACTTGAAAGCATCGAAGTGCTAAGCCTACCTTATCGAACTCTAATGCAAAGCTGCTGATTACATACAACAAGGAAGCTTCAGAACCATCTCCATCATACCAGGAGATATCATGTCTTTGGAAGGAAAAACATGTATCTTTTCCACAAAAGCTGGAGAGAATGATAATCAACCCTACTATTTTCTTCATTTGAGTACCGTATAGGGATTTACTGACAAGTCGAAGCTGGCTTCACCGCCAAACCCTCCTGAGGTCAACATAGTCAGCTCCATAATTTTCTTTTTTCTTCAGTTCAGCAACTAGACCCCTCTCAACCTGAAGAAAAACATTACTAGACCTAGCTAGAACACATATTCCAGAGACTTTCCTCCCAAAAATTGAACTCAAAGACCTGCTTGGTTGAAGATATGATTCGCTATAATTTTATATTCGACCATTTGAATCCAGTTTAAATTTTATGGAATAATTCTAGCTGGTAAGGTCTAAAAAACTTTCAAATCAAGCCTGAAAAATGTTATAATTATTTTCCTGATTAGTTTTATTTTAGTTATTTTCTCACGTAGCTTTGGATTCTTTTGATTAGATTAGTTTTAACCTCTATATAAATAATTGTTGTGTTATTTTTTCATGAGATTATTTAACCACGTGCTTTTTCAAAAGATTATAACTTTAGAACGTTAGACTATATCTTGTGTGATTCTAATTGTCACAGGTCGATTTTTTCTTCAAAAGTTTCAGCCCCTGCACGACAGTCTTGTTCCGCTAGGTTCAGCCATTTCCCTCATCAATTCACTCGTATTTATTTACAACTAGTTTGTCCCACAAACTAAAGAAGCTTTCTATACTTTTTCAATGTTGTAAACAAGCGAAATACATAATGAATATGAACAACATAATGCACAAACTCAAACACAACATATTACAGGAAAACTCTCAACCTTGTATCAACTCTTAACAAAAGGAATACACAATGCTTATCTTGTGTGCTATGCCCATTATGATACCAATTATAACATGGTCAAATTTTTCTTTGATTTTTCTCGTCAAACTTTTATAGCCTCTATACGGTAACCCAACTCCCTGCTAGAGTTAGCCTTCTTTCTATTGATCCATTCCTATTTGTCTAGAAACTAAGTATTTTTCCTCATTAAGAAGTTTTCCCTACACTCTCCCATGTTACAAAACAAAACAAGCGGAGCATACAAGTAGAAAAAACACAACATGTATAAACACATAGGTTATTACAGGAACCAATCCCAACATTTCATTAACTCAGAAGGATACACACAAGTCAGTTTGTGTGTGCGCCATGCATAATGGTTTTGCCAAAAACAATTATAACTTTTTATGCGACCGTTAAATCAGGTTCAAATTTTATCAAATGGTTCTAGTTGGTAAGGATGCAAGACAAGTAGAAAGGATGCAATATGTACAAACATATAAGTTATTACATGAACCAACCATAACCTTTCATTAACTCAAAAGGATATACATAAGTTTGTTTGTGTGTGTTATGCATAATGATTATGTGAAAAGCAATCATAACTTTATATTTAATTGTTGAATTGGCTTCAAATTTTGTCGAATGATTCTAGCTGGTAAGACGGAAAGAATTTCAAATTAAATGTGATTAGTTTTAGATTTTAGTTATTAATTTTTTCACTTAGCTTTGGATTCTTTTGATTAGATTAGTTTTAACTTTTATATAAATAATTGTTGTGTTATTTTTTTATGAGATTATTGAACCACATACTTTTCAAAAGGCTATAACTGTAGAGCCTGAAAACTCTATTTTCTATACACATTATGCACTTCGTCGGATAACATCACAATAAAAAAAGTAATTTATATATATAATAAATCACATAGAGTATCTGCCAAGAAATTGATAATTGAAATTATACAATATATGAGAGAACTTCAATTGAAGTCTCCTTATATTCAGGATTTAAATTTTTTTTTTTTTTTTTACAGCTTATACATAAATATGACAAATTAATCGTCACCAAACGTTGTGCTCTTATTGAGGGCACTCTGGGGGAGGTGTAGGGTACCTGGGCCTATCAGAACAATAGTCATAAGTCAAATACTTCTTCCTGACATTCTCATATGCCCTTTGTCGGGCAGAGTCCAGTGTCCAGTGCTTTCGGGTATTCCACCAGTAGCTGGTCGAATAACATGGCTGAACGTTTGGTTGTTGATGATCTGAGCAGCCATTAATGTCAAATCCTTGGAAATGAGCTTGAAATGGTGCATGGCTCCAATTAATCTTTGTATGCCCTCCGTCTGTTGCCCAGCTTTCTCCATTCCACAAGCTTGCCTCTATTTGCATTGGCTGTGAAGGGTAGCTGACTCCAATATTCGTGTGGTTCTTGAACACTCTTATGGGAGTATCATCCACATAAAATCTGATATATGCACAGATATCAGTAAAATATATCGCTATATATTTGGAATCAGAGAAGTTAATCATACGGATTAGAAACTAATCATGCGATCCCAAGTACTCTTACACAATCTGATATTGGTTCCACAAGATTTTGTAAGAGTGGAAGTCAGCAGCTGGGTCGAACCAAAGATGCATCCTTTGCTCTCTATTCCCTCTACCATTTGCAAACACATTTGTCTGTAGTGTGATAGGCTTCCCTTCCCTGTTGCCCAGGAACTCAAAGTCAAGCTCATCGTGATTATTACTGTGTGAAGTTAGCTGACAGTGAAATCAGAACGACCATTAATTATAGGTTATTAAATTATACATCCTTGATATGATCATCATTACTGTAATGAAGGGTATATGATAAGAAAATTGATAAAATTATTGAGTGTATGTACTGACATAGAATGCCGTGACAACTCCTGCAGAATCCTTTCCTGGTAGCTTTATCCTCATGTTAATGAATCCTGAACCAAATCCTAGCTTGGAACCAAATCCAGAACCTATCCATCCCCACAACAAATCAAATTAAATACATGATAAAAAAAATCATATAAAGATTGTTAAATAAAAATGAAATTATACAAGTTAGTAATTTTTGTAACAATTTGTGTGTGTGTGTGTATTAAACGGTAGGAAATAAATATTAGTATTCAGTTCGGATTTAAGCCCCTTATTTTGATGAATTGTTTCCATGTTCATGCAAGGATAGCCATGAATCTGAAGCCTCCATAAAGTATCAAGCAAAGTCGCTCCTTTACATATTCCTCATTTATGAAAACGAGATGGAGTTGTGTGTGTGTGTGTGTGTTTATGAGAAATAATTGAGCCTTAAAATAAGAGGAAAATAATCATATTAGAAAAACGAGAATTTTACAGTAAAAAAAAAAATTCTCAGCTAGGTAAAGCTTGTATATATATGCGGAAACAGGAGTCAAGAAATGATATGGTTTCGTATTTTGATGATAAATATTTTATAATAGCTAGTAGCTTTCAAGGAGCTAGGAGAAGAAAGGAGACCAGAAGAATGATCTAACGAGAGCTGAATCTGTCTTCCTTCATCAAGGGATTTGACATGATCATATCCCCAAGTGATATCATAATTCTGATCAAAGCTAGCATCACCTCCATTTCTCCTTGCAAGCACCCCTCCCATGAGGAGAAATGCAAGGAAACAAGGGAGACAAAGATCCATTGATGTAGCTAGAATACTGCAATTCATTGCTAGCTAGCAAGCCCTTGTACGTATTTGCTGATCAAGCTTGTGTTGATGAGTCCATATTTATACACACAACACACGTATGATGAGAAATATGGCCGCTTCCCTCAGCTGTCTAAAGCTGTGTGTGCGAGTTATCATTTATCGACTTCTCCACACGCTAGTGACTTGTTCATGCACACAGCCCATCATTGTAGTTCTTTTTATTTGGAAGCAACTTAAAGCAAGACGAGTGCCATTTAAAGCACATTGTTCTATCAATTAATTATAAATGGAAAAGACTGGCCGATTATCTCAAAAGTCTGGTATCTTTTTGCTTCAATTTGCTTGTAAGTAATCCATTTTGTTTGGTTATTGTACAAGAATAGAAAATATAGATATATAAAAGATAAAAACATGTTTGATTTAAAATATAAATAAAACAAATATGTTTTTGAAGTATAAAAAAAATCTCTTCTCTATCTTTGTTTTTTTTTTTAATTATTTAGAAACATTAAGTAAATGCTATCTATATATTGTTAAAGTTTAAATTTAATATCTCTATTTAGCTCTTCAAAGTACATGTATAAGTATTAATAATATTGTTATATAATGGTTATTGGAGACTTACATAGTCGTTAATTTCAGGGCCCGTAGAATTAATCGAAGTGTGCACAAACTGGTCCGAACATCCACGTTAATAAAACAACAAACATTAATAATATTGTTATCCTATTATGTATCTACAATTATTCATAGATTGATATAAAGACACGTATTTTCTAAGTGCATGTATAAATATTAATAATGTTGATATTCTATTATGTATCTAAAATTATTGGTAGAATAGTATAGATACATGTATTGAAACAATAGTAATTTAAAAGGTTCAAAAGTATACGAAAGGAAGTAGTTTCCTACCTGTACACTACAACACTAGCTAGTCATAGCTTGTAGCTATAAATTACTGTTTTAGAAAAATAAATAAAGATAATAGTAATAGAAAAGATATGTTTTTTTATATATTTTATTTTAGAATATATGTCATTTACTTCGAAATTATTATATAGATAAATTTATTTTATTTTTTTATACATGCGAATTTGAAAAATCATGACTGTCTCTATAAAATATATCGTTTATTTAGAAAAAAAAAAAAAAAAAAGGTGGCTAAGCGGTCATGTATCTTATGCCACCGAACACAGTATCTTTTCAATGATGGGCTTGACATCACGGCTACAACTTGTGTTGTCCTACACGTATTTATTCAACTGGAAGGTGTGGCTAGCCCCCTCCATAACGACTTCCATATATATATATATATATATATATATATATATATATATATATATATATATATATATATATTTCCCTAGTCATAAATGTCTTCTCCACAAAACTAACGTTTTTTTTTTTCTACGACTGCTTGGCGATTCCAGTGGACTTGTGCTTCAAGATAAAACAAAGGTTATTTCTTGTTGATATATACTAGTATAATAAATTTTATAGAAGAAATATTATTTATATGTTTTAGTATACAATGTACTTAGATGAAGGTATAGATATCTCGTTTTTTAAAAGGATATTTAGCTTTTTACGGCTATAAGTTATATATTAGATGATGCTTGACATTATGGTTATAGAAAAAAAAAAAATTCAATCTCAAGTATTTGTTTTATATAAAATATAATTACCTCTTTATATGAAGAGGTTTTAGAGAGACAATAAATAGTAGCTCAAAAAAAAATAAAAAATAAAGACTGAACCAGAATAGATAAAATCTGGTAACTTTGTGGACTTACGAACACGTATGAATAATTGACATAGAAGTGGATCTACAATCTCTAATGGAGCTTCAGGGACCATAGAAAGAATAATATTAAGTATCGTCTCATAAAACTTGATTTTGATACCATGTTAAACAATTCAAAAAAATAAAGAGAAATACAAAAATAAAAAAGAAAGAAATTAGTGTTTCATTAATATTAAATAACGCAATCAAATATTCAAAATGAATAGGTTTAATCTAAATACAAAGGAATTATATATAAAATAAAAAATATATTTTATTTTTAATAAATAATAAAATAAAATAACTTTATATTTCTTATAATTCCTGTTATAAAAATACTTGTGCACTCTCTATCAATGGCAGCGGTGATACCGCAATAGATCAAAACTAATATTTTTCCTATGATGTGGTTTTAAATAAAAGATCTCTTAATCAATTCGTTTCTTCACATGCTGAAGCTAAAGTAATTAGCTCAGCTTTCATTGTTGAATAAGCAATAACGAGATTGGTGGCCTGCGAGATGCTGTGTGCGGGAGTCGAGACCAAAAGATTTTTTAATCCAAAAAAATTAAAAGATAATTATGTTTTTAAAAAAATAAAAGAAATTTAATAATTGAGTTAAATCTTGATTAATTTAATAATAAAATAAAAAAAATTGGGTAAGAATAACAAATAAAAAATAATTACCCCAAACAAAGCTAGGCTAACACATGAAATCTGTGGCCTGAACATGAAATATGTCCAGATTACATGTTTATTGTGCATTTTAGATCATAAGACCAAAATAATTTAATAGAAAAAGAAGTTGAAGATAAAAAAAAACTAGAAAAATTGAAAGACAAGTATAAATTAAGATATTTAATATTACAAAAAAGATCATTTAACCAGTTGTGTTTACTGATTTTGTTTATTACAATCAATTTGTAACAAAAATCGACTCACGCACAAGATTTATTGAATAAAATAAAAGGAAAAAAATATTATGCAAGTTTGTACATATTAAAAATATTGTAATAAATAAATAAATTTTTAAAAGTAAATTTAATATATATATATATATATATATATAAAAAAAATTACAAATGAATCATACTAACCTCCTTAAAAATTAAATACACTCAATATAATTAAAAAATTATTGTCATTTAAAAAATGTTAAATAACTCAAAAACAAAATCACGGAGATGAGGTATTAATAAAATATAAAATTAAAAAATTATATAAAAAAGTATTAATTAAAAAAATAAAAAATAAAAAAGAATGAGGTTAGACAATGTTGGGCCTGGCCCATCAAGAAATGACCCTCGCAGAGCCTTTATTTTTTTTAAGTTAATGGGGCAAACACTTTTTTTTTGAAAAAAAGCAGATGATGTGTCATTTGGATTCCTAGATTCCATCCATTGTGGTAGCCGAAAAACCAACGTTCATGTTTTTTTCATCTAAAAACTAATTTTCAATTCATTTTTTTTTTACCAAAAATACCTAGAAAATACTCTATGAACCTTGTTAAACAATCCATGGCCTAAAAAAACACAAAAAACACCTCAAAACATGAAATCAACCTGAATCTAAAAATCTCCTCAAGCTCAAATATGTTTTTTTAGATATTTTCAAGATAAAACAAAACATCTAGTTCAAACTCCTCTCTTTATATGGAATTATTTGACACTAAAATCAACTATTTCAGTGGTTGGAATCGTCACAAACAATAATTTTCTTTCTCTACGTTGGAATCTAACAAGTCCCTCTCTCTCCTCCCATTAAAAAAACTGAAAAATAAAGTTTAATATCAAAATTGAATTTTTTAAAATTAAAGGGACCAGTCATCTAAGAGATAAAAAGAATAAGGAATGAAAATAAACTTTTAAGATAAATTTCAAAGCCACTACCTATTTCACGTATTTTTTTTACTTAAATCCTCTATCTTTTAATTCAACCATCCCTTCCAAAAATAAATACTATTGGTTCAAAAATATTAAATCATACAAAATAAAAATTCAAGAATCCTATTGAATTTTTTTAAAAAATATCACTACTCCAATCCATTCTGATAGGTGATAAGGTGAACTAAGATGGTGAACAACATTTGTGGATTTATGACAAGTAGTAGCACCACCTCCATTAATGTGCATCACCGAAACCTTCTAATACTGCAAATACTTTTTTATAAAATTAATCATAATTCTTGTCACCAAGTAAATATCCCATCACTCTTTTAATAGCAAGCAAATGCTCTTTACCTGACAAAGTAGTCAACTTGCTAAACATTCCGACTGCATTATAAGGTCTAATACACTCAGTCCTTCTCAAGAATGTTTTTTAAGTAAAGATAGAATTTTTATTTTTTTATTTGAGATATGTTCTTGAAAATGAGTCGTATAATTCCTATATTTATACAATGTTAGGATATTACCAAACCAAAAAGAAAAGAAAAAAAGAAAAAAGAATACAACTCCCTTTTAATTTATCAAACTTTTGTTAATTTTCTTCCTTCATTGAACATATCATGTTAAAATTAAAATGTATGTACATTTCTACATGCAGGAACAACCATCGCAACGTTTCTAACTACGAGATTTTAGCCGAACTGGAATTCTTTCGATAGCTCAAGTAAACCGACGAGCTTTTTCCACAATGAAAATGGCGAGTGCCAATCGGTTGTTTACATGTCATAGATATATATTTAAACCTGTTTGTTTACTAAAAAGTTTTTTTAAAATTTTTTTTTTGAGAAAGTGAATTATTTTCTGATATTTAGTAATGTAATGAAAAATAAGTTGGAAAATATTTTTCAGTGTTTAGTTATGTCATGAAAAATGAGCTGGAAAATAACTTATTAATATATTATTTTTCTCAAGTTTTTTAAAATAATAAGAAACAAATCTTACAAATTAAAAAGTTGAATGAGAATGAAATTGAAAAAATAATAATTTCATAAATTATCTCAAATAAAACAAATAATAATCAAAATAATAGAGATCAAATCTTAAAAAAAAAAAGATGAAGAAATTAAAATAATAATAATTAACATTTCATAAATTATTTCAAATAAAATAAGTAACAATCAAAAGAATAAGGATCAAATTTGATAGATAAAAAATTTCAATAAAAAAATAATAAGGAAAAAATAAATAACAATTATAAAAATGATAACCAAAGTTAATATAAAAAATAAATTTTAAGAGATGAAATTGAAAAATAAATATTCAAAACAAAATATATATAGCAATCAAAAGTTTGAGGACCAAATTTGATATAATCAACAAATAATATTACATTTCTAAATTTTTCACAACTTTTGGAAAGTATTTTCCTCTTAAATTTTCCAGGAAAATACTTTTCTAGAAATTAAGCTAAATTTTTTTTAACTGGAAAATGTTTTTTGTTGACCAATTTTTTTACTGACAAACAAATATAAAAAAATTTAAAATTTTTTAGGAATCACTTTTCAAAAAACAAAGTGTTCCTTGGACTCCTTAATTTGTGACCCACGTCCACAATTTCCTTCGTTCTTTTACATGCCACTCGTCTTTCAAGCCGAATGCAAGTAAAAGCTGGTGGTGCTAGTCAGTGTTTTGTCTACTTCAATGGTCATTGATCAGTTTGCGACGTGCTTGTCTTATTTATCTCTACAAAATTATTAGATTGTGTTTTGAATGAAATCAAATTCGTTTATAGACAAGCGAAAATGAAAGGCAAAAGTTCAATGACAATAAAACTTATGATACTAATCTAAATCACAAGTAATAATAGCATTTCTGGATAGAAAGAGATCGCCAGAGACCATATAAACAAAGAGAACATGTCTCTTTGCATTTCCTGTTTGAAAATATAGAAATTTACTTTAAAATTATTTTATAAACATATTTATTGTGTTTTTATATCTCTTTAATTAAACTCGTTTATATCTTTTATATATTTGTGTCTATGACCAAGTACAATGAGAAGATCTTCTAAAAAAGAAGCAGGAATTCCTTACATTATAATGGTAATCTGATGGTGGAATTTTCTTGGATTAGTTATTCTTTAGCTCAGTGGCTTCACACATTACTGAATAAACGCAATGATTTTGATGACCATTGGGTCTATTGTTCTTGGATTTCACATGAACGGAGATATATAGACCAAGTGGTGCAGCTCATGAATATATTGGTGGTGCAGCTCTTCATGGGTTTCTAATGCCTGCCTGCATTGGAGTTTACTTTCTTGAAGGATGGCAAGGCCATGACTTTTGACCTTGTCCTGCAAGTTCAGTTCGTTGTATCAATGTTTGCTACTCTATTTTGCTCTTTCCCCATGATTATCAACAAGGACTTTCAGGTAGGTGATAGATAGTCTTGATAATTTTCTTATTCTGCAGCACTTACATTGAAAGAAAATTGAAGTAGTTCCCAATTTCCACGTAACAAAGTCTGAAATAGAGATTTCCAACTTGTAAAAGTTGGCACAAACTTCTCTTATAAATCAGTTCTCCATTGAAGCTTGGAATCTTCAAGGTTTCAGGATGGGTTATGCCTATTGATTGCTCGCCCAAATTGCTATCTCTCAGCAAATCTCATAGCAAACTTCATCATCTATGTGAACTTTTGTGGTTTATTTGAACCATTAATGTTGCATCGCTCAGAATAATTCTAATGAAGTTGTGTTTTGCTCAGGATTTATCCAAAGAGGCAGAAGAATTTGGTCTTGGGGAAACAAAAGTACTGTGCTATACTATCAATATCAGCAATAGTATTGCAGTTGTTAGTTATAGGAATTCCAGGGGTGATCTATAGCTCCACATTACCATTGGATCAGGGCTTGTGTCATCTCTTCTGGTTCCAGCCCAACAGGCATTTGCTGTGATTTTCTTGCAAGAGGTCTTCCATGCTGGAAAGGGCATGGCCTTGGCCATGTGTCCATGGGGTTTTGCTTCTTACTTGTACGGAGAATACCAGATAAGCCAGAAGCCGACAAAGAAGAATCAAACCACTAGTTAATCAGGAAATAACTAGTTCATCTCTTCTGGTTCCAGTCCAACAGGCATTTGCTATGATTTTCTTGCAAGAGGTCTTTCATGCTGAAAAGGGCATGGCCTTGGCCATGTGTCTATGGGGTTTTGCTTCTTACTTGTATGGAGAATACCAGATAAACCAGAAGCCGACAAAGAAGAATCAAACCACTATTTAATCAAGAAATACTACATATGTTTTTGCATGCATTACTATAAAACAACTGCATCCTTGTGAAGCTATGCAGGCTTCTTCTATCATTCAAAGATCACGTTGCACAATCACTGTTTACCCTCTCTATATCTTGTGATACTTCATCATATCTCGAAGGGTAAGCTACAGGTATAGCTTGTGACATAATATTTACTGAAACTGGATCTTGCAGCTTCAACATGCTTCAAATTTTGATTTTTAAGAATTACGTAGATGATCAATTAACTCCAAATGTCCAAAGCTTATGCCCAATGGGAAAAAATTCTTAGAAATTTGCTAGGAAGTGGCAATATTCAAGACTAGGAGGTAGTGGATAATGATATAAAAGAATTGATCTTGAATTACCTCTTGGATAAGTGTTCAAGATACGTTCTTCAAATGCTTCAACGAGATATAGCCATGAATGATTTGAAAGTGATGCTAACAAAGAGAGATCATCTTGTTCTTGGAACTGGGGATTGCCTTGAATAAATCTTGACTGGTTACACATTTTCATATAATCCTCCTAATATGGCACATTTGTTATTGTAACGATGTTCGCAAAAAATTGTAGTTGTAAAATCTAGACGGGCTTCTCATGTCAACTTGGAATCCAATTGATTTGGGGCTTAGATTGTCCGGGGAGAAGAAAGAAAAATCTCGACTGATATATTGTAGCTTATATTTTTTTAATGTAAGCAAAAATTATAGGTGTAAAATCTAGATTGGCTTCACTAATCCACTCAGGATCAAATTTATTTGGGGCTTTGATTGTCTGGGTAGAAGAAGTAAAATCCTTAGCTGGTACAGTCAAAAACTCTAATTTATTGACCTTTAGGTCGTATATTTATTTTTATATATTTTTTGATGAAAAAAATAATATAAAAATTAAACTAATAATATGCTTAGTTAAAAATAAAATTTAAACATGTTTTATACGAAAAACATATTAACAAGCTAGCATGATGGAAGTTCAAGAAAAAAGCAAAATAAAGATTTAGTTTAAGTATTTATTTTTGATTAATAGTCGAAATTTTATTAAGAAAAAGGCTACAAAGATAATAGCCTAACTTACATCAGATGAACAAGTAGAGGAAAGGAAAGCACAAAAACTATTGCATGAAACATGGGAGGGCAACAAAAGGGGGAACAAACAAATCGAAGAAACCAACTCCTCTCGACTAAACATTCTCTATATTAAGCTCTAAAGAGTTGGAATCAAGCCTCAACTATAAAGCAATACTTTGACACACCATGGAGAAAAAGATTTGAAGGTTAGGAGCAACGTCATTAAAAATAACATTATTTTGGTGAAGCCAAAGATTCCAAACAACGCATGAGAAAAGAAGCTGTCATGAAAGATTCTGCTGCTTGCCTTTAACCATAGAAGACCATTGGTAGCACATATCATCAACAGTTTAAGTATTCATTATTAATGTTAAATCTTTATATCTTATTTAATAGCACAAACTAAAATGAATGTAGACACTTAACTTTGCATGCATCTTAAAAGGATTGATACAACAATTCTAAAAATTCAACCAAGATTAAAACTGGTAAATTTAGTTCTACATGAACTGATTGACTGTTTAGGTATACCAAATAAATCGGTCGATCGTATATTTATCTGTGATGAACACTTGAGAATTCTGCAGGAACCAATCGACCATTTCAGCCTCCAGTAGAACTGTAATGGCTATAAACAACTAGTTTTTGCTAAGAAAATATATAGTTTGCCAATTGTAAAACCAAGAAAGAAATCTGAACTTATATGTTATACAAGTTATTTTAAGAGTAGAACAACTTCAAAATCATCAATCCTTAATCATACTAATATTTATGCAATCAAACATATATAATCTTGCATAAGAGTATACATTCTCATTATCACAACACTTAAACAATTTTAAATCCCTTAATTGTTATCTAGTGAAATACAGAGATACTTAGATTCTCAATTATAAAATCAACTCTATTGAGAGAGTAATTTTGTGATAACAAATCATATTTGTAAAACCTTGAGAGTTTGGAAAAAACTCTTAACATCGGTGAGGTATTGTTACCAAGAAAAAATCGTGAAAAGTGCATATCTTCAAATGATAAAAAAATCTTGAAGAGAGAATATCTCCAAGTGATGTAAAAAGCTTGGTGTTGATTCATCAAGTGAAAATTGTAATCTTGAACTTGAACTAATAAAAGATTACAATACTTAAAATCAATTTGGTGTTTAAGGTGTAGATGTAGGCTTGCTAAATTACATTAAAAACCGAGTTTGTAATTTCTCTCCCTTATCTATTTATTTTAAGTATTTTAATTATATTGTTTGTTATTGTGTTTATTAAATTCAATTGAGTTAAATTGTATTATTTGTTTATATTAGTAGAACATCTAATTTATCCTCTCTATGTGTTATTGTTGTTTTAATCCTAGAACAATAAAGTTGATATATTAACTTAATCAAAAATTAACCTCAACTTGTTTGTTTTTTTTTAAAAAAATACTAAAATAATATCATTTTATTTTTTAAAAAATAAAAATAATAACAATCCAGATTAATCTAATTTAATTATCATGACCGTGAACTTAACCTTATCCGTTGAGGGTGGGATTTACAACTACAGCAAAAACAGTGGTGAATTACGTGATGTGTCTTCAAGCTAATTTCCCATTTATCTTCAATTTTTTTCTTTAAAAAATAAATGAGACAATATGGTGACCTTTAATGCATTTAATTGAATGTATATCTTTTTAAAGAAAAATAATACAAATATTAGCAACCTTCCAAAATAGTCGAGCCCATTTAAGGGAAATCCCACGTCCAAAATTTCTATGACCAAATTGTAAAAATGCCTCCTTGAAAAGAAAAAAATTGCTAAATAAAAAAATCATGATTTTTCATCCTAAATAATATGATTTTTAAATTTTTTTATCAAATTCTACCGAGAAAATGTTGTAAAAACCCATAAAATAACTTTATAATCACACTCACTTTCACTTATAATGGAAATAAAAAAAAGTATGGAAAATTCAAATCTCTTTATTTTTACCTGAATATATTGCCAACAATGACTAACAAATCAAAAATCAAACTAAACCCCAAATCAAAATGAAAACTAATATTTAAATAACATGTAGAATAAAATTTTTTATGATATTCAACCTATATGGAATCATATAAGTTATAGTTTGATTCATTAAATAATATCTTATGTCGTTAAATATCATCAGTTCATGTCAACAAATCTAAAAATTCATCAATTATGTCTAATTTTTTATATAGAATAACTATTAATATGAGAAATGAAATGGAAACAATCACCTTCATAAAGAGATAAATTAATGTAATTATTTATTTTTGCTAAGGATTAACAATGATGTTGGTTTAAAGAGAATTTGCCAATTAATTTTATTTTTTTGATGTAAATTTCAAACCTAAAATATAATTAATCCAACTTGTTTCATATTGAAATATTATCTCCTCATGAGAAGGAAAATAAAAATCGATGCATTAAGAAGATCAAGGAATTAGCAATAAAGTAGGAGTTTTGTCTTTTATTTCTTATTATATAGTAATAATCGGGTGATCATTATGATTAATTTACTTTTAAAAAATAATATTTATGTTCAATAATATGAAACAAAATAAATTCGATATAAAAATAGTAATCACTTTAAAATCATGGAAAAAACAACCTTATAATCAAACTCAAGATATCATTTCAATCCATTATTTTCACCACTCAAAAAGTCTCTTCTAATCTTCATATTAATAATGCATTAATCATTATATAAATATGATAATGTGCCCGATTAAAGTTGGAAAGCATATTCAACTCACAATAATTACATTAATTTAACTATTTAGGAAAATAATTGTTTTCATTTAATTTTTTAGCATAATTGATTTTTTATATTTTTTAACATGGACTAACCATGTAAAATTAAAATTTTAGTTTATGCTCAAACAGTAATTTATAGAAAATCACTAGTTATCATTTAAGTATTATAAAATTTCTCGATATAAAACTATTAATCGAAACATAACTTATAAAAATCTAAAATATTTTTTCAAATTACATCTACAAAAAAAATCAATACAAATTACCAAATAATATATTATTAAAAATGATAATAATGCCACCAACAACACTAATAGTAAACGAATATAAAGTTATTTTTGGTAATAAACTTAATTAGGATTTTCAGTTTGATTTCTTATATTGGGTCCACGGGATTTTCTTTGATTTTTTTTTAATAAAAAATAGAGAAATTGAGAGAATTTTCCATGATTTCTCAATGAAACCACATTATTTAAGGTGAAAAGGCAAAGATATTTTTTCGCTGTTTTGTAATTTTGCTAATTTTTTTATATTGCATTGTCAACTTTTTTCATCCCCACCACCATCACCAGGTCACGGCTTAAAAAGGTAATGTCAAGTTCCTAATTAAGACCACCACACCCCACGCTCCTTTTCACATAGCAAATACCACGCGCCTTATCCAAGTCCACAGCGCACCCTATCTTATATTTTTAGGTATACTTGTAAAACCCACATTGGAGTAAGGTCGAAATCCTGGGTAGGGAACGTCCATGTAAAAATAGTAATATTATTATTATTTTAATAAAAAAATTAAAGTTAAGTTTTAATCGAGTGAAACCCGAGTTCAGCAGGTCAGAGAGTTTATATCGGTTTTTGACAAAGTTAGTTGAAATTTCTTTTATTTTTATTTAATTTAAATTGATCCGAATTAATTGAATTTAATCAGTTTTAAAATTGATATTTATGATTTTAGGGACGTTTCCAACCGTTTCAAAAACGAAAATCTCGTGCTTGTGGTGGCGTCGCGACGCTAAAATTGAACAAATTTTTACTCACGCGCTAAACTATTCACGTGGTGAAACCACAGGGAAAACCCCGTGCATAGTATATAACACAGACACCATTTTTATTAAGGACATTTTGCTATCATACATGTGTTTTTTTTTTTTTTTACATTTTTTTGTTAATTTTAATAAAATAAAAAATATATCTTATTTGACGTTGGAAATTTGATATTCTAGAGCCTATTTAGAAACGTGAATCAACTTACGCTTTTAAAAAAAAATTAAAATTTTTTTTATTAAAAATTAATTTTTTTGTGTTTTAAATCGTTTTAATACATTGATATTAAAAATAATTTTAAAAAAATAAAAAAAAATTATTTTAATATATTTTAGCACGAAAAACAACCACAATTATATTCCTAAACAGGTTTTGATACTCTGTTCCAACTCAGTTTTAAGTTTTATTAATTTCAAGACGTTTGAATTTAGTTTTTATCCAACTTCAACTGTCTTAAATTTAATATTGGGTGTTTAAGATCTAAAATCGCTATCGAGAATATGATTATAAAACCTTATTTGGATCATGAATTGAGCAAATTAACCTATAAATCTATGAATTAATTTAGGTTCATTGGATTTTAAAAAAAAATATTTTGAATAAAATAATTTTATTTAGATAAAAGCTAAGAAAATATTGACAAGTCTAACCTAAGACAAAAATTGACTCTTTGTATCATTAATTTTAACCAGATTAATCTTTAAATCTTGAATTAAAACTTCAAGTTAATTGTTAATAAATCACAATGTTAATCTATCATGCTAAATTGAGTTTAATTACTATACTCTATAGCAAATCAATAAATGAGGGTCCAAAAAGATAGCAAAGGGCCCATGAAGTTTTAATTTTGGCAAGAAATCTGGATTACTATTGATAACTATTATAAGGAAATAATCAAAGATAATCCCGGGAGCAACGGACTTACTTTAGTGGGAGGGTTCCGTCCCGTCCTGCCGTGGTCCATGTCTTTCTCTCTGTTTTATTTTATTTTTAAATAAGAATAAAAACCGTGAGATTCTCCTTACATTGAGCGAGTGTGAGAGGCCAGATGCAAAGGACTCCTACTTCGTGCCTTCGTTCGATGCAATAAATACAAGGAAGAGAGTCGAAAGATGAGACAGGGAGAGAGAAAGAGAGAAAAAGATAGCACACATCTCAAGCAGAGAACAAGAACATACTGCTACTACTACTCAAGTAGTTGAAAATATTTATTTATTTAGTTTTCTGTCGATCTATTTCTGTGTAACGGCTACTTTTTATGGTAGTTGTAAGTGAGAAAAGAGAAGAGAAGAGAAGGCGATGGATTATAACAATGACAAGTAAATTTCTATCCTTTTAACTTGTTTTCGTTTTCTGGGTTTAGTTCAAAATGCAATTTTTTTTCCTTTTCTTTTAGTTTTAATATTATTTTTTGTTTTTGAGTGATTAAATGCTGGTTTTGTGAGATGGGTTTTCATAGACTTTCATTTTTTATATATATATTTTTTTGCTTTTCGTGTTTTTAGTTGTGTTGGTAAAGAAAAAAAAGATTTGATTTGATTTGCTACATTATTTTATTTTTATTAGCTTTTGGATTTGCTAGATTTATCTTGTAACATTTTGAGTGATGATGATAAGGGATGTGGGCTCTGAATGTTTTGGTGGGTCTTTTTTGTTTTTTGCTTTTTGATTATCGTGTTATGCTAAATTTATGTTGACAAGCAGATATACCTAAAAACGATTATGATAGAATGTTATCATCTGGGCTAAGAGATCCAAGCGATGGTTATGTTCCTTTATCCTGCACTACAATTTGATCCAATTGCTGCAATTTTATTTTTACCATTTCTGTTTCTTTACAGTATGTTATCTGCTACTGTAAGACTGTTTGCTGTTTTGTTTTTATCTTGCTGGTGTGTGTTTTCCATTTTGGGTTTGATTTTGCTTGGTGTGGTTTGTGACTATGCTTTACTTTTACTGCTTTTGCTGTTCTTCCTAACCTGTATTATATTTTACCAATTGTTGACTCCATTTTCTTATGCTTCTTGTTAAGATCTTAGAAATGTATATGCATAATCCTTAATCTGTGTTCTTCTTTGCGTTGTGAAGTGGAAATGGTGAACATTGGGGTTGGCAAGGTGAGGATTACTGTTTCCAAAAAGATGCTGGTGTTGGTAAGTTGCTGTTGCTGTGCCTCCTAATATGCTCTTAAGAGATGATATAATGCTGCACCTAACCTTAGGATGAAACAACAAAAATAAATGAAGTTGCTGATGTTTAGTTGCTCTTGTTTTTTTGAATAGACGTGTCTCAACGTTTATGGAATGAAGTGACTCTGAATGGCGAGGATCTTTCCTACATGCTTGATGAAACAACTCCGGTTAAGGCTTGTGGGGGTTTGGCTTACCATGTTAATCACGATGGTATGGTGTTAGTCTCCTTGCATTTTTTTTCTAACATTTGCATTTCGTTAATTGCTAGTTGTCGGTTATCTTTTTAATTTGAAAGAGTGGATGTCAGATAAGATGAACAAGGAACCAGAAGAACGGAGGGAGACTTGTTTCCAATTTAAAAGACGTCGGCTACAGTTTGACACTCATTTAGCAGATTCCCCCTTTTGTGATGAAGATTTAACTTCTGTATTTTTAAAATCAAATGTAAGTGTTGCTTATCTATCTATCATGACTAAAGCATGTTCTTATTTTAATTTGGTGGTTGTACATTTGGAGATCAATGGGCCTCTGTTACTACATAAGATGTAGTCCTTCTCTATCTCATCAACCCTCTGCCTCCAAACCTTTGAAATTTGAATTCAAGACCTCCAAGTTGATATTCAAGCTCTAGGATTCTCCTTGGGAACATTGTGACCTGACTGATGATAGAAGAATGAGAAATTTGAATTTTATACTAATACAAGTTTTACGTTGTTAATTATGAAAATCATATAATTTGCATCCATATGCAAACCATTTGTGGGAGCTATGGTGGTTAATCTTAGTTATCTAATGAAATGGGTGTGGAGCTTTGAGAACATTGCCTGCGGTGCAGTTTTTAGATTTGTCGGAAATCTAGGATTGTTCCATATTATTCATGATGGAGTAAAAATGTGCACTCTATTTACTTCAGAGAATGGATTTCCCCCGTATTGGAGATACCCACTATTTATGTTTTTGGTTCTATCTTTAGGAGACAGAAGAGTCACTTGAAGAAGTTTTCCCTCAAGCATCACAGTGGGATTCTGCGTATCAAGGTTTATCTCTTGCAAAGTTCTGTGCTAAAACAGATATGAACTTGAATCTGCACACTAGGTTTTCTAATTGTGGTGCAGCATGTTTTTGTAGATATGTCTGCCTCCTGTTACAATGGTCTGGATCAATCATCTGAGCATTGGATTTCAGACTGTATTAATGACTCGGGGATGCATTTCAGTCCCAATGATATGTATGCTAGTTTTAACTTTAAGACTTCTACACGTCATTACTATTCAACTACAATCTGATTGTTTTGTCATGTGACACTCAGGAATTTCCCTGGAGCATCCGATATTCAAATTGATATATCAGGTATGACATGAATTTTCTAGTTCAGAAAGTGTCCAAGTCCGTCTTTATTTTAAGCATTCTTTTTCTTCTTATGTATTATGTAAAGTGTCTAATATTATTTTGTTGCTGCAGATTTCTGCAATGACCCGCCTGAGTTTGAAGCTAGTACGGTTCAAAAATGTGTTACTCGAACACCTCGAAATGTTGTTTTTAAAGGTGTCTTTCTGTTATCAATCATTCCTTTTCTTGCCTGTATCTACTAAAAGCTTAATAATATGTTGTACCATTTCATTAGATATCCTTTGATGACTTCAAAGTTTTTCTCTGAGGTCATTTTAGTATAATAAATTTACCTTTCGTTGTTCTGGTTTCTGTGTCCTTCTGCCGACAAAGGAGGAAAAGAGGGAGCCAGACAAAGCATAGAAGTACTATACCGCAATAACATTCCTGGTGTTATTCAGAATGTTATTTGTATCTTTGGAGATATCTGGATTACTTTCCTGCTTTTGTTGGAGATTTTTTTATATAAAAAATAAAAAATAGAAAGTAACTGTGCCTTTATATATCCTCAGGTACAAAGTCCTTCATCCAGACACCCACTAAGTTAGCTACTTCTGTTGCCTATCCATTTGCTTTCATCAAACCCTGCGGGGTGCATGGAGATGTTACTCTGAATGAAATAAACCAGCGGATCCGTACTCCACCACCATCAAAATCAAAGCAAAAGGATGAAGATCCTGTTGTTTACCCCATGTCTGCTTTCTCTGGGAAGCCTGTTGTTGGCAAAACTAAAATTCGCACAGAGGGAGGGAAAGGAAGTATTACAATAATGAGAACCAAGGGCTGATTAGACAAGTGTATTTCCAAACATTTCATGTTGCAGCAGCCTGAGTCCCCTGATGTGTTAAAAGGTTGAATTTTTTGCTATATTATTCTCGACCTTTCGAGTACAGAAGTTCATAGTGTTTTCTTTTCTTTCGTTCAAGCTGTTCTTCGAATTCATAAATCACCTCAAAGTGTTTGTGTTTCCGGATAGCATTTTAGGTGTCCATGGCTGCTGTTCTATACATAGTTGCTTGGTATTAAGATGACTGAAAAACTTTTGGCTTATTTCTGAATGTTCTCTCGGCTTCAGAACTGCCCTGTAAGTGCTTTCACCGAATTTCTTTTGTTGTGCAAAGCTTTGGTTCTGGATTTATGTATCAGAGATGGAAGTTGTATTAAATATGGAGTGAAAGCACCACCATTTGTCTGATTTTTAGTTAATCTGGATGCAATTTTCACAAACAGTTTGATTTTATGATAGTGGTTTACATTATACTACTACAAGGAGATTATAGTCATAGATTGCGTTGCCGCAAGGTTTTCTGATTGAGAACATTCTTTCTGGATGTTTATCTATAGATGATTTAAAGGCTGTCTTGTGCGGCAAAAATGTGGTGTGCTTTATGGAAAATCAGACAGCAACATTGTTTTCGTAGGTACCAATATCTTTGATTCACTAATGTTGTGGTCCTTCTGGACAATTCAATTTGTTTAGGGTGTTGAAGAATGGTAATGATTATTTTTTAAAATAATGTGATTTTTATTGGGAAATGTATTAAAATAATATTTTTTAATATTTTTTAAAAAATATTTTTAATATTAGTATATTAAAACAATTAAAAAAACTAATTTAAGAAAAAATATTTTTAAAAAAAGATAATTTTGAAACAAAAAATAAATTATCGTCAACTTGTTAATCTATGTCAGAAGGCATGTTAATTTTTCCTTGGTCTTCATCCATGTTTTCTGAATTCCAAACACACAACATTTCCAGATTTGTCGCAGATTTTCATTGATCCTGACAGATTGTGGTTGATTTTAGATTTAGATTTTGGATTAATAAATCTGGCCTGAATAATATTAACACTTGGCCCGGTTAGTTTTTATGTTTTAGAAATATTTTAGAAAAAAATTAAATTTTTTTATTTTTTTAAATTAATATTATTTTGGTATTTTTAAATCATTTAAATCAATTAATATTAAAAATAATTTTAAAAAATAAAAATAATATTTTTATATATTTTTATTTTAAAAAGCCATAGAGTGGGAGTGTACAGTGCTGATAATCTGGGATAAGTTCAGAAAATTCGTTTTCTTAAATTTTTGTATATATAACAGAGGCCCGGGTTTAATTCCCCATGGAAATTTTCTATGTTGAACAATATTTTACTGGAACGATGATGAAATGTTACAGTGATGAGGTGGTGGTGGTGATCCTGGAGGGGTGGAGCAGTGGTGTTGGGTGGTAATAACGATAATGATGATTGAGATGGCTGTGGTGGTTGAATCAGCTGGAAAATACTATGAGTGGAGATTGCTATTTGTAAAGAAATTTATGAAATTTTAGAAACCAAATATATTTTTGAACAGATGATATTAAATTGTGAGTGGAGATTACTGTTTGTAAAATTATGACTAAAATTAAACTAGAAAAGTCAGGAGATAAATATAAATATAAATATTTAATATCATAATAAAAGACATTTAGTTTGTTTTATTCATTAAATTCATTTATTAAAATAATTTTTTTTATCCAATTAAACAACAATGAAAATAGATATAAACATGAAATTGATTGAATAAAATATAATACAAGTTTGTGTATATTAAAATATTTTTTATTTTTTAAAATTAAATTTATCTATATAAAATATATATAAAAATTATAAATAACTCGGAATAATATCTTCAAAAATTAAACACATACAAGATATATATATATATATATATATATATATATAGTTTGTAACTTGCATGATTAACGATACCTATTAAATGCTATTTAAATCTTGGCGTGCAATACTCATGATCTTTTCATCTTCACTATGCACTTGATATATCAAGTTGTGCTTTAAATTTTTCTGTCAAACGTTCTGCATCATAAATAAACAAAAAGTAAGGACTCATAAAGTAGAAAGAAGGGATATTAACTAAAACATAAATTTTAAAATTATTTAAAAAACATAATAAAAAATAATATTAACTAAAATAAAAACCAAAATTAAAATAAAAAATAAGTCACAACGTAAGCATGTGTTAAAAAAAATAAAGAAAACAAACGAGTTGGAGGGGCAAAATAGGTGTAAAAAGGAAATTACAACACAACCCCTGCACAAAAAGTTTTTTTTTTCTAGAAGGTTCTTCACTTCTTCTAGTAATACCATTATTAAAAAAAAAAAAGCAAAACAAAAACATTTGTGCTCCTTTTAAAATATAAAAATACCCCCATCTCAATGCTACAATTTTACGTCGAGAGGCGCAAAATTAAAAAAAAAAAGAAGAAGTAAATACACAGCTTTTTTTTCCACATGCTTTTAAAGTTTATTTTAATTTTAATTTTAATTTGAAGGAGTAGTCGACACTGTAAAACATGACATTGATTAATTATTATTTTTCTTGGAGCTTTTTTAATCCCTAGGAGAACTGCAGAGAACAATGGTCTCCTGGAAAGTAGAAACAGGTGAGGGAGGAGAGGTTGCAATTTCCATGCATGGCTGTGGAGAAAATGTTACGAGGGAGATGAGAAAAGGAAAAAGAAAAAGGAAAAGGAAAGAAAGACAAAAGGAAGAAGGCACCTTCTCAGTGCCCATCCTGCTGCTTCTCCCCTTGTGGGCAGACAAAGTTCAGAAGACTGCCTGCAGTTGATGTGATCATGTGGAATCATGGGCACTCTTCTCTTTTACTGTTTGTTCTTTCTTAATTCCTTGGGAAATATTAAATTAATTGTATGTTCAGCAATGTGATTTGAATATTTTTATATCAAAGTGTATCTAAGTTGGATAGTCATTAATTTAATGTTTTTTTGAATGATTATTTTATAGTTTTAGCAGATATTAATCACTTTTTATCCGTTAAATAACATGATTTTTTAAAAAAATAACATAAAAATATGAATATAGTAAATATATTAAGTGTTGTTTGTGTTGTAATTCGTATTGTTTTTTTTAGAAAAAATAAAATACATTAAAATGATTTTTTTCAGATTTTTTATATTTTATATTAACACATTAAAATTATTAAAAAATACTAAAAAAAGATAAATATAATGTTTTTTCAAATTAAACAAATTTTTAGACCCTGTTTGTTTGCTGAAAATTAGTTTTCTTTTGAAAAGTGGTTTTCTTGGAAAGTGAATTTTTAGAAAGTGAATTATTTTCTTATGTTTGGTAGTGTCATGAAAAATAAGTTAGAAAACACTTTTCAGTGTTTTGTTATGTTATGGAAAATATCCTCATTAATGTTTTTTTTTCAAGTTCATTAAAATAATGAGAAACAAATCTTACAAATTAAAAAGTTGAATGAGAATGAAATTGAAAAAAAATCTAATTTCATAAATTTTCTCAAATAAAATAAATAATAATCAAAATAATAGAGATCAAATCTAACAAATTAAAAAATTAAAAGATGATGAAATTAAAATAATTATAATTATAATTTCATAAATTATTTCAAATAAAATAAATAACAATCAAAAGAATAAGGATCAAATTTGATAGATAAAAAATTTCAATTCAAAAAATAATAAGAGAAAAGCAAATAACAATCATAAAAATGATGACCAAAATTAATATAAAAATCAAATTTTAAGGGGTGAAATTGAAAAAAAAATCAAACAAAATATATATTAATCAAAAGTTTGAGAATTAAATTTAATATAATCAGCAAATAATATGATATTTCTAAATTTTTCACAACTCCTGAAAAATATTTTTCGTCTAAAATAAAATGAAAATACTTTCCTGAAAATTAAGTCAAATTTTCTTTTAACTAGAAAATATTTTTTATTTATTAATTTTTCTAATAACAAACAAATTTAAAAAATAATTTTTCAAAAACCGCTTTCCATATTTACAAACAGCACCTTACATGCAATTACAAATGTCAAATATAAAAACAAACAATGGCTGTATAGAATTCCACCCTTTTTGTCCCCACAACTATTTTAACACCCTGTACTTGTTGCGTGCTTGTAAGGTTCACTTGCAATTAATCAACCACTAACTTGCTAGAGATAATTAATTATTAATCCCATCTAATTTATGTTAGATTGATATTTGTACGTTGTGGCGTCCTAAATAAAATATATATATATACACACACACACACATTTTATTTAGGAAAATGATTTTTTTATTACAAAACTTGAAGTGTTTTTGTTTTTTAATTAAATAATGATTTTTTTAATGACAAACCTTATTGCTAATATAAATATCATGCATAGTGATTAGTTTACATGTACTTTCAATGTTGATGATGTGCCGTGGCACCCAAAAATTAGTGTAAGAGTCAAAAGACTTAGTGTGCTATTTGTTTATTCTTTTGTGATTGGTTACATGATATTGGAGAATAAGTTATTTCAATCATAGTTTTGAAATTTAAATTGGCCTAGCGGGTTAATATGATATTTGACCGACTCAGGATTAAATTAATTTTGAGATAAAAAAATTGAAATATAAAAATTTATTAAAAACTTTTGTAAATTTTGTAACTCATAATTCTAATTTTGTATGTTCTAATATTTTTTTAATATTTAAATCGAGTTTAAAAAATATATAAATGGATAATAATCCCAATTTTTCGAGGGTAGGTTTTGTTGATGATGGATATGGAAGGGGATAGGATGGAATGACGAGAATATTACGTAAAAGATGCTCTCGTGATAGCAAGGCTAGGCTAGAAACCTGGAATATAGATGACGTCACAACTGGCATGGCATCATTCGAGCTTCGGGACAGAAACTGTATGTAATGCTCATGCCCTGCCAAAAAGATTAATCATTCATTCACTCACAGTCTAGACAAGCCACACGCCCAGGACAGGCAACATGCCTTTCCTCTCCATAACGGCTTTCTAACTGCCCGAAAACAAAGAAAAAAAGACGATCACTCTCATCAACATCAGATTGTCTGAATCTTCCCTCCCTGCAACTTCACTTTTTCTAAGCTAACTTTTACTGATTGTTCTCTTTCACTCTTTCTCTCCATCTCCATCTTAGCTTTTAAACCTGATTGTGATGGATCAGATTTCTGATGACTAGTAATCATGGGATTCTTTAATTTCGGTTTACAAGTGGTGGTGGTGGTGTTAATATCTTATTGTTCTTTTGTATCTTTTGTTGTTTATGGCAACAAGATCAGGAGTAATGTCATTCCGTCAACTTTGGATGGCCCATTTGAGCCCCGTACCGTCCCTTTTGACGTCAGTTTGCGTGGCAACGCCGTAGATTTGCCCGACGCCGATCCCCGAGTTCGCCGCCGGGTCAAAGGTTTCCAGCCCGAGCAAATTTCGTTGTCTCTCTCTGCCACTTATGACTCTGTTTGGATTTCATGGATCACAGGTAATTATGAATTATGAAATATCCCTGTCTGTCTTAATTTCTTTAATTTGTACTTAATACTATCATTTAGGAACCGTTTGACGCTGCGATCAGGTGTTTTTTTCCATGTTTTTTACAGGAGAATTTCAAATGAGTAACCATAATAAGAACATAACACCATTAGACCCGAAAAGTGTTGCAAGCGTTGTTCGATATGGGACATTGAGGAATCCATTAAATCATGAAGCAAAGGGCTATTCCCTTGTTTACAGTCAGCTTTATCCTTTTGAAGGTCTTCAGAACTACACTTCTGGCATCATCCATCATGTTCGCCTCACAGGTAGATATATTATCTGCTATTCCATTGGCGAAACATGGTGTAAATTCTTGTTTAATTTCTTTGCTTCTTTTTTTGTTTGTGTTTACAGGGTTAAAACCTGACAAATTATACTATTATCGATGTGGAGATCCTTCAATAGGTGCATTGAGTGATGTTTATAGTTTCAAGACGATGCCAGTTTCGAGTCCAAAGACCTATCCGAAAAGAATAGCTGTCATGGGGGATCTTGGTCTTACATACAACACAAGTACCACAATCAGTCATGTTATTAGTAATAAACCTCAACTTGCTTTATTGGTTGGGGATGTAACTTATGCAAACTTGTATCGTACAAATGGAACTGGCTGTGACTGCTATTCTTGCTCCTTTCCTAACTCCCCCATCCACGAGACTTACCAGCCTCGTTGGGATTACTGGGGAAGGTATGCATGTAGTTTGATTTCATTGTTATTGCAATCTGCTAGTGGGGATTGTATTGTTAATGTTTTAATTTGTAAATTTTTACAGGTTCATGCAGCCTTTAGTTTCTAAGGTTCCATTAATGGTGGTGGAAGGAAACCATGAAATAGAAAAACAAGTTGGGAACCAAACATTTGTGGCTTACAGTTCTCGTTTTGCGTTCCCAGCTAAAGAAAGTGGATCTTCATCTACATTCTACTACTCCTTCAATGCAGGAGGCATACATTTTGTCATGCTTGGAGCATACATTGCTTATCATAAATCATGTACGTATTGTGGATTTTCTTTTATACTCGATACCATGATGATTTAGTTATCTGGTGTTCTGCTTCTGCAACTCAAGTCATTGAGAAACACACTTGGAAAATGTTAAGTTTCGATTTTTACAAGTAATCGAACAAGCTGCATGGTTTTGGTATCTTAGTTTAAAGTGTTCGTCTTGTTATTTTATCTGTATGGTTTGGTTTCTTCTTACAGCTGATCAGTACAGGTGGCTGGAGAGAGACTTGGCTAATGTTGATCGATTTGTTACTCCATGGCTGGTAGCAGTATGGCATCCACCTTGGTATAGTTCTTACAACGCCCATTACAGAGAGGCAGAGTGTATGATGGCGGCCATGGAAGAATTGCTTTACTCATATTCTGTTGATATAGTCTTCAATGGACATGTAAGTGACGAGGACTGCTTTTTTTCTGTTTTCAAATGAATTATCCCCGAACTACAAAAGAAAATGAAGGATTCAACATATAAACTGGATCGATTTGACTCATTTGAAATGCTATGAGAAAAAATTCTTAAAAAGTTTCAGCTGGATAAATTGGAATCTGTGCATTTTTACTTCTGAGTCTTTTTCTTGTGCCTTCTATATATCTTGAACAATTTGCTTAATGTTGTTCTTGATTCCCTGCATAAGATTTCGAAACTAGTCTTGTATTTTATGTTGTAAAGGTAATTTACCTTTCTGAACTTCTATCAGCTTAATGGTTAGTTTGATGTTGGGCTACTTAAACTTAGATTAATAATGCAAATAAGTGATGGAATTGATGTTGTTTACATCATAATAATAGATGAATTTGAACTCGAATTTGAAGTCATCCATTGCATGTGAAAACATGACTAATCTAGGTGGTTTTCATGATTAATCTAGGTGGGTTTTAAGTTCAGAATGTCATCTTTTTAAATTGTCCAACCATGATTATATTGGATTTTTTTGCAAGAAGTTATAGCAATTTTAAATTTGATCTGTGTGGTTGAAAAAGTCAAAAATATGTGTTAAATTTGTCTGCTCACTGATCATGACCAGGTTCATGCCTACGAGAGGTCAAATCGAGTTTATAATTACACATTAGATCCATGTGGTCCTGTGCATATTGTGGTTGGAGATGGAGGCAACCGAGAAAAGATGGCTGTTGGGCATGCTGATGAACCTGGTAACTGTCCAGATCCCGCAACCACTCCTGATCAACACATTGGTGGCTTTTGTGCCTTAAACTTTACAACTGGCCCGGCAGCCGGTCAGTTTTGCTGGGACAGACAGCCTGATTATAGCGCTTTCCGGGAAAGTAGTTTTGGCCACGGAATTCTAGAGGTACCCCTCTCTCTCCCTGCTTAACCATGTCTCTTTCAAGTATCAATTCATATGCTGCACGATTGTGCAGTCACTTGCCAGTTTCCATTTTCAAGCCCACCTAAGAATGTTAGTAGATGTGTCTGCAGGCAAGTTTATTGATAAACTGAAAGCATAAAAAATGATGTTCCTCCAGGAAGTTTCATGTGGTTGATTCAAATCCCATAGTTTTTAGCTCTGATACCATCGAGAAGGATGAAATACATGTGCAGAAAAAACATGCCCTGCCATGTTCTCCTTGTACCAATGACTTTCAAGACCATTTGATAGCCCTTATACAGGATACATATCGACCACAGTGAATCTGAGAAATCCAACTGCCCAATCTCATTACCACATACGCGGTACTGCAATCTTTCACAAGGGTCTCAGACTTGAATGTTAATTGCAGGTGAAGAATCAGACCTGGGCTTTATGGACGTGGCACCGGAACCAGGACTCTCGCAGTACAGTTGGGGATCAAATTTACGTAGTGAGGCAACCTGATAAATGCCCTGTCCGGCACAAACAAACTGAACGTTGGTTTGCATCCATTTGAACAGCTTTGGTTATAAATTGACTGCTTTCAAATGTTGGTGAAAGCATTGCAATTTCTTTACCTTCTGCAAACCCTCTGCAATATAGTGGGATGGACTAAGAAGAATAAATGACTCCCTAACAATTATTTCTGGAGAAATATGATACATGGGATAAGAAGCATCTTGTTGTTTTAGTGCTTGCTCACACACAAACACTAAATATTTATACTAGAAAAGTCATTACTTGGGGTAAAATTGCTTACATGTTGTTGTCCTGTAACTTGTAAGCTCACATTGAAGAGGAAAGGCTTGCTGTGATGATTTATACTGGGTACCTATGTATATAACGCCTAAATTCTCATCATATTACATCGTCTAGCAGCACGACGAGGCCTGTATTGTTCTCCCACAACCCTGTTTTTATGGTTTAGGCTGCTCCCATTTCGCTCGCCTGCCTATGTCATGAACATAAAATTTTAATGTAGTTAAATTCTTGGAATGGTTCTATTTCGTATTTTCTTCAAGTCATTATCTAATGCATGATCAATGGTATTTATCATATCTTATGATCTTTTGCTTATGTTTCTTTGCCGTTGTGTCTTTTTTCATTTGATTGGAATAAACCAATAGTCACACGTCTTTGAATGAGCACATAGACAGACTTTGGACAAACTCCTGTTCTTCTGGTGCATTAGATTCACTTAAACAAAGGATGGCCATGGCACTGCGCTGCAATGAAACAAGCCAAAGCTGTCCACAACTCAAGTGGATTTATCTGTGGGTTGTTTGGTGATCAGAAGTTTATAACTATGTTTTATCTGCAAGAAACTGTGAGAGATCATGAACACATTCCAGAAATCTAGTTGTAAGATTCCATGAACAAATACATAAAATAAGTGACTGTTCCACATTGCTATTTTTTCCCAAGTGTGTTTGGCTTGATGGCAAAGAAGATGAAAAGAAAATGGCCAGGCAAGGAGACTCCATTCAGCTTGAAATAAATGATTGGGGCAACAACCATTACATTTGTCTTCCTTACGATGGAATTAACTAATGAATTAAAGGCTTGAAGTCACATATGCAGCATCTACCCGGCTTGAATTAAGACTCTTGATGGAAGCTCTCATTGATGGAAATCGAGTTGTAATCGTATGATAGGGCTAGTAATTCTGGCTAGTGACTGAGCTCTTTCTACAGAGGTACCATCTCATCTCATTTTACAAAAACTAAACCAACACCAGCATATCTCATCTCATTTTACAAAAACTAAACCAACACCTGTATTAAAAAGTGTATGCAAGCTGTCTGTACACCCACATTAAATTAAAAAAAAAAAATTTACAAGTAATCTAAACATTTGGATGGCATCAATTTGAAGCTTTATGAGATGCGGCACTTGCTTGTCTGCGTTGGTTGCGTTCTGGGAAATGTTATGGATGCTCGAACTCTTCAATTACATGAAAAATTGAAAGAAATTTTAAAAACAAAAGAAAGGAGAAGGACAATGACTCTTTAATTACTTGAATGTGATGATTAACAAAGCTCAATCCCGTTATGCGTGTCTATGGTTAAACAGAGATTACACTAACAAGTACCATTTACACAAAAATTCAGCATAAACCTGTGACTGTATTCCTCTATCTTTCTTTTATTTTCTGCAAAATATAAAAACACTTAAATGGGCAAAATGCCAAAGCTGGCAGCAACTCGTTTTCCAATCTTCTGTTGAACCCCGAGAGAGCACCAATCATATAGTATTTCACTTCCCATTTCAAACTCAACAAGACAAGTGCAAAGATGTTTACATGAATGTGTCTTGAGTTCTCAAAATATATCAAGAATTTCCAAGATGAAACCGTTGCATAGAGGGCAATTACCCCTTTGAACCCAAAGCTCTCTTGAACACAGCCTGCAAAATGTATGCCCACAAGGAATAAAGGCTGCACCTTTATGCCTAACCATGCACACGCAGCAAGTATACTCTATACCAGCAACACCGTCACCCTCTTCACCACCGTCCTCCTCCTCCTCATCTTCATCATCATCATCATCACATGCCTCAAGATCCCCCATTGTATATCTAGACCCCTCAAACCCCATCTGCCTATCTGTCTCCTCTAACAAATCCATCAATGACATCCTCACCGGCTCCTGCGTCTCCGTACTCCCGGGCATGGGCATTGCCCCTTCCTCGGCCTCATGTTCGGCTGCTGCCGTAGCTGCAGCTTCCTCCTGTGCAGCTGCTTCTGCAGCCTCCTGTGCTGCCACTGCCTCCCTCGCCGACAACAGTCTCTCCTCTGCCAATGCAGTACCCAGGCGTGTCGTGCCCTCACGTGCCGACGGATCTAAATCATTCTCATCCGACTGGGTTGAATCGACAACCGGGAACCGAGTCGAATTGTGCCGCGAGATTTGCGGTCTAAAACCCCGAGAAGGCGGGCCATCTTCCACCGCGTGAATGCTCACATCCGGGTCACCAGAGTGAGTTGACTCAGACTGAACCTGCAGCATAGCTGAACCAAACCGAGTTGAGCTCCGGCGAGTCATTTGCGGCCTCGAGCTCGGACCCATCCCCGAGTTATCATCCGATTCCTCCAACTCAGGCGATATAACAGACGAGACGGTGGTGAAACGCACCGAATTACGGCGTGTCATCAAAGACCTGGAGGAAGGGTTATTAATGTTAGAATTGCGAAACCTGTTTTCCACGGGGATGGGGATATCCGAAGCAGGGGTATGAACAGAAGATGTCCAAGCAGAACCGGCACGCTTCAAACGGAGCTTGTCTCTGAAAGCTTTCCAGCTCTTTTTGTCTTTGTGTCCAAATAACGACCCGCTCTCTTCATCTCGGATTATATCCAGTAGTGTCCGATTTGCCTGACCCGGCTGTTTTTCCATGCTTAATATTGTCTCAAGGGTCCTTCTATCTCTACTACTTTCAAGTGCATCCAACAGCGTTATTCTCTTGCGACTGCCGTCATCGCCGCCGCCGCCATTGCTGTATCTACCCTCCATCAAAAATCAGTTACAAATTTTAAAGATACTAGAAATGCCAAACAAGAACAGCTCCTGAGACAATTAAATCAAGAAAAATACCCCAATCCGTGTATATATGTGCAGGAGCAGTGTTTGACTGAATTAAAAAAATAAAAACATAGTATAAATTATAGTGTAGTTCCTTGAAAGAAGAATTCAAGGATTAGAAACATCTTTTGTTTTGGTTTCTGTGCACGATTTATCGGGAATGATAGAATAAAGAAGTGTTGCAGAGGGTGATTGAGACCGCGACACATAATAATTTTTAAAATAGCTTTTAAGATTAAAAAAAATAGATATTTTTATTTATTTTTTATGTTAATATATTAAAATTATAAAAAAATACTAAAAAATATTGATTTCAATCATATTTGTTTTTACAGTGATAAAATATTTTTATAAAAATAAAAATTATAGTTTTAGATTGTTTTGATATTCTGATATTAAAAATAAATTTTAAAAAATAAAAAAATATATATTATTTTGATATATTTTCATATAAAAATTAATTTAAAAAATAATTGCTCCTATTATACTAATTATATTTTTAATATTTTTTTAAATAAATTATATTTTTAAAAAACATCTATACATAAAATTAGAAACTGTGTCGAACACCGGTTATAAAAAAACCTATAATATGCAAAGACTCTATTAACATTATATATCACATGTGAAAAACATGTATTTTATGTTTTTCTTGTGGTGTGGTGTACCGTGTATCAAGTAAACAAAAGGGTTCTAAATCTAGCCCAACTCATGTCATGGCTTCAGGTTTGGTTATGTTTTATTTTATTTTTTTAACCTAGATTAATTTTAATTGAGTTGATTACATCACAAGTTAATTTATTATGATAAATCAGTTTTCAATCAATTTAATTTAAAATTCAACTTAAATTAACAAAAAATAATCAGATTAACTTGCTAGCCTAAATTGTATTTAATATGGATAGAAAATCAAAATTAAAAAAAAAACACGAATTTATATGGTACTAAAATTATAATTATTAATATTTATAAAAATTTTATAATATTTAAGTTGTCGTATCAATCATTATTGTTAAAATTACGAGTTAATTCTTAAAATTTTATGATTTTACGAGTCAAAATGTATCTAACGTGCTGAATTAAACTAAAAATTTAAAATCAGTAAAATCAGACTTAACTCGTACAAAATCAATAAAATCAATAAAATTGGTAAACTTGAAATGGATGAATTAAATAAAAAGATATTAGAAAAAAAATTCTTAGCACTCAGAATGTGATTTTCTTTCTTCCTAATAATCTCTCTTAAAAGGATAAATAATTTTATGCCGTAAATATTGATAGTTCGAGCTTAAACATCATAAATTCTTTTAGCAAGACTGGGATTTATTACTACCAAGAAGGAAACTGGAACAGCATTGGATACCTTACATACGTTGGGTTATGGCCGTAGATCTCTGATATACGAAGCAGAAGAAGCAGTTTGCTGCAAAAAAGAAAGTTTCAATGCTTCCAGCATTCAAGACAAAAAATATATTTCTCATAAAAATAAAAATTAAGGAAACAGAAAAGATCACACACACCAGCGCAGAAAAGTCTAAAACAATGGCCCTTCTCTCTTTTCTTCTTTTCTTTCTCTGTCTGTTGTCATGTGAGATTTCACTTTCTTTATTTTATTTAATTTTTAAATCATTTTCTGTCGCTTTTTCTCTCTTTTTAATTTTAATTTGTGTGAAAATGTTTGAAAGAGAGAAAAAGAGAGACGGTGGGGGTGGTGGAGGGAGGAGAAGGAGAGTTGGGAAGAGAACAAGAGCGAGTCTCGTGGCGGAGAGGATACATAGGATCCTGTGGTGGGATCCCTTTGTTTGGGGGGAGATTTTGTGGCTGGCTTGGAGTGTGTGGTCACTTTACTGTTTTACCCTTTCTGATTTTCCTCTCTTCTGTCGTTTTTTACCGAATTCTCGTCCCGTTTAGCTTGTCGTATTCATTGGCTTGGGAGAACGGGAGATGCGGCCCCGCGGTGCAACCATTTTGTTTTTAAATTTTAAAAATTTATTTTTTTATATTTTTAGATTATTTTTTATACACTTATATAAAAAATAATTTTTAAAAAATAAAAAAAATATTATTTTAATATATTTTCGAGTAAAAATTACTTTAAAAACAATTATTATTACACTTCCAAACACATACAAATAAAATAAATGTTATTTTTTAAAGTATTTTTTATTTGAAAATAAATTAAAATAATATTTTTTTAATTTTTAATATTAACCTATTAAAACAATAAAAAATATCAATTTAATATTTAAAAAATATATATATAATTATATTCCAATAACAAGCGTGCATGGTTGTGGCTTTAAATAAAAAGCATTTGATTGAATCGGTTGTGGAAAAAAAATTGTAAATAATATATGATAAGAAAATAGAAAAGTTTCAAAATGTTATTATAATTAAAAATTAAAAATTATATGAAGACAAATTTAGCTGGAAGCAGTGTTGACTTCGATATATATGTATTTAACGAAAGATGCCGTCATTATCATATGGATGAAAATACAATTAGCCAATTAGGATTCATTATTGACACGTCACTTGCATCGCCACGTAATTTGTTGTACATCATGACCCTACTTCTTTTAATTTAGATTTTTTTTTCTCCTTCCTTGTAATTATAGATGCGTGGAATTTGGGTCTAGTTTGAAGTTGTTTCCAAATATATTTTATAAAAAAATTTAAAAATAATTTTTTATTTAAAATTATTTTTTTATAATTTTAAATTATTTTGATGTACTGATATCAAAAGTTATTTTTAAAAAATAAAAAAAATATTATTTTAATATATTTTCTAATTAAAAAATACTTTAAAAAATAATAAACACGATATATTATTGCTTTATAAACCTTACACATTAAAACAATTGCAAGTATCTTTCTTAGTTGACCTCGCAATTTCAATATTGTATGGGTGATTATGTTCATACTTGTAAGATTCTATTGCTACTAGTTTGACTCGATTTTCAAAATAAAGTTAACATGGAGTATATCTAAATCGACTTAAGAGATAATTAAAATCTTTTCTTTTCTTTTTTTGACAAAATAATAATTTTTTAAAAAAATAAATCATCTAAATTAACCCGTTTAATTTATAAATCAAATTTTAAACCGGGTTATAAATCTACTCGGGGTGAGTAACTTGGGTTTTTGTCGCAAGAACTTCGGACATCATGTCAAAGGCAAGATAATGAGTTAGCTCCACTTGGAAAGTTTATGATTATCAAGGTTTGCGATATACATTGATTGCAAGGATTAAAGTAGTCTCCACCCATAATCACGAGCCTCCAATCATTAATGGGGCTTTTGCCTCGCAAATTAAACTAGATAAGATCATATAATATTCAGGATCCAATGCATTTTTGGACTTTATCATTCATCATGGAAAAGACATGTTTATTTATTTGTGATGTTTGTACTCTTTTTTTTTAATCGGATCTATACTGTTCTACATGACCTCTTAACCGATTGATTAATTTAATCTATTGATTCTAAATGTATATTTGGTATTATGAAACAATGTATTATTTTACCTGAAAATATATTAAAATAATTTTTTTTATTTTTAATATTAACATATCAAAATTATAAAAAAATAATTGATTTAATTTTTTTTCAAAATAAACATTTTTAAAAAGTAATTAAAATAAGCTAGCATAATTAATACATGGTTTTGATTAAATTTGTTCACGTGCACTTAATCTTCTCAGGTTGAGTGAGAGAATTCATTAGTGTGTGTTTGTGTGATTTACGGTGTAGGCGAGTCTCAATTAGTGTTTGGTATAGGGACTTTTCAATGTTTTTAATTAAGGTCTATGATGAGTTAATGTTTTTGTTAAGATTTTTATAAATAAAATGGATATGGTAAATATATCAAACCTAGAGTACTTAGGTTTGGTAGACTGTCAAGCCTAAAATAACATAAGTTTAGCGAACATACTAGGCCTTAGGTTACGTGTGTCTGGAGAACTTGCCCGACCCAAAGAACTTGGACATTACCAAGTTTTAAGGTTATATACTTGATTCTAAACGATCTTCTACAATATAAGTATTAAAGACATTATAAATTATTATGTTTATCTACCTAGAATAATAATTTATATTAAGGTAATGATTTCCTTATATTTGTAGGTGTTTACAAGGTCTCTTAAAAGGCCAATCATTTTTTTTTATCTCATTAATAACATGTAAGGGATATTTGCTATATTAATGATATTGAAAGCAGAGGACTTTCCTGTTTTTTCTTCTATATAAATGACAAGATTCAGGGGTACAAATACTCCTTGAATCATCCAGGTAAAGAGTTTATAACTTTTCATCTCTTTAGATAAATATACATAGATTTCAAAGCATTAACCAACTTAAAATTCAAGAACAAACATATTTATTTATTGAATTTAAAACTTTTTTAAATTATTTATTGCCTTAACTTATTTAATACATTTCTCATAAATACATTGATTTTAGCATCTAAAGATCTTTAAACCCCTACTATTTGAAATTATTTTTGCAAGTATTCAAGCTTATACTATAAGCATAAAGTTCCTTAAATTAAAAAAAAAAAAAGTTCAAGCACTTGAATATATTAATTAACCACTATCCTAAACATTAAATAACATTTTAGTCATATATCTTAAATTTTGGGATATTATCAATCTTTATTGAGAATTTATTAAGACTAGTTTTAGTATTTTCGTGTGTTAGGTAGAAAGGGGGTTTTTTAAGAGTTTAAAAGAGCAGGGTTTCCTTTCTTTATTTAAAGGGTTTTAATTATTTAATTTCATCTTAAAAAAATTATGAACGGATGAATGACATTAATGGACAAAGAAATTTCTCTAGACCAAAACCAAATTGTGAGCGTTTGTGTTTATACGTTACAACTTGATCTTTAAATTACTTTTCATAAAAGAAAATATCAAAATATTTTTTAAAATATTCTATATAGTTTTAATGTACTAATATTAAAAATAAAATAAAAATTTAATATATTTTAAATTAAAAAGCACCTCACACAATAACACTAAACACACACTTGCAAGTTTGGTCAAATTCAAATTCAAATTCAAATTTAAATTCATATAGTAAAGGCACAACCAATACAAAAATAAACATGACCTAAGTTAATTGGCTGAACCTTTTCGGAACAGCGATTAGGACAATAAACGGAGAAAGCTCTAAATAGTTGGGTGGTTTCTATATTTGTCCTTTCCCCTTTAAATTATGACCCATATTATTTACGACATTGGTGGTTGGGCAGTTGAGCTTCCGGTGTTGGCTGGGCGGCCGAAGCAGTTGTGCTTGACGGGAATTTGGAGCTTCGAATTTAAAAGTATGTCATAACAAAAACACTGGTTCGCCGGCCTGGCTGTCCTGAAACTTTTTGTCGGTTCAATTAGGAAAACACAGGAACCTCATTATTGGTACGCGTTGCTGGCATAGATTGACAAAGCATAATAAAAATATTGGCTTTATCCATAAAGTCCAGCATTGATGATCTCTCACATGTAGGGCCAGTGTCGTTTAAATGACTCCATGGACCACCTTTTTTTTTCTTTTTTTTCTCATGTTAGGATAGCTATCAGCATGGCCAAACGGACCGACCACCCTCTGCGTGACCTTGCTTCTAGCTTACGATTTTTAGCAATACTCTATTATGAAGTAGGCTTAGATTAGGTGTTTGAATGATAATGTTCAAACACACTAGTTAAATTTATTTGGAGATGTGAGAATCATTCCTTTTTTAAGATGTTTATTACAATTAAATAAAAAAAATAATTGGAAAACACCATGGCCTACAAGAGAAAATATTGTTGATTGAAATAATATTTTTTATATTCTATTCTTAAAACATTTTATATTTTATTTCTTATTTTTTAAAAATATTTATTATTATAAATCAATATAATTCTTCAAGATAATTCTTCATTGCATGACACGTAATAAAGCGTCATAAATTGACTTATTTTTTATATAAAAATAATAATATTATGATTATTAAAAATTATTATTAGAAATTTGTTTAAGAGTTTAGATTTTTGAATTAAGATAATTTTTTTATATGATATTAAAATTTTAATAAATAAATATTTATGAGTTTGAATTGTATTACTTTATTCTTCTAATTAGCTAAAAAAAGAAGAAGAAGGTATAAAGCAGCAAAAGATCCATGGAAGTTCAAATCCTACCCCCTCGTTTTTCTAATTAATTATTTAAAAAAATAACACAAAGATAACAGCCCATTTATGCAAGTTTGAGTCCTACCACTCTATTCTTTTAAATCATTAATTATTATTTATTTTTTTGAAAAATCAGCATAAGACAGTGGTAGTGTCACTGTACCCGTAAGTAATTTATGAGAAAGTGACTCTTGAAAGGCATATTTTTTATTTTCTTAATATATGGGATTTTTAAGAAAATATTATTCATGTGTTTGTTGTCTACTTAAGAATTTTAATGATATTGAAAGTGTATCATCACCTTATCGTTTATTATTGTTATATAATAAATATTTATTAATTTTAGTTCATTGCACTAATAATTTTTTAAAAAAATATTTATTGCTAGTCTAGAAAACAAGACTATCCTGGCGTGTTTTTAGGGTATGTTTTAAATTATAGTAGTGGTGATAGTTTAAAGTGTTTTTCGCTTAGAAATACATCAAAATAAAATTTTTTAATTTTTTTAAAATTATTTTTGAAATCAACATATTAAAATAATTTAAAAACATAAAAAATAAATTATTTTAAATAAAATAAATAAAAATAAAATAAAATTTAGCTAGGTTTTTTTCTCTAGCAAATCAGATCAAATTATCTTCCTAGGCCCAGTGGCCCAATGCTCCATTAATATGTCTGGTTTGCCCTCATCTGTATGATGGTGGTTATTAGGCTAGACTGGGAATCATGAATATAACAAAATTGTAGCTGCTATCTTCTTTTCCAACTACAATTGTAGACACTAGGGATGATTTTGTGTTTTGGTAAAAGGATTTTTTAAAGTGTTTTTAATTGAAAATATATTAAAATATAATTATTATATTTTTAAAATTTTAATATTAATATATCAAAATTATTTAAAATAATAGTGATTTAATTTTTTTTTGTATAAGAAGAAAAAAAACAAACATGGCTGACTTAAAAAATACTAAAGGTACAGTTTATTCCTTACTAAAATGACCAATATCTTTAAATCTTAGTTATTAAACTTAAAACACATTAAAGAATGAGATAAAAGTTGTTTTTTAAGATTTTTTTTATAAATATATTAAAATATTTTTATTTTATTTTTAAAATTAGTATATTAAAATAATTAAATAATATTAATTTAAAGTTAAAAAAATTTTAGTCTTAACTTTGTTTGATAAATTGATAGTAAAAATTCAGGATATAAAACTTGATTTAAGATAGATTTTTAGTTAAATTGAATAAAATATTAATTTGAATAAATTCAATTTACATTACCAGGACTTTAACAACTTGGTTGAGTCATTTAATAAAAATACTTAATTTAACAATCCACATGTTTTTTTTTAGTTTAACGTGGGTGTCCGGGTCAGCATGCGCGCACCTCGACTAATCCCACGGGCCCTGAAAGTAACGACCATGTAAGCCTCCAGTGGCCATCATATGAGCAACCACAGGGCTCGAACCTGAGACCACAGAGAGAACAAACCTCTTGATTCCAAGCTCTTACCACTAAACCACCACCTGGTGAACAATCCACGTGTTGATTCATAATACAGTGACTTCGATTATTTTTCAATTCCGTCCTCGGTTCGGAACTGGCATTGATTGTAAGGCTTGCTTCCAGCTGTGAAAGCATGACCATGCCATCAATGTAGATCCAGCAGTACGCAATAATTTAATTGCTATAGTACAGCTACGATAAAAACAATTGAAAAAAATTATAATTAGACTATTTTTATAAGAAAATATCATTTTTTTAGTGTATATATTATTATTTTCGGATAATATTTTTAGCAAAATAATAAATATACAAGCTTCTCAAATGTGTTTTTATAAGAAAATATCATTTTTTTTTAGTGTATATATTATTATTTTCAGATAATACTTTTAGCAAAATAATAAATATACAAGCTTCTCAAATGTATTTTTTTTTAAATTGTAATTATGAATAAAAAAGTTTACACATGCATTTAATTAAATGTATCATTAATTATTTATACCAATAAATGTAAAGAAAATTGTTAACGTGTCTATCACCTTATTGCAGGTCGAATAATTTTTTTCTAACATAAAAGAATTAATATGTAGATATTATTAACTTATTTTTTTATATCGAGTAAAAAATATAACCGTAAATCAAAGTTGATATTTATATATAATAAAATATAGTAAAAATCATATGTGTTAATAAAAATATGTAAGATCTAAGCTAGTTTTTAATGTAGCAGAAAAATAAAATAATGTTGCAATTGTCACCATGAAATATTATTTTCTTGGTCTTTCAATAATAATCTTTCAAAAAAAATGTAAAGAAAAAAAATTATAAAAAAATAAAGATAGGAACAAAAAATGGTATAAATAAATAAGTGTAGAGCAATAAATATTTAATGTGTAAAAAATAAAAAAAATAATATTTTTCCAATAAAAAAGTGTAAAGAAAAAACTGAAAAACTAAAAAAATATTATAAAAAAAATAAAGACAGGAAAAAATATTGATAAATACACCAAGTGTAAAATAATAAAATATCAAGTATAAAAAGAAAAAATATAAGAAAAACTTGTTTTTTAAAATTAAATAATTAAAAAAAACTAAAAATTATAATTTTACCACCGATGCTACAGTAAACATTTACCAAAATTTATAATTATATTACTTTTACATGAAAATACCATCCTTTTAGTATAATAATAATAAAAAATAATAAAAAAATAATATGAGAAATGAAACACAAGCTGCTGAAGCCAACAACAATGGGCGTTGAAATAGTAGGAACCACATTAGGTGGATATTTTGAATCTGTCATATCATAAAAATTGTGTGTCCATATAATTTTTCGGAATCGCAGTTTTACAGTGATTTAAAAAAATAATAATAATAACTATCTAGGTGTGGCCAGTAGTAAGAGCTTGGGATTAAAAGATTTGCTTCCTCTATGGTCTCAGGTTCGAGCCCTGTGATTGCTCATATAATGCCCATTGGAGGCTTACATGGTAGTTAACTTCAGGGCCCGTTGGATTAGTCGAGGTGCGCGCAAGCTGACCCGGACACCCACGTTAAACTAAAAATAATAATAATAATATTTTTTATTTTAAATTAATTTTTTATATTTTAAAATTATTTTAAATTGCTGATATTAAAATAAATTTAAAAAAATTATTTTAATATATTTAAAAAAAAAATTGAAAAACAACTTTCGCTGTACTCTACTTGATGTTATTGCCCTAAAAAAAGTAGAGGATAGAGGATTAAATTTGGTAATTTTAAAATTTTAATGAGATAATTCATAAATATCGGGAAAAAATTTAGAGTATTCAATAAGTAATTACTCATGTTTACTATAAAAAAACATAAAGAAAAAAAAATCATAAAGAAAAAATAAAAAAATATTTTTCTGCCAGATAAAAATTTTCTTATAATTTTTTTGTTGATTTGGGATTTGATTTTCTCTTTATTATTTATCAATTTATTTTCAAAGTAGGACACCAAATTTTTTTCTCATTATCAAGAATCAATACACCCATTTAATGCATAATAACACTAATATAAGTTGTGTTTGTAGTTTAAAGAAAGAGATCATAATTAAAAATCATAATCTATTAAAAATTGATTTGTGTCTAAAGTATAGTTATGAAACTTGATCCGGTCTAGCAGGTTAATCTGGATGACTTGAGGTCTTGATCGAGTTTCAAATAATTAAAATCTAAAATTAATATTGGCTTGATCAAATTTAGGTGAGACCCTTTTTTTTAATATTTTTTTAATAAACGAAAAAAATATAAAATTAATTAATGAATAGTTAGCCTCACATGTTTTTATTTTATAATCTACATCTATATAAATTGTTTTTCTATTTTTTCAATATTAGATAACTATATATAGCTTTCATCTACATATATTGTTTTTAAATTTATCAATTTGGCATAACTATATTTGGCTATATCTACATGAATTATTTATTAATTTTTTTGATGTGAAATAAGTATACTACACTTCACTTTTTTTTATATAGTTTACATTTACATAGATTATTTCTTAACATTTTAATATGTGATAACTATATTAAACGCCTTACATTTTGTTTTTTATAGTTTACATTTACATGCGTTATTTCAAAACTTTTTAATGTAGGATACTAAAAATCTTAAACATATTTTTTATTTTTATTTTTTTTGAGTTGACCTAGATTAACCTGTATAACTTGAGACCTAATTTCTTAGCCGGTTCAACTTCCAAACCAATCTTAATAGGTTATGACTACTCTCGAACAATTTAAAATTTAAAATTAGTAAAATTTAAGTTTTGCCCCTCTATATAAATTTTCCTAATCGCAACCCTCTACAGAAAATTTCTGGCTCCGGGCCCATGTCCAAGTAAATTCCCACCGATGGATTTAAAATGGTAGCAACAACAAGAAACGAAGCTTCAGGAGGAGCAAAAGGCCTAAAAAGGAAGTGGGAAGTTCTTTATTTAAGCACACTCTGTCATCATCAAAGCCGAAGCCAAGGCCGAAAACAGGGAAACACAATTGACCAGCGAAGCACAATTCTCTAACCTATTTGGGCCACCCCTTCAATTCCATTTGGCTTCTTTCCGTTCATCTAATTTTATGGGTGTGGCATTGTCCATTGCGACCTCATCTGCTAGTTAATAATATAGTTATTAGACCTGATTAGGTGAATTGATATGAAGAAGAGTTTGAGTTGCTGGATTATTCTTAGTTATAAAGCCTAAATTGACTTGGATAGTCAGATTTAGAACTTGGCTGACATGGGATTGAAACAGCCTGGGTTAAAAAAAAACAACAAGTTAAGGTATTGAGTCGACCTGATCTAGTTAAAACCCAGATCGAATTGAGTTAAAATCCGATCGTCAACTTGTTAAATTTTTTTTTAAAATATTTTGGTCAAAACAATATCGTTTTTATCTTGTAATAAAAAATAGAGTAAACATGGGTTGACCCTCCTGCCCCGAGATCTGATCTATTTACGAGTTATTAAAACAATTTAAATCAATAATTTATATTATAATGGTAGTGTTTATATATATATATATTGACATAGTCGTGTTTGATCGGTCAACCAAGTTACTAAAAACTTGACTGGGAAAAAAAAGTTTAGTTGAGTCAATGTTTTCTCTAATTCAACTAGAAACTTAAGATTGATTCAGATTTAAATCCTAGATTTCTTAGATCAGTTTACTGAATTAAATTGAGTTTAATAAATACTAGCTATTTTAACCCACAATCTGATAGTTTTTTGGCAAAAATAAATAAATAAATATGCAGGCCTTTTCAAATTTTTTTCTTTTCAAAATAATATCCTAATGACAAATAAAAAAGCATACACATGCATTTAATTAAAAAAATCAAGAACCATATGGGTAATAAATGAAAAAAAATGTTAAAGCTTCTATTCGACTCGATTCGTTGCGGATCAAATAATTTTTTTCTAACGTGAAAAAATAAATATGTAGGTATTATTTGAAGTCGAGTATAAAATATAATTATAAATCAAAAGATCAATGCTTACATATAATAAAATAAAGTGAAGATTACATGTGTTAATAACAATATATAAGATTTAAAATGAACTTTTAACATGGTAGAAAAATAAAACAATGTTACAATTATTACAATAAAACACAATTTACTTTTAGTTTTGTAATAGATCATTGGTCCGCGATGCACTATGGGTTGGATAAAAAAAACTTTAAAGTAAAAAAATATATGGATATTATTAATCTTTTTTCTGGTATTTTTTTTAAATTGTGTGAGGATTGAGCCGATGTGATTCGATTGTCTTAGAGAGTTCAAAGACAATTTGAATGACAATAAAAACATGGTTTGACTCAAAATAAATATTCAAGATGATAATTTGTTTATCAATACTAAGATGACAACATATTAGATTGATTCGAGTCAACCTACCAATTCGCATGCCGGGTCATAAGACCATGATAAGTCCATAAAAGGTAACCAAAACAAATTACAAAGCTCATTTTCTAATAAACACGATATTGAAGGATAAAATAAAAAAAATTAAAATGGAAAAAATAACCCCAGTCAACCTACTAAACCTACGATCTGAGTCATAAGACCGGGATAACTGAATAGAAAACAAATTGAAATAAATTTTAAAGCTAAATTCTCAATTAATCTAGTGTTGAAATATTAAATTGAAAAATAAATTAATTAGAAAAAGACAAAAAATGATTTAAATAAACTTGGGTTAACCTATTAAACCTATGACCCGAGTCATGAGATGGAAATGAGCTCGTAAAAAACAAACCAAAACAAATCACAAAGCTCAATTCCCAATTAACTTAATGTTGAAGGTTGAAATTAAAAAAAAACAAAGTCAATTATAAATAGGGGGAAAACTTAAGTCAACCGAGTTAATTCGTTAAACTTGTGATTTATGTTATAAGACTGTGATAACCTCATAAAAATAATTTGAAAAACAAATTATGAAGCTCTATCCCCAACAAATATAATGTTGAAGGATGTAATTGAAACTGAAAAATCAATTAATAAAGGACACAAAAAATGACTCGGGTCTTGACTCGAGTCAATTTGGTTTGACTCGTCAAACCTATGACCCGAGTCATGAGATAAGAATAACCTCATAAAAAGAAAACTAGAACAAATCACAAAGTCTAATTTCCAATTAACTCAATGTTGAATGATGAAATTGAGAAAAAAAATTAATTAAGAAAAGGGGAAAAAATCGAGGCAATCAAGTTAACTCGTCAAACCCGCGGTCCAGATCATTGATTGTAATAACTTTGTAAAAAGAAAATTAAAAAAAAATTAAGAAGCTCAATCCTAATAAAACCTTACCGTTGAAAGATGGAATTGAAACTAAAAAATTGATTAAAAAAAAAACAAAAAAAGGCTCAAGTTAACCTAGATTAACTCGCCAAACCCATGATCTAAGTCACGGGACATGGATAACCTTTTTAAAAAAATCCAAAGCCTAATTCCTATCTAACCCAATGTTGAAGAATGAAATTGAGAAAAAAAGTCAATTAAGAAAATGAAAAAAAAAACTCAAGTCAACCGAGTTAACCCGTTAAACCCGTGGTCCGAGTCATTAAACTGAGATAATATCATAAAAATAAACTGAAAAATTATGAAGTTCAATCTCTAATAAATTTAATATTGAAGGATAAAATTAAAATTTAAAAATGAATTAAAAAAGAACACAAAAAACGAGTCAAGTAAACATAAGTTAAACCATCAAATTCGTAACTTGGATCATGAGACATGAATAAACTCATATAAAATAAACCAAAATAAATTATAAAATCTAATTATTAATCAACCGATGTTGAAGGATGAAATTAAAAAAAAAATCAACAAAAAAAATAAGAAAAAAAATTGAGTTAACTTGTTAAACCTACTATCTAGATTATAAAACTGAAATAACTTTATAAAAATAGATTAAAAATAATTATAAATTTTAATTTTTAATAAATCTAATATTAAAAATTAAATTAAATATTTTGTGAAGAGTTGCTTTTTTTTTTTTTTAATAACTAGAGCTTCAAATCAGTCAACAGGCTATCCTTGCCCAAATTATTACTAACCACGACAAAAACACACATTGACTTTGATGGCAGTCTTTAAAATTATAATGGTCATTGTATTTTTAGAGTATTTTTTATTTAAAAATATATTTAAATAATATTTTTTAAAATTTTATTTTTAATATTAACAAATTAAAATAAAAAAATTAAAATTATATATAAAAAATTAATTTTTAAAAAAGTTTAAATTTTTTAAAAATCATTGTTAAACATTCCAGCACTGTCATCGCCCTCCATGTGCTTCAGCCGTCAGCACCGAGCTTCATTCCCTGCGTTCTTGGTTTACATACTGTACCCTCACAATTCACCACAGCGAACTCTTTAGCAGACTTCAGTCAATGGCTTCATAAGATCACCATACCCATGACCACCACCATCATGACCATGATCACCACCACCACCAGCATGACCATGCCCATGACGAGTAAGATTCTTATCTCCAATTCATTCCATTCGTTCTTGTTGTTTTCATGGTTTGAAATATATATTTATATAAGTGTGATTCTTGATAATGGAGCAGGAAAACATCATCAAGGGTAGGCCCAGATGGGAGGGTGTTCCATAGCCATGATGGACTAGCACCACATTCACATGAGCCCATATACTCTCCTGGCTTCTTTAGCAGGAGAGCACAACCAATCCTCACAAGGGATTTCAATGAAAGAGCTTTCACTGTTGGTATTGGTGGCCCTGTTGGTACTGGGTATCTCTCTATTTTCCATTCTAATTCTTTTTACACTTAATTCTAGGTGTTAATCGCTGATTGAATGTTATGTTTTGTACTGGTCAGGAAAACAGCTTTGATGCTGTCTTTGTGTAAATTGTTGCGGGACAAGTACAGTCTTGTTGCTGTGAGTAATAATCTAAGATGGGATTCTGAGATTTTTTTTTGCTAATTGTTCTTCTTGAGATTTTTTTTTTGTTGAATTTGATTTTGAAGTTATTGATTATTATGAATGTCAAACTTGTTAAACGTAAACGTTCCAGCTTAAAGAACCCACTTTATCTCAAGCAGCAAATTAGCAGCTGCAGCCTAGCCCTGAAATGAGTTCATTGTTCTTTTGTTTATGGTGATATATAGAACATTAATTCGTAAATAGCTATTAATCTTTGCAAATGATCCTCATACTTGTGCCTCAAAGTTGCTATACCAAGAGCTTTTTGCCTAAAATTTCAGAAGAAATAACGCGGGCTCAACTAAGAGCTTTTCACCTAAAATTTTCAGATGAGGCATAATTTGTGCTCTTCTATCATTAATCGTTTTAAATGCATGGTCATGTAGATTGATTAAATGCTGAAGAGCTATACTGTTATTTTAGGTAACAGATGACATATTCACTAAAGAGGATGGTGAGTTCTTGATTAAGTATGGAGCACTTCGTGAGGAGAGTATCCGTGCTGTTGAAACTGGAGGTTGCCCGCATGCTGCAATTCGTGAAGATATCAGCATTAACCTTGGCCCTCTCGAGGAGATTTCTAACTTGTTCAAAGCAGACCTACTTCTTTGTGAATCTGGTGGAGGTAACTCAATACTGAATACCACCATACATATTTAAGTGGCTGTAAACTGACATTAAATTGATGATCGCTGAACATCAAAGTTAATTTTATTGTATATTACTCCAGGCAAGTGGTTTTTATTCATGTTAGGATATCAGAAGTTAGATAGTGATGAAGAATTTTGGCAGTTCTATTTCTAACATGTTGACAGATGAGTTTTAGTAAGAAGAGTAATGCTGCCTTACAAATTTATTTGTATACACTTATGTATCGATTAGCAAAGGAAATCATCTAGTTGAACTTGTATGGTGCAGATAATTTGGCTGCCAACTTCAGCAGGGAACTGGCTGACTATATCATCTATATAATAGATGTATCTGGCGGTGATAAAATTCCTCGAAAAGGTGGCCCAGGCATCACCCAAGCTGATCTCCTTGTATGTTTTCTCATTCTCATAGCTGCTTCTTCTGTTCCCAATCTCTCAGAATCAATCTTGTTGGCCCAGTTTAGAAATGTAAAATTACCAGGAAGTCCAAGTTAATTGTGTACAATCCTAGGTTATCAACAAGACTGACCTTGCACCAGCAGTTGGAGCTGACTTAGTTGTCATGGAGCGTGATGCACTTAGAATGCGGGATGGAGGGCCATTTGTTTTTGCTTAGGTCAGTTTAACACTGTATTTCTCATGTTTGATTGCATTTGTTTATGGCGAGCTCGCTACAGTCTTGTAATTTGTTGTCTAAAGCTTTGGAAGATACAACATAGAATAGGAGATCAATTTTAAGAAAAGAAAAGATATGAATTAGGAGATCAATCCTAAGAGAAGAAAAGAAATGAAACAATACAAATGGATAGAATCTTAAGAACACACCAAATTTCACCAACCCTGCTCGTGTTTGAAGTGCCAGACCACACTGCTTGTGATACGGGTTCTTTCCAAATAGAAGCAGGAAGGCTTTGTTGTATGCTTGTGATGTTGTAGCACTGGAAAGAATGCAATAGAGAGAGTTAGATATGGTGTAAACAGTGTTGACAGCTGAGAACATTATGGCAAAGGTCAACTTGAGCAATGGTGGAGGGTACTATCACCAAGTCTCTCCAATGCTGAGGGATTGCGTGTGCTATCATCTGATTGGGGCATGTCTCTAGAGAATTCATGGAGCACCCCAGAATGAATTAGGGTTGCCACCCTATACAATGCTCAAGTCTTCACCCTTCACCATGTTATCCCCTGTCCAGATTGTCCGCTCCTCCTCCCATGCCTTTCTCTGTTGCTTCCTACAATGCAGCATCACTAGTAAAGAATGATATATCTACACAGTCAAAAGAGGGTCTATAATGGTGTCTTTTGGATCTTTAAGTCCAATCTACACACTCATGCGCGCATACAAAACATAATAGGTGAATCACAATTGCCGTATAACATGTGGGTTTACAAGAAATGCTACGCAGATTTCTGAACAATGAATTGTTCTATTTTACTGGTTTGTTTGGAAATATACATAATCCGTATATTTCCATCCTGGTGCACAGCTGGACATTCCACTTCCGATTGGCCATGGAATCTCGCCTCAATAAGATATTTTTTTCTTTCTTCTGCTGTTGTTTATGGAATCTAGCCTTTTTGAGGTTATAGTAGATGGTTGCTTCACAATCCTCTCTTCCGAGTATGACTCATGTTTAGGGTATCCTTTAGTTACAGAGACCCTGCCCTATCCAACTATTCAATGTTTGTTAACACTAATGCTTTTGGACTTGTCATCTTCTCATATTTTTGGTTCTTGAACGATTTAATTCTTTGGTCTGCCAGGCCGTGAGCTGCTCTGTATACAGTGAGACAACCTATGTCTATAACCTTTCTCTTAAAATTGCGCTTATTTCCTTTGATGTTCATAATGTACCTGCAGGTGAAGCATGGACTTGGCATAGAGGAAATTGTGAACCACATTTTACAAGGTTGGGAAGTGGCTACTGGGAAAAAGCGCCATTAACCTGGTGCATCCGAAGGGTGACCTGGCATGTCTCTGTCTCAATCTGGTTTCAGTGACTTCTTAATTTGGTTCTTTCTTGAGTCTTTAGAAATAAAGGTGATAATATGGCATTGCATGTTTAGTTGAAGCGAGATTGCAATAATTGATTACTTTATGTATCGATCACAACCAGCCTTGTACTATAGCATCGATACAACTATCATAGCATGGTGCCATGCAACATGACCTTTTATATCATTGTTTTAAGCCAGGATATGACCCGCACTCCGTTGCAGGTTAAATATTTTTATTTTTTTTATTTTTTATAAAAAGATATTTATATAGATTTTTTCAATATATTTTTATAGTTCAAAAAATAACAAATTAAAAATATATTTTCATGACAACCATTGTTATTAAACCCGATCTAGGAGTTGACCCGGCCAAGGTGTTGGATCTTGGGTTACACGAGTTGACTTGGGTCAAACTAGGAAAATTGAAAAAAAAATATTTGAGGTTTTAATATTTTATATGAAAAAATTAAGAAACAATAAATGTGGATAGAGGTTAAACATGTTGTAAACAATTAAGTTTAAAAGATTACCTCAAAAGGCTTTTTATCGCACATTAAAAAGATAATATTTTATTCTTTTAAGTTAAAGTATTTAAACTAAAAAGATTTTTTATCTCACATTGAAAAAACATAACTTTTTCTTGTGAACATAGAGTATGTATACTAAAGGGTTTCGAATTTCCCTTTGAAAAAATAAAATATTCTTCTAGTATTTATATAATGAACTTTGAAATGAGTTTAGTAATCAACTGAAAAATATATAAAAAAAAGAGGTCTAAAAAAAAAAATTGAAAAAAAAAAGACTTTACCAGGTTTTTTCCGGGTCATCTGAGTTCCGGATTGACTCAGCAGGTGGGCCCTACTAGGTCATGGTGGAAGCAGGGCTCAACTTTAGTGGGTCATGCTCATAGCTCTGGGCCCACCGTTGCTGAGTCCTGTTGACAACAATACCCAGCAGAAATGGATTTTGTTCACTGCTTTTGGGCCTGCCAATGCTGGGTCCTAGTGGAGGCAGAACCCAACTTTAATGGGTCCTGTTTCAGCTGGGCCCATTGTTACTGGGCACCCAGATCCACTATCATTGGATCTTGGCAAAGAAACCCAGTAGCTAGGTATCCATCTGGGCCTAGCATTATTGAGTTATGCTTGACAAAAGAATCCAAAAACTGGGTATCCATCTGGACCTAGCGTTGTTGGGCAACATGGCTTAGCATCATTGGGTCGTGCTTGACAGAAGGACCCAACATCATTGGGTCATGCTAAGCAGAATGACCTAGAAGTTGGGTACTCATTTGGGCTTACTGCTACTGGGGCCTAGTTCACCCAGACCCACTATCATTGGGTCTAACAGCAGTGTCAGAACCAATAAACTTGAGTCTTTGCAGAATGACCTAACAACTGGGTATCCATCTAGGACCAGTGCTGCTAGACAGTAGGGCCCAACATTATTGGATCATGCTTGGCAAAAAGACCCAACATGTGTGTATCCATCTGGGCCCAATAGTGCTGGGCAACATGGACCAACATCATTGGGTCATGCTTGACAGAAAAACCCAACATCATTGAGTTATGCTTGACATAATGATCCAGCAGCTGGGTATCCATATGGGCCCGCATCATTGGGTCATGCTTGTCAAAAGAACCCAATAACGTTGGGTCCTGCAAGGCAATATGACCTAGCGTCATTGGGTCATGTTTGGCAAGACAACCCAGGAACGTTGGTCCAAAATAATATTATATTATAATATTTATGAATTTTTTTAAATGGATTTTATTGTTAAAAAAATTTATTTTATAATTCAAATATATAAAGTATATTATGTGAATAAAAAATTTATTTAAAGCTCCATCAACTTTAATATGACAAATATTAGAATGATAATTTTTCTGAATGCTTTTATTTTGAAAAAAAAATTCAAGAGGTAAAAAAAATAAAAATCTTAATTTGAAGTAAAGAAAAAAAATTTATTATTAAAAAATTCTCTTATATAATATAAATATATAAAGTATATTATATGAATAAAAAATTTATTTAGAGTTTCATCAACTTTAATATGACAATATTAGAATTATAATTTTTTTGAATGTTTTTATTTGAAAAAAAAATCAAGAGGAAAAAAAATAAAAATCTTAATTTGAAGTAAAGAAAAAAATTAATTATTATTATTATTATTATTATTAAAAGCATTTTTAGAAGGCAAAAACAAACATGCTTTAATAAAAAAATTTAACCAAATCTCAAATAAATTTTTTTTATCACTATCCAATTTTTGTATAATATATAAAAAATTCTCATCAATTTACATGTTTGTAATCGTATGAAAAAAAATAAAATAAAATTGTAGTCTTGATGGGAGCTAAACCCAATTTTAATGGATCTAACAAGACCCAATGCGATGGAATTCTAGCATAAGTAGGACTTAACACTATTAAACCCTGCTACGTTAACGAAGCAACCCTTAGACCCCATACGCGTATATATTTAAATCACATTAAGGTTGTTCAAGAGTAGAATTAAGTTTCTAATTTTATCAAAGATTCAGCTTAAATCTTCCATCTCAAATGTATGCATTTAAATCACTCGTTTATCTATTTGCCAACAAAATTGCTTGTATTTTTTTATAAAAAAAAATGAAATTTTTTTTGAAAACACAGAATTGGGTTATAAAAGTATCTTTTCGTTATTATCTACAAACAAATGATAAAAGGATAAGAGTTTTTTATACTTTTTACATGAGAGATGTGTCCTGTAGTATCTTCTACTCATTCATGTTCAGTAACCAAAATTTTTATCGAAATAAAAAATAGCAGAGAGAAGATAATTCGTAGACAGGGAGATTATTGAAGCAGAATAGCATGCTGTCATGTCATGGTTCACATTTCCAATGAGTTGTTAACTTCCATGGCAAATTTCATTTCGTTTTGATTTTGTGATTTGCAAAAATTAAAAAAAAACTCGGAGAGATAAAGTGTGCGGCCAGGACGTCACTAGTTGTCTCAAAGTTGTGCCCTAGCCTCTCAATTTCGTAAGTGATTATTGCTTTACCTTTTCAGTAATTTTGCTTCTACTTTAGAAACCCTAGAATTGGGGTGCAATGTTGAATTTTTTAAAATCATGCGTGGCTGAAGCGAAATTAGGGTTTGTTTGTTCGGGACAATCTTTTTGGTTCCGTGTTTTGATTAAATGTCTTCTCAGTTTTACATCTTTGTCTAGCATGGTTTTTCAGCACTCATGTTTGATGTTTCCATGGTGTTATGCATTGCTGTTGAGTTGCTCTAAATGCAAGTTCTTTTGTTCCTTTTTTCTATTTTGAAGCTGCTGTAAAATTGATCTAAAAGCATGTTCACTGAATTCTTTTTCTATTTTGGAGAAATTATTTTGAAGCTGCTGCATAAAATTCTTTTCCTGCATATTTTCTTGTATTCTGTACTTATTTACTGGGTCAGTTCATGGACACAAGCATGTTGATGTCATACTCTGCCTCCGAAGCTCATCGAGCTTGTGGAACAAAGGTGGAATATATAATATTAAGACATCTTAATTTGTTGTGATGAGATGTTGATGTTTGATAGCTTTTGTCACATTACCTTTCTGATATAGATGTCTTTCATTTTGCTTTTACAATCTCACTTTCTCTGCTGCTGCTGCTGCTGCTGCTGCGATATGGTCCCAGAAAAGAAAAAAAACTATGGCTTCTCTGTCTCCTTCCACAAACTTGTTCCAGCAATCGTTTACTCGGAAGCTGCAAACAAAGTCGAAAGTGACACCCAGTTGTGCATCCAGACCCGAAACCAAATCCAATTTCCCTTCCTTTTCCGCAAACAATAATGTTGCTATAGGTAGGAGCGAGAGAGGAGAGATGACGAGAAGGGAAATAGAGTGGGAAAAGCTGAAGAAGAAAGAAGAGAAAGAGAGAAAAGAAGAGGTTAACAGGAAAATTGCATCACAGAAGGCGATATCTGTGATTCTGCGAAGAGAGGCTACTAAAGCTGTAATTGAGAAGAAAAGAGGTCCTACTAATTCAAAGAAGTTGCTTCCGCAAACTGTCCTTGAAGCTCTTCATGAAAGAATCACCGCATTGCGCTGGGCTTCTGCTCTCGAGGTTGGTGGGTCTATCCTTTCAGTTTATTTATTTATTTTGTGGTCTTCTGCCTTTGTTTATTTATTGAGATTTTTTTGTTCTTGGGAGGTCCATTGAGTCTTAGGCTAGATGTAGCCCCCCCTAATAAACTGTAGTCACTGAGGCTGGAACCTGCTTCACTCAACGAAATTTTACTGGGTACACAACCGCTAGGCCATGTTGGTTTGTGTCATAGAGAATTTTATTGAGCTTGTATGTTTCATGGAATTTATTACATTGCCATCCAAACTGTATTTTTTATCCTCCATTGCCCTTCTTGTATAAAATATGTGTGCTTGGGCATGGAACTATTTTCAAAGTGATTTGTCCAGTTGACCATATTTGCTCTTAGTATTTGAACTACAATCACAGTAAAGTAGAGGACTTGATGATTATGGTCAGGTTTTTGAACTACTTCGAGAGCAGCTGTGGTACAGGCCTTATGCTGGTATGTATGTCAAACTCATCGTCATGCTCGGAAAGTGTAAACAACCAGACAAGGCCCACCAACTATTTCAAGCTATGATTGATGAAGGCTGTGCTGTGACTCATGAATCCTACACGGCTCTTTTGTCTGCCTATGGAAGAAGTGGTCTCTTTGACAAAGCATTCTCTATTATGGAGGAAATGAAAAACACTCCTGATTGCCGACCTGATGTCCACACTTATTCAATCCTCATAAAATCATGCCTCCAAGTTTTTGCCTTTGACAAAGTGCAGGTGCTGCTTTCTGACATGGAATCTTTGGGAATCAGACCCAACACAGTCACGTACAATACTCTCATCGATGCCTATGGCAAAGCAAAAATGTAACTCAGCTACCCTGTTTGGTACCTTTAAGTTTTTTTATGCTCCATCTGGTTGCCAAGAATGCAATTGGAAAAGAGTATTGATTTTAACTTCCCGTGAGCTAGTCCCCTGAAAGCATCAAAGCAAAGTGCAGGGAAAAAATATTGCCTCACCTTTTGAGGATATTTCAGTTCCTTTAGATGGGAGGAGAAAGGCAGTCACTGTGCACCTGATAATTGAATGGTTGTTACCCATTGTCTCCAGCTCTCTATTGCACCCTCTTTCGCAATTCTGTCTTCAACACTTCCTTTGCTGCCATTTTTCGCAGGTTTTGTTTATCTTTCATGCATTTGTCACCTAATCCATATGGGAAGCAATTGGTTTTGGTGTTTTGGGCAACCAGATGGAGCGTGATATTACTACTCCATTGTGGAGATGCAACTCATTATTTCTACTTTCTAAAAGGTTTGCAGAGATGGAAGCAACACTAATGGAGATGTTGAGTCAGCAGGATTGTGAGCCTGATGTTTGGACCATGAACTCAACAATCAGAGCCTTCGGTGGCAGCGGACAAATGGAAATGATGGAGAATTGTTATGAGAAGTTTCAGAGTGCTGGGATTGAACCCAATATTAAGACATTCAACATTCTCTTGGATTCCTATGGAAAAGCTGGAAACTACCAGAAAATGAGTGCAGTCATGGAATACATGCAAAGATACCACTACTCGTGGACCATTGTTACCTACAATGTGGTGATAGATGCATTTGGACGAGCAGGGGATTTAAAACAGATGGAGTATTTGTTTAGGCTAATGCGGTCAGAGAGGATCAAGCCAAGTTGTGTTACACTTTGCTCTCTAGTGCGAGCTTATCGGGAAGCTGGGAAACCTGAGAAAATCGGGAGTGTTCTTCGTTTCATTGAGAATTCAGATGTAACTTTGGATACTGTGTTTTTTAATTGTTTAGTGGATGCATATGGTAGGCTGGAATGCTTCGCGGAGATGAAAGAAGTGCTTGAGTTGATGGAGGAGAAAGGTTGTAAGCCTGATAAAGTTACATATAGAACAATGATTAAAGCTTATTCCATTAAGGGGATGACTAGCCACGCAAAGAAGCTTCGAAACCTTCTTGGATCAGTTGAGGTGACTCGGTCTCCGAAGAAGAAACCTGATTTTTGATGGGAATTGCACTCTTTGTATCCTATATTCATGTTCATAATCTGTTCGCACGTGATACCATTTTTGTGTGTGCATCTGCAGTTTCTGCTCAACTAAAAAATAAACAAAAATAGTTCCATTATTAAGCATTTTGTCTGTAATGTACACTGATTTTAAAGAAAGCAAGGGAAGGGAAAGATTCTGAAGTTAACGTAGACTGCTTGAGTTATATGCAGTCTCAGAAGTTGATACTTAACTATTAAATTGCTGTGAGATAGACAACAGAGGAGAGGACGTACAAGAGTTTTCTGTGAGAGAACTTGAGATTGTGCTTGTCTGAGTTCCTAAATGTATTTTTAAACACAAGAGAAGACAAGTTGAGAAGACATTCTCACAAGAATCTAAGAGGATCTCTGCACTGGTTGGCAGGTTTATTGGAAGTCGATGAAAATCAACACGAACCCTAACTTTTTATAGAACTTGTTTGTGTTGAATCGTAGATAATCATGAGCCCGAAATGCATGTTGTTCTTATGATTCAGATTATAAAATTCTAATAATTTTATAAAAACAATTTGAAAAAAAATTATAAATTTCTATCTCTAACAAATTTAATATTAGGGAATGTAATTGAAGTTGAGAAATCGATTAATAAAAAACATAAAAAAATGACTCTGGTCTTGACTCAAGTCAATTTGAGTTGACTCATCAAACTTATGGTCTGAGTAATGAAATAAGAATAAATTTATAAAAAATAAATAAATCATGAAGTTTAATTTCTAATTAATATAGTATTGAAGGATAAAATTGAGAAGAAAAAGTTAATTAGAATAAGGGGAAAAAATCGAGGCAATCGAGTTAATCGCCAAACCCGAGATCCAAGTCATTGATTGAAATAACCTTATAAAAAAAATTAAAAAAAAAATTGAAACTCAATCCTAATAAAATTTTAATGTTGAATGATGAAATTGAACTGAAAAATTAATTAAAAAGGAACAAAAAAAGGCTTAAGTTAACTCGGGTTGACCGTTAAACTCGTGACTTGAGTTATGAGACACAAATAACTTAAAAAATAAATCTAAAAAAATAAAATTTGAAAGTCTAATTTTCAATTAACCCAATATTAAAGAATTAAATTGAAAAAAAGTCAATTAGAAAAATGAAAAAAAACTCAAGTCAACCGAGTAAACCCGTTAAACCCACAGTCCGAGTCATTAGACTAAGATAATTTCATAAAAAGTAAATTGAAAAAAATATGAAGTTCAATCTCCAATAAATCTAGTTGAATGATAAAATTGAAACTTAAAAATAGATTAAAAAAAAGACACAAAAAAACAAATCAAGTAAACTCAAGTTAATCCATCAAATTCGTGACTCGAGTTACGAGACATGAATAAAGTCATATAAAACAAATTAAAATAAATCACAAAACCTAATTTCTAATCAATCAAATGTTAAAATATAAAATTAAAAAAAATCAATTTTAAAAAATAAGAAAAAAATTTGAATCAACTCGTTAAATCAATTATTTAGATCATGAAACTGAAATAACCATATAAAAACAGATTAAAAATAATTATAAAATTTAATTCTTAATAAATCTAATATTAAAGATGAAATTAAAATTAAAAAAAGGATTTTAATATCTTGTAAAGAGTTTTTTTATTATTTAATAACTGAACTCATTACACGATGTTTGAGAATGTGGTTGAAGTTATTTTTTAAAGTGTTTTTCACTTAAAAATATATTGAAATAATATTTTTTTATTTTTAAAAAATAATTTTTAGAAAAATATTAAAAAATATTAATTTAAAATTAAAAATTAAAAAAATAAAAAACAATTTTTAATTTTAAAAAAAAACAATTTTGAAATGTAAAACTACGTGAGAGGGAGAGGTTTCGCATGGTACCCCCTTCGATTTCGAAAAGATAAAACAAGCTCACACATGAATACGAGGGAAAAAATAAAAAATTAAAACGATAAAAAAACAACAGAGAGAACAGATTTATAGACAGAGAGATTCTTGAAGCAGAATCGCTCGCTCTCATCGCTAACATTTCCAACGAGTTGTTATCTTTTAGGGCAAATCTCATTTCCTTTTTGTGATTCCCAAAAAAAAGATAAAACCCTTGGAGAGAGAAAGTGTGCAATTAGGTCGTCACTAATTGCCTCAAAGCCCTTCCCTAGCTTATTAATTTCGTAATTCAGGTGATTATTGCTTTACCTTTTGAGTTATTCTGCTTCTACTCTGGAAACCTAGAAGTGGGGTGCAATGTTGAGTTTTTGAAAATTATGCGTGATTGAAGCGAAATTAGGGTTTGTTTGTTTGGGGCAATTCTTTTTTGGTCTGCATTTTGATTAAATGTTTAAGGATTTATCAAGGTAAGTCATGTTTGTATGCGTAAGCATGGGGAATTAATGCAGTAACGTGGTTTGGTCGAGTCTTTTATTGGTAAGCTAGTGTTTTTAAGGTTTTTGAGAAGCTGCTTGTGTGCGAATTTGAAACAACGTTGGCGCTAATGTATTTCCCCACTTCTGCCTCTGCTGCTTGTCTGCGTCGACGTGAATGTAGTGGAGAGTCTGTTTGTTTGGTTGTTATGTGATCATTAATTAGGTTGTTCTCCACACTTATGTTTCGTTGTGGATTTAGAAACCTAACCTGTTTGAACCAGATTGCTTGCCTTATGGTGCTTGATGCATGTTTGCTTGTGCAAGTATGGTGAGGCTATGTGATGCTTCTAAAGGAGAATAGCATAGTAGCTTTGCTGTATAGTTGGGTTGTTTAAAAACGATGTCTTAGGGTTTATGGGTTGAATGAGAATGTCTTTAAGCTTCAGGATTTGTGTCAGAACAGAGAAAAAATGTATAATAGTGACAGAATTTTATATGAGAATAAGAGCATTTGTTGAACTTTGATGTATCCACGCTTTATTTCTCGTGTTTTTAAGTGGAGGGGAGATTGTTTTAAAAAAATTGAATTTTATGTTATGGATTACTACCATAACCTTTTGGCATTCATTAAATATCTGTTTTGGACAACAAGGGGGCTAGGTAGCATATTTTTCAGCACTCATACTTCCATGGTGTGATGCATTGCTGTAAAGTTGCTCTAAATGCTAGTTCTTTTGTTCCCTTTTTTCTATTGTGAAGCTGCTGTAAAATTGCTCTAAATGCATGGTCACTGAATTCTTTTTCTATTTTAAAGAAATGATTTTGAAGCTGCTGTATAAATTTCCGTTCCTGCATATTTTCTTGTACGCAGTACTTATTTACTGGGTCAGTTCATGGACACAAGCATGTTGATGTCATACTGCCTCTGAAGCTCATCGAGCTTGTGGAATATATAATATTAAGACATCTTAATTTGTTGTGATGAGATGTTGATGTTTGATAGCTTTTGTCACATTACCTTTCTGATATGGATGTCTCTCATTCTGCTTTTACAATCTCGCTTTCTCTGCTGTTGTTGCTGTAATATGGTCCCAGAAAAGAAAAAAACTATGGCTTCTATCTCCCCTTCCACAAACTTGTTCCCGCAATCGTTTAATTGGAAGCTGCAAACAAAGTCGAAAGTGACACCCAGTTGTGCATCCAGACCCGAAACAAATATATGAAAATAATATTTTGTTAATTTATTTTTAATATCAACAAATTAAAATCAAAACAATCTAAAATTCTATAAAAACAATAATTTTTAAAAAAAATTAAAAATTTTAAAAATCATTTCCTGCGTTCTTGGTTTACATATTGTACCCTCACAAGTCACTAGAGCGAACTCTTTTGCAGACTTCAATCAATGGCTTCACAAGATCACCATACCCACGACCACCACCATCATGACCATGATCACCACCACCATCAGCATGACCATACCCATGATGAGTAAGATTCTTATCTCCAATTCATTCCATTCATTCTTGTTGGTTTGAAATATATATTTATAGAAGTGTGATTCTTGATAATGGAGCAGGAAAACATCATCAAGGGTAGGCCCAGATGGGAGGGTGTACCATAGCCATGATGGACTAGCACCACATTCACATGAGCCCATATACTCTCCTGGCTTCTTTAGCAGGAGAGCACAACCAATCCTCACAAGGGATTTCAATGAAAGAGCTTTCACTGTTGGTATTGGTGGCCCTGTTGGTACTGGGTATCTCTCTATTTTCCCTTCTAATTCTTTTTACACTTAATTCTAGGTGTTAATCGCTGATTGAATGTTATGTTTTGTTCTGGTCAGGAAAACAGCTTTGATGCTGTCTTTATGTAAATTGTTGCGGGACAAGTACAGTCTTGCTGCTGTGAGTGATAATCTAAGATGGGATTCTGAGATTTTTTTTTGCTAATTGTTCTTGAGATTTATTTTTTTGTTGAATTTTATTTTGAAGTTATTGATTATTGTGAATGTCAAACTTGTTAAACGTAAACGTTCCAGCTTAATGAACCCAGTTTTATCTCAAGCAGCAAATTAGCAGCTGCAGCCCAGCCCTGAAAGGAGTTCATTGTTCTTTTGTTTATGGATCTTTGTAAACATTAATTCGTAAATAGCTATTAATCTTTGTAAATGATCCTCATACTTGTGCCTCAAAGTTGCTAGACTAAGAGTTTTTTGCCTAAAATTTCAGAAGAAAATAACACAAGCTCAACTAAGAGCTTTTCACCTAAAATTTTCAGATGAGGCATAATTTGTGTTCTCTTCTATCGTCAATCGTTTTAAATGCATGGTCATGTAGATTGAGAGATTGATTAAGTGCTGGAGAGCTATATGGTTATTTTAGGTAACAAATGACATATTCACGAAAGAGGATGGTGAGTTCTTGATTAAGCATGGAGCACTTCCTGAGGAGAGGATCCGTGCTGTTGAAACTGGAGGCTGCCCACATGCTGCAATTCGTGAAGATATCAGCATTAACCTTGGCCCTCTCGAGGAGCTTTCTAACTTGTTCAAAGCAGACCTTCTTCTTTGTGAATCTGGTGGAGGTAACTCAATACTGAATACCACCATACATATTTAAGTGGCTGTAAACTGACATTAAATTGATGATCGCTGAACATCAAAGTTAATTTTATTGTATATTACTCCAGGCAAGTTGTTTTTATTCAAGTAAGGATATCAGAAGTTAGATAGTGATGAAGAATTTTGGCAGTTCTATTTCTAACATGTTGACAGATGAGTTTTAGTAAGAAGAGTACTGCTGCCTTACAAATTTATTTGTATACACTTATGTATCGATTAGCAAAGGAAATCATCTAGTTGAACTTGTATGGTGCAGATAATTTGGCTGCCAACTTCAGCAGGGAACTGGCTGACTATATCATCTATATAATAGATGTATCTGGCGGTGATAAAATTCCTCGGAAAGGTGGCCCAGGCATCACCCAAGCTGATCTCCTTGTATGTTTTCTCATTCTCATAGCTGCTTCTTCTGTTCACAATCTCTCAGACTCAATCTTGTTGGCCAAGTATAGAAATGTAAAATTACCAGGAAGTCCTAATTAATTGTGTACAATCCTAGGTTATCAACAAGACTGACCTTGCACCAGCAGTTGGAGCTGACTTAGTTGTCATGGAGCATGATGCACTTAGAATGCGGGATGGAGGGCCATTTGTTTTTGCTCAGGTTAGTTTAGCACTCTGTTTCTCATGTTTGATTGCATTTGTTTGTGGCAAGCTTGCGACAATCTTGTAATTTGTTGTCTAAAGATTTGGAAGATACAACATAGAATAGGAGATCAATTTTAAGAAAAGAAAAGATATGAATTAGGAGATCAATCCTAAGAAAAGAAAAGAAATGAAACAATACAAATTGATAGAATCTTAAGAACACGCTAAATTTCACCAACCCAGTTTGTGGTTGAAGTGCCAGACCACACTGCTTGTGATACGGGTTCTTTCTAAATAGAAGCAGGGAGGCATTGTTGTATGCTTGTGATGTTGTAGTACAGGAAAGAATGCAATAGAGAGAGTTGGAGATGGTGTAAACAGTGTTGACAGCTGAGAACGTTGTGGCAGGGGTCAACTTGAGCAATCGAGGGTACTAACACCAAGTCTCTCCAATGCTGAGGGATTGCATGTGCTACCATCTGATTGGGGCATTCTCTAGAGTATTCATGGAGCATCCCAGAAGGAATTAGGGTTTCCACCCTATACAATGCTCAAGTCTTCACCCTTCACCATGTTATCCTGTTATCCCCTGTCCAGATTGTCCGCTCCTCCTCCCATGCCTTTCTCTGTTGATTCCTACAATGCAGCATCACTAGCACATAACACTGCCTCACCGCTTCTACTCATAAAGAATGACATCTGCACAGTCAAAAGAGGGTCTATAATGGTGCCTTTTTGGGTTTTTAAGTCTAGTCTACACACTCATGCGCACACACAACATAATAGGCGAATCACAATTGCCGTATAACATGTGGGCTTACAAGAAATGTTATGCAGATTTATGCACAATGAATTGATCTATTTTACGGTTTGTTTGGAAATATACACAATCCGTATATTTCCATCCTGGTGTACAGCTAGACATTCCACTTCCGATTGGTCATGGCATGTTTAGTGAAACAAGTAGCTCTGCCTCAATAAGATATTCTTTCCTTTCTTCTGCTGTTGCTTATGGAATCCAGGCTTTTTCCTCTTATGATGGTTATTTCACAGTTCTCTCTTCCGAATTTGGCTTATGTTTAGGCTATCCTTTAGTTACAGAGACCCTGCCCTATCCAGCTATTCAATGCTTGTGGACTTGTCATCTTCTCATATTTTTGGTTCTTGAACGATTTAATTCTTTGGTCTGCCAGGCTGTGAGCTGCTCTGTATACAGTGAGACAACCTATGTCTATAACCTCTCTCTTAAAGTTGCGCTTATTTCCTTTGCTGTTCATAATGTACCTGCAGGTGAAGCATGGACTTGGCATAGAGGAAATTGTGAACCACATTTTACAAGGTTGGGAAGTAGCTACTGGGAAAAAACGCCATTAACCTGGTATCCGAAGGTTGACTTGGCATGTCTCTGTCTCAATCTGGTTTCAGCTACTTAATTTGGTGCTTTCTTGAGTCTTTATTAGAAGTAAAGGTGATAATATAGGTATTGCATGTTTAGTTGAAGCGAGTTGAGAGCTTGAAATAAATGTATCAGATTGCAATAATTGATTACTTTATGTTTCGATCACAACCAGCAGCCTTGCACTATTGCATCAATACAACTATCAGAGCATGGTGCCATGCAACATGACATTTTATATCGCCGTTCATTATTGTTCAGAGCTACTATTGGTCTTACATGTTTTATATATTTTCAAATTGTCCCGGTAATTAGGGCATCAAATATTTTAAATTGGAGAGTTAAATTGAATTTTAAATTGGAGAGTTAAATTGAAAAGAAAAAAACTTTAAATTAAAAAGAAATAAAACAATACGGAAACTTTGATGGAAGGATATTAAACTTTATTATTTTAATATATATTGATTTTTTTTTAATTCTTCCATGTAAGATATTAAAACCTTAAATATGTTTTTGAGTTTTTTCGAGTTAGTGCGCGACCCAATTTCTTTCTCGAGCTGGGATTAACAGTTAAAAAAAACACAAAAATCAAAAAGTTACATCAAAGGTTTATTAATGACATTATCAGTAGCTTAACAACTAGTGCAACAACAGAAGCAATTATTAAGGTTAATTTTAACATGTGATTATTCCATGTAATTACAAGTTAGTTAAAAATGTTAGTTAGAAGTTAATTGTTAGATGGTCAAGAAGTTAGTTAGCATAGCATGCAAAAATAAATTTGGTAATGTGTAATACATGGAGAATAGGCAATAAAAAGTACTCTTTTACTTCTCCCTCATTTTCTTTTCTTCTTTTAATTCTCTCTTCAATTCTTAAGTTCTTAGCTTTGTTAGGGTGTGAAGCCTTAACACAAGACTCAGTTCTTATGGTCTCAAATCTTTTTCTCTCAATAATGCAATCTCATGATACAAAGAAATTAAAATCATTTTACTCCATTGCATTCATTAACATGGTCTACATCGTTGTCATCTCTATGTCAATCATGCCTACCATAGTTATAATACCCATCTAGGTTACAGGTTAGAAGTGATTGCTTCAAAATCTTTTTTTTTTTAATTAATTAAAATAATTTTATTTTAATTTTATTTTTTTAAAAAAATAAACTCCACTAATTGAAAATTAAATCAAGTTAAGTTAACTCGGATTTTTAACTAGATTAATTGATTTTATATTTTTTCAACTTGAATTAGTTCAAATTTCAAGTTGGTCGGGTCTTGAAAACTCACAAGGCAATATAAGTCTTGTTACAGTAATGCCTACCATTAGATTGCTTAGATTTTCACAATGCATTCACTTTTTGGTTGAGTTTCGATGGAGGTGCTCAAGTCTCTATCTTTATAAAGTCTGGTTTTTTTGTGTTGTTTCAATTTCAATTTCAATTTCAATTTGCTTTATTTTAATTAGATTCCATATTTTTTAAATATGTTTTTTTTTTCTCAATTTTTTCACTATCCTCCTTTTCCATTAAGAATGATAAGAAGACAAGCATATATGAATTTCAATTTCATTTTCAAAGTTATAAAATATTTCAATATCATTTAAAAAGTATAAGATAAATAGCAATTGACAAAAGTTAAAATAAAAAATACAATAAATACAACATCTTTTAGTAAAGCATTAGGTAATTGTCCGCGCTACGCTGTGAGTCAGATCAAAATTTTGTTAAATGTAAAAAAAATTATTCAAATGTTGCTAACATGTATTTTAGCAGAAAAAAATAAATTATGTGGAAATTGACATGATATGACATGGTTGACTTTGTAGGTCCAAAGAAAACCCAAATGACTGATAAAAATATATTTTGGCTAAAGAAACTCAAGACGATATCTTTTTTAAAATATTGAGATGATAACATATTGGATCAACTATGATTTACTTGGATCAACTCGGATTTACTCGGATCAACTCAGATTAACCTGTTAAATTTACAATTCAGGTCATAAGACCCTGATAACCTTATTAAAAACAAACAGAAAAAAATATTAAGCTAAATTCTCAATTAACTCGGTATTGAAGGATGAAATTGAAAAAAAAATTCAGTTAGAAAATAAATCGAGTCAACCCGAGTTAATCTATCAAACCTGAGTCATGAGACTGAAATAACCGCATAGAAAGCAAACCGAAATAAATTATGAAGCCTGATTCCCAAATAATTCAATATTAAATGATGAAATTAAAAAAAAAACTAAATTAAAAACAGGATAAAAAAAATCCCGAGGCAACTGGGTTAACTCGTAACCCGGGTCATGAGACCATGATAACCCCATAAAAAGTAAAACGTAAATTAATCATGAAGCACAATTCTCTATCAATCCAATATTAAAAGATTAAATTGAAAAAAATATATTAAGAAAAATATAAAAAATATATCATGGGTTAACTTAGGTTAAACTTGTCAAACTTGAATAATGATACTAGGATAACTTAATAGAAAGAAAATAAATAAAAATTATAAAGTCCAATTCTCAATCTACCCAATGTTGAAGGATGAAATTGAAAAGAAAATATTCAATTAAAAAGGACAAAAAAAAAACCCAAGCCAACCCGACTACCCCGCAAAGCTCGACACTCTGGTCATGAAACCTTAATAACTCCATCTAAAGAAGAAAAAATATGAATCCAAATTCACAATAAACTCAATACTGAATGATGAATTTGAGAAATAAATCAATTAAAAAAAAGAGCAAAAAAAATGACCCGAGTTAATTGGGTTAACCTACCAAATACAGATCATAAGACTATGATAATTTTATAGAAAATAAATCAAAATAAATTATGAAATTTAATACACATTAAACCCAATTTTGAAGAATGAAATTATATAAAAACACTTGAGGACCAAATTATAAAAGGCATTGGCATTTCATTGTTCATTGCTATAGTGAAATGTTAAGGCCTTTTAATATATCATTAAATTTTAAAGGATTAGTTTCTTAAGAAATCTTCAATTTCTACTGATAAATCAAAAGTTATCAAGCCTAAACTCTCATTGAAAGCCTAAAATTCAAGGTTTCAGGCAATGTATCCGAACCCAACTCTCAAGGGCTTAACTCAAGGGAAAAGCCCACCCCTCATGGGCTCGACCTGGGAAAATAGCCCAGCTTTCATGGACTCATTACATTTTTTTTTTATTATACCATCCCTATCATCTTTAGGTGTACACACAAACATTATTCATAAACTATTTGGATTTTCTTAGACATCATTACTTGCATACTTTAATTCACACTTAACAACAATTTTTTTAATACTATAATAAAATAAAAAATAATGTTCATATGAATTTAACTTTGTCCCTTAATTTTTTTTTGGCCATCACAATTTTTACTCCCTCTCTTAGATTAGATTCTCAAGCTACCACGCTCCTTTCTTTCTTCAATATTATCATTGAAAAGCATTTTGGATGTATTTACAAAATTCTACCATCCTTAGTTCTCACTTAACAGTAACAACTTCATTTTTCCCTTTATAAATTCTATTATTAAATAAAAAATAATATTCAAAGAACTTAACGTTGTTCCTTGATTTTGTTTTTTCTATCATCATTCTTATCCATCTCTCTTGATTCTCTTGTTATCATGCTCATTTCTATCTTTGATGTTGTCATTAGAAAGAAATCTCGATATCCTTAGTGTTTGAACTTAACGTTGTGCCGGCTGCTGAATTATTTGAACAAGTTCACGTAAGCAAGGGATCCTCTTTGTTTCATCAACTCCCCGGTGGCATGTCTGCTTGTCAAGCTTTTGCCCTCTTTGGTTGTGGATCACCTCATTTTAAATGGAAAAAAAGGAAAAGAATTAAGGAGTGATGAATATAAAGGTTGTCATTCTTCTCCTTCTTTTTTGATATATTTATAGTTATAAAACCTGGATCGGATCATGAATTGAGTGAGTTAATCTAAAACGATATTGTTTTGAAGTTTTTTTAAAGCTTAAAACGATATAGCTTTGAAAAAATATTTAAAAGTTGAACCAAATCTTACCCAAGTTTTGATTTGACTGTAAATTGATATGTTAGGTTAATCGGATCAATTCTCAACTTAATTTAATATAAGACTTGATTTAAATCAGATTCGAGGTTATTGAATTATTGAGTTGGACTACAAGGTCGAACCATATTTAATAACTCTTATATGTATTACCTAACTCACGCGTCACTTTAATTGGGTTATTTTTTCTCTCTAGCATACATATAGCATTTCCCCTTACTAAACATATGTAGATTTTTGTTAGAACATGAAGTATTATATTAGGAAAAGGATTAATAAAATCTTTAATTTTGATTAAAAAAATCTAGATGCCATCTCATTCAGGGTAATTTCAATCTGTAATGTTGATGATCATTCAAATTCTTGCTATTTGTTGTGATTTTTTTTTTCTAATTTCAATGTTTTTATTTGTTGAAAGCTAGCATAAAAAGAGAAAATAATAGTTAAAGTATGAAAATTTGATAAGAAAAGAAAGTAGAAAAGGCATCAATGCCTTGCTACGGAAGTTTAACAAGCACAGCAAATTAATAACAAATACAAAACCACATGGATTATTAAATTAATTATCATAAAATAAAGATTAATTAAATTATTTTCATAAATTATAAAAACTAATTTATGATTAATCGATAAATTTATTTGTGATAATTTCTTCCGATGCACGAGGTGTCAAAAGGTTCATGCCTAGCTGTGATGACAGGAAATTATTATCTTTCGCCCTCTATCATTGCACCAAAAGCAAGAAGAAAATAAAAAATACTATAATTTGAGCAGACAGTTTTTCCCCCTCAAATGGCAAAAGTGCCAAATACATGATTTCCTTTTTTTTTTTTTTAACCTGGGGTGTCCGGGTCAGCTTACGCGCACTACAACTAATCCCCGGATCCACTGAATACCCTGCAAGCCCAATAGGCATGTAAGATACCGCGGGAGTGACAGGCGTGCACGCTATAGCTCAAACCCAGGTGACAGAGGCAACCTTGCCTCTGCCGCTGGGCTACACTTTGCAAAGTTGAGAGTTTATGATTGGTTGAAAATTATATATATAGTGTATGTGCGTAAGATGTCGTGTGATTTAATGGTATCATGGGAGTGTATGGTATTGTAGTGTAGATTGATTTTTAAAAATATTTTTCAATTAAAATTTTTATTAAAATAATGTTTTTTTTATTTTTTTTAAATTTTTTGACACATTAAAACCATCCAAAAAATCAATTTGATGCTTTTTTTAATAGTTTTAAACTCGGCCCGGTTCAAGGCCCGGGTTCCGGGTTTTGACTGGGTCATCGGGTTGCTTGGGTCAATTTTTTTTAATCAAAACGACGTCGTTTTAGTAAAAAAAAAAAACAAAAGTCAACGAGTTGCAACCGAATTTTTAACCGGATCACCCCAGGTCATCTAGGTCCCTGGATCAACCCGCCGGGTCACCTCTGAGTTTTTCCTATCCTTATTTTTTCTTAAACCTGACCCGGTTTCAGTCCCGGATCGGCTAGGTCTCGGGTCGACCTGCCAGGTCGAAACAGGTTTCAAAACTATGCTTTTTTTAGATTAAAAACATTTTGAAAGGTAAGTTGTAATGTAAAAACAAACACTCACTAAATCATTAAAAAACCAACACCATATAATATGAACAAACCATGATGTCCCTCATAATGTCCATGTTTTTTTTATTTAATTATAAGGTACTAGATATAATTGTCAGACTTGATTTAAGGTATGAATGATCGATTTACTCATAGGTTATCAGATTAATTTGAATTAATTATTTTTTTTTAAATAATATATTTTTTTAATTTTTTTTTGGAGTTGACCCAAACAAATCTCACTATATTTATCAAAGTAAACCATATTATTATAGTTTGTTAAAATCTATATATCTGGATCAATCCGCTAGATTCAATAATTATAATGATAAATCAACAAAATAATGATATAATTCAATGATACCATTATTTAACATCTATTTAAAGTTAATTGATAAATATGACCCTTTAAGATAATTTATTTTCGATAATATAATTTTATTACTTAACATTATGCCAAAAAATTATATCCAAGGATAGACATATTAGTTAAAAACTTATTTTTTATAATTTTTTTAAATCCAGTTTTAAATTGATATTTTTAAAAAATCTTTTTTAAAATATATCGAGTCCATAAAAAATTATAAATTTGCTCGAATTAAAAAGTTGAAACAATTATATAAAAGCCCAACAATGAAAACGAAAAAGCCCATGTTGTCGTCTTCTTCTTCATGTGACGTAAAACCGAAGCCCAGTACTACGCGCAGAGGGAGAGAGGGAGAGGTCTCGCATAGTACCCCCTTCGATTTCGAAAAGAAAAAAACAAGCACACACATAAATACGAAGAAAAAAATAAAAAATTAAACCGAGAAAAAAACAGCAGAGAGAACAGATTTATAGACAGAGAGATTCTTGAAGCAGAATCGCTCGCTCTCATGGCTAACATTTCCAACGAGTTGTTATCTTTTAGGGCAAATTTCATTTCCTTTTTGTGATTTCCAAAAAAAAAAAAACCCTAGGAGAGAGAGTGTGCAATTAGGTCGTCACTAATTGTCTCAAAGCCGTGTCCTAGCTTATTAATTTCGTAATTCAGGTGATTATTACTTTCCCTTTTGAGTTATTCTGCTTCTACTCTGGAAACCCTAGAAGTGGGGTGCAATGTTGAGTTTTTGAAAATTATGCGTGATTGAAGCGAAATTAGGGTTTGTTTGTTTGGGGCAATTCTTTTTTGGTCTGCATTTTGATTAAATGCTTAAAGATTTATCAAGGTAAGTCATGTTTGTATGCGTAAGCATGGGGAATTAATGCGGTAACGTGGTTTGGTCGAGTCTTTTATTGGTAAGCTAGTGTTTTTAAGGTTTTTGAGAAGCTGCTTGTGTGCGAATTTGAAACAACGTTGGCGCTAATGTATTTCCCCACTTCTGCCTCTGCTGCTTGTCTGCGTCGACGTGAATATTGTGGAAAGTCTGTTTGTTTGGTTGTTATGTGATCATTAATTAGGTTGTTCTCCACACTTATGTTTCGTTGTGGATTTAGAAACCTAACCTGTTTGAACCAGATTGCTTGCCTTATGGTGCTTGATGCATGTTTGCTTGTGCAAGTATGGTGAGGCTATGTGATGCTTCTAAAGGAGAATAGCATAGTAGCTCTGCTGTATAGCTGGGTTGTTTAAAAACGATGTCTTAGGGTTTATGGGTTGAATGAGAATGTCTTTAAGCTTCAGGATTTGTGTCAGAACAGAGAAAAAATGTACAATAGTGAAGAATTTATATGAGAATAAGAGCATTTGTTGAAATTTGATGTATCCACACTCTATTTCTCGTGTCTTTAAGTGGAAGGGAGATTGTTTAAAAAAATCGAATTTTATGTTATGGATTTTCCACCATAACCTTTTGAGCTCTCTTTTATACTGGCGTTGGCATTCATTAAATATCTGTTTTGGACACCAAGGGGGCTAGGTAGCATATTTTTTCAGCACTCATGCTTCCATGGCATGAGGCTTTGCTGTAAAGTTGCTCTAAATGCATGTTCTTTTGTTCCTTTTTCTATTTTGAAGTTGCTGTAAAATTGCTCTAAATGCAGGTTCACTCATTTCTTTTTCTATTTTGGAGGAATTATTTTGAAGCTGCTGCATAAATTTAATTTCCTGCATATCCAATACTTGTTTGCTGGGTCAGTTCATGGACACAAGGATGTTAATGTCATAATGTCTCCGTAGCTCATCTTGCTTGCGGAGCAAAGGTGGAACATATAGTATTAAGACATCTTAATTTTTCGTGATGAGATGTTGATGTTTGATAGCTTTTTTGTGATTACATTACCTTTCTGATATAGATGTCTTCATCTGATGCATTTACATATTGCTTTCGCTACCTGTCATTGCACCTTGATTGCTAGGCCATAGCAAGTGTTCTAGATCAGTTAATTTTTAATACATTCAGGCAAACTCCCAATTCTTCAATTGTTTGGACTTGAAAGGACTGATACAAATGATCTATCCATCATGCATTTGCTGAAGGGAAAGCTCTTTTTCATTCTTGGAAGCTCTTTACTTCATTCTAATGTCTTTGTTATGTCTAATTGTAGAATTTGACAGTTTGTTAAATTGATGGGAGGAGGGAAAGGCTTCTAGCCACCAAAGTAGGAATGCATGGATGTGGTTCAGGATATGCTCTCCTAGTAAATGCTGAGGTTGATTCCATGGGTGGGGTTGTTGATGGTGGAGTTGGTATTGCTACCAAAACCTCTCCGCGGCGAGCAGCAATTGAGAAGGCCCAGGTGGAACTTAGGTAACGCTTACATTTTTTTTCGAGTTTTACCCTCAGTGTAATTTCTGCATTTCCTTTCTGCATGAGAAAAATGGCATTATTGTCTTGATAATGACAACTACAATTTGATGTTAACAGACAAGAGTATGATGTTCGTGAGGAACGGAGAAGGGAGCTAGAATTTCTTGAGAAAGTATGGCAATTTGAGCCTTTAAATGCAATTTTGAACCCTTTTATGTTTTTACTTCCCTTTAAATTCTTCCTTACTTGCAGGGCGGCAATCCTTTGGATTTTAAATTTGTAAATGCAACTTCGGTCAGTGTCCAGTCTACTTCACTCACAGATCATCACGTTGAACAGTTTGTTACTAGGTATGTTATTTTTGCCGTGTTTGACTAACTTATAGCTTGCTAGTTGGCTAATGCTCCTCCTGCTTCCATTTTCCCTTCTCCTCATTGTATTACAGTGAAGCAAAAGGCAGTTTTCCACTGACTGCATCACCTCATGGGGATTCTGTAGAAAGTAGTGGCAGACCAGGGGCTACTCCAGTTTGTGAGCCCAATAGTGCTGACAATTTTGATGGTGAAAATGAGTTACTTGAAGTTGAAAGGAAAACGTAAACATCCTAGTAGGAGGAATAATGTCACTCAATCAGAGCAGTCTTCACAGATGGATGGAATTCACAATGCCAAGGAATCAGAAGATTCTGCTATTTTTCGGCCATATGCTCGAAGGAATAGGTCCAGACCAAATCGTGACGGCGCACGATCAAGTTCAACTGATATTGTTCAGAGTTCAGTTGGCCATGGATCCTCTTTACCGGCTCGTGGGGATGCAAGGGATGTGAAAGGGTTGGTAACTGAAACAGACGATCATAAAGCCCAGATTATTACTTCCATCTCTAATCCAAAGTCCACCACTTCAAACGGTGACCTGTTTTTCAGATTGACACTTCCAATACACAGTCAAACACGGAGCTTGATTGTGTGCAGGCTCTGAAAACAGTAGTCAACCTGCCTGATGATAGGTTGGATGTTACAGAGTCCATTGTCTTGAGGGATAACCAACATGACCAACCTTCAGAAGCTGATGCTGAGAAAGCACCCAATGATATTGCTTCCAGGGAATGCGATCATGGTGGAGGAAAAGAGCTGGTTATTTCAGCTGGTCCTGAATGTCCCCCTTGTGCTGAATCAGCCAAGACTGAGAATGAAACTGGTCCTGCTCTGCTCAATGGCTTGGAAAAAGATGGAAATGAAGGTCAAAATGGTAATGCAGCAATGGGAACGAAACAATTCAATTCAGAGTCCTCTTGCACCCAAAATAGCTTAAGCCTGGATCCAAACAATGGCTGTGATCCATGTGATAATCGTAGAAATGATGACACCGATGAAATTCTTTTGAAAGAATCATCAGAATTTGAAGGAACACGAAGTTTACCATCGGGTAATATAGGAAATGAAAAGAAAGAGACTAACTCTATCTCTGCAATCAATGATGGTTCTGTGCATGAAAACTACTCTGGCAATGATTCTACTGTCAAAAATGAGGAAGAAAGGAGAACAACTTTTCACTCTCAGGTGAAGTGTACTAATCTTGAAGGAGTGGAACAAAATGATCATGTTGCCTCTGAGGCTGATACAAAGGCGGGCAACATGTTGGCTGATAGTTCTAATTCCAACAGGGAAATAATTTACCCCAGTGGTCCCCAGGGCTCTTTGGATCCTCCTGTTCAAGAGCTTCCCCAGCCTATTTTGTTAGAGAAAAACTCTTTTGTTGCCACTGATCCTCAATCTTGTTCGAATACACATGTTAAAGTGGTAGACAAGTCTCATGAAGATTCTATTTTGGAAGAGGCACGGGATATAGAGGTTGTTTCTTCATACTGTATCTTAAACATGCTGCATTTCTTCCTTCACAAGTCTTTAAAAGGATGTTAACATAGTTTGACATGCAGGCTAAGCGCAAGAGGATTGCAGAATTATCTGTTGCATCTGTGCATTCAGAGAATCGCCGGAGATCTCACTGGGATTTTGTCCTTGAAGAAATGGCATGGCTGGCAAATGATGTTGCACAGGTCTGACTTTTTAAATAAGTAATTTATTGTGCAATTGTTTTGCTTTCCGCTGAAGAATTTATTTTTTATATTAAAGAACTCACAATTAGCTGCTATATTCAATTTTATCTCTATTTAAGCTTTGTTATTTATTTTATTTCCTTGTAGGAGCGTCTCTGGAAGATGACTGCTGCTGCTCAAATATGTCGACGGATTGCTTTTACTTCTCGATTGAGAGTTGAAGAGCAGAATCATCATTTGAAGCTAAAAAACATCGCTTACAGTCTTGCTAAGGCTGTCATGCAGTTCTGGCATTCAGCAGAGGTGTATCTAAGTAACAATTGTCACAGTGTTGGTTCAAAGAATGGGAAGCATGAGGTGGGGATGTTTGTTGGGAATGAATTTTCTGTCAACAAGTTTGGAGATATTGATAAGGTGCTTGTTATGTTCGAAACCACTGTTTCTTTTCTTGTGTATTTAATCCTGGAAGTTGTCTTTTCCTTCACTGTTTGCTTTTAATCTATAGAATTCGTACTTTCTAGAACAATTTTCTAAATTCAAATGTATTTTATCTGATAAATGGAGTATCATTTATTCCACACACACAAAAAAAAAAGACAGCTCTGGGTCAAGAGTATTTTTCTCTGGATATTGATAGCATATAATGAATATGCTTTTACTGGAATTCATGACTGCATTACTTTTCTGAAATTGTTTGATATTTATCTATTTGTATCTAGTACTGACCCATTCTGGACGTCTTGTTCAGGAGCAGGTGGCATGCAAAGAGTTAGAGAAACAAAATCCTGCCAAAAACATTGCGCATTCCATTCATGGATATGCTGTAAGGTTTTTGAAATATAACAGTTCTCCATTTCCTTCCTTTCAAGCAGAAGCACCAGCAACTCCTGATAGAATAGCTGATTTGGGCATTGTGGACACTTCATGGGATGATCGCCTTACTGAAGTATGCTCCTACCTCCCTTTTGTTCTTTATATTTTTTGTCTTGCTTAAATTCACCAAAGCCATCTCCTTTTGATCTTTTAAGATGCATGCCTAGGGGTTTTACTCTAACTTTTGCCGCACATAAATCACTCATTGTGCATTGAACTTCTATTTGCAGGAAAGCCTGTTCTACGCAGTTCCCTCAGGTGCCATGGCAATGTACAGATTGTCCATTGAATCTCATATTGCGCAGAGTGAGGTAATTTAAATATTTTGAAACCTTTGGCACATGATCTTGGTTTTCTCTATGCTTGAAAGACATGCAGTTCGACAAAATTTAGAAGAAAGGATACCGGAGAATGACTTCTAGTGGGCTAAGTTGACTTGATACCTGATGTTCATAAACTATAATAACTATTTGATTTCTTCCCTCACTAGGTTGTTTTTAAGTTCCTCTCATATTGGTAATCTTGCTTATTTATTGATTTCTTTCTTCAGAAAACTCGCAGTAGCATGCAGGAGGAAGTCGATACATCCATGTATGACACTCCAGCAGGTAATGCTGAAACTAGCTTATCTACTGGCTCCTTGTTCATTGAATTTGTTCTCTTTCACAAGTGCATTTCCAAACTTCAGATTTTGGATATCATGATACTGCTGCATACGATGAGGAGGAAGGAGAAACAAGTGCTTACTATATGCATGGAGTCTTTGAAGGTAGCAAGTCAGCAAAACATGACCAAAAGAAACGGAAAAGCTTAACAAAGTCACCCTCTGCAAGATCTTATGATCTGGGAACTGATTCACCTTATGGACACTGCACCACTGGGCCACAACAAAATGTATTGATGGGGAAAAGACCCGCTAGTAATCTTAATGCTGGCTCAATCCCAACAAAACGCATGCGTACTGCTTCTAGACAGAGGTTTACAAGTCCTTTTACTGCTGGAAATGCTGGGGTTTTACTCCAGGCTCCAGTGAAGACAGATGCATCGAGTGGAGATACCAATTCTTTTCAGGACGATCAGAGTATTTTGCATGGTGGGTCACAAATTCAGAAAAGTGTGGAGGTTGAGTCCGCTGCGCATTTCGAAAGGCAGTTACCATATGACTACGCAGAGACATCAACAAAACCGAAGAAGAAGAAGAAGGCAAAGCACCTGGTACATAGGAATTTTTATAGTTCAACTAATGCTGGGGGCTTATTTTATTTTAATAATGTCTGGATACTTTCTGAAATGTTCTTCTATGTAGTGCTCATTAAGTTGACTGACTCCATTTGGTTGCAGGGTTCTGCTTATGAGCAGGGGTGGCAGTTGGATTCTACTGGTCATAATGAACAGGTGATTTAACTTCTTTTGGTTCAGATGTTAGCTATAATGTACTTTTTTCCAATTAATTGTAAAGGTCATGTTGTAGTGTTAGTAATCATACAGCTTCTAGTGCTCGGGAGCTGTGTAATCACCATTTTAATAAACTTGTCCAAAGAAAAGCAGACAATAGTTATAATTGACCCAAAATACGACAGAGAACCTTGAGGTGATTTGGCAAAACATGATTATTCACTCAATGGTGGTTGCTTTTCAGATGTAAAACAGTCTTTGCAAGAATCTTTTTTAAAATGGGGAATCATATGTTGTTTGTTGACAGCAAAATTCCCTGGTAAACTGAAGTTCAGACAAATTATACAAGTATGTGTTTGCTAGTCAAAGTATGCATCCAGTCCACAGATAACAATGTTGGTCAATATCACTCTAAAAGGATCAACAATTCTCCTAAATTTTCCATTTCTGCTGGGTATTGGATGGGGGAGTAGTTCTGATAAGTCTTTTGATGGAAAAACTGGTAGAGGGCACCATGTTGACTGGTACTTTCCATTATATAGATGAGATGAACAATGTTGTTATGAGTTTGCATGGCTTTTCTGGTATATTGTTAGTGCATTTATTTATGTAGTGTAAACACTTGAGTGATCAATGTTTCCTTTTGTTTGTTGTGTAACCTTCCGCCAACCAAATGTGCATTCTAAAAGCTATTTTCTAAATACATATTAATTTTTATACTGGTGCTTTTCTACTTGCAGAGGGATAATTTCAAAAAGAGATTGGAGAGTCATCATTTGGACTCTAATGGAACCAGTGGTAAAATCCTGTTCCATCGCTTGTTTCTTTAACAGGGATTTGACAGGTATACATAGCTTTTCATGTTCCTCTTCATTCTTAACACTTTTAAATATCTTCTTTTAAGGTTTATATGGGCAACATACCACAAAGAAGCCAAAGATATCTAAGCAATTGCTAGATAATACTTTTGACAACATGGTTCAAATGACCGGGTCCATCCCATCTCCAGCTGCTTCCCAGATGAGTAATATGTCAAACACAAATAGATTCATCAAATTGATTGGTGGCAGGGAACGAGGCAGAAAAAATAAATCAATGAAGGTACTCCCTGGTGAAGTCGTAGCTGATCATGTGGCATGTACTCTCAACTTGTCACTGTTTTCTTAGATATATCTCTTTATGTGAATTTGAGAATGTGAAATCCACTGCAGATGTCTGTTGGGCAGCCAGGTTCTGGAAGTCCCTGGTCACTTTTTGAAGACCAGGTTGGTTTTCCTTCAGCTTTTTCTTTTTTTTTGAACCTGCTCTTTCTTTGGTTTTCAAAACTCTGATCAAATACTTGAGACTTTTTTTTCTGCTTCCTCAGGCTCTTGTTGTTCTTGTGCATGACATGGGTCCTAATTGGGAGCTTATAAGTGATGCTATCAACAGCACTGTTCAATTCAAGGTAAATAAGATAATTTCATCTATCGACAACCTTCTTGTTTGAGATGGATACCAGGTCACTATACAAAACATTGTCTACTGTCTAAAAATGTTTCATAGCTGGTAAAAATCAATTTCAGTTCCCTTTTCTCTACAGTAGTAGTTTTCACTTGTCAGATGGTGAAGCCTCTCTCTCTCTGGTTTTTTTTTCCTGGAAATTTCATTTATTGGCACTTGCCCAACTTGTTCAGTGTATATTCCGCAAGCCTAAAGAATGCAAAGATCGTCACAAAATCTTAATGGATAAGGGTGCTGGTGATGGGGCTGATAGTGCTGAGGATTCAGGATCTTCTCAATCCTACCCATCAACCTTGCCTGGCATTCCAAAGGTAAGGTTGCTAATGTTGTGTTGTTTTCTGACCGAAACCTGATGCTTGCTCCTATAAATTTAGCCCGTGTACCATCGAGCTTAAGCTTTTCTGCTCTGATAGTCTGACTACTTTGCATTGCTGGCATTTTAAGCAGGGCAGTGCCAGACAGTTGTTTCAACATTTGCAAGGGCCGATGCAAGAGGATACCCTGAAGTCTCATTTTGAGAAAATCATCATTATTGGGAAGAAACATCATTACAAAAGGAGTCAGGTTTGTTATTCATTCAAAGCGTACCTGTATCTGCAGATCATGTCTTGTTGCTTGTGAGAAGCCTAACCTGATACTGGTTTTATACCCTCCATTTAAATAAATCCAAATCTATTTATCAGTGTTTGTGTCAGAGTTTATTCATTAGCTGGTTGACAGATAGACCATATTCGTCTTCTTAATTCTCTACAATGGTTTTTTCCCTTGATATTCCATTCTTATGAGATTGTTACTGAATTTTGAGGGCATGCACCTTGTGGAAGCTGGATAAAGTAGAACTCTAACCTAAAGTGGGAAAAAATCTCTGATTGGACTTTTTTGGATCTAAAAGCATTACACAATCATGCTTTGTTTATGGTCTTCTTTTTGCAAAATTCTTTCTGACTGATTAATGGCTCTGTACCTTGTGAAGAATGAAAACCAGGATCCCAAGCAAATAGCAGCAACTCACAATTCTCATTTTATTGCTCTTTCCCAAGTTTGCCCAAACAACTTAAATGGAGGTGTCCCAACGTAAGTTTTCATTCTTTGATGCATATCTACAGTTTGTCTGATAGCGCTCAGCTTACCACCAGTTCATTCAACTTCATTGCTTTGCAACATCTATGTTTTTACCTTTCCTGAATTTATTTCATGCCTTTTGTCTTGTGCAAGCAATTGAATATTACTTTACTTTGTTGTCTGGATGAAGGCCCCTTGATCTCTGTGATTCAAGCACTTCAAATCCAGATGTTCTTCCTATTGTGTATCAAGGTTCTCATGCTAGCAATTTGGTAATGCCAAACCAAGGTGCTGTTGCAACAACGCTTCCCACTTCTGGTGCAATCTCTTCTCTGCAAGGATCTTCTGGCATGGTTCTTGGCAATAACTCATCATCACCATCTGGTCCCCTCAATGCACCTCATAGGTAGTGTGCTATTTTATACTTTGAGATTGCCATCGTATTTTCAATCAATTTCTGATTCTTCTTACTGTTATTTTGGGGGGTTGTATTTATTCTCAGAGATGGTAGATACAATGTTCCAAGGACATCTTTACCAGTTGACGAGCATCAAAGAATGCAACCCTATCAAATGTTACCTAGTAGAAACTTGCAGCAGTCTAACATGTCGGTTTCTGGGGCTGTCTCTGGAGCTGATCGTGGTGTTCGCATGTTATCGAGTGGAAATGGTATGGGCATGATGCCAGGGATGAACAGAAGCATGCCACTGCCACGGTCAGGATTTCAAGGAACAGCCTCTTCATCAATGCTGAATTCTGGAAGTATGCTTTCTAACAATGTGGTTGGGATGCCAAGCCCTGTGAATATGCACACTGGTTCTGGTCAAGGGAACTTGATGAGACCTCGCGAGGCTTTGCATATGTTGAGGGTAAATACTAAAATCCTCCTCTACATATGTATTTTCTCTCTCCCTCCCTCTCTCTTTCTTGCTGCATGTGTGTGGGCAGGTGGGGGAACGCATGCGGGTGCTCATGCATGCGATTGTATTGCTATTGACTGATGCTGTTTCATCAATTTTTGCACTATACATGTCTTTCTAAGGTTGCCAAGTGTTCCATGTAGTGGCATTGGCATTTAGACCATGGATCATTACAACTCTGATCTGGTGTAATAGCTTTCTGGTTGCTGGTATTTACAATTTTTTGTTGCTTTTCCTGCAGAATTTTACATTTTGATGTTATGGAACAATTTCTTTACATGTTTCATCGGCATCACTTCATTATAGTGCATCAGTACTTTCTAATATTATATGGCAATGTATTTTATTTTTGCAATAGCTTGGCCATAATCATGAGCATCAAAGACAAATGATGGTATCAGAGCTTCAGATGCAGCCAACACAAGGGAACAACCAAGGAATTTCTGCTTTCAACGGGGTGCCTACTGCTTTTGCTAATCAGACCACTACTTCACCTGTGCAGACATATCCAGGCCATCCCCAGCAGCAGCATCAAATGCCTGCACAACAGTCCAATATGCTTAGCAATCCTCATCATCCTAATCTCCGTGGCCCCAATCAGGCTACAGGTTCACAGCATCCAGCATATGCTATGCATCTGCCTAAAGGAAGGCAAATGCAGCAGCGGCTTCTCCAGCAGCAGCAGCAGCAGCAACAGCAGCAGCAGCAGCACTTTTCTGCATCTAGTGCTTTGATGCCCCATGTCCAACATCAATCCCAACTTCCCATATCACCGTCTATGCAAAATAGTTCTCAAATCTCACCACCATCTGCATCGCAGCCGGTGTCACTACCTGCTATAACTCCCCCTTCCCCAATGACTCCCATTTCAATGCAGCAGCAACAGCAGCAGAAACACAACTTGCCACATCATGCGGTCAGTCGGAGCCCCCAAAGTGGTTCCAGTGGGTTGACCAATCAGATGGGAAAGCAGCGACAACGGCAACCACAGCAGTTTCAACAATCTGGCAGACATCACCCTCAACAACGACAACACTCACAGTCTCCACAGCAGGCTAAACTTTTGAAGGGAATGGGGAGAGGGAACATGGTGGTGCACCAGAACCTTCCCAATGATCACTCTCCTTTGAATGGCCTTTCTGTGCCTCCAGGAAACCATGGTGTAGAGAAAGGAGAGCAAATCATGCACTTGATGCAGGGTCAAGGCTTGTATTCTGGGACTGGGTTGAGTCCAATTCATACATCTAAACCATTGGGTCCTTCACAATCTCCAAACCATTCTCAGCCACAGCAAAAGCTATATTCGGGCCCTACAACCCCTTCATCAAAGCCACTCCAGCAAATGCCTTCTCATTTGGAAAGTAGTACTCAAGGCCAGGTCCAACCAGTACCCTCTGGTCAAACACTAACAGCTACTCACCAGAACACTCCAGTTATGGTTCCCAGTCATCAGCATCTTCAACAACATCCACAGCCACATCAGAAGCAGGTTAGTCAACCTCAACCAACTGTTCAGAGAATGCTTCAACAGAGTCGTCAGTTGAATTCTGATCTGCCAACAAAGCCTCAAACTGATCAGGGCCATGCTGATCAGCAAACTTCAAATAACATCTCCCAGACAGGAACAAGTACATCCACAGGGATGCCTTTGGCCTGTAATGATACATCTAATGTGGCACCAGTTGTTTCTTCTGTTTCTGAGACGCAGTGGAAATCATCAGAACCATCCTTGCATGATTCTGGCATGGCAGATACAGCTTATAAGGTAGGTCCTATTGGTAGCCCCCCCCTTACGAGTGCAGCTGGGAGTGAGCAAGTAGTGCCTGTCAGCCAAGGTTCAGTCCACAGGCAGTTATCAGGAGGCTTGCCCCTGCATTGCCATAATGGTGGGACACGGTGGCAACACCAACAACCACATCAATCAACAGCATCGCCTTCCCCATGCCAGCAACTTTTGCAGTCACAAGAGCCACAACTACAGCAAGAACGACAACAATCACCTCAACAGCTGCCACCACAGCAGCCGACTCAGAAGCAGACACAGCATCTTCAATCAGGACAAGGCAATTTATACATCACGCCAAGCAATTCTGGTCTGGAATGAAGCAATTTGGTGGATTGAGCAGTTCCGGAAGCAGTCAGTACTTCTGGGATTGGGTTTGCATGCCCTAATGGCAGCTGTGTACAGGTAGATTTAGCTTCTCTGTTTCTGTTTCCCACTCTATAATCAAGCTGCAAATGCTGATAGAATCTGTCAAGTTACCATTGCTTGCACATGAACCTTTTTGGTTGTCACCATCGAGCAAAAGTATCTGATTCTACCAGTGTATCATATGATGCAGGCAATTCAGTTACTTTAGTTAAGATGAGCACAATCTAATGCTGCCGTGGGTTTCATGCAGATGAAGCTTGGTTGCTTCATAGGGGCAATGAAAAATGGAAAGAGGTGGATCTGTTGGTAAAGAGATCTTTACGGGCGTTTTTTTTTTTCCTTTTGATTTATTGGGTTATTTGGGGGAAATCTTGTAAATTATCACCGGTTTAGAGCTTTGGGAAGATGGAGACAGATATAGAGGTATGTGTACAGGGTCTCATCTCGCCATTTCTTGTACCTCCCCCCCTCCCTCCTTTGTCTGGTTATGTGCAGAGGGGCCCGTTTCTTTTTGTTTGTGCCCCAGTAGATTAGTCAGTGCATGTATTATCACACTCTTTCAGATTAAGTTAGTAGCTCTCATTGTTATGGGCAAAGCCTTCAGAAATTTTGTGAATACAAAGTCTCTGGTGTATACCCCCTAGTAGTCCATGCTGCTCTGCTCTGCTCTGCTGTTAGAATGGTAAAATCTCCTTCTATCAAAATGTTGTAACTGACTTGTATTTTGCAGCAAACCTAGATATCTGATCCCTCTCCTGCTCTTCATGTTAAACTGCAGAAACTTTGAAACCATGCATCATTTTAATCGCCGTCTCCATTTTTTATTTCACAAATGCCTGTCAGGTCACCTGAAGGCTTACCTCTTGCACCTCTTTGTGATCCATTGCTTCAATTCGGATCTCAGATGGATGGAAATGCAAGCTTATGTGGTTTGCATTAAGAAATTCTAATCTCTTGTTATTTCTCTATAGATCGTGTCACTGTTCAAATTTTGTATGGATATTATTATCCTTTAATTTAGTCAATCGTAAAACCATCAAAAAATAATACATGAAAATTAAGAAAAAAAAATGTTAAAAGTAAAATATTCTCTCTTTCCTAAACGAGTGTTTGTGAGAAAAGGCATTGTTTTTTTGGGGTTTTTTTTTTTAAAAAAAACTCAACGTGCCATTTTCTGGCTCAATGGTAATAGGAAGAGAGAGAGGGGGATTGGCAGCAATTGAAGACGGATGTTTGGCAGCATCTCGTTCGAACTCTGAATTTTATTTCGAAATATTTTGTCCATTGACCTTATGGGTAATTTAAAACACGATTGACTTGACGAAATCTAAATAAAGCCCAACTTCGTCAGTTTCAAGGAATTTGTTTTTAAAAAATTATCCGTGAATTTCAAACAGCTATGATTTGAATACCTCCGCTTATATATTTGATGTAGAACGTAAAGGATCCGCTGCTGCCAAGACCAGTGCCACCACTATCCACTACGTTTGATAAGGAGGAGTTGTTTTTAAGATATTTTAAAATGATTATTTTTAAATTTTAAATTTTATTTTTCACATCAAAACAACCATAAAATATTAAAAAATAATTTGAATGAAAAATATTCATTTTATTTTAAAAATGTTATTAAATGCAAAAATAAACTGGCTTTAAATACTGAAAAGAGAGAGTATGAAAATCCATAATACAATAGGAAGCAAAAATATCACAGTAGCAATTGAATGTCATTTATTATGACAAACATGCTGATCACTTTCATTCTTTTCGTGGTCAGAACTTCTAAATCAACTGAATTGCCCTAGATGTACAAGAAGAAAGCCGGACATAGAGAATGGCCTGGTGGGGAAAAAAAACACCCTAATATATGGGAATACCTTTGAAGTTAGATAAATTTCCAGGACGTAAACTAGTGAATTTATGGGTGACAAAATGGGCAGCACAAGATCTAAAACAGAGCATATGCTGAAGTTTCCAGCAGTGATTCAGGAATGGGGAGCGATGTGTCTTAAATACAAGGAAAACTAGCAGAAAAAATGGAGCCAAATCAGAGCGTGGCACTCTTCCTGCTGGCCCTAGCAAAAACTTTGGCACATCAAATGAGATGCACCAGAGTTATGATACCAGGAATCTACTACTGCCGATTCCTCAAAACACAGAAGGTGGTTTTTGCATGTATGTATAGAACCAGAACATACTTTCTACGAAATTATTCCTAAGAATCAAGTAGTTTACAATCAAAAGAGAAAAGATGACAAACAGAAAAATGTATTTCAAAACATACATGCAGTGCATATAAGGTTCACAAGATGCAGGCAAAGAAGCATCCTCTCCAGAAAATTTCAAAATATCATCCGAAAAAAGATAGCAGGCAACACCTACGAAACGAAACCTGCAATGACTTCGAAAAACACTGAAACATTGTTGCCCATGTTCAAAGCAATTGCAAGATGAGGATCTTTAGTCATGATTCTATGAAATCCAATTCCAAAGTAATTTTTCTTAGAACTACATGATGAAACCTGCAATGACTATGAAAACACCGAAATATCGTCGCCTATTTTCACAGCAATTGCAAGATGAGGATCTTCAGTCATGATTCCATGACATCCAATTCCAAAGTAATTTTCCTTAGAACTACTTCTCTTATGTCAATAGCATGCACAAAAACATTCCATCAACAAAAGCATAGGAAATTTGGATGAATATAACTAAACATCTACTACTCCCTTGCATTCCAATCAAATCACATTGTCAAAATTCACAGCCGGCGGATCTAATTTTGAATGTACAGAATGCTGCAAACATAATCTAAATTACTATAGGAACTCAATAAATTACTAAAGAGATTTAGCAGGAAAAAAAGCTAATAGCAGAAAATATTAAAATTCAGAACAATATCGAACCTTCAAAGCTAATCCGAAATCACAAGCCAAAAGCTTCACCAATCATATGAACAATCTTACTATGAGAATCTAAAATCATCTCGAGCTTCTTATTCTCCATCTCCATTCTCGACCTCTCTGTTTCTTTCATCACCTCCAACTTCTTCCTCTCCAACTTCACCATCCTCTCCGAAAACGCCTTTATTTGCCCCGCCAACCCCATTTCCACCCCTTCTTCTCGCTCCTCCTCCTCCTCCTCCTCTTCCTCCTCCTCAACTTCCTCTCTCTTCCTCTTCTTTTCCGCCTCCCGCGAAACCCCCGAAGGACCACCACCCGCATACCTATTAACAATACTAGGCTTTCGGAGTATATAGTTAATGCTTCTGCTCCTCAACTTGCTTCTATACCCATAATCTTCATCATCATCATCCTCATCTTCACCTTTATCATCATCATATTCGCCAAGAACGCCATTCTTTCTGTTCCTAGTATGATAATTTTCCTGGCAGGGTACTCGAGCTAGCGGCTGCGCAGAAATGGGCAAGGGCCCGCGTTCCAAGGAGTCCATGAGATCAAAGTACTGCCAATAACAAGTGCCACCAAGAGCCATGACTCGTTTCTCATCTCGGTACCTTCTGCGGAGCTTCTCCATCTTGTGGCGGCATTGGACAGCGGATTTCGAAGGGTGGTTGTAGTCATAGCCGCAGCGGGCAGCCACAGTTACGGCTACTTCTTCCCACTGGCTAGCCTTGAGCTGACCGCGTTTTAAGGAGTACCACTTTTCTTGGTAGGCTTGGATTAGATGGATGGTTTCTTGGTGGGTCCAGGGGAGAGGCTGGGTTTTCTTGGAAGAGAGTGGCGTGGGGTTTGTCGGTGGTGAGTGTGGTGGTGGTGGTGAAGGAGATGGGGAAGGTGTGGACATTGTGGAGGAGTTTTAGGGTTAGGATTTGCTGGAAGTGGTGTTTTTCGTTAGAGGGTGTTAAAGTGGCTGGTGGTGGACGGAGGCGGCGACGGCGGTTAGCGGGGTGTTGGTTTATTAGGTGGGAAATTAGGCCAGCTAAGCATAGAGTGTTATGGAGTTGGTGGTTAGTTAGTGGATCCAAACCCGAAACTGCTGCTGTGAGATACCTCACCCAGATATAATACTCTTGGGCCTTCTGATTGGACTAATTAAGCCCAATTGAGAATTCAAATTTCCTAGCCCCATTTTACTTTATTAAATATTAAAAAACAGAAAGCCGAATTAATTATATATAAAATAACATTTCTGAAACCCTTTTTTTTTTGTTCTTTGGATAATTACTTCCTGTAATCCTTATATTTTAGATCAAGTCGTAAATTTATTTCTGCAAGTTTAATTATTTTTAATTTGTTCTTGAATAAATGATCAATATTTTTTTTGTTATTTTTCTATGTAAATTCTGAATTGACGTCACCTGAGAAAGTGAAAGCTCACTTGATTTATTAAAGAAAAAACATATGAGAAAAAACCTTGAATTCAACACCACATGAAAGTTTATTATTTCTCAGATGTAAAAATAGTCAGGGTTTCGGTTTTTGATGTAATCGTGTAGATGAAAAATATCTGTCAAAAAGATATTTTAGAAATGAACTACAATATGAAAACAAATTAGATGTAATTAATATTGTAGAGACACTATATAATTGCATCATCTATTTTAATTAAAATCAATTGGGTTTTGACCGGTTCATGAGTGAGTTGACCTGATAGTAAAAAATAGTATACATAAAGCTAAAACATACGGGGAAAGTCCTGTTCATCAAGACTCATTACACTATGAATTGTAATGGTGCTCAAAACGGGCACTGTTCACCAAGACTCATTGCACTGTGGATTGCACATTTTATGGGGGCATTGTGTGCTGCAGCCCCAGGCACAAAAATCTGGCACAAGGGTAGTCATTCCCAGCCACAAAAGTTCCAAGGCTGCAGGGGGGAGGGATTACGCCCCAAGCTGCTAACACCTGACGCTTGAGTTGTCATGCCCTGGCGCTGGGCCAGACACGCGAACCCGACTGCCCAACCAAGCCAGCGAGTCTGCTGACATGGACCCCTTTATGTTGGGTCAGGCATCTAGACCCATATATCTTGGGTCCGGACACATACCCCAAACCCAATCCAAACACTCTTGGGTTTGGCCACGAAAGGACCCAAACCCCAACCCCGTTGGGTCCGGCCACAGACCCATCCCTAACTCTCTTGGGTCCAGGCGGGGAAGAACCCACACCAAAACCTATTTTGGGTCTAGACGTTGACCCCAAACTCAAACCCCTTTGGTCGGACTCCAAACTCATCCCACACTCATTTGGGTCCAGACACAAAAGTACCCCAACCCCATTCGGTCCGAAAACAAAGGGACCCAAACCCCCTTGGGTCCGACCACAGAGCCATACCCCAACCCTCTTGGGCTCGATAAAGGAAGGAACCATACCCAAATTCATTTTGGGTCCGGCTGCTAACCCCAAACCCCTTGGGTACGGACTATGAACTCATCTCAAACCCTTTGGGTTCGGACACGGAAGAACCCGGACAGGAAAAGACCCAAACCCCTTTGGGTCCAGATAGGAAAGGACCCACACCCAAACTCATTTTGGGTCCTGACACGGATGACCCAAACCCAATCCCCTTGGGTCGAACTCCACACCGAACCCAAACCCAAAAATCATTGGGTCCGGACCCCCACCCCAACCTCAACTCATATTGGCTCTGGACACAAAAGTACCCAAACTCAAACCCTCCTGGGTCTGGACACGAAGGGACCCAAACACATACCGTATTAGGTCCGGGCACGGACCTACACCCAAACCTATTTTGGGTCCTGACACGGAAGGACCCAAACCCAATCCCATTGGGTCAGACTCCGAACCCCACCCAAACCTTTTTAGGTCTGGACACAAACGAATCCAAACCTAAAAACTATTGGGTCCGGGCCAACACCCCAACCCCAACTCATATTGGGACGCGACACGAAGGGACCTAAACCCCCTTGGGTCCGCACACAGACCCAGCCCCCAACCCTCTTGGGCCCAGATATGGAAGGACCCACACCCAAAACCATTTTGGGTCCGGACTAGGACTGACCTAAAACCCCTCCGGTCCGAATATACACCCATCCCACAACCTCCTTAGGTCCTGACATCGACCCTACCCCAACTAATTTGGGGTCCGAACAAGGAAGGATCCACTCCGAAACCCATTTAGGGTCCGAACGTTGAGCCCAAACCCAACTCACTTGGGTTCGGACTCCGAACCCAACGCAAACCCCTTTAGGTCCAGACACTAAAGAACCCAAACTCAAACCCTCTTGGGTATGGACATGGACCCAGCCCTCAAAACCCTTGGGTTCGAACTCCGGCCCTACCCCAACCCATTTGGAGTCTAGACAGGGAAGGACCCAAACCCCCTTGGGTCCGGACGTGCACTCAGCCCCCAACCCCATTGGGTCTGGCCACGGAGTCAGCCCCCCACCCATATAGGGTCTGGACAAGGAAGGATCCAAACCCATTTTGGGTCCGGACGCTGACCCCAAACCCAACCCCCTTGGGCCCGGATGCCGACCCCAACCCAAACCCCTTTGGGTCCGAACTCGGAATGACCTACACTCGAACCCTTTTAGGTCCAGATATAGACCCAGCCCCCAACCCTAATGGGTCTGGCCACAGAGTCAGCCCCCAACCCATATTGGGTCTGAACAGGGAAGGACCCAAACCCCCTTGGGCCCGGACGCCGACCCCAACCCAAATCCCTTTGGGTCCAGACTCAGAATGACCCATACCCAAACCCTCTTGGGTCCGGATATGGACCCAGCCCTCAGCCCCTTTGGGTCCGGACTCCGACCTCACCCCAACCCCAACCCCCTTAGGTCTGCACCCAACCCCAACTAATTTTGGGTTCGGGCACGGAAAGACCCAAATCCCCTTGGATCACAACACTGACCCAACCCGAACCCCCTTGGGTCAAACACGGACCCACCACCCTACCCTCTTGAGTCAGGCCACGGAAGGAACCAAACCCCAACCCATTGGATCCGGACACAGATCCAAACCCAACCCGCTTGGGTCCAGCCAAAGACCCCAACAGTCCCAACCCCCTTGGGTCCGACCACGAACCCAACCCCTTTGATTCGGCGTCTTAACCTAATTCTCTTAAGTCTGCCTTATAACCCAATTCCTTAGGATCTTATATTTTTTTGATATTTTTATAGAAATAAAAGGCTGCCCCGCAACAGCGCGCGGGCATGCCATCTTATATTAACTATTGTTAGATCATAGATGAGAGAAATACTTTTTAGAATTCACTTTGGAGAAAAAAAACAGAAAAAAATATAAAATTTATAATTCATAAAAAAATAATAAAAATATTTTTATAAATTTCTCTTGGGTCAAAAAAATAACTAATAATATATGACTAATTTGTAATTACTCTCCCCTGATCATAAATACATTTTGCAAACAAAACATTACACCGAAGAAATAGAAAATAAATATTCGTGCTCAAATATCAAAAGGGTATTCCAGCCCCAATTCACAACAAACAAACAAAACAACCCGCCACACATGGGCGATTGTTTGGATCGATTCTGGAAGTGAACAACATTATCAGGAGCAACAGTTCATTTCCTATCGAAATGAGTCACAGCACAACGTTTCAATGGCACCACAAGTTCATGTCAAAAAGGTATAATGGTATTTCGAAATTGCCTCGGGGTAAAATTTCTGTAATACATCCATCTTGCCTCTATTTCCAAAATGAGTATTCAATATTAAATGTAATTGAGTAATGAGTAATCTACCGTATCAACTTGAGGAAACGAAGAAATAATGTTTTCATGCTATGTACAGAAAAAAAAAAAACATGAGCATTGTACAGGTGCGAGGGTGTCGGCAAACCTATCTGAAAGAATTTGATATCTTCATGGCTGGGTGAAGAGCAGCGTTCTGTTTCTGTGGAGGGTAAAACCCATGGACAGACAGAGATGAGGTGATGTATTGCAGAGACTCCATTTGAATTCGCTGAGGTAATTCGTACCTAGCAGTCACTGTATTCTTGAGAATCATCAAGCATTGCATCATAATTATCAGTAAACTTCACTTTTCAACAAAATGCAGCTATCTTTCTGGAGGAAAGTACTTGCAATTTCTTGGCCAACAAGAGTTTGCTGCTCCCTGCAGTTGCCGAATCATTATTTTGTAAGCATGCATATCTTGTCTGACTAGCCTTGCATTGGACGAGATTATTGGCTGCTCATAATACGAGCAATAAAAATAAAGACTAGCAAAACAATTGTAAAACTTGTGTCTGTACAAAGTAGAAAACCTTTGACATGAAAGGGATATTCATCCATTGTGAGGATAGTGAAGACGTGGACAAGTGTGCTGATACAAGAACTATGTTCTCTCAGTTCTTTTATGTTGATTCATTTATTTTTATAAATGATATTTCCTTTTATCCCTTATGGCATTTCAACTCGCTATCAGTACAACTTCTTGAATACACAGGGCTCTGAAATAATTACCCTAAGAGAGACAGTCACTATGATAGTTAAAGCTGAGTGAAAGAAACAGTGTTGAATCTTGTCTTGTGAATTTGAAAAACTTACAGCTAAGCTGTTCCCCTTTAGACTCTCCAGTGATTCTGCGAGCTCCAATTGTCTCGATGCAGTTGCGAGTAGTGCCTGCAAAATAAAAGCTACAGATTTTTAGTCTACAAAGAACAATGAAGACAATTTCTGGAAGTGCTACAAAATTCAGAACTGAACCTATTTCCTTACACAAGGATAACTTACTTTCTTTGTCTTCTGTAGATCATGCTCTATAGATTTAATGCGACTCAATGACTCAAGAAGCATGTCCTCTTTCTCAGGAGGAATTCTGGTTGGCTTGCTACCTAGCTCATTAACCATTGTTTCTAAATTTTGCAGTCTCTGCCAGCACGGATGAAGTGGTTCTTCTTTTATTTCCTGCAAAACACCTTGCACTTGAGAACTTGAATCTTCCAATAGTGAGTCGCGCTGGTTTTGCAGTTGACTGTCTCTTTGTGATGAAAGAGCTCTCCCTATCCCTGGGAGTTTAAGATACATCCATAGTAACAAGTTGAGCACAAACTGCACCAAAAGGCTTGCTGTTTGAGGAATAAATTTCTTCAGCAGCATTCTTGGAGTAACATCATTAGCTGAATCATCTGAAAGAAATTACCACAACATGAATTTATAGATGCAGAAGCTAAGTTTATAGTTATTACACCAAGCATCGTCGCTCATGAGCAGCTTTTCTGTTGAGAGAGGAAAAGACAATAACAAAACCCAATGTACAAAAAATTGGTAACTATGCAACAAAAGAAAACAATTTCAACAAATCAAACAGCAAAGAAACACGTCTCTTAGTCTCTTACAGGTCGATCTATTTCAAATTGAAAAAACAATTTAGACCTTTAAGTACTGAGAAATGTTGTCCGGCTAGTCTTTGAATGCACAAATAAACAATTAATGCAATGCTTGAAGCCTTCCTGCTTTTTGTCACATGAAATACAACAAAAAATTGACATCATCCTTCGTGCTGATTTTTTTTATTTTTTACTGAAAAGTGAGATATAATTTTGTTAGAGTTCCAATGATAAAAGTGAGCCCGAGACGTCACCCTCTTGTGTAAGGGTACCACTGAATTACAAGCTCATCAGTGCTAATTTAATTAAGATACGGAGTCATTTAGCAAATGAGCAGAGATGTACAAGATCTGGGTCCGATACCACTACTATAAAGCATTTGAAACCTATTATCTGATGAGCAGGCATCAGGTACCACTTGAAAAAAGAAAATCCAGATTGCAATTTCATCATGAACTAGATCATTTGATGTGAAACAGCCACCTTAATAATGATACAAAGTTGAACTAAAAGGAAAATTGTCAAGTCACCTACTCATTGAACTAGTATCTTTGACTCTGGTAGCATTGTTTTCAACCAAGCTGTGGACAGAAGCAGAATCACCCATCCTTCCCTAGTGCAACATAGGAGCAAGTAGGAGTTATAATTACACGTCAATATAATTGCTCAGTGGGGTACTGAAATTCAGTGAGCCCAATAAATTCATTCATCCTAAAGGCATAGTATATCACAGTATTCTACTGTACTGATATATTATTCAATCAAACATTCAAACGGAACTGGAATAAATTATCATTCAAATCTAATGATCAAACCTGTCCCATATTCCAGTGCAGATAGCACATACTTAATTCCTCATTTTATAGAAAAATCTTGTGAAAACAACGGTGAGATCTTTGGTTTCTACCTTTAACATTCCACAACACTGGAAGGTATTTTACAAATTTGGCGTTAAACAATACAAATCATTTTGACTGCCTCTGCTTAAAAATTTGTTTTGAATTCAAATTGTGCAAGCTCTGCATGTGAATTATTTGAAATTTGTAAAGAAATAATACAAAAATTTGCAATAAAAAAACTTATTATATGAGTGATTGTCCTAGCATTCAATTTTTGTATGCAATAGTTTTAAAGTGCAAAAAATGTTGTGATGCTTCTTTTAGCTGATGTAAAATCTTTATTTTTGCCTAAATATATGTGAAAACTTCAAACCATCTTTTAACAAAACCTATGATGACAAATACTCAAATTCACAACAAAACAATGACAATTCATATTGTAATCTAACGGCACCACAATGAAGATGCAGAGAAACATGTTCCAGTTTGTGTGCACAAGAGTGATGGTCAAAAAAATATTTGTCATATGAGAAAAAGATCTATTTAACATAAAACAAAACACACATTTACATAGAAAACTAACAAGTTAATTTTTTTATTTAAAATATAAGTGAAATACATTCAGGTCTCTATGAAAAAATAAATGAATTTGACTGTAACAAGAACTAATTCGATTGTAACAAGAACTAATTTTTATAAGAGATTATTGCATGGCAAGCAGAAAAGCAATTACTAAAAGGGTGCTTCTATTGCCTAATTATATTATGTTTTATGTCCGGAAGTATTAATAAATGGCATTATCCCATGTATACACATATTAGTAGTGGGGTTATTTAAGTATTAAAAAACGTTATCAAGGGCAGAACATAGTCATTCAAAAGTTTTTAAAATGATGGTGCCTTTATATATAGTTATGGATGATAGGTATTTTTGCAACTTGTCACACAACTTCCAAAATTTGTTGATTTTAACAAATGAAAGAAATTTTAACTTCAGAAAAAGAAGAAATTTCAAAACCATGCATTAAAAGGGATAGTTATGTTAAACATGATCACAGATCAGACAAATCTGTGGAAACCCATTTATGAAAGAGTCAAAATTTAGTTATCCTTTAGTATGCCCTATATTATTTTTCAGTTCCTTCAGCATTTCTTTATCCTTTTCCCTCTTTCGCTTGCAAACAATGTGAAATTAAAATAAGAGATGATCATTTACTAGAAAGTACATTTAAATTTATTAGTAAACTATAAAGCTTGGGGAATAACCAATAGATGACATCAACCAAAAAATTATATTAAGAATCAATCCAATATGGCTGGAGTTAAAAGAGAAACCAGAAGAAATCAGAAAAAAAGGAACTCCTGAAAACATACTTCATCTGAAAGTGGCAATGGTTGAATGAAGTCAGAGGCATTTGGCCTTGTGTCCGAGCATGAATCAGCAGAGCAGATTTCACTTCTTGAAACCTGCATAATGAATAGCATATTTATTACACAAGTAAAAGATAGCTAAAGAAAACTGAAAGTCATTTATTATCCTGAAACTGACCTTGGAAGCAAACAACTTGATTTCAAAATCGTCTTCATCAAAAGAACTATTCATTTTTCTCAAATATATTGCTTCTCCAGCATGTACCAACTGCAAGACAAAGATTTCAATCACACAAGTTTCTAGAACATAAAATAGATGGTATAACCTCGCAACGGTTTTGAAGTTTATGATTCCCAAACATGAACAGTCACATAAGATCCTTGCTATTTTATGCTTGATACTGAAAAGGATCGTACTTTCATTATTTCTGGATCCTTCCACGGGCCCTTGTCGGATCTTAGGCAACCACCTTCATTTGGGCATGAGCAGGTTCCACCAAGAAATTCAGGAAGTTGGCTGTTTTACAAGAAAATGCCAAAGTTTAGAGTTATAAAGCTTATAAATCATCTGTATTCTGACTGCAAAAGCAGGATGACATATACCAAACCTTGAGTCTATAACTTCCAACAACTTATTTTGGAACTTGTTGCCTAGAACCTGTGGACCAGATAAGGATGATTTTAATTAGTCTACACAGGTTGCTAGAGTAATAGAAAAAATGTATATCAAAAGTCTTGTACATTTATCTTCGCAGTAGTCTTCGGGTCAAGAAAGCCTTTTGCTGTGTTCCATAGCAGTTTGAATCCACTACCAGCGTTAACAATGAACATCTGATGTAGTGTCTGTTGGAAATGAGTTAGCAAAAAAAAAAAAACATTCAGCAAATGAAAGAACCATTAACTCAGATAATTTTTTTCACATTACGTTTCAATTTAACAATATTAAATCACCTCAGGATAGTTGTCACCATCAATTTTTTGCATGTGCATAACTAGATCATGAGCAACCTTGCCGAAGCTCATCCAGTTCTGGATAAATCAAATAACAAATCAAGAAAGGACAGCATGCTATATAAAGTGTTTCTTAGGTAGTAGAAAAAAATTAAAATAGATACTTTAACAAGCTATGAATTTACCAGCCCATGGACGTCCAAAATTGTTATTGTAGAATCTATGTGCCTCTTAGCTGCTATAGAACATGCAGGGAATTTCTCAGTGAAAGCCTTCTCAAACCCCTGGACATGATATTTCAAAAATCTCTCCACTGTGGTAACTCTCATTAACTTGCTTGGTTCGATTTTGCCAGTTCTTTCAATATAAACAGGTCGACCCTCTTTGTCTACACCATGGTAACCATGAGGATAATAACTTTGAACCTCTTCATATTCATCGTATACAAAATCCTAAAAATTGCACAAACATGTTGTACATCTGTTAGAACCTTTAAGAAATAAAATTATAAATGACAACAAATCAAAATCACGGCGGCTACCATAATTTTATAATCCAGTTAAGAAGGCAAGCCCCATTTTCTTAATCTCAGTCCTGATACAGTCTAAATGTCGAAGACCACCATGATTTTCTAATCCAATCAAGAAGGCAAGCCCCATTTTCTTAATCTCAGTCCTGATACAGTCTAAATGTCAAAGACCATTACCTCATCATCTCTAAAACATATCCTATTCGACAAAAGTAAGTGAAAAACATCGCAACGAAACTTTACCTGTATTATCGAATCTACCCCGTACTCTCTTCTCCAGTTGAGCATTTCTGACCACATCAGCACCGTTTTATCAAGGTCAAATTTCCTTGCTTTCAAAAACCTGCAGATGCGCGCACATTTTGCCATGCCCAATTATTATAATAATCTAAGAATAGCACTAATCATATTACCAAAATTCATTCGAATTCTAATGCTATAAGATAAGTTAAGATTCATCTCACTAGCTTGGGTTTAAAAAATTAAAATTAAAAGAAATTACCTCAATAAAGTGTGGTAATCATCATGTCGAGGGGGAAGAAGGTCTTTGGAGATCAACACGAGGCGAAATGCATTGACAGCCTCTTCCTCCTTTGCATCTCTAACATCATTGATAGTAATCGCAGCATACCTGCAATCAGCAACACGCTTCCCACGCTTCCTTAGCGTATGCGTGAGCTTAGTGGATGCACTCATTGCCTTTTTCCTCAAAGATCTAACCTTCTTCCTTCGCTGATGCTGCTGCTGCTTCTCGTCCTCTGACGTCTCCAGATCCATTCCTTTCCCCTTGTCACTTTCTTCACTCCTCAAAATCACCTCCCCTGAAATCACACCATATCACACTCGCATTGTCAAGATTAACCGAATCTCTCCTTTGCTTTCACCTCAATTTTCATAGCAGTAAAAAAGATTCTCCATAAAGAAAACGCAACGCATGGATTTCTCACCTGTCATTTCCTTTACTATTCTGTTATCGGATCTGCTGGATCTGGAAGATTCCAAAATCGATAGAAATTAGGATAAACCGGAAACAGAAAAACAAAGAAAATCGGAATAAAATTAAAAAAAAATCAATCAAAAACAGAATAATTGAAGTGACATTGACGCTGGAGCTGATCGCTGATCAAAGATCGAAGAATAATCGAGGATACCTTCGATGAAACGTCATTAAGAAGATGATGAAACGGCGTTCAGAGATTGCGATTTACATATATGATGGTGTGCGAGGTGCTATGCTATATACAGACGCGCGTGTTGTATATGGAAGGGAGAGGTGTGGTTGCGCTTTGAGATTTCAGGAAATGTATTTTATTTTGCCTTCCTTTTTAGTTTGTTAGTTAACACCCAAGCAAGCTAGGAAGGCGGGCTTTTCTTTTCCCTTTTGTTTTTTTTTTTTCTCTGTCAATTAATCAAGAATCAATGAAATTGCTTTTCCATTACGATCCCTTTCTCTCTCTGTACACACACACACAAAATAACTCGTTTTTTAATTAAAAAAAATCAAAATAATATTATTTTAATGAGAAATTAAATTGACTCGTTAATCTACAGGTCCACCCAGCAAATTAAATTTCAGGCTGCATCAGATCTCCAATCAAATCTTTAACCATACGTAACTATCTAGGTGGTGATCTAACAGCAAGAACTTGAGATTAAGAGGTTTGTTCTTTTTATGGTTTCAGGTTTGAGCCATGTGGTTGCTCATATGATAGCCACTAGAGGCTTCCATGGTCGTTAACTTCAGGGCCCATGAGATTAGTCGAGGTACACGCAAGTTGGCCCGGACACTCACGTTAAAAAAAAAAAATCTTTAACCATATGTATATAAGATAATAATATTTATGGTAGGGATTTTTTTTAGATCAGTTTATGTATTGATCTAGATTAATTTATTTTTTAAATATTTAAAAAATGCAATTTCCAATTTCTATGATCAAAGATAAGAACTCAACGAGTTAAAAAAAAACAGCATACTTTATTTTCTTTCTTTCTCTCTGGAATATAATATTACGAAATAATAGTAGTGATAATTAGGAGGAGGAAGCAGCAAGCAGCGGTCGCTTTCGGCTGAATGAGAACTAGCAGGATTGTCTTTATCAATTTGAAGGGAAGTAGCAGAGAAACAGACCCACAAACATACAGTTTGCCGTTTCCGTCAACTTAGGAACCCTGGCCTGGCGTTTGATTGTTTCTTCTCTTGGCGCTTCTGTTTAGTTGCCGTCCGTTAACGGACGGTAGTCTAGTTTTTGGAAAGAGATTGTTGGTATTTATCATTTACACATTCATTTCGGTAGCGTTGGTTAGTGATGTGGGATATAAAAGAATTATTCACTAAATACAAAAATACTTTTGGTTAAAGAGTTAAAAATAGAAATATCAAAATAAATTTGTTTCTAATATAATTTTAAAATGAGATTTTATATTTCTAAAATATAAGGTATAGAAAATATATTTTTAGAGACAATATTTATTATTATTTTTTTCTAAAATATTCTTGTAAAAAACTCTCAACTCTAAAATTATCTAACAAAAACATGAAGTAATAAAAATAATTATTATTATAGTTTTAAAATTTATTTTAAAGGTCGACTAGAGACAAAGCCCGGGTCACAGATCGGGTTGACCCAAATCAACGTAAGAATAAAAGTGGTTATTGTTGTATTTTTAAAACCTAATTTGAAAATCAACATGGGGCAAAGCCCGAGTAATGAGTGAGGTTAAAAATGATTATTATCATAATTTTAAAACTCGTTTTGAGGATTGACTTGAGACGAGGTCTAAGTCACATATCTGAAGGGTCAACCTAGTATTGTCCCGAGTCAATATAAAAATAAAAGCAGTTACTATCATAGTTTTAAAACTCGATTTGAGAGTCAACTCGAGATAAGATTCAGGTCAAGGATCAAGAGGGTCAACCTGATCAACATAATTTTTTTAAAAAAAATTATCAAGGCAATCTTGTTCTAACCAAGAAATAATTTTTTAAAAAAATCAACCGGTCTATGACCTATTTTTTATATCGGGTCACCCTAGTTTTTTGACCGGATCATATTGAGTCAATTCTTCCTCTATCTTTTTAAAACTTAAACCAGTCCAAACCCCGAGTCAGCCCACCAAGTCAGTTCTGGTTTTATAACTAGAATTATTATAATATTATTGATTTCAACACTCAATATAAACTAGAGTAACAAAAAATAATATTTAATTATTTTTTAAAATATACAAGTTTGATAGTAGTACATATTAAGGGTATAATATATATTTTTATATTTTATTTTGTCTCGTCTATTATAACTAAACATGATATACAGACAGTCACTTTGTCTTGTACACCATTACCAAATATAATTTTATCATTGTCTTCTTTTTTTTTTTTTTTGTCTCTCTTGTCTATGTCTTTTATGTCTTAAGATAGTAACTAAATGCTACCCTTATTTGTATGTTTATTGGTATTTATTCTGCATAACACATAACGTATGTCTATAAAAGAGCAGGGTTGAGATTATAGTTATAAAACTAGAATTGTGACTCATGTTACGTCATGGGCCTATCAATTTGTTTTTTTGTTTTTTTTAATGTATAACATGGATATTTAGGCAACAGTAGCATCTGTAAAGAAGCAAGATATACCTAATGCTCGAATTATTAACTTGACCGAATCCAACAAGATCGAGCAATGTGATAGTGTAGTTTAGACCATAGACAATGATAGCAAACGAAATGTACAAGAAATATTTGTTAACAATTAACTAAAAAAAATAAGCCACCAATATCATACTCGGAAGGAAAAGAAAGAAAAGATCATTAGAGACTCATCGTCATTTCACTGTGGATAATGCCCACCACTTGAAGACTTTGATGAAATGGTCCAAACCTCATTACAAAATAGTGCATGACAACATTAAAAGAAATCACATGGGTCACTAAAGCAACGCCACGAGGAAAATAAACAAAAAAAAACGAGTGATCATCCACCTATATTTAACCAATCAATTATATTCAGCTCGAGAATAAAACTTATTTATATAAATAAACCTAATAAAAATAAAAAATAATAAGATACAAGAGAAACCAATCAAATAAAAAAAACAAAGGACACCAAAAAATAGAGCTTAATCTCTAATTAAATAAATACAGAAGATAAAACTGAAAAAAATATTAGATTTAAAAAATATCAAACAAAACAAATAAATCCTGAGTGACCCCCCTGAACTGTGTTAATTTTCAAAACTTGCAACTTGTGAAATCCTAGACAAAAGCTTAACCAACAAGCTAAAATCCAAACAAATTAAAAGTTGAAAGACAAAATCGAGTAAAAAAATAATTTAAAAAACTTTACAAAGAAAAAAAATCAAAGAAATAAGGATGAAATCTAATAGGAAAGAAATCATGGAGGGTGAAATTAGAAAAAAAAATCAAATAAAAAAATTATCTTAGATTATATAAATAACAATTAAAAGAATAGAGATCAAATTTGACAAAGTAAGGACTTGAATGAGGATGAAATTGAAATAAAATTTAGTTTCATAAATTATTTAAGATAAAGCAAACAATAACCAGAAGAACATGGACTAAAAAAAGAAGTTTAATGGCTGATTAGAAAAATTGCAGGGCAGACGCAAAGACCGGGGAAGATAGAAGAAAGAAATGAGAAGAAAAAAATGAATGGACGCCGTCGACAAACCGAACTTATCAATGCATGCATTGCTTTTCATGGAGAACACGACAAGACACATCAAAAGTAACTCCAAAATAGCAATTTTGGTTGAGCAAGTCGCACGAGTCATCCTAAAACGATGCATGCGCAAAACACCTCAACATATTTTCTTTAAATTAAAATCTCGACTCATTAATTACAAAAAAAGAATAAGACACAAAATGCCACAAATACCCTTTAACCCAATGGTTAAATTATTTGACATCAAGGGCATTAAGATCCTTTTATTATGCAACAAAAATTAAAATTACAGAAAGGCCGCCCATTAGCGGGTAATCTTTTTTTCCATTCCAAAGGTAAACATGTTGTTTTAATGTGCTAGAGTAACCTTGGGAGTAAGCTAAAAAATTATTTATTTTAAAGGTAGTGATGTAAATTTACTATATAATTAAAACATATAATACATGTTATTTCTCCAATTAATTTTAGAACACCTACATTGTTATAATGCAAAGATTATTAAACATTTGGGTAGAAGTTTTTTTTTTAAGGCCAAGAAAAAGAAAACACTATTCCCTTTCAAAATAAACCGTGCATGTTTAGGTGAATAGTGTTTCCTTCTTCTCTCTCTTATTTTATTTTATTTTATTTTGGTTCGGTCTATTAGATTGATTCGACTATCTATTGATCAAGAGCATGATTCATGTTGAGTTTTACTTTGGCCTAGTAGGTTAAATAAATAAATAAAACTGTTATTTTAAGGAATTTTTTTTTTCACTGGCTTACAACTTATTCATTTAATTCGTAACTCAGATCTTGAACCAGATTTACTCGAGTTACTAGTTATAACTAAAGTCGTTCATTGGGGGAAAAAAACATATTCTGATTTCTGCCATATGGAAAGAATCGAAAAATCAATCTCCTTCCTCTTTTGCTTGAGTTTAATTATAAACATGATTAGTACTCGTCTTCTGTTTTAAGCTTAGCCTTAGAATTAGGAGGAGCCTAATAATAATACATTGATATGTGACTGAGGATTTTTTTCATGGATAGTGTAATCCCGAGAGGAAGATTCAAATCCAAACTTTCCTTTATTTATTAATTATAGAAAGATTGCATTTAATTTTTCCTTCCGCTTTTTATATATAAATATCCAATGACTTCATGATAGGTTATTCCTCGTAGTTTATTAAAATACTCTATGCAGTATAAAAAATAATAAAATATCTATTGACCATGTTTAATTTAATAGTATTTTGCTTTACAAAATATATTATTTTCTTCTCAATTTTTTCATCTTGTCTATTTCCTAGAAAAATAAATTGAGAAAAAACAAGAAATAATTAAGTTATAAATGGACTAAAAATATACAAATTAAATATATAATTTTGAAAAAATAATAATTAATTAATTAATTTTCAATTAAAAATATATCAAAATAATATTTATTTTAAAAAAATACATCAACAATCAAAACTATCGGAAAGTATTGAAAATAGTTTAAAAAATATTTTAAAAAGCATATTAAATATAAAAAACAAGTACTTTTGAATTGACATGCAATACCCGAGTTTTTTACTTTATTTTTTTTATCTCATACCATGAAATAATTAATTTTATTTTGTTTGTGTCCTTTTGTTTTCTTCTCCAAACTCCACTGGAGAGAAACGTCTGAAGAATTTTCAAACTCAAATCCAAGTGGAACACAAGAATTGAAAGGGATAACATAACAAATTAAAAGGATCCAGAAGTCCTTTTAATTACGGTGCTTCACCCGTGACCATTCGAAGTGGTCAAGTGGCCGCATGGAGATAAACGGATGAAAGATGACTCTAGGATAATGAAACAAATCGTTTTCCAAGCGCGGATAACGATAAATAATTGTGGTAATTAAGACTAATTATTATTCAAAACACTACTAATACACTAATTCTCTTAAGGTTTTATTGTGTCCATGACACATAATACTGTTAATTACCGTAGTGTTATAACTTTTTTCTCCCCTAATTATTCTATTTTTTTTTCTCTTGGTTGCGGGGGTAGGATTGTTTTTTCATCATAACATAAAAGTATTTAGAGGATTGTGCAAAATTATTTTAGTAATTTGATTTTTAAATGTACAGTAAACTTATTAATATAATCATTTAATAAAATAATTAAATGTCTTCTGCACAATGATGTTTTTATATTTTTATATTTTTAAAAAAGTTAAATTATCACATTACCTTTACAATTCAAATTTTTAGCCTTGACTTCAAAGGCGTTCACCATGGTTTATTTGTTAATATTACTTTTTTTTATTATTATTTTTCTCAATTTCATTCTTCAATGTTTGGTTGGTTAAGAATTTTACTTTTTACTTTTTATTTTTTCAGGTTTGCTTTAATGGAGTCACCCTAGTCTTATGACCTGTATAATAGATATGAAGGATTAGCTCGAAGCGACTTCTGTTTTTTTTTAAATATTTTTTTAATATTATATTTGCAAGTGTTTTTTTATTTACAGGGACATCCTAATTTCATGTCTTAAGTCATATGTTTGATTTGCTGACTTAAGTTGGCTGCTGGATTCGCTCGAGGCTTTTTGTTTGTTTGTTTTTTTGTTTTTTTTTTTTTTGCTTTGACAAGTTTTTAAAATTATATTTTTAAAGTAACTTATAATAAACTTCTTGATAGGACCCGAATCTAGAGTTTCATAGGTTGTGAGCTTTTTAAGATCTGGTCATGTTTAGAATGTTTGTCTGAATTTGCTTTGTTTTTACACGTGTTTTTTTATTTCACCCCTTGTAGTTTCTTTAATCATTAAAATTTGGTCCTTATTCTTTTAGTTGATATTTATTTTATTTTGGATTATTTTTTTCATTAAATTGCATTCTCTTTGGGTTTTTTCTATCAAATTTTATTCTCATTCTTTTTGTTGTTTATACAGGCTTTTTTATTAATACTTTTCTTGCGATCTCATCATTCAAAATTAAATTGGGTTAGCCCTAGATAATTTTTTTTTTAATTTCACTCCATCATTTTTTAATCTATAAATAACCTATCATATTACAAATAATTCCCAATTTCACCTCCTATGATTTTCTAATCTTTCAAGTTTGGTCCTAATTTTTTAATTGTATTTTTTTGTTTCTGATAGTATTTTTTTTTGGATTCCATTCTTATTGAGTTTTTTCATGTCAAATTTTTAACCCTGTTTTTTTGTTATTTTTTCTTGCAATCTTTTTTATTAATAGTTCTTTCAACGATTCCATCATTCAAAATTAAATTGGATGATATTTAAGCTTCTTGATCGAACTCAGGTATATGATTTAACGAGTTGTTATTTTTTAGATTGGACCAGGTTTAGGACGTTCGCCCAGGTTTTCTTAGTTTTTTTTTTCAAGATGATGTTTTCTATTTTTTTTTTAAGTTTGACTCTCTTTTTTCCTGGTTTTCCTTTGGTTAAGTTAATATTGAGTTGTTTGAGAATCCGAATAAGCTAGTGCGTGGTTTTTCTTTTTCTTTTTCATTGGTTTTTTGTTGATTTATTTACTATTGTTAATTTTTTATCATAAATATTAAAATTTTTAATTTAACCAATGACTTGAGGCTTTAATTTGTTTAACCTATTACTTCTTTTACATTAAAAAAAATGTTTGGCCCACGGTAATACAAGAAAAACATATCAGTAATTAACTAATTATGGTTATTATATCATCATTATCATGGAAATTATGATTATCATTAACATACCTGTTAAGTCGTATTTAAGATCATAAAAATCATACTCCTTTGAAGGATCTGAATCCTATATTTTGTAATAAAAGGAAAAATAAAATTGTATTATCGGTACATTAATTTTTTTTTAATTGAGTATATACATTTTAATTTTTGTTCTTTTGAATAAATTGTTTTTTTTTTAAAATAAATTAAATATACTTGTCAAACCTCTGTTGTTTTTTTCATGACGTGTCATTTATTCTTATATAATTATTAGTATTATAACTTTTATTTTATACCAATCAAGTACTTAAACATTAATCCTTTTTATTTTGAATACATTAACATTCTTTTATTATTTTAATCAAATAGTTTATTAATTTTTTCGACTAAATAACCCAAAAATACCTTTGAAATTCAGATTAAACTGAATTTAGCTTTCGATTTTTTTTATTTGAGTATCTCAAACTATTTTTTAATAGAAAAATAGGTCACGCCATGAATCCAAATCGTTTGTTCCCAAAAAATTCAATTTGTTTTTGCTAAAATTTAATATGGTTTGTATGTTTTTGATCGTTTTGATGTGCTGATGTTAAAAATGATTTTTAAAAAATAAAAAAACATCATTGACATGCATTTATGCATGAAAAGTTATTTGAAAAGCAACCGCTATCACACTACCAAACATACTTGAAATTTGTGTTTGAAAGTTATTTTATTAGTTAAATAGTTTTTGCTTTCTACACTAGGACTCATATATATATATATTATTTTAAATTCTACAAAATCAATATTTGAAACACAATTATATTATATTTGAAACACAATTATATTATATTATATATATATATATATATATATATATATTTATCTATGAAGACTTGTTTTTCTTTTTTTTTGCACAAAAAAATTCATTTCACAACAATTTTAACTAAGCATATATTTTAAAAAATATATATAATTACAAATGTTTTTTTAAAATTATAATTATAAAAATGATCACAATACCAGTTATTCATAAAAATATATAAAGATTTTATGAGTGCCGTTGAAAAAAACAAACGGAACCCTAAATGGTTTGATTTCACCGGAGTTGGATGCCTTGGATTAAAGAACTCAACAGGTACAGCAATGTTGTTGTCATGAAGCATATGCTGATGCTTGTTGGCGGTGGTTGGTTAAGAATATAATTATGAGTTTATTGACCATATAGGGACCGACATAAAGCCTATTGCTTACCTCAACAGTTACACAATGTAACTAAAAGTATCTAAAGTATTTTTTTATTTAAAAATATATTAAAACATTTTTTTAATTATTTTTATATTAACATATTAAAATAATAAAAAATAATTTAAATATTAAAAAAAACACTATTTAAAATGCAATTCCAAACTGCATTTAACACATCACTCTTCAATGGATAAAATGGTTTTGATTTTTTTTTAATAATTGTATTATTAGTGTGCGAATTTTATAATTTGGTATATTAAATTTATTTATTTTTTATCTGGGAACACTAATTTTTTCAAAAAAAATCATCTGAGTATTTTCGTCCACCTTCTATCATTTTATTATTATTTGATGAATTGTCTTTTGCTTTTACATTGATATATTTGAACTCCGGCTTTTATTCTATAATCATAATTAGTACATGTTTTTAACTTTTTTTTTTTTCTCATCAATGACAATTCATCTATATAAATACTAAAAAATATCTTATAATTAATTAAAACTAGCAAATAAATTATTGATACAATTAAATCTGGCCCTTCCGTCCAAATTTCCATCATTGTGTTGGGCATCTGTTTTCATCATTCAATCATTCAGTCAATCGTTTTAATTTAGTTTCTTTTTATTTTTGTAGTCTTTTATAGCATATTTGTTATTTTTGTTTGCTATGATATATTAAAATTCAAGATATATAACTAAAAACCTATTTAAGTTATTCTTATAAAGAAATTATTATCTTAACACAAACAATTATTATAGATGAAAAGACATTACAATTTGTTATGTTTTTTATACTTGTAAAGGATCATTCAGAATCAAACATTTAACCGTAATGTTTAAATTCTTTAAATTTGATGTATTTGTCAGACTTACATTTATTCTGAACTTAACTGAATGTCAAGTTCGGGTTCTTCGGGTTTAACATGTTTACTATATTTATTTTATTTTAAAAAAATTTGATCAAAAATTAACTCATTAATTTGTTATGTTTTTTTTCTTCTTCTTTTTAAACAAAGGTGTGGTTATTTTTATTTTTTTTGGGTTGACGGTGAATGTTTATATTTGATTCATGGTTTTAATCTTTCATCAACGGGATTTGATAGACAATACGATTCGTTTTCATTAATTTATGATGGCTCAAAATCATTTCTTTATTATCAACGAGTTACTGCCTAGAAAAAAAAAAAAAACCACAATAGCTTGTCAATTTAAGCATTGTTTTGAATTGCGTATTTTATAAAATTTTATTTTTATTTAGAATTATTTGTTTATATATTTTTAAATTATTTTGATGTGCTAATATTAAAAATAATTTTTTTCAAATAAAAAATATTATTTTAATACATTTTTAAATTTAAAAATATTTTAAAAAACAACTATAACTATACTTTTCAATACCCCTTATCCCTTATTTAGAGGTTTCATTATCAAATTACCACTCTTTTTATAAAGAAAAAAAGATCCTAAGAACACTATGATTTAATTATGAGAACACAAAAAACACTAAACGAATTCAAAAACCACAAGGGTTATTGATCAAAATAAAAAATAAATTATTGACTATTCCCCCCCCTTTTTTTAACCCAAAACCAGATTGATTCAAAAATACTCACGCCTATTAAAACATAAAAGAATAAATGAAAAAAAAACATGTTTTTAATTAAAAAGCAAAAATAACTATAGAAAATAAATATGTTTATAGAAAATAAATTTTTATATTTTTAAAATAGTAAATACAGGAAAACACATCTTTTTGTCTCTAATATCTGTCTATTCTATACTAAAAGAGTAACTTAAAGCTATCTATCGGAGAGCATAAGAAAATATTCAGCAATATTATGTCATTTGGAGAATATTTTGTTATTTTCAGCAACATAATGGCTGCATTTTCTCCCTTTTCTTATTTTCTTTAAAGGGAAATGAGGAGGAGACCAATTTCACTTGAGAGCTGGCGAGAATGCTATTATTCAAGCACACACTCTTTAGCATAGTTTTGAAACTCGAAATTCAATTGATGCGACGGTCAACTTGAAATCCAGGGCTAGAATCAAGTTAGATTAATGAAAAAATAAACAAAATCATGACCCAATATCACTCGACAAAACCTAATTGCAGTCTATTAAATTTATTATTTTTTTTACTAAAATGACGCTACTTTGAATTATTTTATAAAATAGAGATTGATCCGGCCAACCTGGTGACCCGGTTAAAACCTGAAACCCGGGCCGTGGACCGGGCTGACCACCAAGCCGGGTTTAAAAACTATGCTCTTTAGGATGGTCTCCTTGATAATATTGCAAGAGAATCTTTAACTAGAAGAAGGAAGACTACCTATTACAACCACTTTTAAATTCAAAGATATATTGGAGAAATCTGTTGAAAAAAATACAACCCTGAGAAATTTTGATTCACTTCAAAATTCGTCAACCAGATCAACATTATACTTTACAACAGCAAACTCTATGTACTGATAATTTTGAAAGCTAATTAAATTTACAGTTTTCAGAATACTACCAACATGGTACAGGAGAAAACCCTAAATCACGTGTGCAGATTCCCAGTTCTGGTATATATGATGCATGATTCAGGCACTTTCAAAGGCCTCCGACGACGCACTTCTGCAACTCCTTTTTTTCAAGCTCACCTGAAAATGCAAGGTGAAGTTTCAAACATGAAGTCGACAAAAAGAAAAGGAACAAAAAAGTTATGTGCTCCGACTTAGAAAGATCTTAGCTGTCTGAAAGTAAAACATGTCTGAACTAATATATCATTAAAACTGACAGGGTTAATACCTCAAGTGTTAACCTCCAGAAACTGAGATCAAATCGAAAACACATCCTAGCTCAAGCAGACAAAATAACCTATGTGCTGCCATTCAACTACTGTATCTAACAGTTGTTAAAGACTAATATAAAACATATCTTGGGACATTATCGAACAACTTAAATTTGTAGGTTGAAAAAGCCTTTTGATATGATATAAGAATGACTAAACGGTCACGAATTTAAATCTTATCATCTCTATTTCACCTAACAGCTTGAGCTTGAGCTTTTTTTTTCTCTCTCGTTATTGTTTGGTATTCTAACACGTATCAACTTCACCAAATGCATACGTCCATTTGTTTCCACTGATCATGACCTCTGACCATTTTAGAATTTGACGCTAATTTCCTATATCTAGTCTCTCATGGGCATCTTAGCACACAACCAAGTGTTAATGGCACACGGAATGTCTTGCCAGCTTTCTTTCTCTCTACAAAAGCAGAGTGCCATTAAAAACAAGTGGGCTGCTAGTAGTAGTCCCAACCCTAGCCTCAAATAGGGCCACCTCTGATTTCTCACAACCAAGCCATTTGATTGTGTGCTTGACATTCATTCATCTTACCACGCAAAATGAAAAGGAGAAGGAAATGAAACAAAGCAACAAGGAGAAGCAGAAGGAAATGAAAAGTAAAATGAAACTTCTTGTTTTTTGAAATGTTTAGTCTGGTTTTAAAAGAAGCATGAAGATTAGACTTTGAAATGCCAACAGAAGAAAAGGTCCACTCATATACTTCTGAAGTTAATGTATAAATTCCAAGCACGATGCATGGAAAGCAAATAAGAACACTGCTTGTCAAAGCCTAACACAATGGCCTGTAGCAGCCGGTCATTTCAAGTTGTTAAACGCCATCTATTAACAAAGAAATGCCATGCAGTACTCGTAAAACAGCCATTCTAAAAACCAAGATCTAAAAATCTGTGAACTCAATCCTCCTAATTTGCAGTTCTCCCTATCAGTTTTTCACCTCATGACACTTCCAGTGAGGATGATGATCTAGTTGTATGATTTTATCCTAAACTCCCAAGTGATATTACAGTTTGTTTCCTCAGCAGTGTCTAACATCAATCACTAGCTTGGTGTAATTGTCATACATGACAAAAAAAAAAGGAAATCAGAAAAGGAAAATTTACGACACAAGAAACAGGTATAAATGACTATTGGACTATGCCATGGGCACAAATCAAAACTCGACATATGCAGAGGAAATCTAAATAGTGGCGCGATAAAATTGTTCAGCGCACCTTAGAAGATAAAGGGGGTAAAGAAGCCTGCCGCACTGGCTCTCTCAGCTGATAAGTTTCTCGAAGCTGGCTTATTATCTCCTCCACAAGTTTCAATTGTGCATTGACCCTCTCATTGTGCTCTGCAGGGAAAGTCAATTTATCCTTTTTCTCTTGCACTGTTCGTAGCCTTTCTCTAAGCCATTCAACTTCAGAGTCAATTTTAAACCTTTCACTATTGACTGCCGATGAAGAACTCCGCTGTGAGTCAATATCCAAGGTTTTGCACTGTGAATCGCCCAACCCTGGTGAACTGCTAGTGGTATCCAAATGGCTTCCACGACCATTAGGCTCAATTTCTGTCATGCTTGTTCTTGGACAATCACTCAGTTCACTAGTGGTCCAAACCTCAAAATCTGAAGGAGCACTACTTAATGGTCCACTTTCTTTTCCACCACCCTCCTTCCAAACTGTTGTTTCATCATCAACGACGTGAACATCATAAACAGTCAATTCAGTGTCAAGCATGGGACTATGCATACAGCTTCCTACTTGATTCAAATGATTTCTGTCTTTTCCCATCTCCTCTTCCATGCCTCCACAAGTTTGGGATACCACGCTAACATATCTTTGTGTTTTTTCTTTCCCTGCTACGCAAACAGTTTTCTGCAGCACCCCTTCTGAAGTAGACGAATCAGAAGCTGACTCCTTACACTCTGGCATCATTTCCTTCCCAAAAGCAAGAGTATGACTTTCTTCATCATTTGATGAACAAGTTGCGTTTGTTTTCACTTCCTTCTGAAAAATGGTTTTACTCTTCACCATCTGCTCTGGCAGCAGGGATAGATTCTCATCGGAATCAAATGAAAGTGAAGGCCTTTTTCCAGTACTGTTCATCTGATTGCTTTCTTCCAGCTGCTCTTTACCTGAAATGTTCATTAACTGATAAGCTTCGAGTTTCTTCTCTAGATAATGATTCTCCAGCTCCTTCCGAACAAGGATCTCTTTCAGAATATCCATCTCTTCGTCATCATAAGCAAACTTTTCTTCTATCATCCTCTGATACTGCCTCGTTTCCATTTCTATTGATGCCTTATCCTCTTGCAACCTCATGATCATGGCCATTGCCTCATCAGCTGCACTAGCAGCAGCAGCCCTCTCTTTCTCCAACTCTTGGTAAAGAGCAGCTAGCGCAGTTTTCTCTTCTTCAAGTGATTGTTCCAACATTTTGATCGCATCATTTCCAACACTGTCCGATACATCTTCAGCATTACATGCCATGTTTTTAACAAATGATGGGTCGTTTCTGATGCCTTTACCCTTGTCATACAACCCATTCAACTCAAAACTACTATGAACTCTTTTACCATGATCAATAACAATTGGACCATGTCCATCACCTAAAATGGCATTAGGCATTACCAGAAAGGTCAGTTTGCATTTCGGTGATAACTAAGAAAATCAACAAAAAATTTAAAAGAAACCATTTTTAACTCACACTTCATCGCTATTTTTTATGACACATTGAGACTTCAACAAAAGTTGTTTTAACTTTTAATTCCGAAATCAGGTAATTAAGAATCTAAAAGGTATAGCAGAATCACCAACAACTAAAGAATAATATTTAGGGAGGAAAAACAGCTCACTTAAGATGCACATTTCACTCACCCAGAAGACCATCTTCAGTTCCACTTGCAGGACCCAAGTTTCCACTGATTTGACTTCCCATTTCACCGCCGCTATCATGACTAGAGAGAGGAGCAGCTAGACCAATTGAGCGTGTGCTATTTGCAGACAAAGCAGAAAGGAATCTACCATATCCAATAGTAGCTCTCCTGCGCCTCCGGATCCCAGGCTTGTACTTTTGGTTCGTAACTTTCTTCTCCTTAGCATCATATCCACTTTCTCCACCAACACAACTCGAAAATCTTGGACCTGAAAGGGAAGTGGAGCACCCTTCTCCCTTCAATTCAATCACCCCATTTTCCCGTTTCTTATCTCTAACACCCTCCACATGCAAATCACTTGATTGATCCGCAAACCAAATCAAATCAAAAGGGAACCTACTCTTCACCAGCGCTTGGACATAATAGATTTTGCTTTTTGGCCAATCAATTAACAGTTTATGCAAACACAAATCGTTATTTTGATACCCAAAAAGGCCTGTACATGGACATGGCAGATAAAACCCAAAAGCACTCAAGAATTTTGATAAAAGAAATGCATAAGCGGATCCACAAAGCAGGACATAAGCAATGGCAAGGTCACGAAAGGCAAAGATAAGATCAGCCAAGGTCCACGAATGAACTGTCCTGAAAGCCATCCTCCCTTGAATGAAGCAACTGAGAATTACAAGCAATTCAAGAACCAAAAATCGAAACCCCAACTAGAAAATTCAATCTTTTTTTTAGCCAATATAGTTGCAAATAATATCTAGCCATAATCCACCATGAGGACGAAACTACAATCAATCAAGAAATCCAACTGAAAGAGAGAGAAAAAGAAGAAGAAAGCTTAATACTTAAGTAAGCTGAAAAGGAAAGAAGGAGCTAGAAGTTACGTACATGTGAGAGATCAGTTGAAGACTTTGAAGTTGATCCGACCACTAAGGATCTGACAAGACAAGAATCACGGTATGGTAATTTTCCGGGAAAAAACAAAACATAAAAGGAGTACAGTAAAGTAGCGGCAGTTTTTAAGACAGATTTCCCAAGTGTGAGGGACAACTGTTCATTTTTTTAAAAAAAAAATTAAAAAAAATTTAATTTTTTTTAATATTTTAAAATTATTTTATTACATAGATATTAAAAATAATTTTTTAAATAAAAAAAATAATAATACATTTTAAAAAATAACCCTAACCAAACTACCCAACAACCTATCGCCTGTTTCACTCCAGGTTGAAAAGTTACGTAAGAAAGTCGCATGCTTTTGTTTGAAATGCATCCTCTGTCGATTACTATGGAAATATCTATTAATGTCGGTTTTATTAATTCATTTTTTTAATGTGATATCTCAAAATATCTTTTATATTTAAATAAGTATTTTTTTAAAATATAAATATTAAATACTGAGTTAATCTAGAAATAGAATATATTGTTCATCTTTTTCTTAGAAAAAAGTTCTAGTAGTTTCAAATTTTGAAATAGGAGTTTTTAGGAAAATAAATATTTTTTTTTATTTTTTTCCTTTATCATTCACTATTATTAGAATTTTCTAGATTTTTTATTTGAAGGGGATATTTTATTTTTATTTTTATTTTTCTATTCAATATTAATAAAGTTTTTTTTATTTTTTATATAAAGAATTGTAATAGTTTTTTGATAAGTGAGACTTTAATAAATAAAAATTGAATATCTAGGATGTCTTCTCGTAGTTCCGGTGTTTCTAGTCTTTAAGGGTTTCAATTTATAATAAACCATGTTATTTTTTTTTCTCGTAATATCAATTAGTATCAAAGTTTAATGATTCATGATGGTTTTTGTTACGTGTTACCAAATCATCATGATTGAAGATCATAAATAAGATGACCCGTATAAATGTTTTATAGATTCACAATGACATACTTACACATAAAATGATCATTGATTTTCTAACCAAGAAGGTTTTGCTCGAATAAAAGTTTTTATAAAATAGAAGTTTTTTCTATTATCCAATGCTAGAATTGTACCTATATAAAAAGAGATAATTTAAACATTAGTTTTATTTAAAATCAAAATGCATAACTTTTAAAAGAATATAACTCTATTTATTAAATGATACAACTTAATTTCAAATGGAATTTTAAACAAATACAACTATTAAAATACAACTTTTCATTTACTCGATTATTATTTTTCTATTCAGCATTATTACATTTTTTTAGTTTTACTATTTGGAAAAAATAATTTTTATTTTTTATTTTTCTATTTAATATCAATAAGGTTTTCTAATTTTTTCTATATAAAGAGTTATAACAATCTTTTGACAAGTGAGATTTAGATAGATAAAAATTAAATATTTTAAATATCTCCTTATATTTATAGTGTTTTTGTCTTGAAAATTTTTAACATATAATTAATAAACCCAATCAATTATCTTTCATTCCCAATTAGACCCTATTTATTTTTGCATTTCAAAAACACTTTTGAAAAAAATTGAAATTTTTTTATTTTTTTCTTTACTTCAAATTAATTTTTTCTTTGTGTTTTTAGATTGTTTTGATGCGTTGATATTAAAAATTATTTTTAAAAAATAAAAAAATTATTTTGATACATTTCTGAATGAAAAATATTTTGAAAAACAACCGCAATTACACTTCCAAGTAACCGCCGGTCCAAGACAAAAATAATGATAAGAGTAAATAACTTGGAAAAATTAGAGAAATTTATATTGATGAGACGAAGGAGCGATGCATATTTTTGTATATTAAGGTTTCGCATCAAGCAATCAATTATATTTATTCGAGATTATTATATACTTTAGTATGCAAATTTTTTATTTTTTCTATTTGTTAGGGCTGTGAAAAAGCAGAGAAGATTAAGTCAATATGAGTTTTTTTTTTTATTGACAAGTAGTCTTTTATTTTTATTTTTATTTTTATTTTTCTTAATTTGAATAAATTTTTATTATTATCCTGTTATCTTAATTTTAATTTTATTTAAATTTGTACAATTATTGAATACATAAAAATGCTAAATGGACACTTGTTAGCTTTTAAAATTAGAAACACTTATTTGATAAGTTTTTAAAAGTAAGAACACTTAATTAGAAAAATAAAAACACTTACTCTTAAATACAAAAATAAAAATGTAAATACTTAATTAAAAATAAAGTGAAATATTCATGCATAATTATTTTACATTAGCATGCTAATATGTAAATCAATTGGTCACGCCAACATGTATAATGGATAAAATTTAACAATTTATTTATTAAATAAAAAAATTGCACATTAAAATAAAAAAAACAAATAAAAAAAACTTATAAATTTTTTTTTTCACACATTTATAAAGGCCTGTTTGGAAGTGTTGTTGCGGTTCCTTTTCAAAGTATTTTTCACTCAGAAAAATATCAAAATAATATTTTTTTTTTATTTTTTAAAAATTATTTTTTTTATCAGTGCATCAAAATGATTTAAAAACATAAAAATATTAATTTAAAATAAAAAATATTAAAAAAATATAATTTTTTAAAAATATTTTTAAAATACAAAAATAAATTGAACATAAATCCAAAAACCAACCAAGCCTCTGTATTTAAAGACAATTTTACTAGATAATTGATTTCCCCTTCTTTTCTTTTCCCTCCCCCGCCATAACTTTTCTCTCAAATATATCAAAGAATTCATCTCTATCTAAACTTAATCTTTTGAATTCTAAGAAGGGTTTGAAGAAACAAGTAAGCATCATGAATTCTTTTTCTGTTGTTTTTGAATGGTGATTAAACATCATATCTTTGGTAGCTAGCTTTTGAATTGGTGAATATTCAGTACATGGATGATAACATGTGGGTTAAAAACAATCTGAATCGATTCACAAGAATGGTAATAGATTATGGTACTTTACTGCAGGATATGCTAGTCCCCAGGCATCTGGGAGGGAGACATTGTTGTGTTTATCTTCCTTGGGTTGTGACTGGGAACTTCAATGGCTATTCGATAATGTCAGAGAAAAGGGATGGTTGGTTTCAGATGAGGAGGGCTGAGAAGTTTATAGGCAACATTGACAGATGCGAGCTGCTTGATTTGGATTTTAAAGGATCTCCACACTTTCAGAGAAGAGTTCATGGGGCTATAATTTCTACTCAAGTCCGTTTAGATCGTGCATTGGCCAATGCAGAAAGGCGTTAATTTAATGTATCTGCTATATATATCCATCATCTTCCTAGAACCCACTCGGATCATAACTTCATTCTCCTTTGCCTTACAGGTTATGCCCCCCCTAGGGGTCCAGGCCATTCCATTTTCAAGCCGCAAGAACGCTGCATGAAGTGTTTGAAGCTGTGGCGGCCAATTCATGGAGAAATTAACATTGATTCTTCCCTCACGGATGCTCTCTCTAATATGGCTAGCCAAGCTCAAATTCTTAACAGAGATGTCTTTGGTAATATTTTCGGAAGTAAACGACGAATTCTTGCTCGTGTACAAGGAATTCAGAAGTAAGGAACTCTTATTTCCTTTCTCACCTTGAGGAAGAACTTACCACAGAATATCAGAATATTTTGACACAGGAGGTTTCAGAAATTCAGGGTTCAATGGCTTCAACTTGGAGAAATTTTTTCTCAACTTTTTCATGCCAGCACTGCTAATCGAAGACATTAACATAACAGGATTGAGAAATCGAAACCTGAAGACGGCTCTTGGACTGACGATCCTGCTCCTGCTTTGTTATAACAATAACATTACTATGCCTTTTCCTCAGTTTCCAAATCATCCTCTCTCTATTTCTCGGATCAAGGGGCTAAGTTATTATTGGAACCAGTCACCGCTTCTGAAGTTCTAGCTGCAGTAAAGTCTATGAAACCTTATAAAACTCCCTGGCCAGATGGATCCTTGACAATATTCTTTCGAGCTGGTTCCTGCCCTTCAAACTTAACTGAGAGATTCCTTTTCCTAGTTACCTAGGACGATGTCCTTGCATGTAAAAAGCAGTTTAGACCTGTAAGTCTTTGTAACGTCAGCTACAAAATTTTCACTGAAGTGCTGGAGGAACCTATCAGAATTCTCACTATGCCTTTTCTTGGACTTGAATTTATCCTTGTTCTTCATGAATATGTATACGAGGCTTTTCATGTGTCTAACTACAACATATCAGTATCCAACTAAATGCTCTCCATTATAAATCCTTTTCAAGGTGCTTTTATTGCTGGCCGTTCTGCTCATGATAATATTGCCATGGCACAAGAGCTTATGCACTCCATTCGCAACTCAAAGAAGAGACATGGCAACTTAGCTATCCGAATTAATTTGGCTAAGGCATATGATAGGGTGGATTGGAGCATCTTGCGTGAAACCTTGTCTGATTTTGGGTTCCCTTCCATCATTATTCATAGTATTTGTTAAATAATATTTATCTAGTCTTATTTATTAAGGGTAGAATAATATTTTCAGTTTAATTTATATATAATATCTTTGTATTTAGGTTAACTTAAGCACTCATAATATAGAAATTATTCAGAATTCTAGTCTTTTTTTTGTGTTTGATCTTAATTATTTTAACATAGTATCAGAGCTGATTTTATGGAACGAGGCTTAATCTTGAACACAGCTTCGCGAATTCTAGACAAAAAATTTTGGAGTGATATTTTGTCTTCCGCTTCTGCAAAATCTAGTATTTTGACTTTTCTTCAGCTTCTGCAATTTGGTATTTCTGTTTTGTCTTTGCAATTATTTTGGTATTTCTTCTTCTCTTCAGTTTCTGTAATTTGGTATTTGCGTTCAGTTTCTGTAAAAAAATTTTGGAGTGATATTTTGTCTTCCGCTTCTGCAAAATCTGGTATTTCAACTTTCCTTCAGTTTCTGCAATTTGATATTTCTGTTCTGTCTTTGCAATTGTTTTGATATTTCGTCTTCTCTTCAGTTTCTGCAATATGGTATTTGCGTTCAATTTCTATAATTTTTTTGGAGTGATATTTTGTCTTCTATTTCTGCAAAATCTGGTATTTCGACTTTCCTTCAGTTTCTGCGATGGCATCTACTACCAAAGATATTGTTTGGTTACGTTAGTTACTTGCTGATATGAGAGTTTTCTTTTCTCATCCTACTTCTATATATTGTGACAACCAGAGTTCTATTCAGATTGCTCATAACTCGGTTTTTCATGAGCGAACTAAGCACATATCGATTGTCATCTTACTCGTCATCATCTCAAGCATGGCACCATTACTTTGCCTTTTGTTCCTTCTTCCTTGCAAATTGCAGATTTCTTTACCAAGGCGCATTCCATCTCTCGTTTTCGTTTTCTAGTTGGCAAACTCTCGATGCTTTTAGTTGCCGCATCGTGAGTTTGAGGGGAGATGTTAAATAATATTTATCTAGTCTTATTTATTAAGGGTAGAATAGTATTTTCAGTTTAACCTATATATAATTCATTTGTATTTAGGTTAACTTAAGCACTCATAATATACAGATTATTAAGAATTCTAGCCTTCTTTTTGTGTTTGATTTTAATTATTTTAACAGTATTATCTTGTCGTGTCTCAGAATTTTTTATTTATATATATCATATCCAAATTTTTATTAATATATGTCTTGGTTTGCTACAAATATTTTTTCACATAAATAAAGAATTATGATTATGGAAGATATTTAAATTTTATGTGATTTATAATTATTCTAGTTAAATGAAAAATGATATGGAAAAATATGATATCATAAGATTTTTTCTTTTTTCAAGTCAAAAAGTCTTCAAATCACCTTATAGTTATGAAAAATAAATTAGCTACCAGGTTTGAGTGATGAGATACTTTGGCATTTTATCAAATTATTTTTTTCCTTTTCTTAATTCTGCATTTTGTTAAAGTTTTAAAATATATCCAAACATTTTGTTGGCCAAGAAGACAAGATTCTCTTTTACTCGAGGATCTTGAATAATTTTATGTTTTTGACGAGAAGTTGGAAGGAACTTTTCAAGCATAGAATATCCCTATTTATTATTCTCTCTTTGACCTCAGCCATTCATACATGGCCTCATGGGACCCGAAAACTTCCTCATATCCCCCCACAGCCTCGTCCAAACTGATCTCCAACTCGGCTAGTAAGAGGCAGCAGCAGCTGCCATTTGTCTTGGCTCTACGGAAAGATGGCATTGATGTCAGTTTTAACACACGGGTCATCCTTAAACCTCCCTAAACCTGCTCCCAGATGCTTCAGTCCAAGTCGACGAGCACGAGCTCTAGTACTGAACCACTCAAGGTCTGGTCACAAAGTTTTCTTTTGTAACAGGGGACCCTCAGCTTTCAGGTAACTTCCATCTGCTTCTTTCTCGCTACTTGTTCTTGGCTTTTGCTCAACAAAGAAAATAGGAAGCTTTGGTTTCACTGGCTGCTTTCTTTAGCATCCTTTAATGATTAAGTTGCTTCTCAATGTAATGTTCATCACTAAGTTTCCAAGCTAACTGGTTTTTCTTCTCTGGTTAAACCATGTGGACTATGAGTAATTTGATCATTGCCAAAAGTTTTGATTTCTGGTTCAGATTACTTTTTGTCTAATGACAAAGGGTTTATTTTTTCAAAAAAAAGAGTGGTTAATGTACTGGATAACAATAAAATCAGACATGTATAGTTAACTGCATTGTGTTGTGCATGGATTATTCTTTATCGGGCACTAAGATGTCCTAACACTCTGTTTGTTAGGAGGGATTGAGGGAAGGGTGGATGAGAGGGGAGGGATTGAGTATTCTTCGTTTGGTGAGAAGGATAAGCACTCAAAGAAGGAAAGGAGGGATCCCTCCTCCAATCCTTCCAATTTGGGATGATTGTCTCCTATCCTTCCATTTCTTTGTGATTTTCAATGATTTGGTTGGCTGTCATCCGTCCCTTATCTTTTAGTTAAATAACTAGATGGATGGTAAGCCATCCACCCTTTCTCCTCCCCATCTTTCCACTTCCCCGCAACCATGCTTCCCCGCAACCATCCTTCCTAACAAGTATAGCCTACAGGTTGTTAATTTTGATAGGAAAATGAAATACACCTCACCAATCTGTGATGTCAACAAATTTGCAAACATTTATTAATCCAGAAATGTGGTACTTTGATGTCAAAAATCGCAAACATTGTTGTCTCTGACGCTGATTGGAGGCAGTAACTATCCCTGCCTGACAAATCCAACTTTTAACAATGGTGAAAAAAGAATGAAAAGAGAAAACCTTTCTCATTAAAATGCTGTCCCTTTTGGTTCATTTCCTGATCCAGCACTTGGTCATCGTTGTTCAATTACAGCTTGGTGCTTAATTATAATGTGCCATGCATCTCTTGTCATAGGATTAGAAGATTTCAGATTAAAGATTCGAGAAATTATGAGGCTTCAAAAGATACTCAAGGTGACCTGGATATACCTTCTGATGAGGCAGTTGTAAATCAAAAAAATGAACCAACTTCTACGGGAAGTTCATTTCTCTTGATATTAGCAATCGTGCTGGGTGTCGCTGCAATTTTTACAATCATGTCAGTTGGCCTTAAGCAGTCCAGTACAGGATCTTTCTTTGGAGTTCAATTTCTGGCTGAAGGCTCACCCTCACCAGTCATGGCTGCATCCCCTACTGGTTTTACTTTCAAAGCTTTTGGATACAGAATCATACTTCCTGAATATGCTCCAGGGTATGCCATCATTCTGTCACTACTATTTTGACTGCAGTTTGTCAGAATAAACTGCACTCACATTGAATTCAATCATCTTCCTAACTTTTTTCCGTGGTCTGTACATATATCTTCACAGTATGCAAGTGCTTAGATTTTCTCATATTCATGCAAAAAGAGAGAACTAGACAGCATTGCATCCCTATGTGTATATTTCATCTGGCATTCTTCTTAAGAATATCCTAGAATGGCACATTGCAGATGCGTTTACTTTTGGTTGCTCATGGCTGCTGGGTGTGGACTTTTCATCAGTGAAGAGGCTTTAAATATATGGGTCTGTCCCATCTACTGGTACTTCTGTTTCGGTGACTCATTGCTTACTTAGATCTTTTGTATTTTTAGGATTTCAGTTCAGTACTGGTAGTCTTTTATAGTCCTATTTTTTTATTTGTAGTTTTTCCAATCAGTTTCTTGCTTATGATTTAGGTAGGCATAACTTTGTCGCGGATGCTGTCTTTGGATGGCACATGGCAATCATTTGCTGGTTCTTTCTCCAGAAATGCTCCATATATTATATCAACGGTTCTATGGGTATACTGGTTAGTGGCATAACCACTTTGTTCTTTGGCACTTCACATGTCATTGTTATACAACCAGTTGTATATCAGAGACTACCATTTTGGATTTCCCTGTAGACATTTCTTTTATCTTGAACTGATATTTTCTGGATGCTAATGAAAGCTTACACTTTAATGCTCGCTAGAGGCATGACATAATTAGAGTACCTTAAGACTTAAATAACGTAAGGCTAAATTTCCAAGTGAGCTTTGGCTGTCAGTTTCCTCAATGTCTATGAATGATATTAGTAATTTTAAGTAGGAGCCTAAAACACACAAGTTAATAAGGTTTTTATGGTTGTTGATAAGTCATTCCTTGTTTCCTTTTGAGCCTTCTCTGCTTTGAATTCCTAATATTTATATCAATAATTTCTTGGTAAATCTTTTGCCGGAACCTGATCTTCAGGGGGGTATGCATCAGTGATATGATACCGTTCTACCTGGGGAAGCTTTTCAAGCAAAGTGGTGCATCTGATGATGTTTGTTCAAAGGTATGCTGTTGTTGATTGCTATTTGTTTGTTAATGGACATGCATGCAAAAACAAAAATGCTTAGATACTCAAGTTAATCAGCACTAGGCCTATCTAATACATTTACAGCTACACAGTCTTCTATAACTGCAATATATGATCTGTGCATATATTTTACATCGATGGTGGCTATAGTTGGGCATCAGTGAAGAGAAGGTGTTGACCATTACAAGTGTTGTGCAAAAATATGGCAATCTCGCAGGTGTTGGTAAGTTATATGAATTTGGTTACTATTTTTCATCTGCATGTATTCTGAATCTTTTATTTTTCATATAAATGAATGGTCTTATCAGTTGACGGTTAATAATGTATGTTAACTTGTGCAAATGTTCTCAATGTCAACAGATATGCGTTCTTTTATTCACTCTGCTCTTCATTTTTATGACATAATTTAGTTGGATGTTAAATAATTTTCAAACACTTTAGCTTATTGCTGCCAATGGGGTGTTACACTGTGTTGGACTGCAACGCATGCATATGGATGGCAAGATTTGTGTAATCTATGTTAAAAACCTGTTTGGTTGTTTTCTGTTTTCAGAATTTTGGAATAGGATTAAAAAAAGAGAATTGAAGAATAGAGGTAGAAAAACTAACAATTATGGACATCCAAAAGAGATGTTAGAACTTAGTATGTTCTATGAAAATCTGAAAACCATTTAAAAAAAATAGAAAATAAAAAAAACAGAGAACAGCAAAATACAATGTACAGAAAATTTGATGTTGGCACTTTTTCAGAAGATAAGAGCTTGTGACCGTGTGATGAGATCATCTTGCATTCTACCCCCTGAAATTCTTTTATGGTGTCATGTACTTCATCTCAGTCGTCAGCAACACGTTTCTTACCTGTTTGTTGTTTCTTCCACACATTTCCTCATGTTCCTAAGTCTGGAGACCTCTTTTTCCTCTGAACTTCAATACCCTATGCCGCCTGACATGCTTTCAATAGACAAGCTTTAAAAGGCTCACTGGTTGTACTCTTTAATCTTATGTAATTTGCTAAAGATAGATGCAATTGCTGGCTCATCTTGGTAATGGTAAGCATATTTACTTGATTTGTTCAATTTTATCATGTTTGCATGAGTTGCTGTGCATGCTTTAAATTGAATCACCTTTTCTGATGCTTCTGGCATTATGATCTGCAGTTGAGCGGTTTTCTCTTGGAGCGCGAAATCCCACAGCTTTCTTGGCGGGGACAATGGTGAGTCATAGTCACTTGCATGTTAACTGCATAACTTGAAATTTATTTTCATTTTTGTTTCATGGGTACTATTTTATATACATCAGCATTACCAAGCTTTAGTTCAGCTCATTTTAGGTATTTCGTTGACTTCACTGCAGTCTTCATTTATGAATTCAATCCATGCTGCTTTCTGATCTGTTAGCAACAGTGAGCTTGTTGAGAGGATTGACATTCCTTTTTAAGCCAACTGCTTAGTGGCTCTAAAAGCAGATTTGATGACCGGTGAACTTAAGACAATTTACTTTTGTTTTTGTTTCTCAAAACCTCAAGTGTACGTAAAGTGCCAATCTCAGACTTGATATGAAAAGCATTAGACATACCTGCACACTTAATGTAGTAAACAGCAGTTCAGATGAAGTGAAAAGGGAACAGATTCTTAGTGCACCGAGCAACCTTAGGTACTATTGTGGACTACTTGTTACTTGGATACTTGAGAAAATTTCTTGGATGGGCCACATTCACATGCTATTTTTATTCCTCGGAAATACTTTGCACCTGTTGCTATCACACAAGTTATAAGGTTCACACAATCCTACCCATGTTAGAAATCGAACCAAGTTTCTGGATACTAATAAACCCTTTCTTATTGCTCTGATATCTGAGAATCTTGCTAACTTGTGTTAGCATTTACCATCTTGTTTACACGGATGTGGATCAAGATATCACTGCCTAGAGCAATAGCAATGGTCTTTTATAAGAGAGGACTATAGTAAATATGAAGGCAGTATAATAAAGTTAAATGCTGTCATCCTTCCCTTTATTTTAACACAACTTGATTTTGCGTTCAGCGAAAAAATGTCTTTCAAAATGCTCCATAGTAAAAACTAATGAAGTGCGTGTATTCTCTTCCTTGGAGCTGGAGCTTGAGTGTAGGATTTGATTCAGTTTTGTTCTTTGGGTTGTGGAAAAGAACAATCGAATAAAGAAAATCAACTGAAGTTTAGAAACTAATATTATAAATTAACAAAAGAACTTGAGTGTGAAAAAAATTTAGTCATATATAACCGAATATGTGGTGAAGATATTTACTGTTGATCACGATAATTCATATGCTGCATGATTATGTTAGCATAACTGTTCTTTATCACTATCCAAATGAGTTTATATATCATATATCTTTTTCGGCTTCTTATTGTTCTGAGTTTCTCTGTTATTGTGATTCGCTATCAAATACAGGGTGTATCTCCAGAGTGCTTTTTTACTGGAGTTTGTTGTGGTGGCTTGATCACACTTCCACTTCAGGTGAATCTAGTATATCCACATATTTTCATGCATGAATGTATTATATGACCTTCAAATGTGTTCTGTGTCTAAATGACCTTCCAAACATTATTATTATTCAGCACCTGCTAGATGTATCTCATGTACTGTGTACCTTGAAATACAGAAAACTCCATTCCTGTGTACGATAGGTATGCTGTGTACGATAGGTATGGTTCTATGTGTTAATATCCTGTTAATGATCAATAACTACAAAGGTATTAGTAACCATGGGAGTATGGCGGGCAGATTGACTTGCTGATCAGCTGTTTCGTCTTGTTTTCTGGCACTTGATTACTGTACTATAGATTTCTTGACTTTCAATAGTTGGAATATCTCACCTAGTTATCAAAATCTCTAATGCATTTTTCCATCAATATTCTCCGCTTTGGGTGTTTATTTCCTTCTCAGTTATAAATTATGATGCCGATAGTTAGTAAGTTGGTAACATCTGGTTAGTTGGATTGCTAATTCCATCTGTTATCTTTGTTTTCTGAGCTCAGCTCGGGATTGGATTTCTATTGAGGGAGCGCCCCATGTTTGCCCTTGCCACGGTTGCAACAGTTGTGGTAAACAAAATACCTTCATTTTAAGTTCTGATTTTGTACACACCTGTATCTGACATGCAACATCATGCAGGGAGTCTGGACTGTGTTTCCATATGTTACGGCTGCTTCAACAGCATTATTCTTTTACCTGAAACGTCGCTATTCTACATAGTTATGCTCAAATTGGTCCACCATATGGTTCCAAAGTTATGAAATGATAAAGCTATCATATTCTTATACCAGCACTGCTAATCATACCTGGATGGTTTGCAATTTTCTGTTGAAAACCATCCTTAAGTTTTCCTTGTTATGCTTCTGCTATATTTATATTATATAAAACTATTTCCAGGAGAAGTTTACAAATAGACAAGATTATTTGATGTACAAAATAGTTGATAGCCAATTTTAATTTCCTCTTGTAAGGGATTCTTCACTGCTTCTGTCACAATTTGGACTCACAGATCATTGTAAACAGTAGTCAATTCAAAAGAAATAATATTCATTGTTGGCCTTAAGTTGCACGCATTAAAGTATATTTAATCTACAGGCCTCTGGCAGATGAGTATGTCATTGCTTCTTAAACGCAATTTAATCAACTGGGCTGAGAGTAGTTGGTTTGGATATTCCTCTAAACCTCTTGCGGCAGCTTGTCCGCTAGAAAATGCATTAGAAAAACATATGCCACTTGCTGCAGCTTGTCTTGCATGGTTCTTCCATTATCGGTTCCCCAGCAACAATGAGATTGCTGTAATCTGAATCTGAACAAGGATGTTGGTCTTGGCTTAACTTTCTGTATTATTTCCCATATTTGCTTGAGGTACATGACTTGCTGGAAGACTATTAAATTTCAAAGGCATAAAAAGAAGCTCTTTAGCAACTTTAGTGTTTATGTAATGGATGTCAAATACTTCTATCAACAAGAATTCACTGAGCATTATAACAGGATACCAAGGATGACATCGATTCTGTCAGAAAGGTGTAAATTTATCAGCTGTGCCTTGAGATGAGTGCTCTTGCTCACTTTTGTTGCTCATAGAATTTAGAGGGGAGAACTCGATATCCTTCCTCCAACACTCTCCCAAAAAAGCGAAAATTGAATTCGGTGTCTGGCTATTTCCTTTAGAATTTCTCATGATTTTTCCAGGACAATCTCGTGGCTTTCATTAGCATGGCTATTTCATACAATATTGTAGTTTGTCTGTCTCCTTCGGAGGCATTATATTACTTTCTGTAAGTGTTTCATGATTGGATTGTGGCCTTCACTGGATAGTTTAGGTTTAAGTCATCCCCATGTTCTTTGCTTTACATTCATCTCGTCATCTGCATGCATACAGCATACTCCAGAGTATTCAGTCATGTAGCTTTAAATAAGGCAATGATGTTCCAGGTATCAGCTATGGTTTCTTTTCCAATTATTCTAGAGTAGATGCAGCAGATTGTTTGCAGAGAACCACTTGATTGGAATGACCAGAAGAGTTGTGTATCCATCATCGGTAGCCAATTATTCTTTGCATCACCATGGCTGAACGATGAGAAAAGAAAAATGAAGGAAAAATATGTAGAGGTGATGTTTGGGCAATTAGTAGTGAGAACACAATATGGAAAGTGGAAATATGTGGCCTCTGTTGAGCAATCAGCTTGGCAAGTGTTACATATAGGAGAGAATCTATTTCTTGCTATACATTGCATAGATACAGGTAAATTTATTAATACAAGAATTCTCCGAGAAAAACCTTCTGTTGAACAACTTAATCAAATATCATCCACAGCAACTCTTTTTAATAATATATGGACCTAAATTCTGCAAAAAGCACCTATTTACCTTCAATCGTATCACAAGCATTGATAGATTTGATAAATATATTGTATTGCCTCAACTAGAAACCAATTTACATGTCAAAAGACGCAAGGAAGGAGAGCTGGATGCTGTAGGCTTCTTTCAGCTCTGCCAATACCTCTGCAATGGTTGGCCTCTGCGAGGCATCTCTCTCTACAGACCTTACAGCTACTATAGCTGCCTTTCTCATGCTTTCCACATCAAAAGTTCCCTTTAAGTTTTCATCCACTATTTCAAATGCTCCTGCCTGCAAGTAGGGCTTCGCCTGCAGTTCATATTGCAATGAGAAACTGCTCACGGTAATCAGACTTCAAGGGTACAAAGGATGATTGAAGGTAAATGTCAGCGTTCAAAATTCCTAGACAAGATGTTAATAAACGTTTCCATTGTGGTATTTACTATATACACAATAGAAGAGGAGGAGTTTTGGTTACCCATAACACCAAATTGAAGGAATCTGGAGTTCCAGAGCGACGCAATGGTTCTCGCCCGCAGATAAGTTCTAGAAGAACAACGCCGAAGCTGTAGACGTCGCTTTTCTCTGTAAGCTGTTGGGTAGAATAATATCTGCACATGACATGAACAATTAGAATTAGTGAGTTTTTATCTATCGAGAATCAGCAGTTTACAATAACCAAGAACTTACTCGGGATCAAGATAGCCTGCAGTGCCCTTGACAACAGTGGTCACATGGGTAGCATCTGCCTGCATAACTTGCTTAGAAAGGCCAAAGTCACAGACCTTGGCATTCATCTCCTTGTCCAACAAAATATTGCTACACTTCACATCCCGGTGTATGATTCGTGGATCACTTGCATTGTGCAAATAGTCCAATCCTTCAGCATTAATAGCAATGAAACTCTGATGAAATTTGATCTTTCTGTAGTAATTACTATATAAGATGCCTAAAGACATTCAAACTGCAAATTTCACTGTATTTTCAGTACATTCAAGGGTCTAAAGCTGCACCTTTAGTATTACTTAATCTTTCACATAACTATGAGGAAACTCAAATCTCATGTTTTTCCCTGTGACTCTTGCTTGAAGGAGAAGCATAGACATTGAATAAACATACCTTTTGCAGCATCAACAGCAATTTTCAATCTACGAACCCAGCTTAAAGAAACTTTTTGGCTGTTTGGTCCTAGAAGGAAAGGAAATGGGTGAATTATAGGCACTGATAAGAATAAATAATGCTATAACATTTAACAGCAATTAAATAGAAAATCCCATCTCTTTATGGCATACCGTAAAGTTGATCAGCCAACGAGCCACCAGGCAGATACTCATACACTAGTATCTGCTGCTTTGATTCATGGCAAAATCCTTCCAAACAGACAAGATTCTGATGACGAACTTGTGACAAAAGATACACCTAACAAGCCAAGAAACGAGAAACAAGGTGACTGTAGACTCTTTGTTAATATAAATTTATATGCATCATCCAACAGACAAAGGAAAGAGTAAGGGGAAATTGCTGAAGTGTTTCTGGCTATGAAACACGAGGGACTCCCTCTCAAGTCTGATATGATTTAATGTCTATTACTGAGAGACACAAAACCACAGCAGTATATTTCATTTCCTTGCTTCAAAACAATTCATCAATGAGAATGAGATAGTTACCATAAAAAACATAGAGGTGCTCAGGCACACAATAAGATGCTAGAGCAGAGAAGTTCAAGCAGTAAACCTCATTAATAAAAGAATCAGCTCCAAGTTGACTTTTATCGAATCGCACTTTCACTGCTACCAGTTTTCCATCTGATAGCTTTCCTAGATAAACAGATCCGAAGCTGCCACGGCCGATAACCTCCTTAAAGTTATTTGTAGCTGCTTTTATTTCTTTGTAGGAAAAGATTCTTGCAGCATTCCAATTTCGCATATCCACTGCCCCTGAGCATTGGAAGTAGATTCTCAATATAAGAATGATATTTAATGAACTTCCATATGATAGAGAAGTGAAGTTTTACTTACTTTCTGAATATGTGATTTCAGTTCTTTCTCTCCTCATGTACAATAATACTGAAAGAGAAATCACAATAAGAGCAAGTAAGGTTCCTCCAATGGCACCAAGCATGATTGCCATGTGAGTATTTTTGTCAGGCTTCTTCTTGGTAAAGATAGTAACTTGTGGAGTCTCAATAGATGGATTGGAGGAAACATCATTGCATGACAAGGTGGAGAAGGAAAGGCACAGATTCCCGGATGTCCTGCAAAACAAGTTGATGCATCAGCATGTTAAATACCACAGCAAGCAGGAAAAACAAGAACATCAATGCCATACCTGACTTCCAAACTTTCTCTGTTCAAAGATTGCGGGAGGGTACCTTGTAGTTTATTGTTTTCCAGGTTCCTGAACAGTGCAAGAAAGGAGTTTTTCTATCTAATGAATCACATGGCTGTTTCAAATCTAGAAACTAATGCTTAGTTCATTGGAGATGAATTCGACCAGAATTGGCTTGCTTACAATAGGTGAAGGTCCTCCAACTCTCCCAGGTCATCAGGAACTATTCCATCAAAGCTGTTGTTTTGCAGGTCCCTTCATGTTCAGAAGTTACAGTGTTATTGATTAAGAATGAAACTGGGTGACAAACTGACATGAAATTTTAAGTTTTAATTCAATGCTACACAGAGAGAAATTTGGAACTCACAGAATTTGAAGGCTAACCAAGTTCTCCAATTCAGTTCCAAAAGATGTTAGCTGATTGAAGCTCAGGTTCCTGGAAATTTCAGTAAAGAGACACATGTCAGGCTTTATAAAGAAACAAAACATGGGCTTTTCTTAACACGTAAGCATGCATACAGCTTCTCAAGATGCTGGAGGCTTCCTAAGTTCTGTATCTCTCCAGCAAGTGACGTGTTGTGCAAATCCCTGAAGCACATTGCCAAGGAATGAGAAATGGAGTAAAAAGAAGTGAAATCAAATGAAAACAACAGGAAGAGTCAGGGTTTACAGTGTTTTAAGATCCAACAAGTCACCAAAAGTAGGACTAATTGACCTCAGATTTATGTCTGAAAGCTCCCTAAGAAAATCACAGAGAGATGGGAAATGGAGATGGCATGTGTTAATAGATCTCAAAGGGAAATTGAAATCGAATATAAATTGCTTTAAATATGAACCCACAGTGATGTAACTATGCTTCCTTCGCATCCAATATGTTCCCACATTGTCGGCGAGCACGGATCATCCTCCCACCCGAGATCCAAGCCAGTAGACTGCTGAATGACCTGAAGTGCTGACACTGCAGCAGAATTCAACAACCAAGAGAGAAAGAAGAGTCAATTCTACCCAAGTAACTGGGATCATTAAGCACGCATTTACAAGGAATGAGACCTGTAGTTGAGGAAGATTCTAATGGAATATCAACAATCTCATACACCTCAATAGCATTGATTTGTGGATAGAAGCTGATGCTTTTCAGTGTGATATTCAAGTTCTCGATTCCTTTTTGAGTCAAGTGTAGAGCACTGGCTTCTGACATTTTGACATGATAATTTGACTGCACTACATCTCCATTAACCAAGACATCAAAAGATGGAGAGGCAGGAACAATTCCGGCAAAGTAGAGTATAATGTAGTAGTCCCCGAGTGCATCAAGAGGAAGGTTATAAGTTAAGACATCTGTTCGCGCAAGAACTCTTGCAGTCTGAAGAACAGCAGGAGGAGGACTCTCAATGACACTTGACAAATTGAAGCCAAGTAAAAAATTGAATCCAGATGACACATGAAAGGGCGTGTAGCTTTGATCAGCATCCCAGATACGATCATAAGGATCCAAAGGGTACCTGTTTTAGAGTCAAGAACAAAGAATCACAGACCTTGTAGTACAAAGCACTGAACATATTTATCAAGGAACGAGGAGAAGAGGATGGTATTGAAAGGTTGTTACCGCAAGGACTCATTATAACCACTATTGATGCGGTAAGCCTTCCTGAGAGACTTATTTGGGAAATCCCTCATGCCAGTATGGTAAGCTCCTCGAGGAAGTGGTCGAACTTCAAGTGATGAAATAACAGGAGATCCACCATGTGGGACAGAATGTAAACAAAAGGAAAGTGTATCTTTATAATTAACTGGCCAGACAAACTCTTCTATCCATGGATCATTACCAGTGAGGTTTACAGTACTGGTGATGGCAGTGCCAAGAGAAACAGAAAAGACCGGAGGTTTTCCAAGTCTGTCATAATTCTTGTACACAAATCGAGCTCTAACTAGAACCATGCTGGATGACACGTTCTTCTTCACTGGTAGTTTATAACACTTCGGACTTTTGTCATCTGGGAAAAACCTCAGGGGGGAATTGGAGGAGGATGTGCCCTCAATGTAATCAATGCTTGTTGTTTTGCCTGAGCTAATGTATGCACCATCTGAGACCCAGGAGATGTTGGATGCATCAACGTAACCCGTAGTTCCACCACAAGATAAGCTCAAGAAACCGAAACCTGTGTCAGTTTAAGCAACATTATCATTACATATCAGTTCAGTTCGAAATGTCTGCACATATAGATATTACACAAGCAGATTTAATTTACGTAGAATCATCGTACTATATAAAACATTCGTAATTAGATGGCAATAAGACTGGCCACAATACCATCTTGGTTACAGAAACCAACAGTCCACAGGCTACACAACAGAACGAAGCCAAGCAAGAAGCACTTGAAGGCCATAGAGCCAGAGCCAGAGCCAGACCTGGACCACTCAGTAGAACCAGGACAATACATAGATTTCAGGTCTTTTCTTGGCTACCCTTTTTTATCATAATCAAAAGACAAGCAAGAAAAAGAAAAGGGAGCATCTGTATATATATATACGTATGAAAGGATAGTGTAAAGGGTTTGGTTGAAGTGGGGGATTGTGTTTCATTAGTGGGGTGGCAAATTGATGGATTAAGGACTCATGATTATTGCTTGTTAAGGATGATGATCAGTCAGAAATTTGCTTTATGCTTCTTGTTTGGGGATGGATCTTTGTTTGGCTGGATCTAATTGCAAAGAGTTTTTCATCATAGAAACTATATTATTTTTAAAAACAAATACAAGGACCAAAAAAAGTTTCACATAAAAAAGCAATTTGTAAATAAAAATAAAATATGTGGACTGGAATAATTTTCAGATATTATAAGAATTAATATGAAAATTCATTTGCCTATTACATTACATTATATTTTTCATTGTGTTAAACATTAAACTTTTTCCTAAAACATTTTAGTGTATTTTGCATAGTTTTTAAACCCGACATGGTCCAAGGCTTGGGTTTCGGGTTTTGATCGAGTCGGCCGAGTCAATTTCTATTTTAAAAAAATTCAAAACGACGTCGTTTTAGTATATAAAAAATCAACGGGTTACAACCAGGTTTTGCTGGGCCAACTAGGTCACCGGGTTAACCCGCCGGGTCGGTCGGGTCACATCAGGTCATGACTTTTCCTATTTTTTCATCAACCTGGCCCAGTTCCAGCCCCGGGTCAACCCGTCGGGTCGGGCCGGGTTTCAAAACTATGGTATTTTGTCCTCACACATCCAACACCCCAAACACTACTAGAAAATCGATGAATATAAATGAAAACACCGATAAATTTTTTCTGATGGTATTTTATGGTGATTTTTACGGACCAAATTTTTTTCATCGCTAATTTCGTCGGTAAAAACAATATGTCGTTGGTATATACCGAGGGAATCCCAGTCAGAATAGAAGAAATAAAAAAAATCCAAACAGTTCGATGGCGTGTAAGTTTTTATAGGCGTCGTTATCGATAGAATTACAGTGAGATTCAAACAAGCAAACCGTACAGTGACGTGTCACTTATACCGATAAAATTGTCGGAAGAGTCACCGTCGGAATAATTCCGTCAGTAAATTCATCAGTAATATTTAATATATGACCAGACGCTCGACCCTCCTCACTTCTCTTATTTCTAATTCTTTCTTAAAAAACCTCTGCAACAAAATAGCCCCCCTCCCCCCTTCATCTCAACACAACTCATCATTCTGCAACTTTTCTAGTCACAACAACACTTTGACAACATCCGTGTTCCGATTGAAATTTTCTTGTGGATTTTTCATCTTAAATAAGCAAATATACCTTTTTTTTAATTTAAACACAATTTTAAAATGTTTTTTTAATTGCATATTTATGTAGTATATGTATTTTATTTGGATGTTTACTTGTTTTATTGTTTTTTCTCAAACAAACTTGTTGTATGGATTTATGATTTTGAAGATATTATAGTTTGTTTTAGATTTTGTAAATTGTTAAAACTTATGTCGAATTACTGACTAGGTGTGTTGTGATAAAATATATAATGGCTTATTTAACAGATCCATTTTATATTTTATCAATTTTACTGCAGAGTTGTAATTTCTGTAAATGTGTACAAATTTGTATGTATATAGATAATTGATAATGAATTAAGAAAAGTATTTAAAGTAGGTTGAATAATCTTGAGCTAAACTAATATTTTTGCAAATTTATCTTGTTAACGTAGTTAATTAATACATGTTGTCATTATTATTTGATATAGATTCGATAAAAGTGATGGATGATCGTTCATAGATGTATCGAGATTCACCCCAAGGATTGCGGATGATGGATTATTGTAATGGGGTTCAAAGTTTTATTAATTACACAACATCTAATCCGAGAAATATTAATGGAGGCGGTATTTGATATTCATGCAAGAGGTGTAAAAATAAAAAGTTTCTCGATCTAGATGTAACGATATATCTTCTACAAAAAGGGTTAATGGAGGAATATGTGTTGGTATGCACATAGAAAACCATTTGTTCCTCACGAGACCATAGTAGAAAGAATGGTTGAGTCAACTTCTAGTGCTAGCAACGTGCATGGAGTTGTAGATGAAAACAGTAATCCTTATAGGACTATAGTTATGGATGTGATGAGAATGAATCAGGGTCATGCCGATCAATTTCCAATCATAGATGAAGAACCTAATGCAGACACGACCAAGTTTTTTTATCTTTTGAAAGATTCTAACGAACCATTATGAGTAGAGTGATGCCAGTTATGACAAAATTATCGAAAGGACGAGAAGTATTTTACCTGAAGGGAATAAGCTGAAAGAAAACTTCTATGTTGCTAAGTCCATGATTAAACCCGTCGGTCTAGGATACCAAAAAATTGACATGTATCCAAACTTCTGCATGATGTACTACCTTGAAAATGTTGAGTTGACCGAGTGCAGGACATATGACATTCTCATTATAAACTCAAAAGTGGTAGGGAAAGGACTCTTGTCACACATAAAAAATTAAATACTTCTCAATCACACCTAAACTACAGAGGTTATTCATGTCACCAAATATTATTGGGCACATGACATGACACCAATCACATGATGCGATGAATAAAGTAATGGTGCACCGTTCTTACAATGAAGTATGAAAACACTTAACAGTGTGCATCCTCACTTTTCAACTTAATCAAGGAACGTGCGCCTTGGGATATGTACAAACGAATTAAATCCATTTAGATCATCTGCTGCTCTTTATTTTTGTTGGCCGGTTATATTTACAGTTTATAACTTGTCACTGGGGATGTGTATGAGGCCGAAGTTCATGTTTTTATCTAAGGTCATACTCATTCCTAATAGACCGGGGTGGAATATAGATGTTTGTCTTCAATGGTTAATTGATGAGTTGATGCAATTGTGGTCCTCCAGAAGTTTAATTTATGATGTATCGACGAAACAGAATTTTCTTATGAAGACAGCTTTGATGTGGACTATCTATAATTTTTCAGATTATGAAATGGTTTCTAGTTGTAGCACACATGAAAAACTAGCATGTTCATATTGCATGGAAAATAACAAGGTATTCACGCTAACAAACGGCAGTAAAACATCTTTTTTTGACTGCTACCATCGTTTCTTGCCAACGGATCACATGTATAGAAATAACTCTTTTGTGAGTAGAGTTGAAAAGGATGTTGCACCCCGCATCTTTCGAGTGAAGAATTGTATAACGTGGTGTCAAAGTACAGTGACATTGTGTTTGGTTTCCAATCTGATAAGCAGAAAGTTCTTGGTTTTGGTTTGACCCACAATTAGATAAAGTAAAGTATTTTCTGGGAGCTTTCTTATTGGAAGACAAATCTCCTCCACCATAACCTTGACATCATGCATATAGAAAAGAACGTGTTTGAGAACATTTTCAACATGCTCATGGACGTGAAGGGGAATACAAAGGACAATATCAAGGCTAGAATGGATATAATGTTATTTTATCACCGTAAAACTAAGGATTTAGTTTATGATGGGTCACGAGTCACAAAGCCCAAAGCAAGCTTTACCTTAGACAAGAATGCACAACTACTAGTCTACCAATGACTTAAGAGTCTGCGTTTTCCCGATGGACATGCCTTGAACATATCAAGGTTGGTTAATATGGAGGATTGTAGATTGTATGAAATGAAGAGCCATGACTGCCATGTGTTTATGCAAATACTCATTCTATTAGTTTATCAAAATTTATTACCAAAGAAGATATAAGATGCACTTATGAAAATTAGTCATTTCTTTAGAGATATATGCTACAATAAGTTGCAAACACAGTAAATTGAGAGGCTTGAAATGAATATCGTCTAGACAATATGCAAACTTGAGATGATATTCCCTCCATCATTTTTTGACTCAATGGAGCATCTACCTATATATTTACCGTATAAGGCAAAAGTTAGAGACTCGGTCCAGTATAGATGAATATATCCATTCAAGAGGTTAGAGATTATACATGCAATGTAATTAAAAATGTATTTTCATTGTTTTTGTTAATTGAAAACATTCGTTTAATTCCATGCAGGTACTTGTTCAATCTTAAGAAAAAAGGTTAAAAACAAAGCGCGTATTGAGGCTTCAATATGTGAGGCTTATATTGTTGAAGAGATCTCAACATTTATCTCATATTATTTCAAGCCTCAATTGAGAACAAGAATCAATTGTGTTTCAAGGCATGACGATGGTGGTGAAGTGCCTTCGAGTGGAAACTTGTCAATATTCTCCAATCTTGGACGACCCGTACCAAAAATGTTGTCAGAGAAAAATATTTATCTGAAATAAAATTCAAATAAGCACATAATTATGTGTTATTTAACTGCGATGAATCGAGACTTTTTATTCAGTAAGTACACTTAAGGGTGGGCAAAAAAACTGAAAAACTTATTAAACCAAGAAAACCGGAAAAAAATAATTGAAAAAATCAAACTGTGAAAAAAACCCAATTAAATCGATTAGAATATTTAAAAAACCAACCGGTTCGGTTCGGTTTCATAAGTTTGAAATCGAAAAACCAAACCGAACTGAAATTAATAACCGAGCCAAACCGAAACCAAACCCATTAGAAATTACAAAAAAAAACCCAAAAAATAATATAGTTTTTGGTTTTTAATATAAAATAACCGAACCGAACCAAAACCAATCGGTTAGGTCTTGATTTTTTGTTCTAAACTAATCAAATTAAACTGAAACCGGTCGGTTTGAATCTGTCTCAGCTCGGTTTTGGTTTTTTTAAAATTATTTGGTTATTTTTTTAGGTAAAAACTGAACCGAAAATGATCACCCCTGAGTACACTACTTAAACTTTATTATTAATGGACTATTTATCTCTTGTAATATCACAAGCTCATACATTGTTGAATACCTCGTAGACAACATCGTCAATATTTACTATCTAAAAACTCACAATTGACCGAATTTCAAATCTTTCAATTACAAGATGAACAATTTGTCACGTTTAGAACACATGTAAGTATTATCACAAACTTATTATCTATCAGGATACTTAATTTCGTTTCACATTTCTCGTTCATTGTTGTACTTTACAGAGAGTTGGAATAAAATTACTCCAAATGCCACTGCAAATCACCAACGGAATAATTCTGTTAATATATTCTAGTAGGTAATTTTTTTTACGCACATTGTCCATCTGTAAAGCTATTGGGTTTTTTTTTACCGATGGACTTACCAACAAACCTGAAATTACTGACGAGGTTTTTTCCAATGATCATATTTCATTCGTGAATCTGTCAATAAAATACGCACTAATAGAATGGTAGAGTAAATACCGACAGAATATTTCATCAGTAAAACTGTTAAATGTAGTAGTGAAAAGAGAGAATTTAGGTGAAACATTGTTTAAAAAAGTGAAGAAATTTTTTTTAAAAAAAAAAAAAATATATATATATATATATATATATATATATAGTATATTCGTACTTACACATGATTTTTTATCATGTTATGAAAATAAGTGTTAATCAAAGAGGTTGATTTGATGATTAAGAATATATATTATTTTCTATAACTTTTTTAATTCAAACTTTAGGTCTAGAATCTAAGAAAATGTACCAAATTTGTCTAAATACATCGAGTTCATATTAAGGTTATGTCTTTAAGATTATTTAAAAAGATGATCCATCCACAGTTTATTTTTTAGAATATAACTTGCATTAAAAACATTTTTTTATATACTTTTAATGAGATCTTTTTAATTAACGAGGTGTAATCGTAAAATAAATCTCGCTAATCTAATAAAAGGTGTGTTAGTTTTTAATTAACACATAAGTTGATCCCAAAAAGAATTTGTTTCATTAATAAATAAATTCAAACTTATTGGATGAAAAAGGAGTATTAGGGTAATCTGCTAGATTATTAGAATTTTCATACTAGTGAATCGATGATGCCTAGGATGCTTCTTGTACCCGCATCATGCAGAATGCCCACTATAATTTGCAATGATCTCTTTCTTAACTTGTACTCTCACTCTAAATCATGCTCGTATCTTTCTCTACAAGGAAAGATACCTCCCAATTCCACTAAACCCAAAAGCCCGAAATCAATAATTTTGCTAGCTCGAGAAAGTTGAAGACCAGCCAATCTCCTTCTCTCGACAAGGAAGTTTCTTGGGATAAGAATGATGCTACTTGGTATGAACTTGACTCGCTGGACACATTTTTCCCATTATTTAACCAATATCTGTCCTGTTTTTATCTTTTTTCACCCAACTTTAAGTGTAGATTACGAGTTCTTACTCTGTTTAAAATAAGATTTGATTGGTAAACTTCAATTCGATGTTTTATAGCATTTGGTTATTATCTCACGACGAAGATGAAATGTTTTGATAAAAAGAAAGATAATAATGGTTTTCTGATTCGACTTGCCAGGCCAGGCCAGGCTAACTCTTATAACACTGGTCTGATGGTTAAGTTGATTGTTAAAAGAATGGAAGCTGGTGTTGGTGATAAACAAACGTGGGTATGTTGCAAGAGACGAAAGGTGCCAGGAAGTGGACACTGCTGGCAATTACAATATTCATGGAGAAATGGGAGGAAAGATTTTCAAACTGCTCTCGGAACTCTCCAGCTTCAGCACCTTGAAACTTGGCAGGTGTAGCTGTAGGTATATAGTTGTGAGGCATGTAATCAGCAAGCTTGTAGGCAATACAAGCAATAATTTATAGGCAAACAAATATCAGTAGGTAAGTAGAGTGAAAGCAAATTTTATTTTAGTGCAATTCTATAAAAAAGAAATTTAGGAAAATGTTAGAAGTCATTAACGAGAGTGAAAATGAAGATGGGTGCATTTCAACCTCCAAAACCAACCCTACGAAAATTTTCATTTGGCCTTTCCCCGTAGAATGCAAACATCTTGAATCTCGACAATTTGTGATAGCATGTGTACATTTCCTTTCCTCAACTATAAAATTTCTATCATGAAACGAACCAACGATCCGGACAAAAACTGATACTGCTTCAGTCATCCCCACGCAGCCCAAAAACTTTAGCGCAAGTACAGGTTATGCTATTGCCTACAATGTGACGAACCTAGATTTTTGTACTGTTTAATTGAAAATTTAGTATAAATCGTGTTTCTAAAAAACAATTATTAAAATTTAATATAATTTATAGAACATACAACTTGATTGGAATCAAATGCTATTTGTTTGTCTTTGAACCAATAAAACTAAAAACCGCAAACATTTCCAGTGAGAATTAACACTTCCAGCACAAAAACCAACCTACATATGCAGGCACAAGGTTTCGAAACCAACTAGTAGAACAGCAGCTGAAAATCATCTGCCACATTGTAGGAAAAGGGCAAGCTGCACTGTCATTCACAACATTGAAGAAAGGAACTAGCGCTTGGAACCCAAACCCATTCACGCTGCACAAAAATTCAGACCGTGTGCCGCAACAAAGGGTCTAATTACTTGTGTCCAACATGATGCATTCATTCATTCTGACATATCTTAAGCTATGATTTGACAACAAGAAATGTGCTGGGACATCGAGATCCAATGGCAAACAAAGGAATTTGAAATTATCTAAATCATTCAAAATCTTTATGAGTAGAAACTAAATAACCACTCGAGTTTAAACAGATTCAAGCTTTTTAAACAAAAAATAACACTCTGGGATCCATAAAAACAGAATCCCCAACAAAATTGTGAGCTAGAGCCTTGGAATTCAGTACTTAACAGGTGCAAGGATATCTACTTGGGGACCAAGTTTTTCTTCTGCAGTTACCTCTGCCTTTGCCCTGAGTTTGTTGAGCTGTTTCTTCCTTTCATATCTAACCTGGGACCTCTCCTTCCTCTTCTCCTCCAGCTCCTGTTGAGTGATCAGATAAAGAGAATTACGCTATTCAAGAGTTTCACAAGAAACTTCAACAAGAAAAAACATGAAGACATTCAATTAACTAAAGAAAATGCATAGCTTGCAACATGGCAAGGTAACAACTAGCAAACACCACATTGCTATTTCCTAACAAAACAGTACAGCAACTGTTAACTTATCGAATTCAGACACTCATTACACACCCATGACACAAATTAGAACAGACTGGTAAATATTCATTAATAACAAAGCCCAATCCACTTTAAATAATCTCTCGTGAACCAGAGCTGAGAATTTAAGAGATTTTGCAGTTTGTTCTTTTTATAGCATGTGTGCTTTGAATTAAATAAACTGGTATAATTAAATACAATAAGCCATGAAGCAAATTCAGTGTTTTGAATAGGGAAAATAAGTATAATCCTAATTCATTCAACAATAAGATCATGGTTAGACAATCTAAGGAGAAGCTAAAACTTACCCTGATGGTGTCATAGTGGTTCCATCCAACCTCAGATGACAGTTTGCCCAACAAGCAGTACTTGTGACCCTTCTGAAGCCTCAACACCCTAATTTTCAAAAACAAAACATAGAGCAATCATATCAAATAATTCTATATAAAACACTTAAGTCTCAATACATCCAAAGAGTCATGCTAAGCTAAGAAAAAAAAACTCACTTAAGAGCATCAGGGATAACCATCCTCTTCTTCTTGTCATATGGAGGTGGGATTCCCTCATAAGCCTTCAATCTTGCAAGTGCTGCCTCCCCTTTCTTAGTCTTGTGTGGTATCATTCTGTCAAAATACCAAAAGAAAGAAAAAAAAAACTTTAACATCGAAACACTCAAAAACAGCTAAAACAACCTAAGCCCACATTCTTAAACACCAGAATACTCATTGAAACATCAGCTAGACAAGCCATTTCCAACAAAACAAACATATCCGAGGATATATATATATATATATATATATATATATATATATATATAAAACAGAGTCAAATGGGGAGAGAAAAACATGAAAAGAAACGGACCCACGAACGGTGCGCCAGAAGATCTTAGCAGGAGCGCGGAAGTGGATGGGACCATGAGAAGGCTTGGTGTTCATGCGCTTACGGAGAAACCTCAAGTACTTCATCTTCTGTCTCACAAGCCCACCGGACATACATATCTCCTCGCACCTAACAACCACAACTTTCTGGCCGTTCAGGAGCTCCTTGGCAATGATAGATGCCAAACGCCCAAGCATGTGGTGTCTCGCGTCCACCACTACCACCTTCGCGCAGACTCCTGATCCTGACACCATTTTTGCCGCGTCCTCCTCTCTCTCGAAGGTAGTTGATTTCGGTGGTGAAGGAGTATATAAGTGAGGGTGGCTAGGGTTTTTGAAGTTAGGGTTATCGAGTGAGTGTCAAGTGAGTTGTGTACGGTGAGCAGTTGTTAGTAGTAAACATGGGCCCGAAGTGGGAAAGCATGAGCTCGTTTAATTGAGCTGGGCCGTATCAAATGTATAATTGGGTTCAACAAGCCCAGAGCTTTGCTCGTTGGAGGAGGAGGTAAACTCACGAGCTACTAAAATCGGTTTTTTTTATTTTATTTTAAAAAAACTAGATTATTGGATGGTAAAAAACCGAATCCTAGAGGCATAGCTGTGAGAACTGAACTGAGCAATGTTCAGTAACGTTATTCAAACTGTGTTTTAAAAAACAAATTAAAAAAATTGTTTAAATTTAATGTTTTATATTTTTTTTTAATATGTTAATGTTAAAAATAATTTTTTAAAATGTATATATTATTTTGATGTTCATCTAATCAATTATTTTTATTAAAACATTAATATTTTATGTTTTTTACAGGACATTAACTTATTAAGGTTTTAATCAGTTTAATTAAGGCATTCAAATCAATAAAAACTTGGTTATGTTAAGTTTTGCTAACTTGTTTAATTATTGTTTAATTATGTTTAATAACTATATCTAAAATTGGATTGAAAAATCCTAAAATAATACAAATTACAAAAAATATATATATATTTAAAAAAATTATTTTTAATATGAGCATATCAAAACAATTGAAAATATATAAAAATTAAATTTAAATAATTTTTTTATTTTTTTCAAAAAATACAGTTTGAATTTGCACATACATTATGATTACGTAGATCGTATGATAGAATTTTTTTTTTTTTTTTTTTTTTTTTTTGGTGCTTGGCTTAGAGTACATTGGCTAGAAACACCATAGCTTTATTATTTTAATATAAAATGCTTTATGATTTATTTTACTAGTATTAATTTGGTCAATTGGTTGCTTCAGGCTAAATCATCACCTATCAACTAGTGGGTTTTAATTATCAATTTCCCGTATGTGAAGTCAAGAGAATAATTAAAAAAACACAGAAGAACATGGATCCAATTTAAGAATACTTTGTTGCTGTCATGCTCAAATGATTTGAGCTTTGAATATAATTATTAAACCCGGTATGTTTCCTTATATTAACCCGGAAAAAAATATAACTTAAAGTCAAACTCGGATTAAATTTCAAGTGAAATCGGTTTTGGCAGTGGTATTATAAAACTTAGATTTAAAAATAACTAAAATAATGTTATTTCAAATAAAAATTATAAACTCGAATTCAATCAATAAATTTAATTTTAAAAGTAACTAAAATAATGTTATTTCAAATGAAAATTATAAACTTGGATTGGGTCAACCTAGAAACCCGATTATTTTTTCAAGTGGATCCTCAGGTCGGTCTAATTGTTACGCCCTCGGCTTAGAGAGACGATACGGTCCGATCCTATTCTTCACTTGACGAAGGGAAAGGACGATCCACTTGTTTGCTTGAATGAGCAAAGTTATTCAGCTATTAGCGTAGTATTTATTGGGTAATATTTTGGAAGATTTTTGTTTGATTTAAAATAATATTTTTATTTTTTTATTTTATATATCATATATTAAAATCATCAAAAAAATATAAAAAATTAATTTAATATTTTTTAAATTAAAAACACTTTAAAAAAAAGTTAAATCACGTCACCAAACACATATTTACTCTGCATAAGCCTAATTTTGCAACGATTTTGAAGGAGATTAGGATTATTAACTCTTAAGATTCGGTTATTTTTTTTAATTTTCTTGATTTAATCAGTAATTCGTTTATTTTTATATAAAAATTCAATTATGCTGTCTCTTTGTCTCGGAAACCTATTACCTTAACAATTATTGCTCCATCGAAGACAACAATTTAATTTTAATTAATCTTGTCTTGAACTTATAGCTGGAAAACCTAAAATTGTGCAATAGAATATGTGGTTGTTGTGCTAGCAGATCAAGTGTTCAACAATGGCGTGCTTGTATTTATCATGCCAAACATGTCGCTAAACACGAATATCTCAAATTGCGTTCTGAAGACTGAAAATCTTTGAATCGACACGATTTCTTCTTCTTTTTTTTTCTTTTTTTTCTTTTTTTTTTGAGAGAGAGATGAGGAAGTTGAGCTCTTCGACGCAGCCAATCTTGAAATTTTTCGTGATGCTGCATCTGTAATTATCAATACTAGTTAGTATCTCGCACTTGAGGGTCTGGCTCAGTGATTAACTGTGTGACTTGTTTCGCCCCCGTTCCGAGTTCGATCCTCTATGTGCACGCCTGTCATCCCCGCGGTGCCTTACCTGCTCATTGGGCTTGCAGGATGCTCAATGAGCCGTGGGGAATAGTCGTGGTGCGCGCAAGCTGGCCCGGACACCCCACGATAATAAAAAAAAAAAATACTAGTTAGTATCTTGTTATATAAAGTATATATATAAAAAAAGATAGAAATGTGTTCGTTCTAAAAAATAAAAATGAACACAAAAATATACAATTTTCTGAACGGTTTTGATTTTATATTTTCAAAATAAAAAATTAGAATATATATCTTCTTATTCCTACTATTTATCTTTATCTTACATGTTCTGAAATAATTACTGGAACGCTATTTTAAAAAAAATAAACAAGGAGAAGAGAGAAACAAAAACAAATCACAACCAATCATTTAAAAAATAATAAAATGTTATCTTTTACATTTATTTCCTTTCTATATTTATCTCTCTTAATATAATAAATAATAATTATTATAATTTTAACATCGTAAAATCTCACAAATTATAGTAAATATTAAAATGCATGGGATATTAACCGTAGATGTTAGTAGTGCTTGCGCGCACACAAATCATTGTGGATGGACTTGTTCATTTCTTGACAATTTATTTTGGTCTTCAAAGTTTTATTTTAGCTTATCGGGTTATAATTTAAGGCTAATTACTTTTGATTTCTTATTCCATGGTGGATTTGGAAGAGTAGGGACCAAAATAAAAAAGAACGTTAAACATGGATGGCGTGCCATAAGTTTCGGGAAAGATACACTCTAGTCATCTAACTTTTAAAATAACAAAAATTATACGATTTTGATGTCTCAATTTTTTTTCAAATTCAATTATAGGATAAAAAGTTTATTTTTATTACTTTTTAGTTCCTGATTGAGAAAGAGAAAATATCTCCGACACCAATTTAGGCCGCCAAAATAGTCGATGCTTGTGTAAAATAGTTCTATTTTATGAGGGAATTTCATATTAGATTTTTTTTACTTTTAAAATTTATGAAAAAATAGATTTAAATCCGGTTTAATTTTTTATTTCGGGTTGATTTTGGTTTTTAAGATGGTTGTTTTGGCTTTTTAGGCCATGTATATGTTTATCACGGTTCCTAAGAAGTTTTTGGTAAAAACAAAAAAAAATGGAAAAAAAGGTTTTGTTTGGGTCAAAAATGACTTAAGCCCTGATTTTTTATTCACTATGGTGCGGCAAATCACATGACACGCCATCTAATTTTTTCCAAAATAAAATTGGAACGTAAAACATATTATCCACTTCAATTGAAAAAAAAAAAAAAACTGAGGCGCGCGTACCTAATGAAATGGGTTAAGTGGGTTCACGAGTGAGTATTTATCATTATTTGTTAATCGAACGATAAGAAGATTATGCTAAAAAAATAAAACAATATAACAAGGAAGTGCTCTGTGTGCGCTTTAGAATAATGGTAACGGTTAGTTGAGAGTTGAGAAATTAGCAACACCTTCGAGGCCGATGAGTTGATGGGCAGACCAGAATTCAAGGCAAGCGTGATGCGTTTTCGTGATAGGTATGATGAAGGCCCGACTTTGACATTTCCCACCTCTTTTTTTTCTCAAACAACTATCTTATAGACCAAATATTATATATATTTTTTAATTCGGTATCTTTGCATATTTTTTTTTTTAAAAAAAAAAATAGCCTTATTCAGAGTTTATGGTTGTCCTTCTTAATAAATATGCTTCATGAAAGTCAAACTTGTAATCTCATTCTTTCAGGGATATAACAATACTTTAATCGCTAAATTTTCTCTTTAATTATCTCTATACTTTACTCATAACGCGAAACAAATAATAACGATGATAGTGGTAAAGGTAGGAATATTAATTTTATATTTAATTTAGTATTTAATGATATTAAAAATTAGTATGATATAGTTTTTTTTTTGACAAAAATAATGTTATGATTCTAATTTTAAAAATAAATATAAAATTATTAAACTAAGCTTGATGAGCTGTGAAGTTAAAAAAAAAAATTTCAAAAAAATCTAATGCAAAGTCTTCAAAGTTAAACCAAACATGTTGGTAGAAAGAAATGGTCTTGTAATGTTGATCATCAAGCTCATAACAAATAATTAAACAATTAAGTTGTTAAATTAATAACTCATTCCCTCTGTTTGAAAATAATGTTCAAACAGATTCATAGGTACTTACAATGTAATGAAGGAGTTGCTCTTCTCACAAAAAATTCATTGAACTGGGTGAATGCAATTTTTTTACAGGGCCTACTGAGTATTACGGTAAATTATTCTTAAAATAAAAAAAATAAAAGTAATATTTAAGGGTTTTTTATATTTTCAATCTGGTTCTTTAGTTATAATAAAGCTGGTTAAGGGATAATTTATATTTTAATAAATATAAAATATAATTAAAAAAATAATTGATGTATACAATCATATGAGAGGCACCTGCTCCTTTCGAACAACGTACATAACGCCTTTCAAAAGCCAAAAATTAGCTTATATCGTGTTTTGAAAGTTTCACATCTTTTTCTTTCTTTTAAGGCAGCATGTCATTGATTCAATTTTATTTTTTTATTTGATTGATTGAAAATTAAGTTTTGTTGTTTTTCCAATATGGTGATTTGAATCTAATAACCTGAATCATTAGTTTGAAAAAATAGTGCATATTGATATTGTTTTTGTTTTTTATACTTTATTTTCTTTTATAATTTCATCACTCGGAATTATTATTTTTAAAATAAATTTTTTGATTTTATTTGTTTTTTTATCAAATTATTTTGGTCTCGTAACATATATAATAAGTTTGATATATTAATTTGAATTGAATTAATTTTTTTATATTTATTTTATTTTTTAAAAAATAATCTCAAGCTTTCTTTAAACATCAATTTTTTACATTAAAAAAAATCCAATCTCGAGATATAGTGCGGGTACACATCTAGTTTCCTTTAAATGAAAATCCTGTGAAAAGGAAGTGACGTGTGTCGCCCACCATTGTACGGGGATAAGTAGATTGAGACGTGGCTAGAACTGGAAAAGGTCAAGTTTGGTGATGAAAAAAGACCCACCCCATAAACAAATTTATTTTTCAGAATTAATGGCATGCATATTCAGATATTCTCAATAATTCAATCACAAGTTAATACTCAAGACGAATTAAAGGAGTAATATATATATTTTTTAAATTTTATATTGAGCTAAATGGTTATAAAAATATTTTTGAAGTATCTTTTCATTTTATTTTTTTTAATAAAGCATTTGTTTCTTTAAAGTCTCCTTTTCCTGTTCTAAAGTTAGTATCTGATTGCGAATTGTAAATGTGATAAAAATTATTTTTAAAAGTATTTTTTTTATAAATATATTAAAATAATTTTATTTTTTTAAAAAAAATTATGTTTTTTAAATACAATTCAACCGTAATCTTAAATATACATAATTTGTTCGTTTTATCATAAAGAAAAAGCATCTAATTACATTTCATATAATTTATTTTCAAACTATTTTTATATATCATCTCTTGTTTTATTTTAGAATGAAATGTATCTTAGAGTAATAAAATTAAGCTGAATGGTTTATTTATTATTGAGTTGAGATGGGTTTGAGTTCTAGTTCATGCATTTATTTTATTTTTGTTGTTTTGCATATAAGTTAAGGAAATAATATATAGTGCAAACCTATTATATTTAACATGATTTTAAAAAGATGAAAAATTTCTTGTTCATAAAAATATCTTGTCACAAAGCCCAAAATGTATTAATATGACTCCCCCCCTGGATAATTGATGTAAAAAGAAATCGAGTTACTGGGTTATTAAATTAAATTATCAAATTAATTCATGTTAATTATTTTTATTAAAATTATCACATTTTCGTTTGATTTTCAAAGTTTGATGTTAGCAACCTAAACTTCAAATAAATTCAAATTAAATTTTTTTGAATTCATGATGTTGATCTCATTCCTTGTGAATTCTTCTTATTCACACCATACAAATATTTAATGTATGCAACATTTGTTCTCGTATCGAAGGGGCATTAGCTAAAAAAGAAATGATTTGTTAATTTTTTTTAAAAAATAAATGTTACCATTAAAGTAATGCAAATGTCATAAAATAAAATATATAATAAAAAAATAAATACAGTTGGATCAAAATAATTATAACAAGCCAGTTGGTTGGTGACAAAAGCCTACCACCTCTTACCAAACCCTCTACAATTGACTCTCACCAACCACCAAACCAACTCACTCCCTCCCTCGCCTTCCTTCTCTCCACTTGTCTCCTGGTCTATGTAAGTTCCATTCAGGAATCAAAGCCACTTAATGCTTTTGTGATCGAGTAACAAAGCACAGAATCCTTCATTTTCCTTCTAAAACCAAACGAAAGGGTAAGAAAACACACAATGGGCGGCAACGGCAAGGTTTTCACTTTGGCAGAGGTCTCCGCGCACAACAGCCCTAAGGATTGCTGGCTCGTCGTTGAGGGCAGGGTACCCTTTTTCTTTTCCTTTCCAGTTTGTTTCACATTCCCTTTTCTTGCAATGATGGGTTTATAGCATTATATTTGATCTTGATGAAGGTGAACATAGATTTCTCTCTGGTTGCTTGTTCTGTCCTGGTCTTATTGCGTTGCTAATTACACTTTTATTGTTGATGCTGCGGCGGTGGCAGCCGAGTGTTTTTATTAAATGATTGGTAGTAATCAGTTCATCTATTTTTTTTGTTTTCTTGTCTAGATTTGGAATTCTGATTTCTTAGGGAAAAACCGTGATTGTGAATGTATAGATCTCTTATTACAACCTCGGTCCCTACATTGAATTTAGAAGATTATATGTGACATTTTTTATTACATTAGGAGTTAAATTATCGATCAAAGGATCCATGCAGCCGACCCCAACTAGTTTGGGGTTGAGGTTGTTGTTTTTGTTGTTGTAGGAGTTAAATTATATTTTAAATGCCCAGATGAACAATTTCTTCAGATCCGTGGAAATCACGGATATTTAAGGTGAATGTTCAGTGATGATACTGATGGGCTGCAGTAGGATAATTGAGAGGCTGTTTTGGATCCATAGTTTTTTCTAAACTCATTGGTCAATATGTTAGATGGGCATGGTAATTGCTGTGAGACTTATGTTGAGACTATTTTGGATCTCATACTGGCGGAGCCAGGCTCAGCAAGTATTGCCTATAATTCTTGAAAATATGTAAGCTTTAATCTGTGATAGGAGGGAATTAAATTGCATAGCATCACAAGCGTTGATTAACTTGTATTGTAACTCTGAGGGGTGTAGCTCAACTGGTCAGGTTTTAGGTTTGCTCCCCAGAGGTCACCAGTTCGAGTCTCACAAACCTTAAGGCCACTGGAGGTTTACATGATCGTTAACTTCAGGGCCTGAGGGATTAGTCGAGGTGCGTGCAAGCTGGCCCGGACACCCACGTAATAAAAAAAAAACTTGTATTGTTATCATTATGTCATAGGCGCCAGCAGACCAACATGTTCTCGAGATTTATAGAGTTTAATAATTGTTGCCTGGAAAAGGAGGGGGAGGTGAGTTTGTAAGTTTTGGTGTTGAAACTTGAAATCTCTTCTCTCATGCGTGCCCTGAGCTGCTCTCGACATTTTATGTACACTGTTGAATTAGGCAAAAGGAATGTATTAATAGGATTCTTTAGATCCCTTGTTATTCTGGTTGGATGATTTCTTTTCTGTTTTCTTTTCTAGTCTGGGAAGAGTTGGAAAAATGTGGCTTCAGCCACCAATGACATTGAAATCTAGTCATCACCTTAAAAATTTAGGGAAGATGGCTAGCCTCCATATCCATGTGCTTGGTATTTGAGACACAGTTATTGTCCTAATGCGGGATCAGAGAGCAAAACAAGGATCAGAAATGATCAATTTATCATTTCTGGAGGTCGATCAACTCGGAAACTTGGGGTTCTTCATTATGGAAACGCCACACAATTTTGAATGGCATCAAAATATGTCTTCCAATTGTGAGATAAGCTGAAATTGAAACTATAATGTGTTGGAACAGGTGTATGACGTGACAAAATTCTTGGAAGACCATCCTGGTGGTGATGATGTTTTGCTGTCAGCCACAGGTATGAAGACATATACCAAACAAAATTGTAATGATGTGTTTATATATATCCATTAATTCTTTGAGTTTGATGCATGGTCTACAGGAAAGGACGCAACTGATGATTTTGAGGATGTTGGTCACAGTAGCACTGCAAGAGCACTGATGGATGAGTTTTACGTAGGTGATATTGATACAGCAACCATCCCTACCAGCGTCAAGTACACTCCTCCTAGACAACCTCACTACAACCAAGACAAGACACCAGAATTCATCATCAAGCTCCTGCAGTTCCTTGTCCCCCTGATAATCTTGGCTGTGGCAGTTGGAGTCCGCTTCTATACCAAATCACCTTCAGCATAGCCACAATTAAGAACTGGAAATGTGACCAAAATAAGTTTCTCTTAGTTGTCTTTGTACCCTTGTTGGAGTTGGGACTGTTGTAGACGAGATCTTTGATATCCAAGCATTGAGAGATCAATGTTTGTTTTCTCCCTGCCAGTGTCTTCTTATAAAATTTTATTATTCATGTTTTCATCCTTTTACCTTCCATATGCCACTGGTAAAAACATTTTCTCAATTCTTATCAGAGTAGTTATTTGGTGATTTTTGAAATATCACTTGGAGAGGACGAGCCTGCCTCCTTTCTTTTAAAAACTTAAATATTATTTGAGTTCAATTTTAATTTTTTATGTTCTTGCTAAATAAATTACTAGGAAAACTTGTTTATTAATTTTTTTTTTGTGTAATAGAGCTTTTAGAAGGTTTTTAATTTCCTCAAAACATGCTTATTAAAAATTATTTATGATTAATTTTTTATTCATTCAGAATTTATTTAAATCATATTAATATTTCACATTAAAAAATTTATGTCTAAATTTCAATAAAATTTTAACAAGTAAGAAACCCCACTTTTAATTAAACCCCAAATTTCATTATCCATGATTTTGAAAAAAATTCCAACATAAATACCCAAATCATGAATACAGAGAAAAAAGAAAGAAAAGAATCCATGATTTGAAGAATTGGGTTTATTTCAATGGAATTCTAATTTTTGATTACCTAAGAAATCAATCATGTCGGCAAGCTGTAGGAAACATCTAACATCATAGCGAAGTATCAAAGATATTTTTTGTGATTTTGTCAAGGAATCACTTTGTTCTGGATGTCGATGTCGCCTAGAGACAGTACTTGCCTAGGCAACCTCCTCCAATACTAGCTAAAGTCAGCATCTGAAATGGCGATCACAGTGCACTGCATGCCAACGTTATTTTAAGTGGTTATTTCTTTGTCATCGTGATGAACAAGGCCAAATCCAGTTCAGTGGTGGGCTGTTTGAATTCTCACACTTGTATATTCAGGTCAAATTTGATTTCTTCAATCATCAAAAGAAAACCTATAATGGAAATGTGAATTTCTTCCCTCCTGTTTCTTGGAGTTATTACTCAAGTAAAATCAATTCCATTCCAATAATCCGAGTTTTTTTTTTTTCGAATCAGATCCCGATTGAAAGATATCATTTCATGAGCAATATATATATATATATTTTAGTTTAATGTGGGTGTCCGGGCCAGCTTGCGCGCACCTCGACTAATCCCACGGGCCCTGAAGTTAACGACCATATAAGCCTCCAGTGACCATCATATGAGCAATCACATGGCTCGAACCTGAGACCTCATAGGGAGCAAACCTCTTGGTCCCAAGCTTTTATTATTGGGCCACCACCTAGATGGTTGCAATATTACGTGCATCAGTGACAGCAATAATAGTATATGGAGCTTATCAGGGTTTCAGTGTCAATAGTAAAGACCTTGGACATCGTCACATTACCCTTTTGTTCTTTTCCTAATTCATTCATATCCAGAACATCCCTTGACAAAGAGATGGATAGAGCCAGAATATTTGAAAGTAGACAAAAACCTTGTAAACCAGCATATATTTTCTGTGGACAATCGTATAGTTTTAAACAAGGCCACAGCCTTATGTCAACATGCGTTCCAGATGAAGCCAACGAACATTGCAATAACTTCAAACGAGAATATTTATGAATCCAATGGATCCTTTCGTAAGAATCTATGCCCTTTTTTTGTCACAGAGTGAGAGGGACAGTATATGAATCAGCAAGGTGAAGAAGTCTACCCCCTTTTCCTCGATGTTTTTCAGTATCTATACCTATTAAGAAAAGCTAGCAAATGGGAATTGTAGCTAAGGAGGATGGTGTGCTTAAATTGGTTCATCCAGGTAGGTATGTGGAGATTCACAGACAGCCTATAGCTGCAGCTCAAGTGCTGGAGAACAACCCCAGGCATTCCATTACACGACCTGATGTGTTTGAGTATCCATGGATTGTAGTTAAGCCCGACTCTGTATTGCGTTTAGGGAAAGTTTTCTTCATTGTTCCCAACAGCACAATCTACAACCTGCTAAAAGCTCACAAGCAGTGCCACCAGAATTCTCCACGCCAAAACCAGTTTTCAAAGAATTATGCTTGTGGACAGGTTCAAAAACGGAACTCGACTAGAAAGCCAGCTACAATGTCAGCCAAGCATCGAACCAAGCACCGATGGTTTAAGCAATCACTTCCTATAACATCCTGTACGGGAGCAGCTTTCCAGGAGCAAGACTGTGATAAGAGAATCAGAAACCCTCCAGGAAAATCAGCTGGGATGTCACCCAACCAGCACAACCAGCACCGATCCCTTCCTATCACATCGTGTATTGTGACAAGTTTCCAAGAGCAGGACTGTGATAAGAGAAAGACAAAATCAGCCAAGGTAGAGTCTTGGCCCAAGTTTATCTCCAAGTACAGAAACACCCACCTAGACTTCGAAGAGAAACCACAGGAGGATTCAACAAGTGAGAATAGACCTTCAAATTATAAAGAGCATCGTTCTGTCAACACGAACACCACGGCGGGATTTCCTAGAAAGAATGATAGCGAGTTAGATTATAATTGCATGGAAGAGGTAATCACTCTGAAATCTTGCTTGAGGAAACAGGACAGTGTTCGTAAGTTGCTTCAACTCAAGGTTTCTTTCAACTTGCCAGTCAAAGATGAGGAGCAGCGTAGAGCAGTCCATGCAACCAGAGCACGAGTTTCAAGCAATCGTTTCTGCAGCTCCTCGGAAATTTTTGTGCATTTTACAAACCTCGTTTCAACATAACCAGATTTTTCCTTTTTCCTTTCCTGAACACGTGACATCTATGCTTAAGATGTTTTTCTACCCATCTGTTGGTTCTTCATATCCACTGAAAGTCAATCCACATGCATGAAGTTTCTATGCAAAATTCGTGCCATTCTACCATGTCAACTGAGTACAATGCAGTATTGTTAAAGCCGGTCAACCCAGTGATCCGCCGGGCCGAGTTTCATATTAATGTCTCATATCCCATATAAATTTATAAAACTTTTATACATATATGAGATTTCAAATAACATCATACAAAATATATCAAATAACATCAAAGTTGTACTCTCCAAAACCATAACTCGCAAACAAGAACAACTATTCTTTCTATCTCAAAGCATCATAAACCCTATACAAGGTAGCCCGAAAAGGGAAAATTTATAAAAAATAAGTAAAAAGGTCAACAAGATCATTCCTTGTGGTTACTTAACAAGTACAGAAGAAAGAATAGCTTGAATTACCTAATCAGTGCTGGCACATGTTCTCTCAATCACTCTAGAATCTGTTCTGTGGGAATTTTTTGATGGAGAACTTGATCCCCTTGAAGAACTATGCCCAAAGATACTAAGCTTACCAATTTTCTTTGAGAAAGAACTCATGAATTTACGAGAATGAGACTTTTGCATATCTCTCTTCATACAAACATGTTCTTTCTCTAGATCATTTAATCTCATCCGCAACCGAGCTAGCTCAAGTTTTAGCTCTCGGTTTTCTCTCCTTAGTGATGCATAGTTGTCTCGCGGAGACATTGCTGCACTGAGTGCACCACTGCTAATTCGCCATGAATTGTGCATCGGCTTGTGGTCATCATCAGCATAAGAGCAGCACAGAGCATTTCTGAGCCTTATTTGCTCAAAATAGAGCACTTGAACTATAGCTTGAAGGGGTAGCCGTTCATTTTGCGCAGCATGTGCTCCAGCTTCTTGCGAGAGCTTTTGGAAATCAATCAGTTTGCAGAGCTTCTTCCTGTCTGAGTCTGATAAACCCTGATGGGCCTGGATGTCATTGCAAAATAATCAAAGAAACCTTAGAAAAAAAAGCTTTTCTCCTGGATATGGAAAGATGCAAAGGGAAAATATTAGTAGAACATACTTTTAGGTAAATATCAATTGCCCGGTATAGTCCATCATGAACTGTTCGTGCATGTGTTGGTAAAGTCTCTGCAATGACCATGAACTTGGAAAGCTTGAGATTTGCATCAGGAGCGATCTCAGCAAGATAATTGTCAACCAGTTTTGCCACTTTAAATAAAGCAGTTTGAGAAGGTGAATGAGGACTATCAGATTCAAAAACAGAAGCATCTTCCATGTCATCTTCACTATCATCTTGCTGTGAGAAATTAACCAAGATTCTATGGACTGTGTCGACATCAAATAAGGTATCACCTGCATGCCTGAACGATGGGATCAAAAGATCATCAAGAGTGGCAACATCCAACTGGGAACCAATCCGCCTCTCTAGGTCGAGCCTACAAGCAATTGTGCAATCAAGCATCACAGCACTTCGCAAAAGACCAAAAAGAAAAGTTATAGGAACAGCAAGTTTCTCAACAGGCAGAAGGTTAACAATTGTCTCAACCACAAGTCTTTCATGCCCAGTTGATATCAGATCAACTTTTGTCTGGCTAGATGGATTCCATAAACTGGATTTCTTTGTCAACTCCTTCTGAGCATAGTTCACCAGTGATGCACCAATACTCTCAGGACGGACACCACGGCACTTCATGGCCGTCATGACCCTTTGATATAAGTCTATGCGGAGAACAGACAGATCTTCTATCCACCAGTCCCCTTCTCTTTTTGCTTGCTTGTTCATGTGAAGCCTCCCTGAGCTGCTATACTCCAAGCGTGAGAAACTTGAGGCAATTTGTTCAGCACAAGCCTTTGAGGCAATGGCATCTATGCATCGGCTAACTATCCTAAGCTCATCAGCAAGAGGGATTAGGTTCTCGCATTGTTGCAAAACTTCAACACACATTTCAAGATTCTTACAAACAATGCTCTCAAGATACTCCTCTGCACGAGAACCAAGATTGTCTTTGGAGAAGTCTTCAGTCATTTCAAGGTATTCAGAGACACAGCACAACTGGGCAACATTTGAAGATGTAATTTCAAAGTTAATGCCATAACAGAATTTTGCAGCCAACTCAAACGCCTCTGCTCCTCCTGGTAGATTAAGCAGCTCCACCCTTGAGATATCGGCATCTCTATGTTCTGCAACCAACTTTCTGATTCGTCCACTTCGAGAAACTAGAGGGAACTGCATTTTTCAAAAAAGATCATCAAGAATCTGTCAAAACCATAATGCTAATCTCATAAATGTACAGAGAAAAGACGTGCATACACTTACGATTCAATTTTTCTTCAAGGTGAATGGGTAACAACACTAGTATAAATCTACAAGAACTTACCTTGTGTAATGCAAATGTCCCTCCGCTCACTTCTATGGTGATATCGCTAGGAACATCCCGAAAATCCTACCAAAGAAAAGATAACAGCCAATTTGCTTACAAAAGGAACAACAGAAACTATTCTGAAAGATAACAAGAGAGGTTCCAAATTGAATCCTTATTTTATATGCAGAGTGCAGACGCCACCAAGCAAGCAAATGACACAAAACATAAAGGACGAACCTTCACTGTTCAAACAAGTAGTAGTAAAGAGTCATACGAACAAGGATCGATTGAGATAAAATAACAGAGCAGATACAAGCTCAACATTCATTGTGCTGGTAAAAACAATGATCAGAACAACGAGAGAAGGACACCATAGACAGTGCACACAAAAACAAAAAGCTAAATAAGTTGAAGTGAATCCGAACATGGGAGAATAAGCTCTTGTCGAGAACAAACCATTCACTGTATTTCTGCCTGGAACACTTAGCCAAAGACAGCTGCTGCTGCTGATGTTTGTCCATGGAACGAGACAGAAAGGAAGAGAAACCAAAGTAAAGAGAGAAAATCAAGTGTCAGGAAAGAAAAGGAATGGAAATATTGACGGTGGGGTTAAAGGAAAGGAGCAAGGAAAGAGGAAGAGACAGAGACAAAGACCCAGTTGGAAATATTGCTGTTGCCGAACCTCTTCCTTGGCCATTTTTGTCAAAACATGGCTATTGTCCAAGCCCACTGGGACCTCCCTTCACTCCCACAACTTGTGGGTCATCATCATCTCTTTCCTTTTCATTTTTACTCTCTGCCTTTTCCTTTGCTTTGCCAACAATTACTAACAAGCTCTTTTGAAGTTAAATTAGCTAGGGTTAATGCTGATTTTCTGTACCTAATTAGCTAAGAAAAGGAGCTTTGTTACTTTCTTGCGTGATAAAGAGAGAAGAAAAGGCGGGAAGGGAACAAAAGGGGTGTCATCTGTGTACAATTTAGATTCTCCCTTTTTCTTTTAACTCTTCTCTTTCTGTCTTCACCACTCTTCTTTGATGTTTAAGAGTCTTTTTGTCCCCTTTTTAACTTCTTTTTTTTTTTTTTCTTATATTAATGGATTTGTAAGTAAACTTCCATCATCATGCAATTTCCCTTCCTTTTTTTTATTTACTTGTTCCGAGACAAAATCAACAGAAACAATAAAAACAAAAAAGGAGTATTTTCTATTTTAAAAACACAGTAATTTACTTTAATTCTAGAGATATATTTATATTATGTTTTTGTTTTCATTATTCTAACTAAACATATTTTTGTTCTTTTGTATATATTCATTTTATTTTTAACACTAACCAAACACAACTTAATTTAAAAAATAAGTTTAAGAGCATGTTTTTGATTAAAATTGTAATGAGATTGATTTTTGCATGCAAAATAAATAAAAAATAGGTTTATACAAGTAAAAAATAGATTATTTTAGTTTTTATAAAACAAGATTTGAAATACAATTATACATAAGTTCCATTGCAAAAGCAAAAGAAGAGGCAACCTAGGTCTACAAGCATATGCGTTTGTTTTGCACCTGCTTTTGCGTTTGCGGTGTAAAAAACACGGTTAGGTGTTTGGTAATACACTAAACTGTGTTTTATACTGTGGAGCCCACCAAAAATTGAGTTTGAAACACAGTTTTTGCGAAGCGGTTTTTACATGCTTTTTTAACCGAGTTTCATAAAACTCTGTTTGTTTTTAAGTTTCAAAAGCACTTTTTTCAAAATTTGAAATTTTTTTATTTTTTTTCTTTACTTCAAATTATTTTTTTTTTGTATTTTCAGATCATTTTGATGCGCTAATATCAAAAATAACTTTTAAAAAATAAAAAAAATTATTTTGATGCATTTCCAAGTAAAAAGCACTTTTAAAAAGCAACCATAACCAAACATTTTATACATGTTTTTTTCTGCACATAAACCCCAACCACAATTTTTACCAAACACGAACCTAAATCCAACTAACCACACTTTTTCTAAACTTACTTTTTTTAAACCACAAAAACAAACACAAACACAATTCTATCTATTTTTTTATTATATTTATATTGTTCTATCTAATGTTTTATTTTCTAAAACAATATTCAAACGTAACCTAAGATATCACGAGCTTAAATCTTTCCTTTTTCTTTGTAATATAACCTTTATAATATTAATAACTACGATTTTCCACTCCTATTTTTACTTATTTCACATTTTCACCCTCAAATTGTTGGAATTTGTCATGCTTTGGCTAATTGGAATCAATATATTATCCTTAAATAAGGGGTCAAAAGTTGTATCAATACCGCATCCGTGAATGGATTTGATTTTGACTCGTTTTAGGGGCACCGATATTATTTTAATTTTTTTTCCATAAATTAATATAATCAATTTATCATGATCACACCGGTTGTCTAGAAGGTGTTGTGATTATACAATTTCTTTCTTCGTTTAGGGTCTCAAGAATGGCTTGCTTCGAAGATTTCTTTCTTCTTTTTTCTTAGTCCTCAGATACAAATTATATTTTTATGTTGTAGATTCATCATTAGTGTTTAACTTTTGTCTTTATGGTTTGAGATTTTCTAACATTGCTATAATTATTTCTAGGGGTGAGAAAAAAAACCAAAAAACCAATAAAACTAAGAAAACCAGAAAAAAATAACCGGAAAAACCGAACCGTGAAAAAACCAATTAAACCGATTAAAATTTTAAAAAAACAGACCGGTTTGGTTCAGTTTCGGTTTCATAAGCCTAAAACCGAAAAAACCGAACCCGAACCCGAACCGAAAAAACCGAGTCAAACCATAAAAAATCAAGTCAAACCGGTTTGAACCAGTTTTTGTCTTAAAAAACCAAACCGAACCGAAATCGGTTGGTTTGAACCGGTTTCAGTTTTTATTTTTTTAAAAAAAATTCGATTTGGTTACTTTTTTTTTATAAAAATCGAACCGAACCGAAAATAATCACCCTTAATTATTTCCAAAAAAAAACTCAAATTCGATTATAATCTATTTTTATGGTATTTCTATGAGATATTTTTCACATGTACTGGAATTTAAGAAGATAAAATGAAAGAAAAATATGAAAAAAAGTAAGTTTTCCAGGCTATTTAATATGCTAATGTAACACTGAAAAATAAAATTTACCTCGTATTAAAGAAATAAATTATTTTTGTTCTTAGTTATGGAATTTGATTTGACCCAACTTGAGATCTGTGTTACTAGTTCACTAAATCAATTATTTTATTCAAAACAATATTATTTTATTTAAAAAAAAAACTCTTCAGAGTTAACTTAAGATAATCTCACCTAAATTTGATTATATCAATGAGATTAAAAATTAATTCATCGGTCATCTAATCAATATCCAAAATAATAGAAAATAAAACACAACTTTAATTGGTTTTTAAGTTACCGGATCACTGGTCAATCTATCAGGTTGATGCAAATAATTCTATGTATATACATTATCAGCCATGAATGATTTTTTAATTTGCAAGCCCCGATATGAGTCTCAGAAATAATGTATAAAAATCATAAATGCAGCATTGATCAATCCTCCATGACAAGAAAGAGCACCTACTAAACCCCAGTTTAGTATTGCCTTCTAGTAGTAACGTGATGTAAATTATGTTTTTTAAAATTTTAATTTTTTTTGTTTAAAATTAATTTTTTTTGTGTTTTTAGATTGTTTTGATGTGCTGATGTCAAAAATAATTTTTTAAAGATTAAAAAACTTTATTTTGATGTATTTTTAAACAAAAAACATTTGTAACGTAGCCCCAAGCATTTATTAAAGAAAAACATTTGACGTATTTTAAACGAAAAAGTTATTTTAATATATTTTTAAATAAAAAACACTTTAAAAAAACCCGCTATAATACTCTCGAGCATCCCTAAATCACAAAAACAAAAAAACACAGTAAACAAACCATTTGTAGCATCAGTAAACAAAAGTAAATCCAATCGATCCATGCAACCACTCTACAAATATTACTCTAATAAATTGTGTGGTATCTTTTCATCATCCAATATCTGGCCATCAAGATCTTGGTCCCTAATCATTCAAGGATAGACAAAAAACGTAGCCCCAAGCCTCAACAACAAGAACCTTCCATTAAAGCTAGCAAGTAGCTAGCAACGACAAGAAAAGTCTTGCTGGCATTTGATTCGATTTGACCAGGAAGGTGCAAGTTACTGGTAACCTACCTGTATTGATTGCAGAATCTTCTTCACACGAGTGAAGATGCAAGCTACTGGGATAGGAGGAGGAGTAGCTTTTAGTCGGTTGAGTCGTTGCCATCTTGGTATTGAATGGCGACCATGATCTTAAATGCTGATGAGATTTTGCAACAGAAAGCAATGAAAATGAAAAATCCATTCCATGTCTGCTCAAGGCTCTATTAAGGATGATTAACTCTTTTTTTATAATTAGTGATTGATTAATACTTGAAGAAAGTTGCTGTCAGCTATAAAAATGGATGTATTTTGAGGTAAAGTGATGCTACTGCTGCTGGGTATGGTTCAAAGGGACTGCCTCTGCATCTCATCTCTTTTGCTCTTGAAAAAAAGCAAGCAAATGAAAGGTGTAAAAGGGTGAAAAAACACTAGCATCCATAATTATAAGACCCAACTAACCAGCTGGAAAAAAAAAAAAAGAACACTCGAATCCATAATTATAAAACCCGATTACCCAATTGAGTCGATCCGAGTTTTATAACTATGTTTATGTTTTTTATAGATGAAATTTAGGGTCCTACTTTGAGCACATGTAAATTCTCTTAGTTTAACTGTTACTATGAGGCTGATTTGATCTGATGTAAGAATTTATATCATATACTTTGGTAGCAGTTTCTGTCAAGTCTGATTGCAGTATCATGCAGCTATCGCAAGTGTTTTCGTGGAATTAATAAGAGAATAAGTAGTTGAGATGTTATTCTTTCTTTTTCATAAGAATCGATTCAAAATCGACTCGGCTTAAGATATGAGTTACAGGTTGGGAGAATGATTTAAATCAATTTAATTTATAATTATTTTTTCAAAATAAAAATCTAAAATGACACTATTTTAATAAATAAATAAAAAGTAATTTTCACCAATTCAGCTGAGGTGAAGTTTTAAATTAATATATCTTAGGGCATCTAATGAGTGACAGTTTGTTTTTATATTTTAAAAATGTTTTTGAAAAAATAATTATTTTTTTATTTTAAATTAATATTATGTTAGTGTTTTTATATTATTTTTATGTGCTGTTGTCAAAAATAATTTTAAAAAATAAAAAATATTTTAATGCATTTCAAACCAAAAATACTTTTAAAAACAACCGTAAATTCTTAAACACCTCAAACCTCCCCTTCCAAACGTACCCATGGTTTTAAAAATACCAAGACCACCGTAGCTTAGCTAAGGAATTGCCGACCACCTGCAGATCTTACAGAAAGCCTGAAAATCAGGTTGTAAGCACAAAGCATGATGACTACGTAAATTTGATGTTGGAAATGTGCAATAATTATTAACCAAGCCCATCCTATTTAATTAGCATAATTTAACCGGAAAGGACTCCTAGCTTTTATAAAGAAAATTCTCTCTTTTGCTAGGGTTATGCATATCAATTGAATTTGCTAAGCTGCATAAACCCATAGCTTGCCTCTTGGATTAGAAAAAATAATTAAATCCGATATTTATAAAAAAATAATAAGAATATTTTTATTTATGCCCAAAAAATTGAGCACGTAAAATTATTCATTGTATTATTTGTTATCATTAATTTAGATAGCTTACTATTATTTGTGTCAATTAGACCTCCTTTTATATGATTCCATTCAAATAAACTTTATGGTTTGGTACTACGATAAATTTTGTTTTTAATCCAACCACAAAGAAAAAATTATTTGTTAATTAAATAGTTTTTATTTTTTTATATTGGCTCTAGCATGTAATATGTAAAAACTCATCTTATAATAGTTTTAACCCCTTAATATATTTTTTAAAATTATAATAATAATAAAAAAATTAACCTATTTATTTTAAAAAGCTATGCAACGTCAAACACACTTAATCTTTGACTTTGGGGACTATCTAACCTATTGTTAGTCTAAAGTTACTCGTTGCTCTTTGTTATGATGATTGAAATTATAAATTATTATATTCCTGAGATTGTGTATTATAGGTTCATAAATTAAAAATTTCTTACCTTGATATGCCCTTAAAATACTTAACCTAAGACCACTTTCTTATATTTTTTAAAAGTATTTTTTTATTTAAAAGTATATGAAAATATTTTTTCAGATTTTTATATTTTGAACATCAACGTATTAAAATAATTTAAAAAACACTAAAAATTATCAATTTAAAATTTTTTTAAATAAAACATTCTCTTAAAAAGCACAAAAAAAAACAAAAGCTAATACACTTTGAAACACTCACACATCAAGATCAATAGTCTGCCTCTACATTTCGGCAGCGTTTGGGAACGCGGCTGCGGCTGCGTTTTTAAAAAATTTGAATTTTTTTTTTGCTAAAATTGAGTGCGATTTGTACTTTTTGGATCGTTTTGATGTGCTGATGTCAAAAATAATTTTTAAAAAATGAAAAAACATCATTGGCATGCATTTCGGCACAAAAAGCTATTTGAAAAGCACCCGCAACCATACTGTCAAACACACTCTTCATATCTTTTGCTTTTTAGAAAGCAAGCAATGGAATTGCCGAAAGGAATAAAGGATACTCGAAATTATAGTTGCAAGACCCGAACTGAGAGTTAGTCTAACTTAAAGTTAGGGTAGACGGTCGAGAGGTTCCTTTTGTTTTTTTTGACAAAAAATATCGAAAATAATTTTGTTTCAATTAAAAAAAAATTGAGTTTTTTCATTGATCACATCCAATCAAGATTCCAGATTGATAAATCATCGGAATTCACCCATCAAACCGATCTCAAATCAATAAATCATTAGACTAACTTATCAAACCAGACCGAGTTTTGTAACTAGACTCGAAACTAGGAAAAAGAAGGAAAGGAAATGCAAGTGCGGCTACTTTTGATCATTTTATATGATTACCCACCCACCCATTAGTGGGTCATTTCGGGCTATTATAAGTGGGTCTACTGGGCCCCGTCCCATATAATTGCATTCATAGGATATCATTTGATATGATATCTCCCCCCACTACCACCACCATTCCTCCGCAGATAGGAACAAAAGCCTTTTTCGAGCTTCAAGTCAAAGTGCTCGAGCCAAGCCATATGAAGCGTGCATGGTCAATTGGTCATCCAGACATAAGCATGCATATGAGGGCAGAAAAGAATCCCTCAAAAGTTTGGGATCGCTTGTCATATATTCCATGCATTTTAATGCTTAATTCGAAGACAAGAGATCCCATGAAGTCATTGCATTCAAAGATTTAAGCTCCAAGCAAAGACAAGAGATCCCACAAAGTCATTGCATTCAAAGATCTTAAGTTTGAAGCAAAGACAAGAAGTCCCATGAAAATTATATTTGAGAGTACGGTAATGGTTGTTTTTTAAAATATTTTTCGTTTGGAAATATATTAAAATAATATTTTTTTTATTTTTTAACAATTATTTTTTATATCAGCACATCAAAATAATCTGAAAACACCAAAAAATTAATTTGAAGCAAAGAAAAGAATAAAATAAAAATTAATTTTTTAAAAAAAACGTTTTTAAAACACAAAATCAAACAAGCTTGAAAACTTATTATATAATATAGCTGCAAGTCATTACCGACCATGGTATTTGACTAATGTGTTAGATGTTCCCTGGCAACACCAATAATATATATAGCTAGAAGAAAAGGCATCCTTGTTTTACTTACATAGTCATGTCCTCTCTCTTTGTTTTTGGGGTATGATTCATAATCATATCCTTAATTCACGCTAATTGCATCACGATTGGGTTTTTAAAATGTTTATCAGTTTCTTATTTAGCACAAATAACATTGATTTAGACCCTCCAACCTTATAGTTGAATTCTATACAAGAAAATCATTAAATTAATACATGTGTGTGCATATATATATATATATATATATATATATATATATATATATATATATATATATATATACTTGCTAAACGCATTTTCTACAATAAACAAACGAGGTTTTATAAGATCTTGTTTATAATAAGTTTTTTTTTTCTGAATTGAGATAATCTTAAATATTTTTTAATAAGGAAATCTAATTTATTTTGGAATAAATTAGGATTACTATATAATAAGGAGAGTATCAATGTGCCAATGTTTTAATAAAACAAAATTAAGTGAGATTAACAATTATAGAATAATAATATCATATTTTTCTTTATTGTTAGATGCAATACAAATCCACGATCCAAGAAAAAAAATTTAAAACAACTTCTATTTAATATAATTATAAGACCCATCCCAATTAAAAACTTGAGTAGTTAGTTGGGCACTAGTCAATAGGTTAACCTAAGTTTATTGGATTTTTTAATAAAATAAAATTATTTTTGACAAATTAAAAAAAAAAACTGAAATTACATGTTTTAGAAAAAAAAAATCCTTGATTGTTCCAAGCCCCCAATTAATGGATCATCAAACTGACCTGTTAAACAAGGTTGAGTTTAACAACTATATTATTTAACGTGACTGGAAGTTCATGATAAAGTTAGGTTTTGTTTGTTTCATGAAAAGAATTTTTTTTTTTTTAAATCACTTTTCAGTCAAAAAAAATTTTAATTTAGTTTTAAAAAAAATATTTTCCTTTTATTTTGAGTGAAAAGCACTTTCTAGAAGTTGTAAGAAATTAAAAAATATCTTGTTATTTATTGATTATATCAAATTTGGTATCGATTTTTTTATTGCTATATATTTTGCTTTTAATTAATCTTTTTTTTTTCAATTTCATCTTTTGAAACTTGATTTAATTTGATTTTTATATCAATTTTGGTTCTTATTTTTTTTATTATCTATTTTCTTCTTATCCTTTTCGTAATTGTAATTTTTTATCTATAAGATCCGGTCTCTATTTTTTTATTGTTATTTATTTTACTTGAACCAATTTATGAAATTGATTTTTTTTATTTTCATCCTTAATTTTTTTATCTGTCAAATTCAATCTTCATTCTTTTTATTGTTAATTGTTGTATTTGAAATAACTTATGAAACCATATTATTTTTTTCAATTTAATCTTCCTTCAACTTTTTAAATGTCAGATTTAGTTTTTATTCTTTCAATAAATTTGAAGAAAAAAAATATTAACAAGTTATTTTTTAGTTTATTTTTTACTATTCACTCTATCAAACATAAAAAGTAATTTACTTTCAGAAATTCATTTAATTATTTATATTTTTTTTTTGAAAAAATACTTTATAGCAACCAAACAGGCCTCGGAATAATTTAGACAACGCGTGAGCAGCGTGGTTCATCAGGCGCATGACTTGGACATGGTTGGGGTGCGTGGGGACGGTAAAGGAGGGGAAATGAGTTGAAGTCCCATCTTCATCGGTCCATCGCACGCGACATGTTCTCATGATTTCACGGATAAGACGCTTTAGTAAAAGGGCATCCTATGTCTTTCTTCATTTTCCTCACATGTTATGTATCGATCATGTCTTTTATTTATCACACAGCACACCCACTACTGAGCTATCTGTTTCATTAACAAAAGCTTTTCGTAGTTCACAAGCAACTAATCAAAGTCCCTCACCGTTATCCTCGGATTGCGACGGCGGTTGTTTGGAAGCGCTTTCCAACTGTAAAAAAAAATTAGGTATAGGGTACGTTTGTTTGTTTGTTCTCATAAAATAATTTTTGAGAAATCATTTTTTAAATTTTTTTGTATTTATTTATCATTAGAAAAGTTAGTCAATAAAAAATATTTTTAGAAAAATTTAGCTTGATTTTCAGGAAAGTATTTTTCTTTTATTTTGGATGGAAAACACTTTTCAGAAGTTGTGAAAAATTTAAAAATATCATATTATTTGTTGATTATGTCAAATTTGATCCTCAAACTTTTAATTGCTATATATTTTACTTGAATCTTTTTTTTTAATTCATCCTTTCAAATTTGATTTAATTTTATTTTTATATTAACTTTGGTCCTTATTTTTATGATTGTTATTTACTTTTCTCTTATCATTTTTTAAATTGAAATTTTTTATCTATCAAATTTGGTCCTCATTACTTTTATTGTTACTTATTTTATTTAAAATAATTTATGAAATTATAATTATTATAATTTTAATTTCATCATCTTTCAATTTTTTTATCTTAGATTTGATCTCTATTATTTTGATTATTATTTATTTTATTTGAGATAATTTATAAAATTAGATTTTTTTCAATTTCATTCTCATTCAACTTTTTAATTTGTAAGATTTGTTTCTTATTATTTTAATAAACTTGAAAAAAAACATTAATAAGTTATTTTCCAGCTCATTTTCCATGACATAACCAAACACTGGAAAGTATTTTCCAACTTACTTTCCATGACACTACCAAACATCAGAAAATAATTTTCTTTCCTGGAATTCACTTTCCAAGAAAACCACTTTCCAAAAAAACTACTTTCCTGCAAACAAACGGGGCATTGGTGTTTGGAAGTATGCTAATTTTGGTTTTTGTGCTTTTTAAAAGTGATTTTAATGTTAAATAAGTATTAAATTAATGTTTTTTCAGTGTTTTACGATCATTTTGATGTACGGATATTAAAAAAAAATTAAAAAATTATTTAAAAAAAAATAAAAAAACTATTTTAACATGCTTTCAAGTAAAAAAATAAGAAGTCGAAAAGTTTCAACTATTATAGAATAATAAGTTTAGTTATTATTCATCGATTTACAACTCATGGTATGATGAATTACCGTATTAATCAATCAAATACTTTTATATAATATAAAAAAAATAGTAAAGAAGGATTTCTTCTCTAGTATTTTTAAGAACTCGTAGTATTTTTAAGCCTATAATATTATAATTGAAGAACCCAAGAGATATAATTCTTGAGAAGTTATTCCCAAACCACCATGAATTTGCCTGCAACGTTATTTTTAGATACGGTAAATTATTGCGACGTCCCATGCAATTCTTAAAACAATAAACTAGAGAAGGATTTCCTCTCTAGATGATGAGATTTGCCCTTTGAAATTTTCTTCGCCAGCAACAATTCTTCTATCCAAAATTTATCCTATTAAATACAACAACAAACAATACGAAAATACATCCTGAAAATCATTAAGAAATAAGATTTAGATGCATTTGATAATGTTATTCAAATATATTTATAAAATGCTTTTTAAACCTTTTTTCACTTGAAAAAACATGAAGTTAATAATTTTTTTAGGTGTTTTTTTTATAATTTTAGTGTGTTAATATAAAAAATATTTTTTTAATATTTTCTCAATTAAAAAATACTTTTAACAGCAATAATAATAAGAAGAAAATCGGTTACCAAGTCACCAATCTCCTATCATTATCACCGAAACAAAGTTAAAAACTTGTACAGATGACAGGCTATGTCGATTAAACATAAATGTATGTCAAGTGTAAAGTGACTAAGTCGTTTGTCGGTGGTTCATCGGACATAAAACTTTTTAGTAAGGCTTGCATATTGCGAAACAAAGGGGGAGGGAAGTTGGAACTAGCGATTCAGATCAGGGGCACGAGTCCCTCCTCCCTTGCCTGGATTCTCCTCAACAAATGATGAATTTTGGGGCTCTCTGTATCAATATTATACTGGAGACCATGTACAAGCCTACCCGGCCCGAGTTGGTTTGGGCCAGGTAGAGTTATTTTCATGGTTGCAAGACCCGCTCTAGAATCCATTGAGTCAACGGGTTAACCTGAATGTTTTACTAGATTAATCAAGTTTTTTTTTTCAACTCTAATTGGTTTAGATCTCAGATTGATTCTATCCCAAGTTAACTTGTCGGTCCGGTCCAAGTTTACAACCATGCAACAGTGCAATTGACTCCACCTCATCTCAGACTTGATCCAGCTTAAATGGGCTGGATAGGCATGATCAGTGCTGGGCCTCAGAAATGCTTGGTACATTACATGGAACGAAACCTGGCAACCAGAAAAAAACAAGGGACAGGAGAAGAGAATCATGGCTTGAAGTCCCAACGATGGACTGGTCCTCGTGGCTTCTACGCAGTGTTTCAAGAAGTAGTGATAATAGCAAAAACAGCCAAAACTCAAATCAACAGATACCAAAGCCAGGAGGAGGAGGAGAGGAACAGCTAGGAGTCACGCAGCAATTGATCGATCATGTAAAGTCCTTCACAATTGACACTTTCAAGAACTTCCCACTCCAAGGTGAAAAACATGTCTTGTTAATGCTACTACTTCTAGTTCCATGTTGGGTTTTCTTTTGCTTATGTTTTCTTGTTGTCTTTGTATTTTGGTGCTAGAAGATGAGGCAACTCCTTCTTCTTCAACGAAAACATCGCCCAATGTTCAAAGGGATCTCTCTGAATGGCAGGAGCGACATGCTACTCTTGTTCTTTCCAAAGCCAAGGTTTGCTTTTCTCTTCTTTCTTTTTTATGAGACAAATTTCTTGCTTGTGATTGTTGGGATCTGTGAAAGTGAAACAACGTTTGCTTCTGCCTCCTTGGGACTTGAAAGGGTACTTCATTCGATTAAGAAACCATTGATTCTAAACCCTTTTCATTGTGGTGGATATAACTAAGAAAATGGACATTGTGTATTAAACTATAGAACAAGAAGGACATAGCTGCAAGAAGACTACTTTTGATGTGGAGCGGCCAGATTTTAGAATGAATGAGGGGTTATGCTTGATCTGTAAAGTGAATGGGTGAGGGGTTAGAACTGAAATCCACATTTGCATTTGGGGGGGCTATCATGATTGTTTTAGAAATTACCTTTAAATTAGAATGCAAGATTTTAAAGAATGATGATGGATGCTTGAAGTGGTTTTTCTTTTTTCCTATAACTTTTCTTTTCAAGTGCTTTAGATAGGTTTTTTCATCTTATTTTCTAGGAGCTTTCACATCTGAGATTTATGCTATGCCCTCGTCACTTGAAGGAGAGACAATTTTGGATGATATATTTTATGCTCGTCAAGAGTCATGTGGCTGAGTAAGTCTTGCTACTTTTCAGTAGTTTCATGCAAAATCTGAGGTGTATTCCTGCGTGAATTGAAAGAAATGATGCTTTAACTATTTCCCTCGAGTGGACAATTCTTGTTGAACCATAAGAGAGAGAAAAGAAGCATTTGGTTGCTGATATCATCTTGTTCCTCTACAAAGTAACAGGTTTTAAGTAAACTCAGAACAGCTTGCCTTAAATGTTCTCTTGTTCACGTACTGTTTGTTGAAAAGCTAAAGCTCAAAGCTCATGCATGTGTTGGTTTCTGTTTTGACTGCGTTCCATAAAACATGAGCTGACTGATGTTTATTCTTTTTTAGGCAAATTATCTCTCTAGCAAACTGAAAAACATTGCTTGAAGATAGATAGATAGATAGACTGGCAGAAAATGTTACTTTGAGGTACCATGCTCAGTCTATGATAAAAGAAATAACGGAGTAAATTCCCACTTGAAATCTGAAAAAAAAAAAATGTAGACTTTTTAATTTATTGTAGATTCTCGTGTTCATATAGACATAGACATGCTAAACTCTGAAATTATTGGTTGTTTATTCGCTCATTATGCAGAAAAGTGAATGGCCTGCTTATTGCACAATTACACGCAGACATGTGAATAGCGTGTGGTGAAATAAATGTCATAAATATAGGCTTTGGGTTTTCTGCTTTAGTGTAATTTAGTCTGTTGACCCGAGTGAAATTGTTTTATCTTGTGCTTGAATATTTGAGAAAATATTTAGCGGAGATGGAAGATTTTCAGGTCTACTTACCCAAACAACAGGGTGAAAATAAAAGCACAACAATATTAGCAGTAAGTTAAGGATAGGTCACTACTATGTTTTTATATTAAAAAAAAAGATTTTATTAGAAAGAAGAAGATGCATAATTACAAGAGAATCAAATTAATGAAGCTTTTGAATCAGGCTTATATGTTTATTAATTTGCAATAGTATAACACAACATTCCCTCCTTTTGTTTCCTAACAAGATATTTAGATCTGCATATTTCACCAACACATTTACCATTGTTGCAATCAAAGAATTAACAAACTTTTGTGATTACAAATATGGCTTCCATTGCATCCCCCCCCTCCCAACACTCACAAAGTTTGACTTCTGGTATAATGTTATCAGATACGAGCTGCATGCCATACGACTGGCTAAGCTTAAAATGATGGCAATAGAGAATGAAGAATCTTCAGATACGATTGGATTTGAAGTTGAAATGGCAGAAACAAAGCAATCAGCGAATTTAGCTCCTCCAACTTCATGAGATCACCATTTACTTACTCTCTGGGGTGGAAGAACAAATGAAGCAGGTACTTGTCTAATTTAGTTAGAAAGTAGTCGATGCTTTTTTCTTCTGAAATATTGTTGGAGTTGCTTGTTGCTGAGGATGATATTTGAGTTGGTTTTGTTTTGGTAGTCAAACTGGTATTCAATAGTGGCTTTCCCATTTATTTAAAGCAATTGATAGTTAATGGAAGGGATCCAGTGAAGATTATCCGATGTTGAGAGAAGCATTAGAATTTTATCCTTTTTTTATTATTATTTTCTTTCAAAACCATAACAATTGATAATGAGTGGAGGGGATCTAGTGAAAGATTATTAGATGTTGAGGGAAGCATTACAAAACATACAATTTGTAAGGTTTCGTTTGGTTATAGAGACAAAATAATGTCTCTTGGAACAAATCCTCATCCCATCTTGGAAAGTCCAATAGCTATGAAAAAACAACACCTTGTCAAGTGGGGAGGCGGAGAATCTGGCAGTTTACAATTGGCTTTTATAAAACGGGAATCAATTGTTAATCAAGCCTTTACTGTATGGTTTTTACTACTCCTTTAATCCTATTATTTATACTTACTGCTTGGTGTCATTGCTGTAATTTTATTATCACAAGTTTTGATCAATTTTGCACTTAAATCCTAATTTTTGCGGTTTTTTTGGTTCCAAACTTTATTTACATCACAGTTCATCCTTTGAATGCAGAGACAGGAACCAATGTAAGAGAGAGCAAGTGCTGGCAAGCCATATTTTTGTCATGATAACTGCAAATCTTGGCTTCAATATTCTCATCTTGACGAGGGAAATTTGTTCATGGTGATTTCAAGCTATGAAATGGTGGGAAAAAGAAGATTAGGATCTCAAAATTTATTTGAGTTTTCGAATTTGATTTGGTTGTTTACGTACATTATGTTTTTAAGGTTCCAAGTGAGTTTTTTGAGGTTGTTTTGATAATTTTAAGGTGTTTTGGAGAACAGATAATGGCGAAATTATGTTTAAAGGTTGAGAAGTGGTGGCTTCTTATTTTCTAGTCTCTTTCTTTCTTTTAATCATATATTTGTTCGATGTTTTAAAAAAAAATCCCTGAGACAGTGGTTTTAGAGATTTTTTTAGGAAAAATATAACTTGAATTGATCCAACAATTCATGAGTTAATGCAAAATCTAGACCTCAATAAAGTTCAATTCTCCAGTTGGATTTTATATTCAAGCCTATTTTTTTAAAAAAATAATTTTATTTTAAATTTTATTTTTATTGGAATTTATATGAGAATTATGAAAACTAATCATTATTTTTTGGCACAGCCTTACAAGAAAGTGAAATTTAACATATTAACGAGTATACACTCATTGTTTATAATAATTATAATTATATATGAAAATACCAAATCTTTGTAGAAATATTTGATTTGTCGAAAAAAAAAATTAAAAAAAAAACTTTCATGTGCTATGTTATATATATATATATATATAAAGAAGCAAAAATCCACAGCAATCAAGACTTGTAGTCCATCTTGAATTGGCATCATTACTACCATCTTTGCCCTAAGTAAAAGCATCTTAATGATGTGAAAAAGGGCCAGTCTTGGGAGGCATTTCCTCTTGTCGAAGCAAGAGCATCTTCTTGCAGGCCACAACCTCCGGTCTGGTCTGGTCTGGTCTTCAACAGTTAGTTGTATAAAAATAAATGTGAAGAGCAAATGCTTGAAGAAAGTGAGAAGACATCATCAAATCTATGTTGAACATGCAGCAGCCAGTGAGGTAACCTTTGCAGAAACCGTACATGGTCCCATGTCGACAGGGCTCGACTCCACCAGGGGCTCTGCATTTATGTGCATGCAATAAATGCCCACTTGACAGCCTGAATAAGTTTCCCGCCACAGGTTTCCGGGGATGATGGTGGCTGTGATTTTAAAATATTTTTAAAATACAAAAACAAATAATACAGGTCAAAACAATTCAGGCAGGAAAAGGGGAAAACCCCACTGTCAAGAGGAACCTGAAGTAAGATTCTACAGAACAATCCAAGAGGGCATGAACCCTACCTCATCAACATCACTGTTGATTTTAAACCCAAGTGTCCAAACACAGTGGGACCAGGTAACTACTATCACCATCATCACCTCTAAGCTGATAATAAAATAGAAATTCTTGAAAATATTTATATATATAAAAAAAAAAAAAAAAGAATGAAAGGGAGATGACTGGAGATGATCTTATGCAGCCCATAATGTGGAAAACATGGTTTTCAAGCCGAATGGTGTTAGCTCTAAGAGATAATAAAGGTCTATTTCATTTCCAGTTTTTTTTAATGAGAAATTGAAAAATGGGATTGTTTATTGAAAATAAAAATAATTTTTTCACAGAAAAGTAAAAAATACATTGAAATTATAACTACTTGAAAAAAAATCAAAACCATAATTTATACAAGTAATATTCTCATTGTAAGATATTGATTTTATTTTATCCAAACTAACAATTATTATATAAAATATTGATTTTAATTTTTTTACACACTTGTATATAAAAGAAAAATATATATTGTTCATGTCTTTTTTTAAAAAAATGGTGAAACACTAGTAAAAAACACTACAAAAAACCTCTAAAATGTGTTTCTGTACAGATTTTTACGAGGAAATATTAATGTCCATGTTTGGCCACTGAACCAGTCAGTATTTGTACAATTTAACCAACCAGTCCAAATTAACTTTGACCAGCAGCAGCACCACCACCACCACCATGAGCACATCTCGTATGCGGCCAAGGCAAGTAGGGTACAAACAATCTTATCTTTAGATTTAGAGAGACGAGACATCCCCATCAGAACCTAAATTGAAGTGCAGGGCACAAGACACCAAACAGTAGAAAAGACAAGCATGGAAAAAGTGGAGTCCATTTATTCCCTAAGAAATTCATAGTTCATCCCCATGTATAGACACAAGTGAAATTTGAAGAGGATGTAGACGAGAAGGATGATCTAGCAACTAAACACTACCTCCTAAAAGTTACAATGGCTAAGAGACTAATCCCTAAACTACCTATCCTCCTCTCAAATGAGTCCCAAGCCTTTTCCAGGATTCCAATCTGATGTTAATCTGTAACTCACCAGCTCTGTTGTGTTACAGATCTTTGAGTTGAACATCTTCCATGGCTTCCATTCACTTAGCATGAGCTTGCAAGGGAGATAGATGATGCGATTATATAAAGCAAGAAGATGCAAGTCACTTCTTTCAGAATCCTTTGCGTGAAAATGACAAACAAGATGGAGGAACAGAAGCACAGATGATGAGGATGCCACTCAAGGGATTACTCGGACCCATTCGTAGCGCCCAGATAGCGGCAGATCATTCACGATATCAAAGTTGTACCTGCAAAATTCAATGATACAGTTGCCTCAGCTAATTGAAGATACAATCTAGATGAAACAATCTGCACTTCGAACTTTTTTTCTTTTTTCTTTTCTTGTTCACGTCAAACATGCATAACTGTGAGCATACTCTTGAATAGAAGAGTTAAAGCCAGCATACTTCTCAATAAATAGTCTCTGCTGTTGCTGTTCTACACCATCAAAAAACTCATCCATTTCACATGTTGTCGGGATATTTCTCTGCGTGTTCAAAAGTCTCTGGCTGCCCGCAGTTGAGCTTCTCTGTCTTGTGGTTGAACCCGGGGTTGCTATGGTTTCTGAGTCCCTTATCAAGCTACATGGTGTGCTTTCCCTGGTGCACCTGCTTAAATAAAAATCAAGGCATTAGAAGTGTTTCATTCAGAGGGGTGATTTTCATCACTCAAGCTACTTATCCAAGCCCCAGAAATAGTTCCACAAAATTCCTTCTAAACAATAGTCAAAACATTTTTAAGACAGCAAACTGAAGTATGCTAAACTCAAATGTAGTACCAGAAACCCTATTATTGGTCGTGTAAAAAATTATACAAACATAGCAGCAATACAGGAAAACTTCGAAACTTTTTGTCACCTACTGATAGCCCTAACTAAGAGTACCCCGCATAAATGCATCGGCTCGTAACTAGGCCCCACAAATAGGATACATCACCATCCCCTTGCATGCTAACACAAATGAGTTAGAGGAGTTATTGTTACCAATATTGCAAAAAATAAATTTATTATCATTATGGTTTCAGATGCCAAAATTTCTGACAGCTATTTGGCAAGGCAGCTAAAAATACAAAAGACAGTAAATTTGTTTGCTTCAAGAACCATGCATTGGAAAACCAGATCTCTACTAAGTCACGTTGTCATGGATCTGTACGCTTGATGGCCCCAAACAATGGCAATTGTCCAAGAAAGGTAGAGATTCGTGAACTTGATATAGTTCACTAAGCTATTAATTAAAAGATCATTCACAGGTACTGATATTTAAGGGAAATTGAGATGATAAACCATAAATATCCCTCTTCATCTTTTAATGGAAACCATGGAAATCAATGGAGAGCAGGAAACCAATTTCCTATAGACAAAGAAAGGCAACTTCCAGCAATAATAACTCCGGTGATGGGTACCCATCTTGCAGAAAGGAAACCTGTTTTACATTAAAAAGAAGACCTCTCTCACAAGTGGCAAACACCACTATTCTTTTTGTGAAAACAATATCACACACTAGCAATAATGTTAATGCATTACATGAAGGTGAAAACACACGGAAACAAATTAAAAAAGCAAACCCCCACTAAAGAAATAATTTACATTTACATTTCCACTTCAAAATACAATAAGTAGACACCCATATCAGAAAATACACTAACAACCAATGTTTCAGAGTTCACTACAGTTTATTATTGCATGTTGCAGCAGCAATCAAGTTCCTTGTGAAAGGAAAGTGAAGTAGACTGGTCCATTACATATTGAAATAAATTTAGAGAGGGGACTGGGGAAAAAATGAAAGCTTTCAAAATAGAAAATCCTTCCACGGAGTTAGGCATGCATGTTTGCCATACAGAAGTGTCAGTTTTGAATAAAAACAAGGAAAAAGAACGTTTAAAAGACCTTTCTTATGCAAGCTAGAGAAATAGTACTGCTAGTAAAAGAGTCTTTTGGCACATGAAATTTTTTTAGCACTCCTTAACTCCCCCCTTGAGCAAAATACTAAACAAAAACACTGAAAAACAGGGGAGAGGGGGGGGGGGGGGATGCCAGAAAATATCAAAATACCCATCAAGATTTCTCTTTCTTTTTTTCATTTTTAAGCAAAGAAACATAGCTATAAACAAGAAGCGTAAACCTAGAAGATGAACCAAGTGGTCCTGAATTTTTACAAGAACAAACACACACTAACATATCAGGCAGAGTTTTGTTTCATTGAAAACCAAAGAGAGCACCATTCAACAGCGCTACACTGAAACAACATACCAAGCAAGAGAACAGCATTGATAGGAGTACCTTTCGAAATAGAAACAGTTGTCTCCAGAAGAAGCCTCTTTTAAACTTCCAGAATCCTCTGTTTCACATTTGAAACCCGACTTTCCAGTGCCCTTTTCATCGCAATCATCAGTAGTGCTGGAAGAATTCACTCTCAGCCTAGAAGCCCCTTTACAGCTGAAACTGTCCTTCTCCTTGGCGGGGTTCCTTTTGGTTTCAGCATTGAAGAGTGGCGCTGGTTTTTCCAGGCGGCGGCTCCTTAGCTGGAGGTAACAGGTGGAAGTAGCATCTGGGTTAGAAGAAACAGGAGACTGGAGTAGCTGTAAAGCATGGGTTTTGGCTCTTGTACGGACACCAGAGGTTACTTCCATGACAGCAACAACATCGCTTGTGATTTTGGATTTCTTCATGTACTTGCCCATTGTTCTGAGTTTGAATTAGTTATGACTCTGTTTCCTTAACAAAGTTTAGAGGACATGGGACAGACTGTCCCGTGCTGTGCTGAGCTGAGAGACAGGCAAGCAGAGAGGGAGAGGGGAGGGGAGAGGAGAGGAGATCAGTTTCTTTTTTGTAATGTAAAAGGGGGGAAGGGGTAGGGTTGGGGAAAGTATCGGCTTGCTTTATTTCCTTCTCCCTCCCGTGATATTTGTTTTTGATAATCTTTTGTCCTTTCCAGCATCATCTCATTTACTATCACAATTCACATCCTTCCGTGTTTCGCCGCTTTTTCTTAGAAAACAAATACTTTAATATAAAAATTTAAAGTTTAAATTAAAAAAAGTTATGGGAATTGATGATTATTTATATAAATAAATTATTAGTAACAACTAAAAAATTAAATGGTAGAAGTAGATTAAGATATTTGATTTTGTAATATGAAATATTTATCAAATTTATTTATTAAATTTATTTATTAAAACAAATCTTTTATTAAATCAAATGACAATAAAAATAAATATACATGAAAATGATTAAATAAAATAAAAGAGATGAAAAATATATTGTGCAAAGTTGTGGAAATATTATCAAAAAATAAATATTTTATATTTTTTTAAATAAATTTTATCTATATAAAACAAAAGAAAAATCATAGATAAATCAGAATAGTATATTCAAAAATTAAATACATAGAAAAAAATCATATATAAAAAAAAAATTATTCAAAACAAATATTTGCAACACTCATGGTCTAAGTCATAAAACTATGATAAACCAACAAAAGAAATCGAAGATGACCAAAGATTTATTTTTAAAAAAAAACATGCCAACCAATGAAATTATAAAAAAGAAAATGAGCAAAAACAAAATGACAAGCAACATTAAGTTTTCAAACTTATGACCCGAATTATTAGATTGGAAGCATCATATATTAAAAAATCACAAAGCTCAATCCCAAATAAATCAAACGTTAAAAAATAAAACTAGAAGAAAAAAACAATTATGCAAAAGGATATAAAACAAGAAATGTAATAAAAAAAATGAGGGTGAAAACTAACATAAAAAAGTAAATTAGAGGGCAACAACGGAAAAATCAACTAAAGGGACAAGTTGGAAAGAAAAAATACTTTAAAAGGAAAAATAAATAAAAAGAGTCAGGGTTAAATTGAAAAAAAAATAATACACCATAAAAATTGATTAAATGATAAAATTGAAAACCAATAAAACTTTAACAACAAAGCCAGGGGAAATTACAAATAAAAAGAATAAGGACCGAATTGGAAAAAAAAATATGTGACAAATTTTCATTAAAAAACTAAATTGAAACAAAACTTTTATAAAAAGACCAGGAAAAAAATCAAAAGAATAAGAATCGAAACTAAAATACAAAAAATAAAAAGGATCAGGGTGTATATGACATATTATAATTGAAGAACTAAATTGAAATTAAACAAAATTTTTATAAAAAGTCCAGGAAAAAAATCATAAATAAAATCCGAAATCAAAACTAAAAAAAAAGAGAGGCCAAGATGTACCTTTCGGGGTGGAAGAGAGAAAAAAAAAAGAGGGGGGCAAACATGTGCAATATATAACTCATCAGACACAGTCACGCGTCATATGTAGAAAAAGAGGACGAGACGACACTTTAAAAAACACAACAAAGTAACAAATTTGGCCATCGAGAAGTGTTGTCCAAAAAGCATGAGCGTCTTCCCTGCGCTGACACATGAGGCCCACGTTCATGTAGCTTTTCAATTTAAAAATTAATAATTAAACGCAAGAAATCCACAATACCTTTTATGATTATGAAATTGACAAAAAAAATAATGTGAGAAGATAAGGTCGGAACTTAATTAACACCTGACTCGATTTTTTCCGAGCTCAAAGGCAAAAAAATCATTTTAATGTTATTTAAAAAACTAAGACAAAAATATATCTGATTAACAGTTATATTATTTTAAAATCTCAACATAAATCAATAATTTAATTGTGCTTGAAAAGTGGGAAATACAAAAAATAACCCGTTATAATTTTTTGACAACCAATTAATCATTTGAAAAAGACTAAATTACCCTTTTTGAAATCAAAACACTCCAAAATTTCCTTGAATGATAAAATCATAATTTAACTGTCATGACTAATAGGTTTTTTTGTGTCAATGTTCTCTATTGTCTTTAGCCTACGCCCTTTATTATTTATGTTGATAGTTGTTGAATCAACCCGGTTTAGAATCTTGGTTATTAAGTTGCTAGATCAATTTACATGTTAATTAGTGGTCAACCCGTATTCAGTGTTTGGTCCGAAATAATGTTGTTCCATGGTAAAAAAATAAATAAATTCAAGTTTACTCAATTTATTTTTATTAGGTTTGATTAAATTAATTAAATCCCAAATTGAGAATTATGGGGGTAATTCAAGTTTAGTAACCATGTTAATGAGTTTTACTAAATGATTTTTTTATAAATGATAAAAAAAATATTTCCAAATTTCATAGATATATAGGGGTTTATTTTATAAAAAAATAAATGTTAGTATATGCCAATAAATCCTGCAAATTAAAAGGTGACATGTGGAATTTCAGAGATAGTAGATGGTTGTTTGGGTATGAAAATGTAATTTATTTTATTTTTATATATTTTTGATTAATCAAAGCTTTTATTGGACCTAACTTTGGCCAGGTTATGATCACTTTATTTAGCATTTTAGGTAAAACAATTAATGGATGATGGGTAAAAAAACTTAGAACATACAAATCACTCGATTAGATTGGGTAAAAATGTTCACCCGATTATACTTTGTTTATCCAGTAATATTTATTTACTCAAAAAGGTAGAAAATTTTAAAATTTCTTTTTAGAAAAAAAAAACTTAACCTTATTTATTCATATATAAATGATATTTTATACCTTGCTTGTGATCCTTTCCAAGTTATATATATTGGTGAAAAATTTTCTTATTTATTTATTTAATAAGCTTACATGCCTTGCCCTAAGAGATGAACTTAAAAAGGGAAATAAAAACGTCAACAACCAAATATTTCTACTAGCATAATTATAAATATTTTTAATTTTTAAGTGGTTGAATTCACACTTATTAGACTTGACTAGGTTAAGTGGCTTGATTTGAAATCTAACTGTGTGTTATAGAAAAATCAATTCAAAACTGACATGATTTGATATATTTGATTAACAAGTTGATTAAAATCTAGTTTATTTTTTAAAATAAATATTAAAAGATATTATTTAATAAAATTAATCCTTTTAATCTATAATCTAAGAATCGGGCCAGCCACTCATCGCCTCAACATTAATCACCTGGAGCCTTCAGCTTAAACCAAGCAAATGAATATATATATATATATATATATATATATATATATATATATATATATATATATATATATATTATTAATATGAATGTTTGGACCAGTTTGCACATACTTTGATTAATTTCACGAGTCATAAAATTTATAAAACTCGAACTAATAATCTTTAAAAAACGAATCTAAAACATAACTAATTAAACTACATCCTTCAATTTCTAATCAAAATATTGAAATTAATTGTTTGTTTTATCTTTTTTAAAATAAATAAGCTTCTACCTTAAGAATCATCCACCCCCATGTTTTTTAATGTTAATTCTAATATATATCACAAGTAACTTGTCTTATAAATATAATCATTAATTCTAAAATTATGCAGAAATTACCTACAAAATACTTATTTGAACACTTAGCTATTTTATCTCATAAATAAATAAATAAATAAATAAAAGCTATAAAAAATAAGGGATTAAACATGTTAAAACTAGTTTTTAACCGAAACATTAGCCATGATCAATCAATTAATTTTTTATGTAGTTTTTATTTGTCGTTTTTAGATGATATAAAGAAGGATTATTTTAAAATTAATTACTTTTAAGATTATAATAAAATACAAGGAACACGTTAAAATAATAAAGGGTATTTTAGTCCGCGGAGTAAATAATAAATAATAAATAACAATGAATGATGAATAATCTTCATCTTAGTTTATCGGAATGCTCAAAAAGTCTTTGAAGAAGAAACAACGTCACGGTTGGAGCTTCCTATGCTCCCCAGCCCCTTTTTTCCCCGATTTTAAGGCTTTTTAGTACAGATTTTTAATAATAATAATAATAATAATTATTATAATAATAATTTGATGCACGGTTGTCGATGCCAATTGCATCATCATCACAACCTCAATTAATTCCAAGAACAGCAGTCGTACTGCCACATTTCTATGGGAATCTTTTCTTCCCGCCAAAACTCTTTTTCGCGCTTCTTCTCCGCGCCGCTGGTTACCGCAGAGGCGTTCACCGTCCGATGAGTTCCACTGCGATGGTTGTAATTCCTAACCCGGAAATTGATCTCGTTTAAGTGTGTGTTTAGCATTATACTAGCTTCTGTAATTGTGATTTTAAAAAATATTTTAATTAGAGTTTTGAAAAATATAAGCTTGGTTTAAACTGCTGTTACATAAATTTTTACAGGTAAAATAAATAAAAAGCAAATCATCGTGAATGAAAAAAAAATAATTTTAGCTTTTATAAAATCTTTGATATGTTTATAGCTTGGCACAAAAAACATGAGCTATTTGGTTAATCAAATGGTTTTTTTTTTTGAATAGTATGTTTTTGCGGTTTAATTATGCTTTTCATGTTTTTTAATTTTTTTTGCTTTGAATTAATTTTTTAGTGTTTTTAAAATGATAGTGTCAAGAATAAATTTTTTAAAATAAAATAAATGTTAATTTGATTCATTTTCAATCAAAAAATACTTTGAAAAGAAACAGTTACAGTAATACACTACCTTTATGGATGAGAAAAAAGTATAAATTATCACGATGGTTTCTAAAATCTAAGTGGTGAGTTTGGTGAATTGATTTGCCCAAACCATGATTAAAAGATCTAATTCAAGAGTTGACCAAATCTAAGGTCTATATCATAGGTTGAATGAGTTAATCAATGGATTAGCAAGTAAACTCGATCTATGTTTTTTTTAATAGAACCCACAAATAAGTTTTTCTTATATCGTTAAGCCTTTTAAAACATAAATTTACACCCAGTTCATATATATTTTTTTTTGAAGGGTTGGATTGAAAGTTAAATGACTAAAAATGAAAGTGAATGACAACATAGATAGTGACTTTGAATTTCATATAAAAAGTCCAGTTTTATAGGTGACCATTCCCTTCAATTTTTCAAAATTCAATTATGGTATCAAAGTTTATCTCCCTTCTTTTTCATTCATTTTCTACTAGGGAAGAGAGAAACTCGTTATATTTCAACTTGGTAAAAAAAATTTATTGTTTCGACCATAAAAATAGTTGAAACTAGTGTCAATGAGTTATATTCAGTGAGGGAGATTTTATAGCAATTGTTATAAGTCTTGATTTTGCTTAAAAACATATTTAAGTCAAGAAAAAGAAAATTTATTTGATTTGATTTTGTGATTTAAGTCATTTCTAGGTTTGTTGGACTGCTAAATTGATTTTTACATGTTTTATGACTTTTTTTTGGGTGTTTTTGGCCCTTTTTTTTAGACATGATAAAAAAAACCAGGTTAATGTCATGACCGGGTTACAAGTTTAACAGGTTAAGCCATGATATCTGGTCTATTTTTTTTAACACACTTTTAGTACCTCAGTTTTAAAAAATACAATCCTGCCCTTTATTATCGATGAACTGTTTTTATAATCAACTTGAAATTAAAAAAATAAAATTGTTTCACTATTTCTTATCAACAATCTGCTTTTGTTATCATGGTCTCATGTGTCAGCTATGTTTCTTTTTCTTTAAAAAAATATTTCATTGGAAAATATCACATTTGCTTTATTGTCATTTTAATCTATTAAATGAAAAATAATCCATGGAATAAAATTTTTATTGAATCCGATGATGTGCATGACTTGCATCAAGAGTTTTGCTGGTTGACTTAAGTTCACTTATTTTTTTTAAATGGTTTTTATGTCAATTTTATCATTCAACATTAAATTAATTCAAGATTTAGGTTCCCATATTATTTTTTCCTAAGAATGACCTACATTGTTTTAATGTGTTTTTTTTCTTAACGTTAGATAAAAATATCATATAATATGCAACTAATTTTAAATTCATAAATAAGATATTTTTATTTTTTAAAAAGATATATTATAAATACCTATATTTTTTTTTTACTTGTTCATTTTTTTCAGCGTAGCACGGCCCAATGCAATAGCCTAGGTGTCATTTTGGTGTTAATGAATTCTATTTCATAACAGTTGTTTGACCTAATTGTTTTTTTTTTTCTCCTTATCTAACCGCGAGAATCATTTGATTTTTTGAGATGTTTATTAGGTTTTTGATGGGGATAGGTTTATCACGATGTTTTCTAGATATTTTAGGATAAAAATAAGTTTTAAATTAAAAAAAATTGAACCCCGATTGTCTAGTAAATTGTGGAAAATAAGTGATGCATTGTTTGTTGTTTTTTTTTAAGGGTCCACCCATTTAAGAAATTAAAAAAAAAGATAAACCATAGTGCGCTGGCCATATTGTTTTATATATATATATATATATATATATATATATATATATATATATATATATATATATATATATATATATATAAAATGCCCAAGCCCACATGACGAGGCTACATTTCCCCTATCTTATACTTAGTTTAAAAAGAATTGATAAAATAAATCACTGAACCCAATTGAATTTATTATTCCGATAACAATTTAATAGGTTCATCCACGATATTCATGGTATTAATTATTTATTATTTATTTGTTTTTGTTTAATGCTTTTTCTCTCTCTCAATTTAAAAAAAAAATAAAATTTCATATTTATCCCTGCAAATATCACAGGTCAAATCAAATTAACCAAGATAAATTAAATATTTTTACATCTTTATTTTAGATTGAAATATCAACTGAATTCATAGATAAAATTATTATTTTTTTAGAAAAAACACTTTATCAATATCTAAATATTTTCTTTTTACTCTAAAGAAATTTCAATACAACTTCGCGAGTCGATGGGCTGGCTAGCTAGCCCACTAGATCAGGTAGGATAAACTATGTTTTTTTATTTATTTATTTTCTTAATCATCGTAGTACCACAGTTTGTTGAGCAACTTTTGACTATTTGGAGTGAGAAAATAATTAAAACATTTCTCTTTCTTCTTCTTCTTTTTTTTCAAAAAAAAAAAAGTATCCAGAAGGAATCTTTTCTTCCCGCCAAAACTCTCCTTTTCGTATTTTAATTTCCACGCGGCAGAGGTGCAGCCAGACACATGTTCACCGTCCGATGAGCTCTACTGTGATATTAATGATTTTTTTTTTAAAAAATAGATTAATCTGAATTAATTTTTTTTGCTCTAGTTAACCCGGGTTTGAATTTTATAATCATGCTTCCCATTTTAAAAATTAATACATAATCCATAATTTTTCATTCAACCCCCCACAAATCCATAATTAATTAATACATTATTCAATAATTTATGAGTATTTTTAGAGTTTTTTCTAACATATTTTCATAATATTTAACATTGCTTGGATTTGGATTATTATAAAAAAATTATTATGAATAACTAAAAATCAACATGTTATTTAATTGTTTACTAACTTATAGATGAAACTAATCCATGTCATCTGTGCCCATTTATCTTAGCTTTCCAACCTATCTTTTAGTTACAAAAAACAAGTTTAAAAGCATAAAAGACAGATTAAAAAGGCTAAGACAAAGAGGATTAGGTTTTAATTTATATATCTAAGTTATTTTTTAAAGTGTTTTTTATTCAAAAATACATAAAAATAATATATTTTTTAAAAAATTATTTTTAATATCAACACATTAAAACAATAAAAAATCAACTGCAATCACTCTCTCGATGAAGAATACATGGAGGCCCTGAGTTTGCTCCTCATTTCAAGTGCTATAAATCTTAGAGCCACTACATGTTTATTTGATTGTTAATTTTAAGATCTTAAAATATTAGTAAATATACATGTAAACTGATAGGATAACCATGATTAAATTAAAAAAAAAAGAAAAAAAAAAAAGAGAGAGAGGAGAGATCGCAGTGAGGCAGGGAAAGAGAGAGGAAAATCCTACAACTGTGGGCTGAAAGCTCCATTGAAGACGAAATGCAAGTGGTGCACAGAGCACAGCACCCCATGAAGCTGTAGGCAATTAACATTGGATTCCCATCGTTGTCATTTTTCCAAACTTTTCAAACTCTCAAGGGAATCTCAAGAAAACCCTAACCCTAACCCTAGGGCTAGGGATACCCTACTCTAAAACCCACCTCCAAATTACCACACACAGAAAAAAAAGTACTATATAACGTAATATAGTAATAGTTTTTTTTTTCTGGCACAATAAATACATAGCAGCACAGTACCATAGTAGTAGTTTACAGTTACACAAATCTCACTGCCTCCTCCCCTTGTTTTTATTTTTTATTTTTTTTTAAAAAATCACCCATTAAGAGAATTTTTAGTAAATTATAATTGTTTTTATGTTTAAAAATGTTTTTTTATATAATTTTAGATAGTTTTCATATGCTAATATTAAAAATAAATTTTTTTTTAAAAAAAATATTATTTTAAAATATTGAATTTATATAATCTTGACATTAAATATTTGTTAATTTTTTTGAATTATTTGTTACTTTTAATGTTACATTATTATTAGAAAGTGACCTTAAAAAGTATACAAATTACGCTCTCGAGTACAACAACTCTATTATTTTCTAGTCGCAAAAAAGAATTTATTGGCAAGTGATTTTTTTTTATATAAAAAACTATTTTTTCTTAAACCTGGGAGTTAATTTCCCGAGGACCATGAAGAGCCGTACATATGGCCACCGTGTGAAAAACTTTACCAATTATGACTCTGCTCTTTGCTCTCTACTCCCAACAAATCTGCCGCTCATTTGTGTTTGGAAATTATATTTATTTTAAAATATATTATTTTTGTTTATATATCTTTAAATCATTTTAACATGTTAATATTAAAAATAATATTCTCTCGAACAACCAAAGCCTTTCAAGAACAAAAATGGCTAAAGAGCAACCGATATACTAAGTGGATGGATTTAATTAGTTCAATTTATGAATATCCTAAGCTCTATCTCCAACGTAAATGCATGAAAAATCTTTCTTGGATGTAAAAGTTTTATTTACTAAAATATCTTAAATTTTGCTTGTAAAATTAATATAATTCATTTACTGTACATGTAAAAAATAAAAATATTAAATTGTCCCTTATAAACACCGCCTTTCACAACTTTTTTATTTTAAAATTTTTCCTTGAAAATTTTATATTTAATCCTTTTGTTATATAATTCTATGAGATGGAATTTAAAATTATATAAGGAAGATAAAATTAAAAGATAGAGGATTACAATTTAAAACATGAAAAAAAAATATGGCCAAACTCATAGTTTTGGCTCAAAAGTTTATTTTGTTTATATTTAAGTCTATAAAATTAAGAAAGAACAGAGAAATTCATTGAAAAACAATGAATGAAAAAAAACTTATCGGTTGGTTAAATTTCAGCCATCAAACAAAGTATTTTTGTGTTGATTTTTTTTTTCAAAAGGAGATAGATGGAGATGATTTCATTTCTAAATATGGTGGAAAAAATAGATCGATCCGTTTGAGTTATTTTGATGAAGTTGATTTTTATTTTTTAGAGTGATTTTAAGGTGTTTTAAGATTGTTAATGATTTTTTGAGGTCTATAATATGTTTTAAAAGTGTTTTTGAGTAAAAGTGAGCTGAATTCTTGATTTCAGGGTTTAGAAAAGAAACTTCAATTCTAGTGACCAAGACGGGCAGGCCTAGGTTTTTCACTAAGGCTGGGTATGTGGGGTTGGCTTCATTAGGTTTTTTTTATTAATTGTTTCTATTTAAATGTTGATCTTTTTACATTTTGTTTAGTTGCGTGGTACTTACATAATATAGTTTGATTTGTATTGAATTTTTTTTATATATATTTTATATGAATTAATTGTATTTGTATGAAGTTTTTTTTATAAAAATAAAAATCATTTTTTATTAGCAATAATATTTAGCCGCTAAGATAAAGCAAATAAGAGTGTTGAAAATAAAAAAGATAATCATTGCAAGTGCAAATATTTTTAATTTCTACTATAAAAATTAAATTTTTTCTTGTTAACAACTCTTTTTTTATTTAGCAGTTCATATATTTCTTAGCATGATTATTATTTTTTTCACATTAGAAATTGAATTGAAATCATGCTCGCAACATAAATAAAATATTTTTGTTTATGAATTAAAAAAAATCACAATCTTTTAAAATGCATCTATAACATTAACATATTTATTTTTTATATTAAGAATTAACTTGGAATTCTATGTTGGACGTGAAGCGGGTGATAAAAGTAGGCAGGGCCTATTTTTAATGACCCTTCTAGAGGCCTTAGGAGCTGCAATTGTTCTCTCTTGAATGAGATAGCTGGGTGATGGTGCCATCACTGATATATGTTCTGACTGGTTTGCTTTGCTTGTTGAGTTTCCATTTCTTAAAAGAGAGATAAAATAAAATCTGAAAAGGGAAAAGAGATCAGACAAAATACGAGTCGGCAACATGTAACAAAAACATAAAATCTGCCTCTACATGAGAGGCAATTTATGCAGATATATAACTGGTATTAGACATATATGTGAAGAGATCAACTCTTGTTTTTTCAGACGCGGCTCTTAATTGATTTACTATAGCCAGTTTGATCATCATAGTACTTGGACCACAGCATAACACCACCATATTTTGCAGAGCCCTTGATTGCTGGAAGCACTTTGGAAGTAAGGTCAGCTACAGGAACGAAGCCACTTCCAGCTGCATCAGGAGCAGCAGGCAATCCCAGGAAGATTTTTTGAGCTGGGATGCTTGAAATCCATTGCTTCCATGCATCTTCAAGATTGGCAATATCCCCGGAGAATTGGCAAGGAGGGTTGTTGTAGAATTGAACCCAGACGTAGTCAAAGAGACCTGTCTGCAGTGCATTTCCTACCCAAGCATCAGGAAATGGGCACTGAGGAGCTGCAGTTAGGTGCACCTTTTTACCTTGCTTGCTATAAGCTGAAAGGAACCTGGCAAGATCATCCCAGTGCTGGTTTGTCCCTCCTTCAATATCGAAGTCAATTCCATCAAGAACAGCTGGGCCGAGTGGGCGAGATGAAGAATTTCCTCCCAAGAAGTTATTCCAAAGATAGGTCGCCACTTGCTTTGCATCCTCCTTTGAGGTGAGGTAGTAGCTCCCAGCTCCTCCTCCAATAGAGAGCATCACCTTGATGCCTTTGGCTTGACATGATTCTATGTCAGGGCTTAATTTTGTGCAGCCATTGCTGTATGGATCGCAATGACCAGCGAGATTAATCATCGGAGTCTGACCATTTCCAAAAGTTGGGAGGAACGCTAGGATTACATAGTCGTAGTTTCCGGTGGCGCAAGTCTCCGCCAAGGTTCCCTCATTGCCGTTCTGACCCCAGTAAACCGCTATTCCACCAGCTTCGGAACCCACCACCAGTACAAGAATTGCAAGAAGAGCAAGAGAAATTGAGAGCTTGAAAGCCATTCTAACCAAAGTCTATCAGAGCTGGCACTCTCCCAAGTTTGTACAGAACTATGATTTTCTTGTGTCTAGCGATGATGATTCAAACACGCTTTTTTATAGTGTCCAGTAATGGGACGTTACAATCTTATTATGTTAACGATTTCGTGGCTGATGGTTCCCTTCGTTAGACCTCCTTTTTATTTTATCTGAATTAATATAAATCCCCTTAATTTAAACGTACATAGGATGCTATTAATTAGACAACTATCCTGTTCTGTTCTGTCTCGGCAGTCCTCGATCGGCTTATGTTGCCTCCTCTCTTGTCTTAATCTCGGTAATGTTTTCCTACTAACTTTGAATGAATTTCACAACCCTCTGCTCTAATGAATCAAATCTTAATTACTCGTGGATATTTTACAACATCAGCAGGAAATCAAAAATATCCGAACATCAAAAAATTATCACAAAGTAATTAAGACTGCTGAATGACTGTCTGGTAAAAAATAAATATTATTTAACTGATTAATTTTTTAAAAGCAGAATATGATTTTACTAGCTTCCACTTAAAAAACAAATATGTATAATAATTATTTTTGATGAGAAAGTTGTTTATTTTATTTAAAATACAAAAACAATTTTTTAAATCTTAACTATAAAAAAACCAGTGATGCATACAAGGTTACTTGTCAAATTACATTAAAATCAGAGTGGAAAAAAAACCCTGGATGGTCAAAAACCTATTAATTTTCCTTTTTTTATGTTTAATTTTTTTTTTTTTAAAAAAATTTGGTGAACACATGTTGTCGGTTTTATAACCATGCTCCTGACACAAATATATCTGAAAAATATACATTGAAGGAAAAATCACCTTGCATAAAAGCATAGCCCACCTACTTTCTCCAGGGACAGGGTTTTAGAGCCCCTTGGCGCATGATTCTCACTTTCCATTCACAAAAACAACAGACAGCACTGCTTATATAAATTTATTATACAAAAGAGCAGCAATATACAGTGTGTTTATCAAGGAAAGCAAATTAGATGCGAGCACTGCTGATTCATAACTCTTGCACAAGCAGAAGATTTTTACACTATGATACATGATATACAACCGCCAATGGCAGTTAAAATTGGGAGATGGTTCTGATATAAAGTGAATTATCACAAATGCAGTGCGAACAAAACTCCATCAGATCTTTGTGATTCGCAAGGAAATAGACTAGAAATGCATTGCACCGAGCAATTGGAGTTTTTTTCCTCTTCTTTCTTTTATTTTCTCTCGCTTTTTAGGGGGTTTGATCTGAGGCAACTAATACATAGATAATCCCACCAAATCAAGCAAAATATGCTCAAGGTAAAACATTTTACCTGGTTGTTTGGGTCTCGTTTTCATCCTCTGCACTATCAGGGTGGGTCACAGCACTAGCCAAACTGTTCCTGCTACTGTCTTGAGCATCGCTAGACAAAATGGGAGAAGGGGATTCATTTTCAGAAATTCCTAAAGCATCATCGTGGTTGGCAAAAGCAGAAGCACTATCCAACTGTCCAGTCACCAACCTCAACATTATATTATGAATAATATTTGACTTTACAAGCTCAAACTTGTGTTCCGAGGTATGCTGCTGATTGAACCGTCCAGGTCGCTTGGAGCAAGTATTGTAGCAGTCTCCACAAAGATCAAAACCTATTTCCTCAACACAATCTTTGCACTTGTATCTATCCCCAACTATTGGATATACCTGGACAGCATAGATTTCATGAAGTATTATTGAGCTCCAAAGTTCAAATCAAACTGTTTATAAATTCATATACCCCACCTTCTACTTGTTTTCAATTTTTTCAGTTTTCAACAGGCAAAACCAATATCTGAAGTGTCCCGTCCTCAAAAGATCTCAAATTGTAACTAAATTTGAAACAAATAATCAAGGGACACAAAACGTACACCTAGAGGCACTTGAAGGTTTGGACTAGAAAGAAACAGAGACAATCTTGCAAAGAGGTGGGGAGGGGAACACCCAATTATTGGTCAGAGTGTCCTAGCCTATAAGCAAATTGTTTGATTTGATTTAGTCCAACCGTTAGTTTTCTTAGGGTTCTGTCCATGAGGATTCAGAATTTTCACACAAGTCATGTCTTGTCATTATTAAAAATAAGAAGATTGTTAATAAAAAGAGTTTGAATAATAATAATAATAGGAAAAACTAAACTACCATCAATTCTTCCACGCCTTGTTAGCTTTTGAACAAAATTCTACAGTGACGATCCAAATTCATCCAATATTTTCAAACCTTTCAAGACCAAAATAAAAATCCTTCAAAAAGGAAAAAAGAAAAAAGAAAAAAGGACAAACAAACCAAGTTGCATAGAGAAGATCGATATAGAGGAAGAGCATGCTTGCAAACTCTTCAAAAATTGAAACATTGAAACCAAAAAGGAATATTCAGAACTTAGGGTTCGTTTGTGTTGTAGAAAAATGGAAAACATTTTCTTGAAAAATAAGTTATTTTTCACTGTTTAGATGTATCAAGAAAAATATTTTACTATAAAATAAGTTATTTCCTTTCTTAAATTTTTAATGATGATAATAAGATGAGAAAAATTGACATGTTTGTGATAAAGATAATGGTGGTGGTGATAGTTATGAACATAATATTTGTGATACTAATACTATGAATGGTGCCACTGGTGGTTTTAGTGATGATGATGACAATTAGTAATAAAATGATGATTACTTCAATAATAATAATAAGGTGGTGACATTAATGGTGGTGGTGGTGGTTGTTACGGTAGTAGAGGACTATGGTGGTAATATACTAGTAATAAGATGATGGTGGTAATGCTGGGGTTATGAAGGAACAATAATAAAATGTGGTGGTTGTGACAAGGGGTGGGGGTGGTAAATATCATGAGTTAATAGTACTGAGAAAAGTATTTGTCCGTCCTTCCTAAGGTTAAAATATTTTCCTCCAAATTGGTGCTTTCAGGGATTGACTAGAAAATATTTTCATACGTTTGTTTCACATTGAAAAAATGAAGGAAAACATTCTCCTACAAAATATTTTCTGAACTTGGAATATTTTTTGCAAAACAAACATATTTTTAATAATACCAGATGTATTGAGCGAGAGATGTTGAGAAATAAAGAGATTTGCAGAGGGTGCTGATGAATAGGGCAAGCACACAAGAACCCTAATAACGGAAACATTAAACCCGCTTCAAAGCAAAGTGAATGTGAAATTACACTTTGCTCATGAATAGGGACTAAACTTGGCGCAACCTAACATGAATAGAACAAAAAAAAAATCAGAAACATTTCCTAATTCTACTAAGAGATAGCCTAGTCTCAAATTCTCAAACCCCCATTCCAAATCCCTTTTACCATCAGAAACCTACGAAAGAACACCACTAAATCTTCCATGGTGGATGAAGTAACAGAAGCTTTTGAAAGCAGTGGCAGCTAGAGCTGCTGGTGGCAGCGTTTTCGTCTCAAGCTAGTTATTATTGATGATACATGGTGGAGGTTGTTGTTGTCTAATGGTGCGGCAGAGGTTGTTGGCTGGTGGCTGGTAAAATAGTAGAGGTTGCTGATGGTGTAGTGGTGGTTAGTGGTAATTGGCGGATAAGTAACTGTTTCTTGTACTGGGTTTTGGCTAGTGGTAATTAGCATAGTAGAGGTAGGTGACTTGGTTGATTGAGGAGAAATAGAAAATAAGGATAGAAAGCTTTTTGCAGATGGATTGCATTAGGGAGTGATACAAGGAGGGAGAGATGAGTGGAAAAATAAAAATAAATTTTTTTTTATGGGTCCACTATTACATATGTGACTGCACTGCAAGTATTTTTTTTTTTTTTTGGATGGAAATCTTGATTGATTTACAGTGGAATAAATTAAACCAAACAATTTGTTCAGGGACTGAAGGCTCAAAATCTTTTGTTTGCGGGCTAATGACACTTTCAACCAATAGTTCAGGAGGGTTCAATACAATCTCACCCACTATACTAATATTAACTTCACAAAACAAAGAGGTTTAGCATATAGTTCACATCAAGTGATATGAATCGGGGTGCGAGAATGAAAGAACTGCAAAGACATGCCAATCCTGCCAATATTATCTGACATCCAACATACACACAACTTGTATCACTATCATGTACTGGTTCAGAATGTGCAACCCCACCTTTTGCACATTTCAAACAAAAGAAAATGGAAGGCAAGCTTCACAATGTCTAAACCAAATGTCAACATGGGTAACCCGTTATTCTACTTGTTGCAAAGACACAATTCAACCAAAAACCATGAAACAACCAAGTTGTGAGACATCTTGGTAATGATTTGTCATAATAGTGAAGAGAAGAAATCAATTCAAAGGGAAGGAATAAAGGAATAGAAATTACCCCACAAGAATCGCAACCAACTTCAACATGAACCTTTGAGTGTGGGTCAGCCCGCCATGATAAATTCTCTCTTGTGGTTGCTGAGGATGATTGAAAACTCTTTTCACTAGCCTTAGTAGAACCTGGAAGTGGATGGTTTAATGGTAACTAGTGGTATCTCAAACTATAAAAAGACATTTGTGATGCAAGAAATATTGTAAACGATGTCTTTATCATAATATTGGTCGAGCTGGATTTTATTTTTTTTTTTACCAATTTTTTATGACATTTTGATGTTTTATAAGAAAAAAAAGAGCAACTCAGATGTTATTTAACAGAAAAATGGAAGGAAATGGTGTAACGGGTGTAAAAGAAAACATGTTATAGTTTAGGGGTTCAAATAAAAAAATAATTTAGGAGTCAATCAAAACTACCTAAAGTTTAGGGGGTGTTAGTACAGATTAGCCTTATATTTTAGATAGAAATCTAAAACAAAAGAAATAAGGTCAAACACCTTCCCACGAAGGTACATTATCTAAAGGGAATGCACTGTCCCACCCTCCCAATGTTGTCAATACTGTTCTGGATTTGTTATTGGTTGGAAATTTTTCTATACCTGACATCTCAGCGTTTTGTTCCATGGTCCTAATGGAAAAAACAATATTGAAAGTTGTATTCTAGGAGAAACAAATTAAAGCCCAAATATCCAAAGTTAAATTTCCATAAAACAAAATCTCAAACATCAAAGAATAAATTAGAAGATTAAAATCATTACTACATACTAAATGTCCGAAAGAAAATTAACTTAAAAACTAAATTAGTCCAATAGAAACAAAGAGACAATATCTCAAAATAAAATAAAAAAATAATACAAGGAGAATATTAAATCATATGTCATTTACACAGGAGAAAATTATAAATGAGTCTACAGTTTTGCAAAATTAATTGAATAGTTCCCCTAGTTTTAAAACTAATTGACCAGTCCCTATGTTTTTAAATCTATTTGTAACCTGATCCTTTTTGCCCGCTTCATTTTTTTTTTTCAATTTTTTTTACGAAATAGAAAAAAAGATATATAAAAAAGAAATAGATAATACAAAATGATGAGAAAAAAATTTCTTTGGAACAAAAAAAATATTAAAATGGTCACAGCTAGACAAAGGGTTAATTAATTATTTTTCAAACTAGGACTATTTAATCCAATTTATGAAAAATAAAAGGACTAATTTATAATTTACATTTCAGATAAAAGCAATGATCTTGATCTTGTGGTGATTCCCAAGGAAATTAGGGATTGGTTGTTTTAACTGAGAAAATCCCAAAAATTAGGGATTGTTAGAAAATTAGAGGTTTCGTGTTTTAACTTGGAAAAGTCCAAAACGTCCATGCAAAAATGTGGAATGAAATGGTACTAACCAGTATAGCCAGGCTGGTATCTAACCAAGAAATCCAAGATGGATGAGATTTAAATTGAGATGGTATTGGCTGGCCAGAAAGAAACAACATTGACAACACTGCTCCCTTCCTGTTTATGCACTTTTCTTGAACTGATGACTTCATCATTGATTTTCCTTAACTTGATTAGGTTTAAATAAAATATGTACGAGGCTTCCCTACATGAATTTTAACAACCTAACTAGTCGAACAATGAGACATCTAATCCAAATATGAACAGAAGATAAGGGCATATTATCAGAGTTGTAAATTGAGCAGTTAGCATGGTTGGGGAAGGAAGGGATCAAACAGTGAGACATACAAGTGATTGGGTGCTGAAACTTGACAGGCACTTGTTTGGCCTGAACAGCTTCTATTCTCATGGCATATTCTGTAGGGAAGTATTCCTCTAGAAAATGATCAAACTCCAAACAAACTTTTGGAAAACCCCTTGGATGCAAACTCTGACAAACTTGGCATGTAAGCATCTCATTCACTGGACCAATGCAAGTTTCACAATACACTGGAACAATTTAAGAGAAAAAAAGGATCAGTCATGAAAAAACTTTCCAGGTGGATAGGCAATGGTATAGCCTACTATCAGTAGTCCGTCTAAAGTTGAAGTGAAAAAGGATACCATGGCCACAATTAAGAACCACTGGATGAAAAAGAAGCTGTTTGCATGTGCTGCATTGTACATCAGCAATTGAAACCTGCTTGCAATTTCTGTTCGACTTATCTTCAGGCAAATTGTTTTCTTCAACACTGTCAGGTTTGATCATGCAGCAATTATCATCACAAACTTTGTTTGGAATAGACATAGTGGGAGCTTGAATCATGGAAACAGACTCTATTTGTTGTGTACTTGTACAAAATTCCGTATTCCTGAAGAAGCAACTGTCTAGTGCATGCTTTTGATCCCTTGGATGATGATGTTTTAGATCACTGTTGCATTCTTTATAGTCAAATTGTGGTGAGAAGAAGCCCATTTCCATCTCTTCCTCTGAAAAAACATGAAAAGTAAGAAATGTAAAAAAAATAGAATTTACGAACACTACATGATTAAAATGGACATTTTAATACCATTAGTAAAATAACCTAACTACCACTATGCACCTGAGAGCTTTGCAGGCCAGAGTATGATAATAAGACTAGATTCAAAACAAGCCTAACAAAACTTCTGAACATTAAATGCATTATCAGTTAAGTGATACATAATGTGGGTGGTGATTGGATGCACCTATATTGTAAACAGTTAAAAAGCAAGAAAAGGAAAGGAAATCTTGAATCTTTATAAAATAGCACAAAAATTCATTGATTAAGGACAAAAAAAAAAGTAGCTTTGGCGTTTTGTCATTCTGTGTGTGGGAGAAGATGGTTCTCATATCACTTAAGATATTTACCTATAGTTTAATTAAAATGATTTAAGCAAGGTCACAAGCAAAACAATATAATGGTTTCACCCAAGTGTCTTTCTGGAGTATTTTTCACTGGAAAAGTGTGTATCATTTCTGCCAAACTAAATTCTCAAAATAAAAAAATAAACAAAAATAAAAAAATTGACCATCCTATTTCTCATATTAGTCAAAAATCACTTCACAGGTTCTGCTTATCAACGCTGCCCCTTTGGACGACAATTAAGAACAAGTGCCCATTTAACAAGAAGTTTTTTAAAAAATGCACAAATGAATCCTATGCTTCAGACAAAAACAAAGCTCAGGTAATTTCATGAATTACTGTTCAATAGCACTTTAACTATACCAGCCAATTAACAAAGCTGGCATCTTCAACATATGTCCTTGGTTCTTCAATAGATTTTGTTTTAGCATGGAATTGCTCCAGACTCCTTCCATGACATTTGTAAAATGTACAATCACAAGGCAAAAATCTAACAAATATCAGACCTTGATCTCGTCAGGGTAATAATAAAGCCCGAGAGGAGCAGGAGTCTTTCTCAGCTCGTGTTTCTACGTTCCATTATCACACCAAGCAATTTAAAAATTTTGCAGGTGAAAAAAAAAAGCACTCCAAAAACAAGGAGATGCTGACCTAGAGTTTGCTCTTCCCTCCTCCTATACACCATAGGATACAACTTGAAGAGCACGAAGTGCAGCATCTGACAAATGGTTGGAAAGTGATTATATGGATGCCTGCAAATTGGACAATTAGACTCCCTCAGACCACTCATAGATTTGTGAACACACCAGAAACAGGAAATGTGGCCGCAAGCTGCAATGAAACAAAAAAAAAGAGAGAATTAGATCATATTTTAGTAATCAAAATAATAACATATTTGCTAAAAAAAAATTAATGCCTTACAGAGCACAATGGGTTTGTATAGAAGATCCCTGAGACCAAACCAATAGTAAATTAGAATTGGTTCTTAATCACTCTATAAACAAACAACTAACACTAACAATAGCTGAAGAAATTCTTGAATACTTGCCATATATTCAGCAAGAAAATTTTGTTTTAAAAGGATTGAAAACGGCTAATAGATAAATTATTATTATCCATGTGTACAGCGAAGAACTCATGACAGTATCAGTAAGCACAGATTATACAAAACCAGATCCGAGATAGAGAGAGAGCTTACAGGCAGACGGAACAACGAAAGGAATCGGAGAATTCCTCCTCAAGATCAGCATCGACGAGGAAGTGATGATCTTTCCCGGTCACTGCGAAATTCATGACGGCGTCGTCAATCACTTTACCTCTTCCCATTTCTTTCGGTTTGGGATCTACTACACGCACCGATCGAGGACAGATATTCGAGGTGGCTCTGTGCTGTACTGCCCGAATGGATGGATGAATGGATGGCCATGGCTTGGCTACGGGGCTTTTTACATAACAATTCACACATGCATTAATTCTTTATTTTTTTATTTTACTTTACCCATTTTGAACTTGCGCGTGGTTGGTCGATCCACCTGCAACTATCCCTTCATTAGCATGTAATATTATATAAAGTTGAATTAAATATACAATTGTCTGCTATGGGTTAAATAAATAACAAAACTGAACATAAAAAACAGAGGCACTGCTAACATTTTTCATTTATAAGTAAAATTTTAACAATTAATTTTAAAATCTAACTAATTAATTAATTAAATTTTATTCTGCTTACAGATTAATTAGTAATATTTTATTAATTATTCTATGAGATCTATTTTTTAAAAATAAATAAATATATAAAAAAATCATAGATAAAAATATTCTTATTACTTTTAATAATTTTTATTTATATATATTTTTATTTAAATTTAATTATATTAAATAATTAATAAAATATCACGAATTATTTTATATATACCATAAAATTTTCCGTTAATCCTTGCTTTGTCGTTGATAGGATCAAAAGCTTTTTTAATGTCAAAATATGAATGTGCATGGTTCCCAATATATTTTTGACATGAAAAAAATCTTTAATGTGAATAAAAATATAATTTATTTAATTAATTAATAAATTAAGAATTATATGTAAGTAATAAATATAATTTTTTTTGTTAATATTAATTAAAAACTAAATTAAAAAGTTAAAGAGTTAAATATATATTAAAATATTTAATCTCATGGATTATGAAAAAATATACAGAAGTCTAAAAATAGTTTATTAAAAAAATATCACAATTAATATAAATTTTAAAAAATAACATATACTAAAAAAAACACCTTGGCTTTTTACTATAATAATAAACAGTAAAACACCTTTCCACTTTAGCACTTAAAATTTGTTAGGATTTTTTTTTTAATTTTTTTTTTTTTAAATTTAACCTCTAACATTGAGTTTGTGGATACAGGGCTTCGTAATATATTTTAATTGCTTTCTAAGTAGTTATTATGATCACATGACCTAAGTCATGAGTTTCACAAGTTAATTATATTGAATCAAATTATTTTTTAATTTCATCTTTCAATATTGAATTAATTGTAAATTGAACTTTATAGTTTTTTTCGGTTCGCTTTCTATCGAGTTATTTTGGTCTTCTGACTCGGGTTTTGAAGGTTAACTCGAGTCCACTCAATCATTTTTTTTTGTTATTTTTTTTCAATTAAATTCTTAAAAAATAGATTGATTGGAATTTGAGATTTATAGTTGTTTTTTTTTTTTTCTATGTGGTTAACACGGCCTTATTATACAGTCGTGAGTTAGGCTAGTTGACTCAGTTTTGTTTTTATCTTTTTTTAGTTGATTGTTTTTAGTTTTATCATTCAATATTATATTGATTAAAAATTAAATTTTATAATTTATTTTGGTTTGCATTCAATAAGGTTTTCATAATCTCATGACTCGGGTCATGAGTTTGATTGGTTAACTCAGGTGGTTTTTATGTTTTTTTTATTTAATTTCATCATTTAATATTAAGTTGATTGAAAATTAAGTTTAATTTATTTTACTTTGCTTTTGAGGTTATCATTATCCATGACTCATGTTTGACATGTTAACCCAAGTTAACTTAACTAATTTTTTTAATTAAATTTTATTTTTAACTTCATCATTTAACATTAAATTAATTAAAAATTAAATTTAATAATTTATTTATTTTTTATAAAATTATCAAAATCCCATACCCTAAATAACATATTTAATATGTTGTCATTCCTTTGGCTAAAAGATACGTGGACAATACTAAAATTAATCTTACCCGCGGCATAAGACGTGAAATAATCTAGTGTTATAATCTATGTTTATGTTTGTCAATCTCTTAACATGACAGACAATTTCTGGAAACTACCACTCTCATCTCCCACGATAACTGTACTATCTATCGTTCCTGTTATGGATGGTCTTCGGTAGTGTTTGTTTTTATAATCTAACATGCTTTTTAAAATATTTTTTATATAAAAAAATATTAAATTAATATGTTTAAAATATTTTAGTTATTTTAATGTGATAATATTAAAAATAAAAATATTTTAATATATTTTAAAAACACTATATACCATAATATACGACAAACACGACAGTGCAGAACCATGAATTTTAATATAAAATAATAATAATAAATAAATACTTTACGTATATTATTTTGCTTCTAGCAACTTGCATTTTATATTTGGCTGAGAAAACCTAGAAATCTTCTCTTACTGGTATAATAACGAACCGCTATCTTAAGATAAAAGGTAATAATAAATAAACACTTTACGTATATTATTTTGCTTCTAGCAACTTGCCTTTTTTTTTTTATTATTCCTGGCTGACAAAACTCGAAAACCTTCATTTATAATCAGACGCTACCTATTTATGTATTCATTAAGCTATGAATAAAACATTTCTCGGGATTTTTTTTTTCCTAGAACTATTTTCTTAGGTTTACTAGCTTAATTACTTGCTTCGTGCTCTATTACTTTTAACGATGAAAAAAACCATCCTATAAGCAACACTTATATGCTGTGTAGCAGTTGAAAAGAAGAAAATTATACAAGTAATCTAACCACCATGTGACTGCTAGCTTTAGGATCTACATGTAAGTGAGAGCAGCACCAACTGATCACCATACGGCCACATTCTGGATTTATTTCCATAACTTGACAGTGCTGTCATGGCTTGCAGAAGCAACCATCCCAGTGACAGGTGACTGCGCCAGGGCTGCGATTATGTTCTCATGCCCCGGGATTGTCATGCTCTTATTCTCGGCCACGTTCCATAGCTCCAGCGACTGCAGCCACATTTGAAAAAACAATTGCAGTATGTCAAGAAATCCGGCAAAGATAGGAACAAGATAAGCTGAATTCATTGCTATGCTTGGAATGTAATTGATATTGTAGCAAAGTTACTGATGCTGGAAAAAATAGAGTTTGATCTCATGTACAAGGAAAACCCTAGCTATAAAGAAATTCAGCACTGGACTGGTTTCAGATATAATGTTAGGAGGAAGGACTACAGGCTCATTCCTGAAACATTTAGAAAAGGCCTGAAATTAGCCTCGCTGGTGTGAAGCGGAAATATCAACAAGAATTGTCACCATCTATTTGTGTACTAACATCACTACTACCATGAACCAATGTCTTAACCATGGAATGACAGGTGATATCTACAATAAAATCAACAGCCAGTCATCAGAAAGGTTCATCCATTATTGTCTGTATTATGATTCTATAAAGGAATGCGACTTACTGAGATTCCTCCGATAACCAAGAGAGTGGAGTAACTTGGATGGAAAACACAAGAATGAAACTGGTTCCCATTGGAGCTGAGCTCTTGAATGCACTCCCCTGAGGCCATCGACCAAATCTTCACCAAGTTCTGACTAACCGAAGCCAAAGTATCTCCAGTTGAATCCCAGCATATGTAGTTTACCATTTCAGAATGCCCCTGGAAATAATAGGAGTGGATAATTATGTACTTGAATAATGAAATTATTTTTGAAAAATAATGCGTGGACATTTAAATTACCAACTACAGCATATTTCTTCATGTGCGATACCTGGAATGAGTGAATCTGCCTATCAGTTTCGACATCAAAGATGGTCACCACTTTTTCTGATGCTGCAGCTAGTAGATGTCCAACTATAGGTTGAAATCTCACTTGTGCATTGCCTCCCTAAGTGAAAGTTTTTTTTATTTGTTTTCAATCATTAGTAGGAAGGTTATACTAAAAGAGAATCAAGTGCAGCTTAACAATGAAAGAAAGAAATACTTAGCCAAGAATATTAAAAAATATAGTGAACCTTAGAGACACGAACACTTGTGAATGGATTGATGTTCCAATAACGAATCTCGTTGTCATAGTCACTAAAACAGAAAAGATCAGTTTTCTTGGGGTGGAAGTCTAGAGACATGATAGGTGAACTATGCCCTGTATACTCATGCAAACAATAGCTCGGCTGCAACGAAAACTCAAATGAATAAACCATTTTCAACAATAAGATATATTTTAAGATTGCTTAAACAACAAGACATGGAAACCACAGAAATACAAAGATTATTGCTGCACCCCGCACCTTACAGACTTTGATGCACATCCCAATCACAAGAAGAGGAAAAGATACTCACATTGTTTGCATCCCATAATCGCACAGATTTATCAACTGAAGATGTAGCCAACTGAGACGAATTTGGCCTAAAACGAACATCTGTGATGACTGATTTATGCTCTTCAGTGGTGTTCTCTGTTTGCAGGTTATCCATGTTCCACAGGACAACCTGATACGCGCAACACAAAGTAAGCATATCTCAGTATTCATTATTTTGGGTAATATAAAGAAAAGATGTCCATATTTATGCCAATGGGATAGAACATCATCCAGTAAATAGCTTTCTCAAATATGGATTTATTATTAACAGTAACATGCACCATACCTTCTTGTCATGTCCAGCACTGGCCAGCAACTTTCCATCTGAAGAAAAATGACAGCAAGTGACCTTGCTATTTCTTGTCCGTATGCAGCCAACCTCACCAAAAGTAAAACCTGACATGAAGAAAGTGGCCAACAATGAAATAAGAAACCAGTCATTCTCAACTCAGGAAAGACGTAAAGATGTCCATAAGCAGCCGACCTTTAGAAGACTCCTTTTGGTTCTCACTGAGACTTTGCTTTACTGTTCCATTCAAGTCCCTTCCATCTCCATCGGGTGCAAGAAACTGTTCCATACTATCATCTAGAGCAGCAATATCTCCAAAACGATCCATGTCTTCCTGCACCAAGAAATATCTTCCTCAAATGCATCGTCACATTTTAGTTTATACAACTCCTGAGATTCATGGTGGTGTACATTACTGAAGGGTACTGTAACAACTACGTTGACTGGAAACTAAATCTAACAGTGCCATTTTGATCCAGAATTTATTTTCAGGGGAGTCAAATTCAATACAGTGATTTCATGTAAAGGAAAATAATGTCACAAAAATCGATAAGTATTTCACATTAATGAAAATAACATAAAGAAATTCACAAAAATCATTAACTTTTCTTTCACACAGATTACTTTTTAATTATTCCTTGTGAAAAATTATACTTTTATAAATATATTCTGAACTAAATATCAAAATTACTTATAATATCAGATAATTCCTTATTTCTATTAATTTTAACTAAATAAAATTGGGTTTAGATAAAATTTCTCGCTCTCTCTCTCTCACACACACACACTTGAGAGTTGAGAGTGGACATGCTTTTACAATGAAAGCATGCGAATGGTATTTGTCCTCCTATTTACTAAGAAAACATAAAAGAAAGAAATAGCAAGGAAAAAACATTGAAGACATCATTTACTGGGAAAAAAAGCAGCTATCTCTCAAGTAATGATTAAAGCTAATTTTTTATGTTTCAGTTAATAATTCCATGATTTACAAATTTAAATTACTATGGTAGTAGTCATATTTAGATATATTTTTGCTTACCATTATGGTGATCTCCTTTTTTCTTTTTTATCATGAGACAATACACCTAATTAATGGTTAATTATGGCTCCCATTGAATGTACTAAGGCTAGTTTCATAAATTGGTTAACCCCACTCGCATTTCAAGGAGTTTGTGGACAACAAATTCGGAGTAGAGTACAGCAAGGACAAGGCATGTTAATTGGGATAGACTTCCAAATTTAGACTTTTACTTCCATTACTTTGTTAGGGTATTGACAGGGGCAGTGTGGGCAGGGCGGAGCTAGGGTTCTTGGTTAAGGGGTGCAAAAATAAAACACTATTTCAATAGGCATTTTTACACAAAATAGTGTTACTCTAATATGTATTACTGGATTTAAACAAAGTTATCATTTCAAAACTGAATTGAAAAACACAAAATATTCCATTTAAATGATTATTTCATAAATAATTATTCTAAACAAAGCTATTCTTTAGGACATATGACAAGGAGGGATCCATGACAAGAAAAAAGGGGAAAGTCCTAGGACTATTAAGGGCTGTTATGAATTTTCTTGAAAAAAAAACTTTGGGGGGCGATCTTCTCTTGTAATCCTTCCTTTTCACCCAAAAAAAATAATCTTCTCTTATGTGTAAGCCTACCCTTAATTTTGGTAGGTGCCCACATTGCCACCATTGTAAACCTACCAGTATATAATGTTGATACACTACACAACTATGAGGCATCTCATTCATTGTTAAATAGTAGAAAATTTGAGCTCATAATGAAGATACCAATGCCGAATACGCGTCTGCTGCATATTTCCCTAATTATTAGCTGTGAAATGTAAAAATATATACCAGTATATTGGAAGATGATGCAAGACTTCCAGTCCCTTCTGGACCATACATCATCAAGCTTTTTGGCACACTTTTAGCATGCTGAAAACTACTGGTTGTTGGCATTCCATCACCAGGGGTATGAGTTGATGGAGGAGAGTTGGGTGATGGACCCACTGTATTTCCTGTACAGGTGCTGTTAGCAGGTCCAGAAGAGGAGTGTTGCTTCCTTTTCCTGTTAGTCTGCAGCCAGCAGTTAAGACTATAAATAAGATAATACAAACTTCAATGGTTAGAAAAGCATATAATTGAAGGAGGTATTGTACAGTTATAAATAGCACTTATAGTTATAAATTTGATGATACAGGGAGCTTTGTAACTAATTCTGAACAACTACAACCTGCTGCTGCTGCTGCAATTGGTCCTGCTGTTGAGACGAAGGGTGCTGCATCTGGGTCATCTTCATCTGTCAGAACACCAGCAAATACACAATGGTAAGGTATTTAGAAATGACAGAAGATTAACAAGTCTTGAATCACTGTTGTTAGGACAAGAGACAATAGGAAGGTATTTAGAACTGACAGGAGATTAATGAGTCTTGAATCACTGTTGTTAGGAAAAAGGGTTGTGAGGGTCGATTACAGTTATATAAAATATTTTAGGATACATTTAAATGGAGCGGAAATTCAAAAGGACATCTTTGTCTCACTATGCTGGCATGATTATACAAAAAATACCCATAGCAACACATTTTTTGCATACAGTTCCACAGTCAAACAGTGGTGATGTTAATTCATGAACTTCTATTAGGAAAGAGTCCAGATATTGTGCAAACTCCTTTCCAAAGCACCCAAAGAGAGAGAGAGAGAAATCAGAGAGAGACCTCTCCTTTTGAGACCTTAGAATATCAAAACCATGTTTTCATAAGTTTCAAAAGCATCATCTTCTGAAATAAAGCAGGATAAACATTCAATGGCTGAGTTTTATTTGATATATTTAACATCAGGAGAAGGATTATTTTTGTTGGACAGTCTCCTCATCTTAGAAGACATTTAAACCTTTGGTGAACTTGATTGAACTGGAGAACATATAGACCCATCATTTCTCGTGGATTGGCCATCTTTTGCATTCAAGCTACTTCTAGGCAACTGACTTAGCCTTCGTGGATCCAAGTCTCCATAGTTAGCTGAATTTCCAAGGTTGCTTTGTGCTTGAGCCTGTGCCAAGACCTGCTGTTGTTGTGAAGCCAAAAGAAACTGATTTTGAGTCTGCAGATTAGGCTTCTGCATTTGTCCACCCAAACTTGGCCGTAAATGCTCGATTCCCTGTAGGATTTGGTGTGCTATAAGTTCCAGGACCCAGAAATACATACACAAATAAAAGGATGAATTGAATATCCAGCACAGGAAAACAAAAGAAAACTTACAGTTAGTGGCCAGCCCTTCAATGGAGGAAGACCAGTAACACCTTGATTTAGTCCTGAGTAAAGGAAGTAATGGTAATCCATTTTAAGTAATGCAATAGCAATCTTTCCAGTTTGTTCAATAGTTATTTCATCTAAAGTTTTGAATGTCCTTTATCAGAGCACATAACTTATTCAACATGTATTTCAGGACATCTTTTTTTCTTTCTTTCTTTAATTTTTTTTTTTTGGGTGGGGTGCTATGATAGCACAGTAGGTGTGGTCCGCTCCCATCTATTTGTCAAACTGGTAAGCATTATTCAATCTAGGCCCACAAGGGGACACACAATAAGAGTTTTACCAAGCTTGCACACCTGAAGGAAGGTATGATATTTCATGTATTAAAACAAATAAATTAAACATTTAAGCTTCTACATCCAATGTTTCTAGAGATCCCGAGACATTTCAAATTAGGCATGTTGTGAAGCATCTTCAATTTCTAGCCATATAGGTCTTAAGTTCACTCCACCATGCCCCAGAAGCTTACAATATGATGAGATGAAAGATAATTGGCAAAAGAAAAAAACATGAATGCAAACATGAATTGTACTTGCAATAACAAGGACAAAAGTTTTATATGAAAATCTCTTCTTGAAATTACCTGCTCCACCTAGACCAGACTTTGATTGCAAAATTGCTTGTCCATAGATGGATGAGGGATCCATAGGCAAACTTTTCTGAGTTGGGCCCAAATTAATCTCACTTTTGATGTCCTGAAAATTCAACATGTTAACAGGTAATGCATGGTAGAATGGAAATACTTGAAAGGAACAAGAAATTTGAGTAGCAAAAATGTAAGTGAAGGGTCAAGTCCAAGCAATTACAGTTATCAGTGGAGTTCGAGCCTGGATTTGCTGCAAAGCCGACATGTTCCCAGAATTACCCTGTGCTAGCTGGCTGAATCAGCAAGGACAAGAGAAATCCATTACCCACCTGAACCTTGTCGAGTGATTGTAAAATTAGAGATGAAATTCGCATTTAAAAATAGAAGGACATTTACCCTTGATGAACAGTTGGTGATTTAAGCAGGGACAGCCTATTGGCATCAATTAGAGCTGGTGATGTCTCAGAGTCCATAGAGTGAGGGTGTTTCATACGTTCTTCATACATTTTCATAGCCAATACACTGGCTGATGGCTGCCCCATCATCCCTTCAGGGTTCATAGCATTTAGAGAACTAGAAAGAGCTGGATGACTAGGATCCCTTCGCTGCATCTGAGCATTGTGACGCTGCATGAGTTGCAATTGCATCTGTTGTTGCTCCCTTGTCTTACTTTGTTGTGCCTGTTTTTGATGGAAAGTTATATTCAGGTTAGTTGTTATATCTTCCCCACCCTTCAAAAAAAACCATTCAAATTACTCTAACTGCACCTCTATATATGCCGCAGCAGCGTCAGAATGTTTTTCATTGGTCCTTGCTATAAAAATATCCCAGAAGACAGACCACCATTCAAACAGAAATCCTCCAGGTGCATCAATTGCTACAAAAAAAAACACTCAAATACCTTGTACAACCTCTGCTTAAGCATACCGTTCAGTCTACTTCAAGTTACAAGAAGTTCAAACAACCGGCAGAGCAAGATAAATTACGCAAATACAACAGCCATAGCACATACCGCGCGGTGCAATTTTTGCATTTTAAAAACAAAATAAGAATCAGTCAACAACAAAACAGCATATTGTTCTTTGAAGGTATATAAAGTATCAACAATTTGTTAAAATTACTGCAATTAATTAGCTAAACAACATTACCTACTGGATCAGTGGCAACCTTCCCTTCCGCCATAAAAGCTTTCGCAGAATTATGCAATTTTCTCTTCAGCAAATAATCATGAATATATACATCAAGCCTATACCAACAAATAACAGATATCAGCAAAAAAAACAAAAAACAAATGCTAGAAAATAAATACTTATAAACCATCACATACATCTTATCTGCTTCCCAATTACTCTGCTGCGCCATGTCTCTTCAATAAAACAACCGATCACTACTCCTTTCTGCAAGAATAGAATCGTTGCTTAAAATTCAATGCATCACAACTTGTTACAGGAAAAAACGAAGCTCGACACATATTCTTTGCCTTAATTTCCTAAAACAGAAAAATTAGATTAACCTAAAGACTACACAAACACAAAACCTAGCAAGACACATAGAGAAGAACCTGGAGATTCTGCACCGAATTTTGCTAGCAACCAAACAGACCTAATCCACACTTCCTTGAGCTCAAAATTTGAACAGCTACAAGAACCATCTCACAAGATCTCTGCACGAAAATCCTTAAATTCAAAGCAAAATTAACCAAAAACAAAAAAAGCCTCAATCACTAGAGATAAAATCGGTGCCTGGATTTTCTTTTTTGAGTGCAACTGAAGTAGACCGGCTTGCTCTAGTGAAATTCTCTGCATAATAAAGTTAGATGGTAGTTAGCCGGAATTTGTCCTTATATTATTTGGTGAGTATCTAGTATATCCCTATATTTTTAATTGTATATATTATGTCCTTATTTAATCAATTTTTTTTAATCTAAATTGACAAAATTATAATTTTATTCCAAAACTTCCCTTGAAATATTATATTTTAAAAAATAAAGATTTTAAAATTACTCATCCAATTAACCTGGGTTTGTCCTTATTTATATAATTTAGTGATATATATATATATATATATATATATATATATATATATATATATATATATAATTGTATCTATTATGTCCTTATTTAATAAATTTTTATTGATAAAATTATATTTTTATTCTAAAATTACCCTTAAAGTATTATATAAAAGTTTTTTAAAAATAAATTTTTTTTAAATTAATCAGTCAATTAACTTGAATTTGTCCTTGTATAATTTATTGAGTATCTAACATTTACTTGTATTTTTAATTATATCTATTATACCCTTATTTAAGAAACAAAAAATTTCAAAATTGCCCTTAAGATATTATATAAAAATTTCTCAAAATATTTTAAAAAATAAAAAGTTTCAAAACTAATTGGCCAATTAACTTGAATTTGTCCTTGTATAATTTAGTGAATATCTCGTCTTTATTATTTAGACAATTTTTTTTATCTAATTGACAAAATTATACTTTTATTTCAAGATTTCCCTTAAATATTATATAAAAAATTCTCAAAATATTTTAGAAATAAAAATTTCAAAATTACTCTGCCATTGAGTTTTAAAAATATAAAAAATTCAATATTTTTGTGAAAAAATAAAATTATATTCTTGTATGTCTCAAGAAAATATTAAAAATAAAAAAATAAAATTATATTAATATGGATAGAAAAAACTTGAGAAAAGTATATTGGAAAATTAGATATTGATTAAGAGTATAATAGGTATAATTAAAAATACAGGGACTTATACTGAATATAGAAGAAGTAGAGGACTGAACCGGGCAAACAGAGAGAAAGAAGCTTGTTATTAAAATATAAGAAGATTCCAGCCAGCTTACTTGGTCCCATGCGATATTTTTATTTTTATAGGTTTGGAGTTAGCCTCGGGTTGGGGAACAGTTCGGTAATTGATGGGCTTTCAGGTTTGGAACGCAATTACGGCGCCGGTTGACTGGATATGGGTCGACCAGGTTGTCGTGTGAACGGTGAAGAAAAACAGATCAGGCACACGCGCAATTTGTGGGCTGGCAGTTAGGTGATGTGACTTACGGATGTTTTGGAAATGCAGGAATTATTGTTTTTTAAAATATTTTTTATTTAAAAAATTATTAATTTTTTTATTTTTAAAAGTTATTTTTAATATTAATATATTAAAATTATCTACAATCATTAATTTAAAATAAAAAATATATATAATTTTTTCAAAAATATTTTTAAAACATAAAAATAAATAACTCCGGGAGATATGTATAGTTTTGTAACTATATTTTTAGGTTTTTAATACGGTTTAAAAACTAGGATAAATTATGTTTTATCAAAAATAATTTTTTAAAAATAATTTTTTTATATATTTTTAGAATGTTTAGATATGAGAATGTGAAAAATAAATTTAAAAAAATAAAAAAATATATTATTTTAATATATTTTTAAATATAAAACATTAAAAAAAAACACTATATTATCCAATACGACCTTTTTGGTAATGCTTATGTGCTCTGCCGCTACATGGGCACTAGCGTAGAGCGCAAGTTATGTCAGGTGGGGTCCTTACATTGATTTGGATCATACGGATATCGTTAAGGAAAAGTTGTGTAAATCGTGCATACATAAAATCATAGTTCTGATGAAAACAGAAAAACGATGATGATAGCGCCATTGTTTCTATTCAAAAAGCATGTATACTCCAAAAATGTATCCCTATTTGTATTGAACAAGTATCATATACGAATGTGTTGGGTATGGTATTGAGGGGATATGATAAAAAAAAATAGTTGAAGATTTCCTAGATGAATTGCTCGTGATTTATAAGTTTAATTTTTACATGAACTACCCTCCCTTCGATATATTAAGCTAGAAAATAAGGCATAATTGAAACAATTATATATACAAGGACTTATTGAACACGATTTTTAAAATATAAAAACATGTGAAGGGTGTAACTTAATTTGTCAGATCTTGAGTTTGCTCCTCGAAGATCTCTAGTTCGAGTCCCACAAATCTCAGAGTCAGAGCTACTAGAAGTTTACATGGTCCCTAACTTCAAGACCCGTGAGATTAGTCGAGGTGCGCGCAAGCTGACCCGGACACCTATGTTAATCTAAAAAAAAAAGAACATGTGAGCTATTTATTCTATTTGGAATAAGAAGCATTTTTTACATCATATAACTTTTTTGTATGGGGTTGTTTGTTTTTGTGTTTTAAAAGTGTTTTTAGAATTTTATGTTTTTTTAAAATTAATATTTTTTGGTGTTTTTTAATAATTTTGATGTGCTGATATCAAAAATAATTTTTTAAAAATAAAAAATATTATTTTAATGCATTTCCAAGCGAAAAATACTTTGAAAAGTAATTGTTTCCATATTTCCAAACAACCCCTTAATAGAAAACATAAACAAAATGACATATTAGAGAAATATCTTTTATTAAGAAATTAATTTATACAATTAGATATATAAGGATAGATTAAAAACTCACTCGTTATACAAGGACAAACCAAGCTATTTTCTCTTATATATATATATATATATATATATATATATATATATTTTCTAAAATAGACCCAAATATTGTTTTTTATGAAAATGAGAATTAATGCAATCTTATGATACATGATGTCATAATATTTCACGAAAAAAGTTATTTGAAATCAAAACTTAAGCAACAAAATTTATTTGACTTTTATTACAAGAAGTGACATTATTATTTCTTTATTAAAAACTATTTATTATCTTCATGTTAGGCAAGTCAATTATGAAGATCATCCTAAGATACCTCGCAGTCATAAAGATTATGCTAAGATATCTCACAATAACAACCTTGAAAATCATGTCAACATCTCATAACCTTGAATGTCATGCTACGACTATATAGCATCTTTGAAAATTATAAAGCATTTGTATATTTAAATTTATGTTATAATTTTAAATTCAAACTCACCACCCACATTTATGTTTGGGTGATTATTTTCAGTTCAATTCGGTTTTTATAAAAACAAATAACCAAACTGAATTTTTTTTTAAAAAAACCGAAACCGGTTCAAACCGACCGGTTTTGGTTCGGTTTTTAAGGACAAAAACCGGTTTGGCTCGGTTTTTTTTCTGATTTTTTCGGTTCGGTTCGATTTTTTCGATTTCAGGTTTATAAAACCAAAACCGAACCGGTCGGTTTTTTCAAAATTTTAATTGGTTTTTTTCACGGTTCAGTTTTTTCAGCTATTTTTTTTCAGTTTTCTTTATTTTTGATTTTTTTCTCACCCCGACAAACATGGATCAATACAACATTGTAGAATACTAGCTTGTTCATTTTCCTGTACATGACAAATTAAAAGAAAGACAGGTAGCGCTTATTAGATTTAAAAAAGAAAAAAAATGAAATTATGATTATCTTTCCATACTCATATAATTATTTTAAAGATAATTTAATCTATAGACATCCAAATTTATTTAAAACTGCAAGGAAAACATAAATAACACAATCTCTCTTTTTTTATTATATACTTTTATATATATTCTTAAATACAATTCACTGTATTGATTCTTTAATGTTCATTTTTATTTATTTTTCACCCCCAAACAAGCTTTGTTTTTTTTTTTCCTCTCTCTATCTACATTCAGGAAACCTGGCACATGAAAAGTCTTTGGAAGGCTCTAATTGTTGCTTGAAAGGTGTTTATTATATAGCTTAAAAGAGAGTTTTTATATATTTTTATAATGTTTTTGCTCGACCAAGATTCATGATAGAAGTTTTTTTCTTCTATATTAAAAAATATATTTTTGGGGAATAACCCATGAAGATTTTACAAAAAACTCAACGAGTTATGTAAATTTTCTCAGCAATAATTATTTTTTTTCAAAAAGAAGTTCCAATTCGTTTGCACTTACCAAATACCCTATTGAAAAATGGAAAACATCCATTTAATTTTTTATTTTTTTTACTTTACAAGGAGATTTAAACAATTAAAACTTGTTTTTATTCATTTTTTTTATTAGATTCAACTGATGACACTAGAGCTCCCTATCGTATTGATTTTTGAAAAAAACATCCCTGTTGTTTTTATTTGGACAATTGAAAAGTAAAAGCAAACATAAGTGACGAGACAAAAACTAAAGCTAATGGCAGGACAAGAACACTATTGAAAAATTGAGTTTAATGACACTATAATTTCTTATAGTTTCGATAGTTATTATCCTGGTTATTAAACCTGGCTCGGCTTGACGGGCTCGGCTTGACGGGTTGATTCAGGACCCGATCAAGACTTGATGTTTTTTTTCTTCAAATGTTGGATTTGAAACCCATTAGTATATATACTCTATGTTTCCAAGAAAAAAGTTATGTTTTTTCAATATGGGATAAAAAAAAACTTTTTGGTTTAAATACTTCAATTTAAAGGGATAACATAATATCTTTTCAATGTGAGATTTGAAGCCCTTTCGTATATATACTATATGTTCTCATGAAAAAAAGTTATGTTTTTTCAATGTGGAATTTGAAACACATTAGTATATATACTCTATATTCATAAGAAAAAAATTATATTTTTTCAATGTAGGATTTGAAACCCATTAGTATATATATTCTATATTCACAAGAAAAAAATATTGTTTTTTCAATGTGGGATAAAAAACTTTTTGGTTTAAATACTTCAAATTAAAAGGATAATATAATATTTTTTCAATGTGGGATTTGAAACCCTTTCATATATATACTCCATGTTCCCAAGAAAAAAGTTATGTTTTTTCAATGTGGGATTTAAAACCTATTAGTATATATATTCTATGTTTCCAAGAAAAAAATTATGTTTTCAATGTGAGATAATTAACTTTTTTGGTTTAAATACTTCAACTTAAAAGCTTAACATAATATCTTTTCAATATGGAATAATGTTTTTTTAAAATATTCTTTTAAACTTCATTATTTACAATATGTATAACCTATATTCACATGATTTTTTTTTATTTTTTCATCTGAAATATTAAAGCTTAAAATATATATATTTTAATTTTTTCGGGTTGATCCGGGTTGACCCGAGTTGACCCATGAAACCCAGGACCCTACCCCTTGGCTGGGTCAACCCCTGGACCAGGTTTAATAACTATGGTTATGATCACCAGGTAAAGAAGTCGAAGACAAATAACAGTAGGCACATAGCAAATATCTTTAGTTGGAACAACATTGTAGAGTTAACTGGTATGAAAACTAAGAAAACACTTGACTGCGAACAAACAGGTATTAACAGGTGATATGTATTAGTATTTATATATTAAATTTTAAAAAAAAGCTAAAACATGTGGGGGTTTCATTATAGCTCTATACATAAATTATTGTGGATTGCTACAATGAAATTATTCTTTTACCCTTGAATGGAGAAAATCTAAGCCTTTAAGCTGGGGTTTTTTTATCTTTTTCTCTAGCCCAGTGGTCATTAAAAGATTATTTTGAGGTGTATGCTTATTTTCAAATTTTTTTAACACGGTACAAATACTCTTTCACACCTTAGTCAACAAAATTTAGAATTGTTGACCAAGGACTTTATTGACTTTTTACAAGTTTCGTAACGGTGAAAATACTTCTTCGCCCCTAAGATAAAAAACATGTTGAGTTGCTGGACAAGGGTGTTTCAGGCTTTTTCACTTCCATGTATAGTTAAAGAACATTTTTAACCTTGGAAAAAAAAGCTTTGCCTTTGGGGGTATTTTGGTATTTTCACACAGGTATTTTGTGTAATTAAAAGAGTCATGGAGTCGTTTTGGTATTTTTCACATTTTGTTTTTAATTTTCTAATCAAAAAGTTGTTGGTGTGTGTTCTACTTTTCATGTTGGAGAGTGGCTGGCGTTTGCACCATTCAGGGGCGCGTGTGACGCTATCTAGTGGTCAAATCTGGTCATCCGCCATCTCCCTAAAAGTGCAGGAACCGCATGGTGTAGCGTGTGTAGGCTTATAACAGTTGGATTACCACGAGTGATTGATTGTTTTTGTTTTTTCTTTCTTTTCTCTCTCCTAACAGCTAAAGTACATAATTGTCCTATTTGTTTGTTGTTTTTCAATTTCAGTTCTTGTTCTTTGAATTTTTTATTTCATCCTTGTTCTTTTTTATAAATTTTTTTTTTGTCAATTTTGTCATTCAATTACAATTTCTCATATGTTTTGCTTTTCATTTCAATCCTCATTCTTTTAATTTTTTATGTTGTTTTTATTTCTTTTATAGTTTTAGTCCTTATAAATTCGTTCCTATTTTTTTGTTAATGTTTCAGAATCCATCCTCTTAGTTTTGATTTTTGATTTTTGTCTTTTTTCTCATTTGTTAGAGTTTTCTCTGTTTACAATTTAGTCCTTTAATTATAATTTGTGTATATGATGTTTTTTGATCCATCCATTCTACTTTTGATTTCTTATTTTCCCTTAACTTTTTTGTCAGAGTTTTTATAGTTTTTAATTTTACCCTTCAAATCAAATATATAGTAATAATATTTATTTTAGTTTGGTCCCTTTTCGTTTGATTTCATATTTGTTTCATTTATTCTTTTGTCAAAGTTTTCATGATCTATGATTTTATCCTTCAAAACAAGTTTATGATTTTTGTTATTTCAATAATAATAATAATAATGGTAATTGTAGTGGATGTAATAACAATAGCAATAACAATATTATTAATAATACTACTAATAGTGATTAGGGGTGAGCAAAAAAACCGATTAAATCGAGAAAACCGGAAAACAAATAACTGAAAAAACCGAACCATGAAAAAAATCGATTAAAATTTTGAAAAACATGACCGGTTCGGTTTTATAAGCCCAAAACCAAGCCAAACCGAAAAAACCGAGCCAAACTGAGCTAAAATCAAGCTAAACCGGTTTGAACCGGTTTTGTACTAAAAAACCGAACTGAACCAAACCAAAACCAGCCGATTTTGGTTTTTTTTTAAATTCAGTTTGGTTACTTTTTTATATAAAAACCGAACCGAACCGAAAATGATCACCACTAATAGTGATTATAATGTTAATGATAGTGATAGTAGTAATAGTTTATTATGATATTGACAATGGTGGTGGTGGTGGTGGTGGTGATTGTGATAATAATATTTATAATAATAATAACAATGGTGGTGGTGATAGCAGTAGTGGTAATAATAATAATGGTGGTGGTGGTAATAATATTAGTGGAAGTAGTAATAGTGATAATGATAGTAGAAGTAGTAGTAGTAGTAGTTGTTGTTGTTGTTGTTGTTGTTGTTGTAATGACAATAATGATAATAATAGTTTATTATAATGATTGTAGTGGTTATGATATTAATTAATTGTGGTGATGATAATAATAGTAGTAATAATTGTGATCAAAATATTAATAATTATGAAAATAATATTAATAATAGTATAGTAATAGTAATAATAATAATACTAATAGTGATTGTGATTGTGATAACAATAGTAATAATAATAATTATGGTTATAACAGAAATAATAATAATGATGAAGATAGTAATAAGAATAAAAATAATGACAATGTTAGTTATAGCAGTGGTGATAATAATTATAACAGTAGTATAAACAATAACAATAACAACAACAATAATAACAACAACGATGATAATAACAACGATAATAATGACAATGACAGTGATCACGATAATAATAGTAAAAATTATAGTTGTAATGATTATGATAATATTTGTAATGATAATAATAGTGATAATTCATCATTTGATGTTAGATTTATTGGAAATTGAGTTTCACTACTTTTCCATGTATGGTATTTTTGATATAATAGCTCGGGTTACTGGTTTGAAAAGTTTACATGGCTAAACATTCTCTTTTATTTTTTGCCTTATTTTTTTTATTTTATCGTTCAACATTGATTTTTAAAAATAAAAAAAGGTCATCTAGGTTTCCTTTAAACCCATTAAATAAACCAATTCACATCGAGTTAACAATTAAAGATTTATCATCTTGCTTGAGTTTATAGCATTGCAACAAACTCTTCGCGCTCTTAATAACTTTTATTTTACATTTTTAAAAACATAGTTCGGACCGCGGACAAATAAACACTAAAAAAAGTACAAAGCTTAAAAAAAGTGACCCAAATAGATGACATGATAAAAACTAAAACGATCACAAAAAGAGATTTGTGATGATCATGATTTTTAAACCTCTAAACCCGGCCCGGTGGTCGACCTGACTCAGATCTAGATCACGAGTTTTGATCGAGATCAACCCCATTTTTTTTTTATAAATCAAAATAACATCGTTTTTGTTTAGAAAAACAAATAGTTAATGGGTTGCAACCATGATTTTTGATCGGGTCACTTGAATTTTTTGCATTTTCTTATTTTTTCTTAAACCCCGCTTGATTTTGGTTCCGAATCAACCAAGTCCCGGGTCGACCCACCAAACCAAGCCGGTTTTAAAAACTATGCTGTCAACCAAAAAAAAAACACCCATAAAACAAAGACATAATTAAAATATAAACATAACTTGATAATTATAGTAACTGGGTAAGGTGGTTGAAGACAGATAAAAGCAAGCACAAGACTAATATTATACTATACTTTAAAATGCGCAGAAAAAACACTGTGCAGGTACTGTGTGCATAGACTCATTGCACTGTGGAAAACACTGTAGACATAGAGTGTTTGCACTGTGGACCACATTGTAGATGTTATCTTTTCTATGTTTTATTCAAAAAGCACCGTGGACCACACTGTAGACATAAAGTGTTTGCATTGTGAACTACACTGTAGATGTTCAGAGGAATATGAGGGGCGTTGTCTTTTCCATTTTTAATTCCAAAAGCTGCTGGTGCGTGTTGGGTCAAACTACTGGCATGTGTTGGGTCAAGGCATGACCGTCAGACCCAAGGCTCTTGGGTTTGGTTGCAATGCTATACCTCAGGCTATTTCGCTATTGGGTCTGCATGCCTGCCTTACCCAAAGCTATTGGAAGCTCTTAGGTCTGGCATGACTGTCAAATCTATATTTTTAAAAAATAATTTATAAAAAAAATTAATTAGGATTTTTGTTTAGGATAATTCAAGGGTAGTTTAATTTTTTATATATAAAAAATAGAAAATATGTATAAAAAAATTATCTAGGATACTTCAAGGGTAGTTTAAATGTATTTTTTTTATAAAAATAAAAAACATTATAAAAAAATTAATAGCATTTTTGTTTAAGATACTTCAAGAATAATTAAAAAATTTTTTATAACAAATAGAAACAATTCATAAAAAAATTATATAGGATATAAAAAATAAATAAATTATTAAAAAAACTAATTAGCATTTCTGTTTAGAATACATCAAAAGTAGTTTAAATATTTTTTTATTACAAATAAAAAAATTATAAAAAACATTAATTAACATTTCTGTTTAAGATACTTCAATGATTGTTTAAATATATTTTTTTATAAGAAATAGAAAACATTTATAAAAAAATTATTTAGGATACTCCATGAGTAGTTCAAATGTTTTTTTTTTATAAAATAAATTAATTAGCATTTCTGTTTAGGATACTTTAAAGGTAGTTTAAATGTTTTTTTTAATTAAAAATGAAAAAGTATTTAACATTTCTGTTTATGATACTTTAAGGGTAATTCAAATTTTTTTTTATAAGAAATAGAAAGTATTTATAAAAAAATTATTTAGGATACTTTAACAGGTAGTTTATTTTTTATTATTAAAAATAAAAAAAATAATTAACATTTCTGTTTAGGATGCTTCAAGAGTAGTTTAAATATTTTTTTATAAAAAAAATCATTGTGCTGGTACTGTGTACATAAAGTATTTGCACAGTGGACCTCACTGTTGATGTTTAGAGGACCATGAGGGGCTTTGTCTTTTCTATTTTTTATTTCAAATATTATTGCAGTGTGCTGGGTCAAGGTATGGACATCTGACCCAAGCATATTGGGTCTGGTTTGGCCGCTAGACCCAAGACATTTATAATATTCTCTATATTTTTAATATTTTTTTTACATTTGAATTTATTTTTGTTATTGACCCGCTATGAAGCATGTAATAGTCTCAAATTATAAACTCAAAATATATGATATATATTCGTAGCTACAAATTTTTTATATATATATATATATATACAATTTTCCTGAAATTTTGGCAGAGTTTCCTTTGTATTCTTTAGATACCAAGTTATCGACTCAATCATTTCTCAACTTGTAACATCAATCACAATATTCGTCATATTATTTGGACTTCAAAAAACTCAAGCATATTTCAATATCTCAATTATATTTTCTATAGAACACTATAATAAAACTAATAAATTCTTAACATGCATCGTCTCTCTCTTTTTTAAAAAGATATTTGTGCTCAAATATATACACAACCAACCATAATTCAACTTAATAATAATAATAATAACATTCTAAATTACATCATACATAAGATAATAAGTTAAACATTACATTTTTAGATATGGAAGTATATTACAACAAAATATTAGTTCTTCCAATTACATTAATCACATAACAAAATTATTTATCCAAGCATCTACTTTCCAGATCGAGGGTGCGATGTACCTAAAACATTGTCGCATAAAACATGATTAAAACAATTGCACATTTCAATAAGTAATTAATTAAGGACTAATTATTCATATACATTAAAATGACTTTCATATCATAGAATAAATTGTCTTATTTTCTTTTGAAGTTTCTAATTTCATAAATTTTCTTCTAGACATAGGGATACAACTACTAAAATAAAAATATCAAGAGTGTCTCCCACAAACCAGCATATTTAACTTCAAAGTTTTATAATTAATATATTTTATATCAAGTGACCATCCCATTAATTTGTAAATTAATTTTCTTAACATGGCCATGCAATCAGGCATAAATTCCAGTAATCAGGAAATGATCTTCAAGGCTTGTCCATTAAACCGAATATTATTTCCAGTAATTGCCCATTCACCAAGGCTCATTCACCAGGGCATTATTTCCAGTAACCAGGAAATAATTTTTCAAGGCTTGCCCATTCACCAGGGCATTATTTCCAGTAACCAGCACTAGAATTTACAATCTATAAAAATTCATTCTACAATAAAAATAAAAAATTTTAAACTAATTAATTACTCCAAGGTGTCGAACACCTACCTGGTGTCTGTGTGCGCGAAGATGTCCCTTGTTGCTGATTAGGTCCTGCGGCCTCCTCTGTACCAACAAAAATTACTTTGTCATTGTTCATTCATTCGAACCGGTAAAAATTCTAATACCCATTACATATTCTTTGATTAAATCCAACACCCTTAATTAAGTTTAATTGATTTTTAATTCAAGGAGGACAAAACCCTCATTTATGAAACATTTACTTATTTTTTTTCCCCACAAAAGTCCCTATACAATTTAATCTATCAACATCAATTGTCTTCAATTTGGTAAGATTCCTCAATAATATTATTTAAACTCCATTCTCTAATTTTTCTTCTTCATTTAGCCAAAAACTCCTCAATAATATCATTTAAACTTCATTCTCTAATTTTTCTTCTCTATTTAGCCAAAAACAACCTAGGGAAGGAAGTGAAGATTTTTCTTTTCTCTTTGAAAAATTCTTACTTCATTCATATAACAACACTTATAAACCTTCATCTTCCCATATTTTCCAAACAATTGTATTTAACCTCAATTCCCCCAAATTATTCCTCTTTTGGCCAAATATTCAATTAAAATGAGGAAAAATATTTTTTGTTTCTTTTACTCAAAATTAAACACTTACCCAATCATAATTCATGCTTTCTAACATGGTTCAAACATAATTTGTATCATTCCTATAAATTATAACATAAATCCACAATTTCACATAATCATAATTTTGCATAATCCTTCATCAAACATAAAATTAAAGGAATTAATCATTTGGAGCATGTTATTTACCTTACTTTGATAAGGATTTAAGGAAAGAATGCAAGAAAAATCAAGTTTTCTTCTTCTCCCTCTTCAAACCCTAGCTTGAAATCCTTCCTTCAATGCATTCACCACCTTAAACTCAACCCCCTATTTATGTTTAATTAAGTTACTCACTCTAATTACTCACTTTAATTAGTGAAATCAATGAGCATTTAAGTAGAAAAATCACACAATTCTTCCCCCTCTCTTTCTTTGAAGCTCACGGCTAAAAGAGAAAAAAATGAAGCATTTATAGTCTAACTTTTACTTATTTACACATTGACCCTCATTTCTTCTCATTTCTATTTTTGCCACTCAACTCTTCTTTTTACTTAATTCTCACCTTAACATCTTATATTTTATTCTATTGTATCCAATTACAATACTTAGAATCCTTTTATTTAATCTATTTCGTACTTTATTTATTTTACTCAGATTATAATTTAGCAGGTTTTCACAGAGCACGAGCCAATATGCTAACTAAACTTAGATGGGAAGTTATTGTAGTCCGGGACTCATCTTTCTATTCATTGTAATAGTGTAATTTCTAATTTCCTCTTTTTTTAAAAAAAAGAAGAAGCAAAGAACTAGGTTTGGGAGGTGAGATTGTCTTCTTACCATTACACAAATATATCTAACATATTGCATGAGGTTATATTTGTTATTTTCTTTTTTAATGCATGGTAAAATGACAACTTTAGCATTGGAATAAATAATCCCGATGCTTTTGACTCGAGGGTGCTTTTGTTATTTTACTTTTTCAGAATAATATAATTACTTTAGCTCTTTTGGAGATAAAAACGATGCAACTCTCTCATAAGATTTTTTGATCATTTTACATTGATTTTGTTATAGATCATGGTGTGTGACTTTTAAATATTAAATTAGGTTTAGAAGGTTTGTCTGAGTTTGTTTGTTTGCTTTTATTTTTTTTATGATGGAGTTTTCTTATATTGTATACTTCTTTTTTTGGGGTTTTTTTGTTGTTATTTTTTGTGTTTTGCCTTTTATTGAGTTGACCCCTATAATTTTTTTTTAAAATTTCATCCATGTTATTTTTTAATCTATAAATTATTTATCAAACTGTCGCACGTGTGCGGCGTCACGACGAATATTCCACTTTATCAAGGTATCTATCTGGCAAATATGGAAAGACAATGAATTCTTATCTTTTATCAGTGAAAAGCGGAAAAGGAAGTCGCCACCTAGTATTTTTGTTATTAGAAACCCTAACTGATCTCAAAGATCGAATACAGGGGCTGGTTGCGTAAAGGAAATGTATTAGCACCCCAAATACGCCCCACATAAGGTAAGCTACATTGTTTAATTGTTTGATAAAAAACTAAGGTCGTGTTATGTTTTTTAATTGTTGATCTATCTAAGGTTTAAGAAAAGTCTTCTCCGTAAGAAGATTTTTATCTTATCATGTAAAAACCTATCCGTTCTAATGTCTATATAAAAAAAATTACCTTTTTAATATCAAAAATACGTTTTACGTATAAATTCGTAATCCCAGATACTAATAGAAAACAAAATATTTTTTTGAAATTTTTGAAATATTGGTCTAGTTCTCATAACTCTAATAAGCTTGTTATTAAAGCCAAAATGCATGCTAAAACATATTTTTGAATTTTTGTGTTTTCTATATAAAAAAATGATATGATTTTTTTTTTATCTTTAATAGACTTGGTCGTATGTATGAAAATAATTTTTTTTTTGTTTTATAATTTTTTTTGCAATGTTTTGATGAAAACTAGATATTTTAATACCAGATTTGTATATTTACGGTATAAAAATACAAACCAATATTAAGCAAAATTGATAAAAAAAATATGTGGGAAAATCAGAAATTTTTGAAAGGATTTTCAGAATTTTTTAAATATATAATATCAAATATTATAATATATAATATCATAAAATATATGGGTTGATCCAGCCAAGCTAACTGAGTCGGACTCAGCCCAAAAGGATTGGGCCGATCTCGGCCCAACAATCCTCTCTGCTTCTTTAGTCTGGGCCGGACCTAGCCCAGACATCAAGGTTGGGCCAGAACCGGCCCAACCCAGAAAAGGAAGGGGGTGTTATTTTCCCCCTCCCGTCCTCCTGCATGCAGACGAATATATCGTTTTACATGGAGGAGGAGATGAAGACGAAGGAGACGCTGGAGGGGAAAGAAAAGTTACTTGGCGTGGAGGCGTTTTAGTCCTTCAATTTGTGACTTATCTCTAATTACACCCCTGATTGGCTTCAAACTTTCAATTCTGTTCAATTTCACACCTAAAGAACTTCAATTCAAGCCCCAGATTTCAGCGCCTATTTTCTTTTTGGTAATTGGTTTCGAATTTATTCAATTTGACTCTTAATCGATCAATAAACTTTTAATTTCTTCAATTTGACTCTTGATTTGATCAATTTCAGTCTCTCTATTTATGCGCATTTTCTAGTTTGCTCCTTGGTTTTGGATTTCTTTAATCAAGTCCCTAATTGGCCATAAAACTTCAATATTTATGCAATCAAGCCCCTGATTTGACCAAATCAACTCTAAAACAAAAATTCTAATTTAACCTCAGAACTTTAATTTCTTCAAATTAAAGCCCAAATTGACTTAAGAATCAAATTTTATTGCAATCAAACCCTTCATAAATTCAATTAAACCTCCAATAGCATTTAATTGAGTCTATAAATATTTGTTTTTGGACATTTCTTCTTCAAATTGAATTTTTTTCGTCAACATGACTCTTCATCTGTAAAAAATATACTGTCAAATTTTAATCTTTGAATTTTTGAGCCTCCTCAACCAATTTTTAACCATTTTCTGGGCGCTCCGACATCCTCTTCTTATTGTTATTATTTTTTGAATTTTTTTTGTTTTTAGTCCGAATTTTTTTTTGGAAGAGAAAATATGAATTTAGGGAATAATTCAAAAATGGGTTAGACACAAACTATAAATGTCTTTCAGTTTCACCCCTCATGATTTTTTTATCTAACAAATTTGTTCTCTATTTTGTTAATTACCATTTATTTTGTATAATTTTTTTTTTCAAATCTCATTATCCTTGCGCTTTTTTTTCTTATGAAGTTTTATCCCTATTCTTTTTGTTATTGTTTTTTTTTCTTTGCAAGTCTTTTTATTAATATTTTTTCAGAATTTTATCCTACAAAATTCAATATTAAAAATAAAGATAAAAATCTAGTTTGATTAACTTAATATTTTATGATTTCTTTGTTATTTTTAATTTAAATTAAACAAAACCCTTATGTGCATTTTATAAAGTTTATATCTATTAAATACATTTCACTATTTTTTTAATTGAAAAAACTTTAAAATTGATAAAAAAAACTTTCCTCTAAAGTTAAAATGCTACACACATCATCGTTCCATATGTCAACTTCTAGTGTTTGAATTAGATTTTTCATTTCATTTCGTTCTTTAAAAAAAAAACGTGAGGAGGAAAAAACGAACCACCGACCGAATCCACGTGTCGAGCAAGAATTGGCGAGGGAGTTCTAGAAACTCATAGAAGAAGATGAAAAGAGAGGAAAGTTCTCGATTCGGAGGTCAATTGTATGGTATAAATTCCTTCCTTCCCCTGCCTTTCCTTGTATGCATCGTCGAGGCCAGGCAGAGAGGCTTTTCCTTAAAGTCGTACCTTTCATAAGGTAATCCTTTGGTCCCTTCTCTCCTCTCTCATCTTCATTTTTCTTTGATTTATTTTGTTTCTTCTTTTAAGACTTGAATCTTAGGTTTAATTGTACGTAGATGCGTTTCTCTCCGTTGTCTTTGGCTCTTAGATTTTTATTTTTATTTATTTAATTTTTTCTTGTAGATCTGTGTAATTTTGAAGTGCTGCTGTTTAATCTTTTGTTCTAAATGACGATACGATTTTCTGTGTTTTTGTTTTCAATTTTTATTTCATTAATGAAATGAATTTAGGGTTATACTTTTATTTTTCTTCTTGTAAACTCTAGAATGTAGCATTGTGGGAACTGGGAAGTCCTCGTGCACTCGTTCGAGAAATTATTAGGTATACTAGGAGTTTAGGCTCTGTTTGCTTCTACGTTGCGGTGCCGTTGTGTTTTTTCCACCACAGATTTGAAAGTATTTAATATATAATATAATTTTGGTTTTAGAAACTCAGTGAGAAAAATTATAATTTGAAGTTTTTTTTTTTAAAGTTATAACCGTAATATCATAATGTCAAACATACACAAAAGAGCCTTTTGAAATTGTGTTTCAAATAGTATTTCTATAAAAATTGATTCTTATTTGTTATAAAATTAATTTATTTTTATATTTTTGGATTTTGGAGTGATGATATTAAAAATAAATTTTTTTTTAAAAAAATATTTGATGTATTTATGACCAAAAAATATTTTGAAAAACAATCACTACAATACTCTCAAATGCTATCAAGAATTCATGGCCCCATCTTCATTTGAGAGTATCGGGTGCAACTTTGGATATACCGAGAAGAAGTCTGACATTTCAAGTTATACCTTGGATTTTTTGTAAATTGGAATTGCTAATTTTGTATCATATTGGTTTTAAATGAATGCTTGTGCTGTTGGATTCTGACTGGAACAGATTATCATTCATTGGTTGACAGAACTTTTTGCTACTTATAGGCGGTGAAATATTGTGAGAGATGGCTGAGGTAAGATTTTGTCTGTCATGCTCTTTGATTTTCATTGCATGTTGTATTAGAGGTATGCATGTGAGTTGTGGCAGTGGCTTTTTGCATTGGTTATTGAGTCAGAACTTTGATTTACTGATGGTAGGAGGGTTACAAAGTTACTTTGAATGTGTATGATCTCAGCCAAGGATTGGCACGGCAACTCTCGACAGCGTTTTTGGGGAAGGCCATTGATGGAATCTGGTAAGTTTCTCGAATGAGAATGATGTGTTGAAGATCTCGGATGCTTGAAATAACCTCCTCTGCAGTGAGCATGTATCTTGTACTTACTTTAATATAAAGTAGAATGCGAGTAGTGTAATTGGAATTTGAGCTAACCTCATTTTACGATACAAATGTTGAGGTGGATAAGTGAAGACTAACTGTTTTGGTGGGTATTTGTGCTCTTTTTCCCCCTTATGGAATAATTTTAACAGTTTAGAAGTGAATTATGTGCATGCATCCCTTGCTGGGGAATGCCCAAGTGGCTTATTCAATTCATTTTTTAAATGGGCATCTATTTTTAATATATATATAGATGGAGAAGGTTTTGTTCTATCATTGGCATCTTCTGCCCTTAATCATTGATGACGTACCCAATTTAGCTGTATTTATATTTTTGAGATATGAAGTAAATATGAACTTATTTTTTTCTGGAATTCTACTATGTTTTTTTGGAATTCCTTCTTTGATAACTTGTAAACAACATTTGGTACATTGTGCAGTCTATTATGCAGGGATGTAAAATGATCCTGAACTTCATTTTATTAAAGTCTTGCATGAGTTGTTATGAACCTTCAAGCTTTAGTGTTATGTGGCTTTGTATCTGACTTTATTGTTTTGTATTTCATCACAGGCACACAGGAGTTGTGGTGTACGGTAATGAATACTTCTTTGGGGGAGGTATACAACATATGCCTTCTGGAACAACTCCATATGGAACGCCAATTAAAGTGGTTGATTTGGGTATCACACATGTACCCCAGGATGTATTTGAAGAGTATTTGCAGGAAATTAGTTCCCGTTACTCTGCTGAGACTTATAGTTTACTTACTCACAACTGCAACAACTTCAGCAATGAGGTTGCCCAGTTTTTGGTGGGTGTGGCCATTCCAGAATATATTATTCAGCTACCCAATGAAGTCATGAACAGTCCAATGGGTGCTCTTATAAGTGAGTTGATCTAACTTAGTCTTGATTATGCAAGTCATTTACTTTCCTTATTCTGTTGAATCGAAATACAGATAGGGTGAGAGAGAGTTGTTCAATGAATTACCCTGATTCCTTTTCCTTTCCCTTTTTTTTGTTTTGTTTTGAATTTTGAATGAACTAGCGCAGGTCCATAGATGCTCTTTAACCCCTTTTCTTATTCTCTAGGAGAAAAACCGTCTTTTGGGGTCAAATAGCTGTAAATGATTTTCTTTTAGAGAACTTAGTAATGTGTTATGAAGTCTCAAATATCATGGTGGGATAGTGGATTCATACTAGATTTTGTCTGCCGACAAGGCTCATGCTAGTGGATAGCGATTGCGCATGCAACTTTACTGCCCGTGGCATTTAACTCTTAACATACCATGCTTATTTTTATGTTGTAGTGCCCATGATACAAAATCTGGAGTCAACACTGAGAGCAGGGGCTGTCCCGCAAGTTCCACAATTCAGGCCTCCTTCTATGGCGCAGTCTTCACAGACTGCAACAGTTACTGTTGATAAATCCACGGCCAGTGGTCCTAGCCCTTCCACAAAAGTAATCGTTAAAGAGGCTGATGTCAAAGTCAAATCTGTTGATACCAAACCAAACGAGACATCGGACACAGTCAAATCTGCAGAAGCCAAGGGGAAGACTACAGTCAATGGAGGAGATCCTCTTGGGGATGCACGAAACAAAGTACAGGAGGAGATTGGCCGCGAATTCGCTGTGATCATGGCTACCGGCACATTTCGTGCAAGCGAGGCAGCAGCTTTAGCTACGAAGAGAGTAATGCAAAGATATGGTCATCTAAATGCTGCAATGCCACAAAGCTAGAAATTGTGAAAGGGGATAATTTAGGTGGCGTGGTAGCTGTCATATGTTATAAGTCGCCAACACAATGATAACCTGATGATCAGATCTCGTCTTTTGTGTAAGCAGATACTGTTAGGCCTGCACCTGATTGGAGGCCTGGGATCTGTTTTCCTAGTCAATATTTGTGGCTAAAACAACATGGCACATTGCCTGAACTTAACCATTGGATAATCTTTCTGCTGGTCAATATTTGTTACTTATTTCAATCATTGGTTCGGTTGGACATAACCTGAATGTGACGGGTGCTGGTGTTTGTGGCTATTGCCAATGCGCTCGATGCTCAGGTGTTTGGTTGTGTAAACAGTTCCGTAGCGTCCGATTTGGCTCTAGGCGTAAGCTTGTTTTCAAATTCAAGCTGATGGGAGTTGATAGGATAAATTCTAGTCGATTTGATGAAACAACTGAAGATCATCTAGGTACAATTTGATTATTTTCGACTTATTTTTTAGAGAGTTTAAAACAAAATCAGGTTGGGTGAAATATTTTTGTGCTAGTATATTAGTCTGAGCTCAGTGTAAATGATTTTTTTACCAAACATCTTGAAACCTCGCGATCTATTTGTCTACTCTTAGGTAAATACAATTATTAAAATAATGACAATCTCAGTCTCTCAATAATATATTTTTATTTTTTTAATTATATGATAAAAATATATATTAACAATAATTCTATATAAATAAAAATAAATTATGTAGGTTATTTTCAAACCAATCAAATATTAAATAATAAAATTAAAAAAAAACTAAAAATAATTATAGGATAAAAAAAACATATTTAGTCAGTGATTAAACTTGTCAAATCCATGAATCGGGTAACTTAAGTAAGCACGCCAAACATGTAAATCGAGTCAATGAGATTTTAATTTGTTTTTTTTCAAATATTATTTTTTATTTAACTAAATAATAACAAAAATATACAACCACAAAATCAAATACCAACATAATACTGAGATGTTAAAAAATAATTAAAAAATAAAAAAAGTTAAACTCGCTAGATTTATGAACCATGTCAACCAGCTAAACCAATGAACATGTTCATGAATTTTATAAAGTTTAATAATATGGTTTTTCTCTGAATTTTTTTTTTTACAATATGATAAAAGAAATAGATGAAAAAAGTCAAGTTTAATAAAAAAAGAGAGAAAAAAGACATACCAACAAACCGATTATGGCTATGTATTTTTTTTTAAAACAAAAACAAAATTGAAAAAACTGAGAGACAAATGTAAATCAAGATACTTAATATCGCATTACAGGTCATTTAATTGGTTGTGTTTAATGATTTTGTTAATTAAAATTAATTTAAAATAGAAATCGACACCATATAAGATTTATTGAATAAAATAAAAAGAAAAAAAAACTATGCAAAGCTATATATATTAAAAATATTATAAGAAATAAATAATTTTTATTTCTAAAAATATATTTAATATATAAGAAATATATAAAAATTATAAATGAATCATACTAATCTCTTAAAAAATTAAACATATCCAATATAATAAAAAATTATCACTATTTTAAAAAAGATATATAAGAAAAAAAATCATAGAGAAGTGAAATACAAACTTAAAAATTATTTTTAAAATATAAAAAATTTATAAATTAAAAAAAAATCAAAACTAAAAAAAAAAGAAATGAATAAGGCCAGGCCAACCCGAGCCATTTTGGTAGACATTTAATCTGAAAATTATGGGGCAAGCTAGTCCGGACTAACGTGACAAAGTTGTGTTTTAGGCCATGATATCAAGATAATTCGATAGAAAAAGAAACTCAAGAAAACCACAAAACCATTTAAAAAAAAAACAATATTGAATGACGATATTGAAAAAGAAAATAAAAATAAAACAGATGTTAACCCTTTACCTGGGTCATTAGACTTGAAGCACTGTACATAACATAATCATGAATCCTAATCCCTGGGAAATGAAAATTTGAAGCATGAAATCGAAAAAAAAAAAACACAAACAAAAACTCCAAAATTAAAAAAATAAAGGTTAAATTTGAAATAAAGAATAAATTAAAGGGAAACATTAAATTTTCATTTTGAGTTTTAAACTGAAAAGAACAAAAACATTAAGAAAAAGAAAACAAAAACCAAAAGAATAAGGATGCAAATTAAAAAAAAAACAATATACTATCCACTTGTATTAAAGATTGAAATTAAAAACATTTAAACTTTTATAAAAAAGGTTAATGAAAAAAAAGAAATCATAAGAATAATAATTAAATTGAAAACACCTGATAAAAAAATTGAATAATATAATTTTTCAACGCATTGTTTTACATTAAAAAATCATAAATGTAAATTGAAAAATTTATGCATGCATCCAATTAAATAAATCATAAACTATTGTATAAAAGAAAATTCATTAATGATAAATAAAATTAGAAGTGGAAAAATTGAGAGACAAATCAAGATATTTAATATCGCAACACGAGTTATTTAGCTAGTTGTGTTTAATAAATTTGTTTATCAAAATTAATTTTTAATAGAGATCAACACACATGAAATTTATTTAATAAAATTAAAAAAAATATTATATAAGGCTGCAGATATTCAAACAATTATAAAAAAAAAACAATTAAATCTAAATAAAATACATTAAAAAAATTACAGATGAGTCATACTAATTTCTTAACAAATTAAACACATCCAATATAATTAAGAATAACTGTTATTTTAAAAAATTCTAAATAAGAAAAAAATAATTTTAGAGAAGGGGTATTAATTAAAATATTAATTTAATTTTTTTTTAAAATACATATAAAAAAATATTAATTTAAAAAAATTTAAAAAAAATAAAAAATAAGGCCAAACCATGCTTCTGACCCAAATAGAAAGGGCTTATGCGCATGCCTGTATTGTTTTTTGTTAAAAAGGCGGACAACATGCTTTTTTTTATTTAAAAATGATGACATTTCGTCTAAGATCCCAGAAACCGATCATTGTGGTGGTTGGAAAAACAAGATCCATGGTTTTTTCCTTTCAAAAATCCATTTTAACCTGTTGTTTACCTAAAACAATAAGTAAACACTTTAGAAAACCTGTTAAACCAAATCATAGCCTCCAAAAAAGCAAAAAACCTGCCTAAAACCTGAAATAAAAAATCTTCCCGTGCTTCGATATGTTTTTAGGAGTTTTCAAGGTAAAAAAAAAAAACACCTAATCTTAACTCTCCTCATTATATGAAATATTTTGACACAAAAATTATACATTCTGGTAGTTTAAATCTTTTTCAACGACAACTTTTTATCTCTAAGCCGGAATCCAGCGACCCTTTCTCTCTCCTCCACCCAAAAAAAAGAAAAAAAAATGAAATTTGGTATGATAATGTATTTTTTGAAAATTATAGAGATCTAATAACCTAATTGCTTTAAAAGATAAAGGACAAAAATGAATTTTTCAAACAAATTTCATACCTACCATCAATTTTACCAGTTTTTTTCATTTTAGTTTATTTTTTTTAATTCAACCCTCACTCCTAAAAAAACATGTAATTAAACTCTAATTTAGGCTCATAAAAACTTAATTATACAAAAAAAAAAAGTTTAAGAATCAATTTTTTTTTTAAAAAAATTTCACTGCTCCAATCCAAATATAAAAAAGGATAAATAGTAATTTAATAAACCACTAGTGAAAATACACACGTTTTAGCTTAATTGTTAATAAGCCTTTACAAGCACATGGTTACATGCGGAAGGAGCTCCTTGTATTTTCTGGTGTTGGTTGAGAAGCTCTTCCCTTCATTCACTAACTAGGAAGAGTAATTAAGACAATTTCAGTCGTGTGTCCATGTTCTAACTGAGCATTTCTCTCTAAAGGGCTGTTGTGTATCAACGGCGTAATGCCAACCGGAATATCTATATATTTTACCAGCAACTTGATGAATCAGTAGAATATCAAGACTCGGTTTTCTCTTAAACAAGAGTTCCTCTCTGTACACCAGATCCCCTTACTTGATCGAGTATATTGTCTTTACCAAGATTTCTTTCCTTAATTAACACTGTTAATTCCATCTTTGAATCTCTTACATCAAAATCAAAATAAGTCAGCAACAGATGTGGGCAGAAGGCTTGCACTATTATTTGATGAATTTTCGTCTTTTATTCCCGTGTTTCTGGACATAGATCACCAGAGACCTATACTATTCCCCAGGACGAAATTCATGCCTGAGGTTGAAGAGAGTAGAAAAATGCAATAGACGTGTTAATAAAGTATAAGGATCATTCAATGATTAAATTGAACAATCACATCTCCTTGTATTGTCTCACAAGTGTGACATTATTATGCTTGCTCTGGAGATGGAGTGCAGTAACATGATGATGCATATTCTTGTATTGCATAACAGACAACAAGGTAGTTTAGTTACTGTCCTAAGATAAAAGAGATGGAAATGGCGAGGACATATCTCTGTGTACTTTATGTCAATCAAAGATGTTTCCATCTTTATCGGTAATTGTTCTTTCTGTCCCGAGACACTAATCAAACACAAACGAAAGAATAAAAGAATTGATGTCTTCTGAGTGAGAGTGAGAGAGAGGGGCATGAAGGAAAACAACCATATTGATTCATACAAAATCTAAACGGAAGAAAATCTACGACGCCGTAGCCCTTGGACTCTGCGACGCCATACGCCTTGAATTTGATCCCCATTCTATGGCTTCGTCCACAGCTAGTTGACGTTCTTTTGCACTGTCAAGGGTTTCCATGGTTGGCAGGCAAGGAAAAGAAGCAGCTGGTTCTGCTCCTCCTTCTAGACCATCTCCAAGCAAACCAAGAGCAGAGACCACATCACTGATCAATGGACGAACCAATGGTTCCTCCTGGAGACACATGGCTGCAACTGCAACTGCTTGATTTAAGCCTCTAACAGGAAAATCACCCTGTAGAAGTGGATCGGCTAGTTCTGGGTATCTACTTGGTTCCTTGAATACTGGTTGTGCCTGTGACAACGTTTTAGAAGCGAACATGTTGGCACACTTGACCCCCTCGAGATTATAAGTTTAAGTTACTAGACTGACAGATTAAGAAGAGGAAAGGAGAGTGAGATTAGTTACCCAAGCAACTAGATTTTGCTCATTGTTTTGTCTTGTCGTGTCAATGACTCTCTTTCCAGTGATTAACTCCAGAAAAACAACTCCAAAACTGTACACATCTGACTTGACTGTAAGTTGCCCAGTTCTTTGATACTCTGGTGCACAATAACCGTATGTTCCCATCACCCTTGAAGATACGTGTAACTTTTCCCCAACAGGTCCAAGCTTTGCTAGCCCGAAATCAGAGAGTTTGGCATTAAAGAATTTGTCCAGCAAGATGTTTGATGATTTCAAATCACGATATATAACTGGGGGATTGGCCTTATCGTGCAAGTATTCTAAACCTTTTGCAGCTCCTAATGCTATTTTCATTCTTGAGAACCAATCTAACGGCTTTTGCTCAGGTGTAAGATCTGAAAATTGTACATATCCAAATAGTTATAGCATTCTATGATGCAGAAAGAAACATGAACAAAAACTAGCTAGTGTACCTAGTAGATGGTCTTCAAGAGATCCCTTTGGCATGTACTCATACACCAGAAGTCTTTGATCCCCGTCTGCGCAGTATCCGACGAGATTTACTAGATTCTGATGGTGCAATAGACTCAACATTAACACCTCAACAAGAAACTCTCTGTTCCCTTGCAAACCATTCCTATCAAGTTGCTTCACAGCCACAACCTGGATAAAATAAAATGTCCCTCGAATCACTATTTATATTTGAAGCTAGCTAGAGAGTGTGCTGAGCTGACATCAATGGAAAAAAAACAACATACCTGGCCACCTTTGTCAAGTTTTCCCTTGTAAACTCTACCAAATCCACCTTCACCAATTAGACATTCCCGTCGGAAATTCTTCGTAGCCATGGCCAGCTCACGAAAAGTGAATGTTTGTGCTGCAATGACATTACTGCTACCGTTGGCAGCTTCTTTATGATCACGAGCATCCTTGTTGTCATTAGATTCAGGTGGGGGTCTTGGCTTGCAATTCTCTGCTCAAGATATTAGAATTAGAGCTTTCAAAGGTCTATCTAATTGATTAATTCTTTCCAAAAGATAATTGATTTCATTGAACATGACATGATCATACACTCGTCCTAAAATCCCAGGATGTTTCAATATATAACGCATGTAGAGAGAGTTGTCCAAAAGAACCTACCCGGTTGTGGTGCAATATTATTGTGATCGTTCCGAGGAGGATAGGCAGGTGGCTGAGCTGATCTTCTTGAACCATTTCTCCTCCTATCTACATTATTCTCATTAGATGAAAAACAACAAAAGCAACCCATGTTTCAAAGCCAAATATGTCCTAAATTTATCAGCTTGAGCCCCAAGAAATATTTATGGTGGGCAATCACGTCGTCTCAAACTCTAAAGATATCAAAAAATTTTAATGGAGATAATCCTCACAAGAAATCATAATCCATAAGACTCGATCAAGAAACCAAATTAACACCAAATTCTCAAAGAATACAACTAATTAACGTTGTTGTTTGATACACAAGATATCGAACATCATGGTATTTCAAGGATGTTGGGTGGTTAAAAACTCCAAACTTGATTAACTAAACCTAGGTAGCTACAACCTAAAATTTAAAGATAAGAAAAATTACCAAAGATAAAGGAAAATCCGAAGAGACAAGCCAGGTAATAGAAAATGACTTTGTTTTTTTGGTGCCTCCGAGGAAAATGGATAGACAAGTGAATGATAGGTTTTGAAAGGTTTTTGTCCGTGCGTGGAGGGGAATGAGCTGGCCTGTGACGATTCTAGAAACCGTTGAAGTGGGATAGTTGTAAATTCATTGGTTATGAAACCCGGCTTGGTTTGGTGGGTTGCCCATCAACCCAAGGTTTTAATTGAACCGAGTTTTTTTCTAAACCATTTATATAGTTGATTTTGGTGACTTAACTTGTAACCCAGGTATCCAGTCAACTTTTTATTTTTGCCTAAAATAATGTTGTTTATGTGTTTTTTTTTTAAAAAATTATCATGCATCCAACCTGTAACCTATGCCTAGCTAGGATGATTGGACCATGCATATCAGGTTTTATATTGAAGTGAATTGAATTTAAATAAGAAAACAAATTTATAGATAAAGGAGGCTAACTAGATAGATATTATATTATCGTTGTGGTTCAATTTTTTTTTTTATGCAAAAAATATCTAGATATTATTAATATGTTTTTTAAGGAATTTTTTTTAACTATTAATCTGATGTGACCTCGTCAACTCAACAAATCCAAAGATAATTTTTACGACGAATAAAAATGTAATTTGATTATAAAATTTTAAAACATTAAAATAACAACATATTAGATTGACTTAGATCAACTTAGGTTAACTTGCCAAATCTTCTACACAAGTCATAAGACCTTGATAACCCTATAAAAATAAATTTTTTAAACCCAATTCTCAATCAATCCAATGTTGATGGATGAAATCGAAAACAAAATTCAACTAAAAAAAATCAAGTCAACTCAGGTTAATTTGTCGAACATGAGTCATGAGACCATAATAATCCCATAGAAAACAAATCAAAATAAATTATGAAGTTTAATTCCCAATCAATGCAATATTAAAGGATGAAATTAAAAAAATCAATTAAAAAAGACATAAAAAACCACTTGATTCAACTATTCAAACTCGTGATTCGGGTCATGATACTGAGATATCATAGAACGTAAACTAAAACAAATAATGAAGTCTAATTCTCAATCAACAACCCAAAATTAAAGGATGAAATTGAAAATAAATTCAACTAAAAAGATAACAAAAATACGTGAGTCAACGGGCCTAAACCATGATTCGGATCATAAAATAATGATAATCTCATAAAAAACAAATATAATTTTTTTTTAATGAAGTTTATTTTTCAACCAACCGACTAACCTGTAAAACTCATGATTCAAGACATGAAATCATGATAATTTCATAGAAAACAAATCAAAATAAATTATAAAATCTAATATCCAGTAAATCTAATATTGAAAGATAATATAAAAAAACAAGATTAAAATTAAAAAAAATATATATATAAAAAAAACGTTAGCATTTAAGTGATGGCAGCCATCAGGCACACACATTATTATTAACAATTATTAACATATACTGAAATTATTTGCATTTCACTGTTAACATTATTATTATTATAATGTGTGTGCCTCAGCCTTACTGTGCGGTGGCTGCCATCAGGCCATGTTAAACAATCCTTTGAGACATTAGCTGGCCATGGCCAGGCGATTTCTTGAGGAAAAAACAAAGAAGGGATCCCCATGCTCATGAATTGGCATGGCCTGCCCCGGTCTCCTTGTGTATTCGACGTGCATTGAACTATGTAGAGCATGATTACAAGAAGGGTCAATATTAATTATAATAAAATTGAATTAAAAACTATAATATAATTTTGGAATGAATTTTTAATATTTTAAAACAAAAACAGAAAATATACAAGAATATATCCTCTAGATACAAATTCTCGAACTTGAAATAATAACTAAATGCTATCTTAATTTTGATATCGTAAAAAACAATCTTATAACCATCGAAGACAAGGTTTTCAATCTAATCCTATGAATCAAAATATGAATAATACAATGCAAACATAGATACATGACAATGAAAAATTAATAATGTAAAATGAGTATATCTATCCAGTGTACATATATTTTTGTGTTTCAAAAACGTTTTTGAAAAAAATTAAAATTTTTTTTATTTTTTTTACTTCAAATTAATATGTTTTTGGTGTTTTTAGATTATTTTGATGCGCTAATATTAAAAATAATTTAAAAAAATAAAAAAAATATTATTTTGATATATTTCTGATCGAAAAACACTTTGAAAAGCAATCGCAACCATACTCCCAAACAGTAAATCATTTATCTCATTTTACATCCAAAATAGATGATGAATAGGTTATATATATATATAAATGTTCTCAATGAATCAACATTAGCTCATAATTTTCCTTTTTCCATTTTATAAATATTATAACGATATGTTTATAAGTATACGTAATAAAATATGAATGTAATGGAATGAAATAATACGTTATATTCCTTTATTTGATTGCAAAACGATTACTAAACTAATGGAGTTTGTGACAAATATTTATTTTAGGTCCTATAATTTTCAAAAAAATTATTCAGTTTGTTTAGTTTACTTTCATTTACAAATTGGTCATCAAAGACTTTTGTCGTTCTATTTTATGCAAATTACACTTATATCCTTGTGATGAAAAATATTTTTCCATAAGGTCTATACATGGTTATTCTTTATCATGTACTAGTTCATATTCAATTGAGAGAGGTCTTTCATGACTTTCGAGATTTACCCTATATTATTTGGTTAAAAAGCCAAAATAAATAATTGAATCTTGAGAATTTCTTGTACCTCACATCAAGATATTGCATAAAAAACCACAAAACCCGATCTAATTTATATATATAAAAGCCTGAAACTGAAAAAATCAAGCCAAACCGGAAAAAACGAGCCGAACTGAAAAAACCGAGCCAAACCAGTTTGAACCGGTTTTTGTTCAAAAAACCAAACCGAATCGAAACCGGTCGGTTTGAACCGGTTTCGGTTTTTTTTAAAAAAAAATATTCGGTTTGATTACTTTTTTTTATAATAAAAACCTAACCGAACCAAAAATGATCACCCCTAACCCGAGCAACATGATGCAAATTTTATGCTTTCTCATTGCTTCTTTTATATGCTAAATGCAAGGATTTTTTATTTTTAATTTTGTCTTGAGAAGAGATTCTCTTCCATCTATTTCCTTCTTTGGTTAGCATGTGAAGACACAGGAAGAAAAGGACGTTGTTGTAATTGGAATCTTGAGATTGTACTCAGTGATTGCAAAATTAAAATACTATGCTACTCCTGTCCTTGCCTTGCAATCATGCAATTTCAACCCATATAACAAATAAATATCGCCTTAAAAAGGACAAGTATAGAAGGGATAAAAAATGTTAGGTAGGATAAATAAAAACAAAAATATAAAAATAAATGTGTTCTTAAAATAATTTTGAAATGAATTTTTATTTTTTAAAAATAAAAAGATAAAATAGACAGATATTTATATTTCAACTATTTCTGTATATTTTGTCTCGAAAGAGTAACTAAATGCAATTTTATAAACAGAAATTCTGAAAATATTTAGCTAAGAAAGAGCGAGGGATGGGATCAAGAGAGCATGTGAAGGATGGTTTTGGTCATGAAGATATGAGTTATTATGACTGCCAAACACTCCCTTCATTCCTTAATGCATTACTTTCCAAATATAAGTAATAATTATATATTTTCACTTACTTTTCCTTGCTTTTTTTTACCATTTTCAAAGTTTATTAATATAAATATAATTTTGGAAAAACAGAATAATATTTATAAAAAAGCCATAGAAAAACTTGAAGATTCTTCCATTTTAAAACAATAGAATCTGAACATAAATGAAATAAAATTAAAAAAGAAACCACTTATATTTTCCCTGAACTTGCTATCATGCATCTAAACTACCATTATAGATCTAAATCCAAAAATATATTTGTTAATATACAGTGATAAAGAAGAAATTACCTTGTTCTTCCTCGCAGTTTTCTTGCTCTCTTTCTGCTATTGTTGTTGTGTTGATTTGAAAAATAAGAAATAATAAATGAATTTTATTGGATAATAAAAATAGACTAATTTAGAGAAATAAATAAAAATCATAAGTGATTTATTTACCCAAACTTCCTCGACTATATTAATATGTCTCCACATGATGACATTGACCCACAAGCTATTAAAGAAACCGGGAAAGTTTCACGGGCGGGCATTTGATACCCAAAAACTGACCTTTCTTGCCTTTATGCAGCGTACAGCGAAAGAAAACATTTTGAGTTTTTTAAGCCCTAATGTTATAATCATAAAGTATAGAGATAATTTTGTTTTTGGAGATTCTGACATTCAATAATTTATAAAATTAATATGAAAAATAACAACAAACTAGCTAGTTAAATCAACCTAATTAATTAAAATCAAATTAAATAAATATTTTAAAGCATATCTGGAAAAAAAATACGAAGATAACTAAAAAAAAAAAATCCCTGGTTCAATTTAGGAATGTTTCTAATCTTGACTAACAAGATTTTACCCTTTTAAAGAGAATATAGTTAATTAATTCTTGTTATTATTGTTTTTTTTTTGTCAAAATTCACCAACCAGGTAGGTGTACCTTATATTTTTTTGTTTTAAAAATGATTTAAAAAAATTAAATTTTTTTTTATTATAAATTAATATTTTTTTTAGTATTTTAGGTTATTTTGATATGCTGAAGTTAAAAATAATTTTTTAAAAATAAAAAATTATTATTTTAATATATTTTTAAATAAAAAAACATTTAAAAGATAACCGAACCATACTTCCGGAATCCAATTGATTTTAAAAAAAAAAACATAACATAATCAACAGTTCCTGTCTACAAAACTCTCTATAAAAATAACTCAAGCATGCACTTCAGGATTCACCCGCGCTCTCTTTCAAGAATCAATTAATTCTTGCTAATTGCTGAAATGGCTCGCCAGGGAAGATGCAGTGCGATCGGCGTAGTTCTGGCTAGTACTCTTCTTGTCATTCTATCACTCCAATTCAAGATCGCCATCGCCAAGGCAGCTACTTTCACCGTCGGTGACACCTCAGGCTGGACTTTCAACATCCAGAGTTGGACAGATGGGAAAAAGTTCAAGGCCGGCGACAGCCTGAGTAAAATGCTGAGAACCACCACATAATTATAATTATTTGTCTTCTATAATTGTTATGCTAACTATATTAACTTCAGTGCTGTGTTTTCTTGATGAACAGTTTTCAACTACGATCCTTCATTGCATGACGTGGTCACTGTAGATGTCGATGGCTACGATGGCTGCACAGTTTCTCCGAGCTCCAGCACTTACACAAGTGGAAAAGATACGATCAAGCTGAAGGAGGGACAAAACTATTTTATATGCAGTATCCCCAGTCACTGTGACTGGGGGTTGAAAATTGCAGTCAATGCTTCCGCCTAGATAGAATTTGAATGTTGATGAAGAAAAATATTATGGTGGCTTTCAGCTCATTGCAGCGCCGCCCCCTGTTCTTCATCTGAATCTTGAACGTGTAATTTGAGGTGAATTGAGTTGTGACTTTATGATGTGAAGATACTTTGATGAACATTTGTAGTCGGATCAGAAGGGAAAATAACACATAATACCACCATCACTACATGGAAGCATGTTTTGAATAGTAACAGTAATTTGCAGGTTGCAGCAATGTTAACAGAAATTGATAAATACCTTACTTGTAAAAACTGGCCTGGGTCGGAGAGGGCAAAACCACGTCATACTTATCACTTTTTAAGAAAAATTCAACGTGTTAAAGGTTAGATTTTGATCAGGTCAGGTTCAAATTGATCAAATTAGCTGGTCAACCTGGTTGTTTTAACCGAATTATCAATTTTTTTTTTAATTTTTTTTTCAAGCCAGACCAATTTAAGTAAAAAATCGGCTAGGTTTTAGGTTGAGGTGTTGAGCCAATCCGGGGTTTCTTACCATGATTAATAAGATAAAAGCTTGTTGGTCTTGATATGGATAATTAACCTGCGTGATCAAAAGCTTTTGCTAGCTTTCCAATCTCAATTCTCAATCACAAATTTCCACACAAAAACTGTCCAATTATTTCACATCCTCAATTTTACTACCATGTTCGAGCTCCAAGTAACCTAGTAAACTCCACTAGTGAGTTTGGCAGAGGATTCCGGGTCAACTCGAAACAGTAGTTTTCAACCCTCTCATATCACAATGTCAAACCAAGCTCCATCAAGCTTAACGAATCGACATCAGCATTCCATTTGAAACATTAGGGTTTGACTAGAAACGATTTCAATTCTACAAGTGTTCACCAAATCCCATCTTTCTTTCTTTCTTTTCTTTCTATTTATGATCTGTTCTTCTCAGTACAACAATCAGATTTGAATTCCTATCTATTGATTTTCCTTTTACATTTGAATTTATGACAAAAACACAACGACACAAGGACATGCCCTGCAATGGAGGATCCCTGCCAAGTGTTAATTTAATTTTTCCTCTTGCCCTCAGAAGGGTCTTGCTGTATGCATGAACGCAAGCTTTTGAGTGACAAAAGTCGAACCTTCCAAAATTTGTGACATGGATATTCGTGTTTTCACAGCAGCAATCATGTCTAGAGAGATACATTGACTTCAATGGCAGAGTCTGTTAAGATGATATCTTTTGAATTATCAGCTTTTGGGTGATCCAGGGTATCCAAATTTATCCTCAAATGCAAGGGTTTCACAAAGATGAGGTCTCTCAAATTACAGTTCGATTTTAACAAGAGCTGAATGCATGAATCTTTTTCCAGTCCTTCACCTCTTCCAGGGTTCAAAATATCAGCTATCCTCGCGGCATGTTTCTGCTGTCCACCCTCTTCCAGATCAAGATGCCTTCTTAGTTTTAGATACAGTGCCGCATGTATAATAAGCTGTTATTGCAGATAAAATAAAGATATTAGTAATAATTTGAAACAATAAGTCAGCACAAAAAAAATAAAAAATAGAATGAAGGACATGTCGAAAGCAAGCGATCAAGCAAAGGACAAACCAAATATACCTCACTTGTCCCGGGACTAGTGTTGACAGCGCAATCAATATGGAGTCTCTCATCCTGGTAATTGACATCAGAGGTTGCACTATCCTCTTCAGTAGCCATCTCTAATCCAGGAGTTGAAAATGCCAGATTATCCAATTCATCATACCACTGTTGGGAAACACCAGCCTGAATACACCAAAAACTACTGAGGGACTGGAAGTAGAGGACTACTGCGCCAAAGGATCAAAAGCAAAAGCAAGATATGGAAGGTAAGGCAAGAAGAAAACAAAAAAAACGATCTGCAACTTGGAACCTTCTCTGAGGATCCCACTACATCTTCTGCTCCTAAGATGACTGTAGCAGACCCTCTTGCCTGGCGCCATATACATCCTTCTTGTAATGGTTCAACAAGCTCGGTATCCATAGGGATGTCTATATTTAACCTTATGTCAACCCTTCCTGTTAAATAAACCAGAAAACAAGCCATGGCAGATTATTTCGTGGTTTGTGGCATGAATATATAAAGGCACCAACTAGGGATGTAAATCGGTATAGCTTGCATGCAAGCAGCCTGCCTGCATGGTTTTCCTATCTTTATATGTTTGCGTGAGAACAAGATAGCTGCCTAAACACAGCAGAGTTTTTTCGGAAAAAAAAGAAAAAACAAAACGAGTCTTCTTGTGATTGAAATATTTGTGGAATGGCAAACACAAAAGTGGCTCAGCTTCTTTGGATTTCAAAGCAAGCAAAGACATGTTTCATTTTTTAGGAGTGCAGAAGTATGCTGAAACAAAAATCAAACTGCCTACATCTTTGTTCCACCAAGATCATGATAAGTCAGTGGCTGAAAATTGAAACCTGAACCTTGCAAGCAGAAATTGATTTGATTTTCAAGTAAAATCAAGGTTGTGTCAAAGTGTGCACGTCATCCACAGAGCAGCTGTGGTTATATTATGTGTAATGCATTTCATTAGAAAATGTAGAAACAGTTCAACTACCATTTGTATTTTTAGTGTTAAGTTCAAGTTAAGTATTTTTAGTGTTGACGTATGACATGGAAAGCCAAGATGCCACATCATTTGAGAACTTTTATTCAAAACCAAATTCCTGAAGGAGATGTAGCATGCACGGAAGCAAAATGAAACCTAGGGCAGTAGATACTCCAACTAAATTTTAGTCATGGAAAACTTTATTAACCCAAGATACGCTTATAAATGAACATATCTGGCAAAAGACCTTGCAGCGCACATTGGAGATGGATGATAAAAGGGAAATTAAGATGGCTAGGCCAACAGAGGACCCTTGGTTTGGATAAGTGAGGAGGGAAGAGGGGAAGAGGAAGACCTAAAATAGCACAGATGGAAATGGTATCGAAGGATCTAAAATCTCTTGATATTGAGGTGGATATGTTTTATGATAGTGATGAATGGTGCAAAAGATTATTTCACATCATAAACACAGAAATTAATCAAACTAAACAGCAAATACCTGGTAACAAGCTGACGTGCTCAATATGATCGGCCGATGCTCCAGCACTAATCAGCCAAAAACATGGGCAAAAGAGGGGGAAAATATCAGTGGGGTGAAACAGGTCTACATGCAACTGGCATGTTAGCCAAAAAGGAACAAATATCACAGCATAAAAAATTGAAAGGAAATTCTCTTCAGCAAACTCACTGTCTTAAGGCAAGTGAAGTCACCATTTTTTAAGAAGAATTCAATTGAATTCAGAAAGAAGCTAGCTTGCAGAATACAGTACTCATACTCACACAGAATAAACTCTCTCCACAGGGAATGATAGCCAGAAAGGTAATCCAAGAATCCCAAAATTTGATAACTGGAAGTTCGAACAGGCACCGGATTCTCTACTTATTTTAAGAACTCTATGTGCAACTTCAAGAGATTAAGAGAGAAATGAGTAATAAACCAAAACCACAGCAGATGAACATCAAGATGAAGAAAATACAGAATTTGCTCTACCTGTGTCACACAAGACAATGTCATTCTCAAAGGTTGTTAAGTTTGATACGAGAGTAGCATATGGAAATTCCTTCAGTGAACAGTTTACATCAGTCTGCTGTTTCAAGTAATCAATTGGTAGCTGTTTCAAAAGGGATACTTTCCCTGTGATCAACTGTCCACAAGTCTCCAAAATGTTGGGAAATCCTTTACAGAATTTTGATAAGCAAATATTAGACATGAACAATAGAGTATTATGAAAAAATTAAAAAATCTAGAAAAACAACAAACCTTTGATGCATTCTTTCATCTCTCCTGACACTGAATCTATGACCCACAGAGTTTCAAAGCTGAAAATACAAACAAAACTTCATGATAGACTGTACAGTTTACTTAAACAGAATCAAAATGATCATCCAACAAAAACTAAAGCTTCATATTTCTATTTAAGCAAAAATCAAACAGATAGAACCAACTTATAAAGTTGTGAATATTGTTCCCTGCAACGGGTGAACCCTGCAACCTTCTAAAATTAGTTTCTATCAAGCACTAAAGTTTGGGATGGAAGTATGTGCTATTTGGTTTGATGTGGTGCATCGACAGAGTACAATAAATAGACATGCTTTTGAAGACAATAAGATTCCAACTTGTAGAAATATTTTGCCCTCACCCCTCTGATCTGGGTAATGCATGAACTGTGGAGAGGGAATAACAAGGAAAGTGAGGCAACTTCCAAAAGCCCTAAAAGGGAAACCGAATAGTGCAGAGAGAGATCCAAGCAAACATTTATAATAATAGGGGTTTGCTTTGTTTCTCACTTGTTTTTGGACCTTTTTGACTGTTTTTCCTTAACCATGACACCTTGCATATTCCCCCATAATGGTTTGTAAGCATCACACAGTCCCCTTGTAATTGGTCATTGCTTGTTTTGCTCAAATTAATTAGAAAACTTCACCACTTAGTTTCACATGTTTGGCTGAAAGAAAAATTTTGCATGGGCAAACTGAAGCATATTCCAAGGAACTACCAGTACATATCAGAGATACATTCCAAAGAAAAGCTTGCAGAAAAAAAAAAAGCAAAACAAAATTTAAAGCAGACAGGGCAAATAAACCGAAAAAGAAAGCAAAAATTTGAAAGAGGCATTTGTTTCTTATTATTAACAAGTAACCATAAGACAAACACCCTTCCTTACCTACGGCTGATGATTAAGAAAGTATTATCCACGGACTTCAACAGGTGCCAAGGGAACACCAGAGGCTGTGAATCAAATTCTTCAGATTTTGCATCAACATTAATTCTAGAACCCAGCTTATCCATAATCCAGGTCCAAATACTATTATTTTTCTTACTGAAGCTTTTTGGATAAACTGTCTCTAAAACCCGACTCTCCAGATCAGCTCTCCTGATGGCATGGTTCTTAACAGATAAGAACCAATTCAATTAAATAATAAGTGAAAAATATAAAAATAACATAATTATATGTCAAACACTTTCTTGATAACATGTTGACAAATTTAGAGTCTGTTTATTTTGCGTAAAATATTTTATAGGAAAATGTTTGATAGATTTTCCCATGTTTGTTTCCAGAAAATATTTTTTAGTGTTTGTTCACATAAAATATTTTTTAGAAAAACTAGTCAATTAGTTCATTTGCTAGAAAACATTTTTAGCTAATGAAATTTGGTAAAATAATTTTCAAATAGTAACTCATTTACAATATCATCCAATTATTTCAACCACCATCTAAATCTCACCACCACCACCACATCCTCTTTCACCACCACCAAGACCACCTCACCACCACCACTAACAAATATTTTACATGGAAAACATTTTACAGGAATATATTTTTCAAGCCAAACATTGAAAAATATTTTACGCAAAATAAAGGGGACCCTTAACGAGAAGTTATTATCTTTTCAAACCATGTTGATATTGAAATTCAATATTTAATTTAAACACCTATCCTGAAGGGCACATCAAACTTCACCATAGCATAAATCATGTTTCAAAAGCTTCTGAGTGCATACTTCTGAATCTACAATATACAGGCAATCCTCCTCATCATCATAAAAGGAAGCAGCAGGACGTGCTAGCTTGGCAGACTCAAATTCTCCATCCTCAAATCCTGGGCCAGAACCAATCTGGTGTATGAAAAATGTAAGTCTAAATTCAAGCTTTATCTTTACATTCATTTGAGCCTTTTACAAATCATAATGCAACTACAAAATAAGGATAAACATGGTGCATTAGAGAAAGATGTGCAAGAAAATCACTAATTTCTTGAGGTGATATCTTTTGAGTTCTGCAATGCCCAAATATCTACTGATGAAACTATTAAACCTTATCACTTGCATGACAGACATAGAAATGGGTTGAGTTATATATTGCCAGGTTTGGAAACCCTTGGGGATGGCTGATGAATATTATAATTTCCAACCAGTGAATAAATTCAAGTAGAATATCAATCTTCAATCAACAAGATTTGTCAATCAATCAATATCAATAATCAATAAAAATATGTAGAGCTTCCTTAGAGCTTCCTTTTGCCAGTTAGACAGTTTTACTCCTAGTAGATTTATGCCAGGTGTATCTTTTACAAGATATTCTTGCCATGTGTGCTCTAATTTTTCCCTCGTCCAAACAGATCAAAATTAGATTTATGTAAATCCATTAACAGTTTTTTTTTTTTTTTTTTTTTTGGGGGGGGGGGGGGGGGTTTAGCAAAGTCTTATAACCATGAAAATATTTCACGATCTATTTGTTACTATTCATTTTTACTTGAACTAAATGAAAATTCATGCTATAAGCTTTAGATTCAGATCCATATTGAATATATTTTATAAGTGTAAGACAACACAAGAAAGGAAAACAAGGGAAATGGATCAAATATCAGGTTAACCTATTTCAAGATCCCTTAGGTTATTTCACATTGCATCTATTTTTAACTCATTTGATGTAACAGTTATACATACCGAATCCAGAATCTTTCCATTGCCATCAGATACAATAATGCGATGATGATTGCTGTCAGAAAGGAACAGGCGGTTGCCACTTTCATCCGCAGAAACACATCCTATAGAAAAACAACAACAATTTTTAGAAAACAATAGTTTATTTTACAAAATCACTTTGATCTTTTTAATTTGCAAACTCAACAAATTATCATCTCAATTGTCTTCTTATTCAGATTTAGCACCCTCTTGATTTGAACAAGTTTAATGGAGCAAATGACAAACATCACTTCTGTTATTTAAACATGTCAAATGTTTCTTGCATCTGAATGTAGTAGATTCCATGTCTTCCAACTTATAGCACTAATCTCATAAGCATTACTCCACTTAGCCCTCAATATTTAATCACTAATTTCATAAGGTCAAAGGGCACACACTTTGCTATTTGGGTCTTAAATCTAATAGATTTTCACCTTTTCCACCTTTGATATATATATATATATATATATATATATATATATATAAGGGTACCTGAGTTATTGGATATATGGACACCATAATTAGAAATTGTGCTGAGGAAACAGAAACCATGCTAAGAAATGCTAAACCTGGGAAATAAAGAAGTAGGTTCTGGAGAGGAGAGCACATGTAAGGTTCTTTGATAACTTCAGCTTGTTTCGCCCAGGTGGTTTTCAATTTGGGCCTAGAAATCCCATTGTCAAAGTTCATGTTTTCTTGCACATTTAACTCCTCAATAACTACAAAAAAGAGCATCAAGTAAGTAAATTAACAATCAATTTACTTCTGAAAGCACTTGTGTATAAAAATGCACCACATATACTTGTGTTTTTATATCAAACTGTGAACAGAATATATCACAGCAAGGAATGAAGAAAGAAGAGGAAACGGTTAAAGAAGTCAAAACTTCCAACAACAACACAACACTTAACTTCCATTGAAAAATACTCCCTGCAACAACAAAAGACAAATCCAAATCCCTTAACATGCACTTCTCATTTGTCATCTTTTTATTCCTAAACCTCATCAGCCATTCACATTTTCTTACCAATTAAATCAAAATCTATAAATATCTATTCATATAAAAAAAATTACGCATCTGAAGTGCAGCAGTAACTCTTGGCAGTCAAACAAAATCAGCAACTAAATAAAAATACTTGATCGCAACCATCACCAACAGATTTAAATGATTTCATGCTAGAGATTATTTACATACCATTTCTTTTACCACCGGAGATGTGAAAATCATTTGATAACCAACGCACCAATCCGGCATGCTCATGCCGCATTAAGCTGGAAACATTTCGTAACTGCCGAAACCATAAAAAATAAAAGTAAAAAATTATATATCATAAATTAATTAAAAACAGAAAAATCAGAAGGAAAATTCGAGTTTTCCACAAAATAAATACAGAAAATAAAAACTGAATCCTAAATTCAAAATCGAAAAAAAATTAAGAGAAAGGGAGGATGCATGCAATAAATTTTACACAAAAAAATAATCCAGAAATTCAATTTACTATTATTATTTAAAAATATAAAACATGAAACATTAAGCAAATTATAATAAAGAGATCTGATAAGAATAAATACCTTTTTTGAATGCTTAATTAGATGAGAAGCATACGCCATGACTGCTGCTTCTGCTTCTGGTTGGCTAACTTCAATTGACCAATCAATCAGTCAACTTCTTCAAAGCTCGAAAAGTTTAGGAAAATTATATGTTGATTTTTTAGGTTTTTTTTAATGTTTTGTTCAGTTTGGGATGGATGGCATGGCTGGCAGAATAGAAATCGCACTTGACTTTTTTTGTTTTTGAATTTCTTCTTTTTTTTTAATTTGTTGTAATAACAAATGAGTCATTTTAGTATATCAAAATGTATATATTAGTCCCTCAAATATTGAAACTGATTGAAAGGTTGTTTGAGCAGCGTTGATCATCCTCGATTTAAAGAGATGCCTAGGGATGACATTGGGTACCTAAGGGTCAAGTTTTGGAACTATCAATACCCGAACCCAAAACCACTATCTATACACAACCCAGAACCCGAAAGGTAGGGGTTTTGGATATCCAAACTCGACCTGATCAGTTTTGGTATCCATTTGGGTACCCATAGCCTGACCCAATACAAAAGTCTGCTTGTGGCTCTTTTTTCTTCTTTTTTTGATACAGATCCACTGATCACTTTGATGCACGGAACTGGGAATTAAAGTAGAGAAAAAAAGGAATGAATGGAACCTGAATAAAATTGCATGAAAGGATTAGGAAAAGAATCATCTAGCTTTGCCCTAAAGCCTTCCTAGAATGGACTAATGTTTTGATTTTACTATCCCTCACTCCACATGTACTCTTCGCTAGTCTACTTTATATGTTGGGTACATTTTAAATCTTCTACCTCCATAAAAAGAAACAAGCAAAGAAAGATGGCATGTCTCAATGTGCATCACTGCATTTACCGCTGCTGCTGATTCTACTTGTGATTTCATCAGGTAAATGCTTTCTAAATCTTTACCACTTTTACTTTTTATTTTGTTAATTAGTTAGTTAACTCTATTAATTAATTAGTTAACCAATAATATCATGTTATTATAAAAGAACAATACAAGCATAGAAAACATTCAAAGCATGGATGAAACACGATCAGCAGAAGCTAAGGCTGATTAAAAGAAAAACAAGATGACGAGCAACTGCAATCATTGATTATGAACAAACCATTATTCCTGGTCATGTATAACAGTCATGGCTTCAAAAAGCTCCTGACATTGTCTCAAGAAGAGGAAGAAAGAGGAAGGTTACATGGGAGAAGTTGAATGACGATACTACCAATTTAAATTTAAATATGCAACAATAAAAGATTAGCAAATCAACTAACAGAATTCATAGAATACGTGTATGAATTCTCACAGTTGAATTCTTGAAGAGAAGGAGATGCAACGGGACTTGTTAAGAAGTCTCGGGACGCCTTCGCTAGCTTATTTGTGATTCAAGCCTTCGAAAATTGATTTTCTGCCAGCAGCCACGTCGAATAGCCTTAAACTGGATATCAAAACAGAGGAAGAAACACTTATCAAGAAACTATTTTTTTATATCAATCACCTGAAACAAAGCACAATGGATATCAAAAACCCACTCTAACAAGCATTTCATCGAACATATCCTCTACATAATCCACTAAACAATAAGTTAGCGTACCCATTTCACTATTGACACCATATATGAATCTAACAATACATTCCACAAAATGTTTCCATAAACAAACTACAAATCTAAGTTCAGGGGAATTAGGGAATGAAAATTTCAAATTAGAGAAGGAAAATAAAGAGCAAAACGCATCGTAGTTTTGGGTAATTGAAATAAGAATTCATTTTATTGTCAAATAGGCAATCGCAAGCACACAAAAACAATTGCAAAGGGCAGAGAAACAAAGCTAAGAGAAGAGATTAGTTTCCAACCTGGCTGGAAGGAATGCAGGTGCTACAATGGACTTTCCCACTCGATTTCAAAAATCGAGACGAGAGAGTAAGAGACGGTCTGACAGCCGGCTGAAGAGTGAGAAGGGCGAAGGAGAAACCCTAAGCTTTCTATATATAGTCTGTGGCATAAATGTAATTGTCTCAAACTTTAAAGATATTACTAAATTTTAGGTCAGGTACGGGAATTAACGTGGACGGGAATAATATTTTTATTATTTTATCCTTAAAAAAATTCATAAGTTAATATTTTAAGAGGTATTTTTTTTGGATTTTCATATAAAATGCCGGAAAATTTACTCTTTTTTTAAAAAAAATTCGGGGTGTCCGGGCCAGTTTACATGTACCATGACTAGTCCCCGGACCTACTAAACATCCTGCAAGCCCAGTAGACAGGTAAGGCACCACAGGGATAACAGACGGACACATAGAGAATCGAACCCGGGTACTAAGACAAGAAATTCCTCACCAAGACCATTAGGCCAAACCCTCAAGTGCCGGAAAATTAACTCTTATATCTTTATAATAAAGGATATTTTTATCTTTTTATTTTGAAAGGACGGTTTAAACATCTAATTACCCTTGAAGTCCAAATTCTTGTACCTTCAGTCTAAGGGTATTTTATGTATTGCGCTATTGATTTATCGTGATTGTTGGGTTTAAATTGAGATAATTTAATATTTTAATAAATAAAATATAATTTAAAAAATTTGTTGACATGGTTATAACATGCATTAGTCATCTTGCTATTTTTGGATGTCACATCTGATTAATTTTGATGGCTAAAAAATTATTTCAGGACAACATCTAATTTATCTTGGCGCTACTTTTATAACCCGACGATGTGTACATTAACTGAATCTTTGATTTGGTAACGATTTTTTTTCTTCTCTCTCCTCCTCTATTTTGGCACCATGCCTTTTGATTTTTCAAATCAGCCCTTCAACTTATCTTTCCTTTCAATTTAATCCCTATTCTGTTCATTATTATTTGTCTTATTTAAAATAATTCAAGAAATTGAAATTTTGTTTCAATTTTTTCATTTGTCAAACTTGGTTTCTATTTTTTTAATTTCTATTTAGGTAATTTGAGATGATTTTTAGAATTGAATTTTTTTTATATAATTTTATCATTCTTTATTTTTTTTTACCTATCAAATTATATCCTCATTCTTTTTATTGGTATTTTGTTTTTCTTTAGCAAATTTTTTAGATTGATATTTTTTCTTGATCATCTTTTAACATTAAATTGGTTGGAATTTAAGCTTCTTGGTTAAACTCGTGTATTCTCACAGATTTCAAGTTTGAGAAATTAACTTAGCTTTGAGAGATTTCCCCTTATTTTCACTAGATTTTTTTTATCATTTCAGTTAATGTTTTTTCAATTTCATCTTTCAAAGTTTATTTCATTGGAGGTTGGTCTTTGTTTTTTTTTATATATATATTTGCTTTCTACATCCTTTATTTTATTCTAGAGTCTTTTTATTTGTTTTTCTTTATTTTTTTAAATAATAAAGTTCATTCTTGCATTAAATAGAATCAATTAATTGAATATAGGCATGAGATGCTCACTTCATTATGTTTTGTTCATTTTGCTTTTCCAAGTCGTTGCTCTAGCAGCCTATATGGTTTCTTACAGTGTCATCGTGTAGTCTTTTGTTTGAATTGTCTCGGTGAACTCTTGTGGTGGTGAGCAATATCCACGGTAGAGTGACGTTGAGTCTCCAACATACTTTTTTTTTCTCCTCCCGGGTATGATATTGACGGTTCATTTTTTGTAGTTAATTATTGCCAAATATTTTTTTTTTGCGGTTCATCTATTGTCGTTGCCTACCTTTTAAATTAGATTATTGGATTACCTGATACTATTACATCCAATCAAGTTAATGACCCGAGAAACGAGTTTTCTTATTTCTTTAAAAACACTATTATTGCTTAAGCATCCTTTTTTCTGTTAAAAAAATTGGATTGATCCGTGTTGTAGCGCAGGTTACTAATCTAGTTCATACCAACTCGAAACCTGACTTTGTCCTTTAAAGTTTTACCCGAGCCTGATTAGAACTGAAATTATCCATAAAATTCACTAACTATCCATGTCGGTATCCAATGTTTGGGTGAAATTGTCATCCTTAATTAAAAGTAACCATGAATGGGCTAAGTTTTATTAAAAAAACATTATAAGGATTAAATTGTGATTTTAATAAGATGTAAGGACCAAAAAATCTTATAAGGACCAATTTATAAATAAAAATAGAGACTAGATATTTTTTAAATTACAAGGACTGAAATGAAACTTTTTCAAATACTCCATTACATCATTAAAGTTTTTACAAATGTAATAAATAATCTCATTGAATTACATTACATTACACACATTGTATTTTTTATTACATTTTATATATATATATATCATATCAATCACATCATAAGTTTAGTTTTAACCAAAACTATTAATTTCAATTCAGATTATTGGTTGAGTTGGTTAACCTCAATCAATCAAAATAACAAGATATTAATTTTAAAAAAATTATCACGATATCATTTTAAAAAAAAAATAAAGAAGAAATCAACTTGGGTTTTAAACGTATTAATTAAATTATGGATTAACGTATCAAGCTACATGGATTTAACCGGTTAATTTTTATTTGTTTTAAAACATTTTATCACAACGAGCTAAGTTTTAATTCAACTCATCGGGTGTAGTGGAGTTTAATAATAATAATATTAATATATTTTTCTTAGATGCCCTAGCTCCGGCACTGCAAGAGACAAATCTCCTGGTCAAAGCTTTGATATTGTTCTTCAGGCTTGTTTAGTATCATAATAATAATAATAATAATAATTTTTTTAAAATACATCAAAATAAAGATGATCGTGAATAAGATGGAAGCTTTTGCCGGTAATGATTCAGGCTATGTTTCCATGTCTGTGGGCCGGAAAAGGTGTTGCTTTCTTTAAACACAGCCTAACGAAAATGAATGAATAAAGATGGTCAATCATGCTGCATTTACACTGTAACCATGAACGAAGCCAGCATCATCATTATGTGATATTTGTTCCTTCCACTTTATCGATATGTTTATCCAATAATACACTCTCCTTTAGTGATTGGACAACTACACTAAATGCAGTAAATTTTGTTTGAAACTTGCAAGCTGTGCTCCAGCAAAGCCTTTGACATGACTTTCAAGTAGCCTCAATTGTGTGCGTTTTTTCTCTCTTTTTAAAAAATATTACAATTAATTAAAATTTATTAAGTTGTGCTGTTTTCAAACTTAGAAAATAATTAAAATAATTGCTATGAAGAAAAAAAAAAACTACTAAATTGTTTGAAATCGTTAGCCACCATCCTCCTCTCTACGATCTCTAGCTAGCTAGGGCAACTGCTTCTGTGCTTTCCTTTACCCATTATTGCCTCTCCCTTCTGGTTGCCATTACTCCATCAATTTGGATGCAAGCTGGAAATTTAAAATCCTCTCCAGTTTCATTAAACCTAAAGCTTAGGTTTTCATATTCAAGGCATAGAGGAGGGCCATATATCGCGTAGGGCAGTATTCGGACTGCAGTTTTTTCTTTCTAATTACTCCTAATTCACTATTAATGCAGAGTTGTTGCCTCGTCTCTCTGTGCCCCACGTAAGGTTTGTTTGTCCTTGAACAAAATCTCGTGGGACAAGCTAATCTTCAACATGTTAATCAAATCCACCGAGAAAAAAGTCTTTGCCTGTCATTAACCCAATATCATTATCAATGGGTTTAATCTAAATGAGCAAGATATACATTATCAAAATCTAGTAGCGTTTGGTTTAATTTGGGCAGTTCTGCTTCCAAAGTGACCAATTTATGATGAAGAAAGTGATAGCCAACTTCGAATCTTCAACAATATGCTTAGTCCCAGCATTAAAAATTAGATTAAAAGACAAATAAATAATATCAATATTATCACACAAAAGCATAGATATTAATGAGATAAATAAAGATTAAATTTCTTTGACCGTGTCGAAGTAATTAAGTTTAACAGCCCCATCAACTTCATAGATTGAGCAGAATGACCATTGATAGGGTTTTGTTTTCAAAAAAATAAAAAAGTTAAAACGATTTTATTTTAATTTTTTTATAAAAAAAAGTTAAACTATATATTTTGATAGGTTTAAATAAATTAATTTTTATGTAGTTTAATTAAAAACTTGTTAGACCGAATCGGGTTTAATATTAACACTAGTATTTAATTAGATTCAGTACTGAAATGGTCACGAAAGTATGAAAACTAAAATTATATTTCTAAGCACATTACATCAATGTAGAGTTTGGTGTAAAAACCATTCAAAAACCCTAAAGCAGATTCTTCAAAAACATGATGTAATGGAAAGATTGGTAAAATAGTCAATCAGGCTTGTGGAGTTTGACATTCATTACTTTCTTAGGATATTGTGATCCAAGCTTAAGAACTATAAAAACTACTGATTAAAGGTAAGGGATTGACTCAAGGAAAGGAAAAGGTTCTTCATAGAGAGGAGCCTATAATACAAAAGAACATATACTCATTAGCAAGCTTGTGTTGGATGTCAATGGTTTGAAGATTTGCACCGCAATTCGACAAAGAAGCTGTAGAGGAAGTTTTGACCAATATCGATAATTAAGGTAAAGGAAGTTTGTGTTGGAGGTAGCTGCTACACTACTTCACTTGAAGGATTGGGACAAAATTAAGCCTTTGACAGATATTATTACAGATCAACAAAGACGGGAAAATCTGTATGGAGAATCATAATCTGTTTGTATGGTATCCCACTGACTCTAATAATCGACAATTTGACTACAACAGTTTTGCCTCTAATGGTCAAACAGAAGTTGCGAACAAGTTTATTTTAAAGGGAGTCAAAACTAAAATACTCGAAAAAATTGGTCTGATGATCTCCTTGGAGTCCTCTGTGGACATGTATAACCATAGCAAAATATGTGATAGGTAAAACTCTTTAGGCTTTGACTTATGGGACCGAAGCTTTTAATATTGTAGTTAATTTGTATGGCGTGTTTATTAAAAATATTTTTTACTTGAAAATATATTAAATAATTTATTTTTTTAATTTTTTATATTAATACATCAAACCAATTAGGAATAAACACAAAAAAAATCAATTTAATCATTTTTGAAGCTAAATGTTTTTTTTAAAACGTACTTAAATGTAGTTTCAAACACAAAAACAAACATAAATCGATCGGTCTTCCAAGCTCAAACATACCGTTACTCAAACAAGGCAAATAATAAGCGATTGGGTCTCAATCTAGATACATTAATGTTCTTATGAAACTCGTTCAACCTATTAGTTTGATCTAGAAACTCTCCAACTCATGTCGGGTTTAATTAGTTTAAAACCAGATATGTAGTTGATCTAGGCAAACTCCAATAACTCAACACGTCAACTTTTTTTTTAATCTAAAATTAATGGCATTTTGAAATATATATATATATATATATATATATATATATATATATATTAAAATAATTAGCCTTTCTAACTTTTAGCCTGAGTCTTGAGTCAAGTCATAGATAAAGCGGGGTTTTTATAACTATGTTTACAATAGACACTAACAGATTTAATAATAATTTTATTGATGGAAATTTCTGTTGGTATATTTAAAAAATTTAATCCTACATATTTAATTGAAATTGAACAACAAATTTGAAAAAAATAACTAAAATTAAACAAAATAATGCAAAAATTATTTCAATAACAACTAAAATTCAACACATTTATTAATTCATAAAATTATTATGAACATAAAATCAAACAAAAATAATGAATAAAAAAACAAAAATAGTTTAAAAAAAAACACAGAAAAGGAAGAAAAATGAATGAAAAATTCTTACTTTAATGTTCAACTGATAATTAAAAAAAAAAGGAAAAAGAAAAATAAGAAGAAAAAAAAATACAACAGACCTTAGGATGAGAAGAGAAGAGAATGCTTGATTTTGGTTGAGAATGAGAGAAATAAATGGCATTGTAAGAGAGGAACAAAGAATAAGAAAGAGAAAGAGAAAGAAAGAAGAAGATGAAGCCCTTTTTTTTATGATCAGGTCTTTTAATTTAGTTTTACCAACAGAATTATTGATGGTGATTCTGTTTGTAAAGTCAAATGAAAATTTTTAACTTGCATGAAAATTTTCAAAAAGCCCTCCAAATATTACCAATGACTTTTCATTTCGTCGATAATGTCATTGGAAAAAAAGTGAGCAGTCAAAATAACATTAATTATCAGCTTATTGAAAAGTGAACAGTTTTTATAGTCACTGGAATATACTGTAAGACATATTATGTCGGTATACCCATATGTAATGAACACCATGAACAGTGCTAAAGAGAAAGGGAACAATTTATATAGCCACTAAAATATACCAACAGACACATTCCGTCAGTATACCTGTATATAATGTACAATCTATCAGTACTTTTATCAATGTAAAACAGTGTTTGATGCCAAATTATATCAGTATTTCATATCTATCCATCTTGCAAATACTTAAATTCACAAAATCTATTGTTTACCCAGAAGTAAATTCAAGTTGATTGTTGCCTTCCTCCACGGAAAATGTGTACTTTGTATTGCCCGAAGGTTATATAGACAAAACCCGGATCAAATCAATAAGAACAAAAAATGTTTTGTACTTTGATAGGGTAAGTAACCCTTAAACAAAAAAAAAATGGATGGAAGGCCATCTTCTCTATATATTTTTACATCTCATTCTTTATTGGACCTATAAACTTTTTCAAAAATATTGTAATGAAAGCAACATAAGAGTTGATCACTAGGTATATGACTAAATAGGACTGTACAATTTTTATAAAACCTATCACTAAGATATCCTTAGATGAGGAATAAGGTTAAGCGGAGCAAAAAGGTTTTTTAATGTGATAGAAAACAAAAACAATTCACTCCAAACGAGGTTTGTGAATAAGTGATTATTTGACAATATTCAAAGAATGTCCATCTTTTTGCTAAACATGGTGTATTGAATTCATAATTCATTAGATATTTTTTGTGAATGCCAAATAATATTATAAGTAAATTGCTCTTTGCTCTTCAATCATTTAATAACCATAGCCACTCTTTGATAAATAATTACCATAGGTTAGACTTAATAAAATTTTATCAATTTTTTTTTGTCATTAAAATGGATAATTGAATCAAGAATCTTCTTTCTTTATCATCAATCAAATAATTTATAAGTAAGCATCTCTTTTAAAATATAAGAAGCACAAAATCTCTCTAAAACCCAAACCTCAATTTCTCTTACTTGTTATCCCTCTTGTTTAGCCCTTTCTCTAAGGGATTATTGTGTAACAAGTATATAATGTCTATAAATTTTATCAGCAACTTGATGAATTAATTTTAAGATATAAGGTTTTCTTATCATATCAGGATGCTAGCTCAAAAAGATTTGTCGCTCTTCCATCAAATATTCTATTTTTGTTTTAGCATTTAGATTCAAATACCCATAGATTTGTTGTTGAGAGCCAACCACTACCAGAAAATCGGATAACACCAATGGATGATAAGATTATTTTAAATGAAATATATCATTAATTAATTTGTTGTTGCTTATAAATATATTTCACTTGCAATCTTTTTTTTCCTTATAGGCTACGTCTCTTAGACATGAGCCGAGTCCAATCGAGCTATTTGTAGAGACGCACGTGCGGAGTCATGACCGCCAAAAGAGGGTGCAACAGTACGTGAACAACCGTGCTCAGCATTTTATGGTATGTTCGATCAATCAAATTATTTTGTAAGTTATTATTTTCTTGAATTGAATATGATGATTTAAAAAAAAAAATTCAGGAGACCTATAATAGCTGGTTGAGAGAGAGATATGGGGACGATCCTTTGACCCAACCAGATTTCGATCCGGATTTGTGGATGGAGATCGGATCGTCTGGTGAACCCGATAAAAATCAGGTCTACGGGCTCTCCAACACGACGGCCGAAAAATTACGGTCGGTTCGTAGTGTCTCAACCGTTGGGAGCTCTCCATCAGTGGAGTTTTTAGCCTTGAAACAACAATATGAACGCCTCTCGACGGATTATGCTCAGCTCCATCAAATAGTCATGGAGATTAGATCAAAGATGGGTGATGATCCATGTGCTGCTTCTTTTTTGCTGTACGATCCCGGCAACAACCAACCTCCTCCTCCTCCAGCTCCGCCACTATTTTAATTAGTTTAATTTTGTTTTTTTAAAACATTAAATTTGTAATGAAAATTTCGATGAATATTATTTAACATTAATTTTACATTTTTAATGTCTAATGAAAATTTATTTGGTTATAAATTTTTTAACTGTTAATAAATAATTTTTTTTAATATTTTAAATTTATACCGACGGATTTACAGAGAGAATGTGTCCGTCGATATTGTAGTATCGTTTACAATATTTACGGCCGAGCCATAATTTCCGACGGAATCACCGTCGGAATAGTGTCGTCGGTATTTCACAGAGAGTTTGAAAAGAATTACGGGCTTGTGCCACAATTTCCGACGGAATCACCGACGGAAATTCCGTCGGAATTACATTGTCTTTTACCGACAGATATTCCGTCGGTAATTACCGTTGAATTTTACAGACGGAAATATTTCATCGGTAACTTGGTGGCGGGAATATTTTTTTGGCACGCTGATCCGTCTGTATTTCCGTTGGAATGTCCGTCGGTATTTTTTTTTATTACCGACAGAAATGGTGACGGAATTAGAATTACCAACGCTCATGACTCCGACGGATTTATTTCGTTGGAGATACCGTCGGTAATAATGTTACCGGCGGTTTGTATTCCGTCGGTAAAACTGTATAATGGCGTAGTGAACTATATAACATCTATATTGAAAATTTAAGTATTATATATATGTAATTAGTTTGATCTTTTGTAGAAATCACTTTAAATAACAAACTTTGTTTGTCATAAAAGATTTGTTATTCCCGCCTTGCATCCCCTTAATTGTTATTTGAACAGTTACCATCTTAATTATTATTTGAACAGTTAAAAGTTATGTGTTGGTCCAAGTAGAGATGGCATTTCTCTCCTACACGTCGATGGAGTTTCAAAAAAATCCAAACGTATACATATAAAAAAGGAAAAGGAAAAGCTTTGGCGAAAAAAGAATAAAAACACACACACACACATAGAAGTTGCTGCCTGCCAATGGAACTTTCAACGATCATTGGTCAAAGTAAAATATTGAAAGCACAAAGGTATGCCAAATGCTACAATACTGCAAGTTTTGCCCGCTTTACAACCATAAATTGAGGTTGAAGATGGAAAAGCTTCGCTCTGGATAAAACAGCCTGACAAAAGTCAAAAGGAACGGTTTAAAGCTCTCTCTCTCTCTCTCAACAGGAACACCATCATAAAGCATATCATTGAATATGGCTCCTTAATCATTCAACAATATAGCCAATGATACTGTTATCATCGTCAAAGCATGGGGCTACCTAGTTCTGTGCCCCTCTCATGACTTATAATTAGTTGTTGATTTGGCCTCTCATCTCAGCTTTTTTGTATGGTGTAGTGTTTTAGAAGACAGTAGCTCAAGTCCAAAAGCAAATCAAATACTTTCTCAGGGAAAACAAAATGCCCTCTGTGCCTGTTGTGTCACACATCCGACACAACTATACCGCACAGATATTCCTTTCTTATCTGCCTTTCCCAGCCTGGCATGAAACCCCGTTAGGTTGGAAAGGAAATCCATGCAACTATACGCCCATGCTAGCTAGCTAGATCTTCTTTCTGTTCTTATTTACTTCCTCTTGTTTAGCCTCTTCATCTTTTTAAGAACAAGTTTTTTTATCATCAATTGATCAGACTCAGCAAATTCTTGAGGATCTGAGACCTTTTCTAGCAAAAATAGTTGAAATTAAGAAGTAATCCATTGACTATGAGAAGCATATGAACAAATTAACGACTGGATCGAGTTGAAATTTATATAGTTGCGATGACACTCGTAAATTTCAACTTAATTAAGAGATCTCCTCAATGATCATCCATGACCTTAATTTCTCAAGATTTTAGCAATAAATTATTAATCTTTAACCAAAATAAAAGGGCACCCACAAGATTATATATGTGACCTAAAGCACTCATCAGATCATGCATAATGCTCTAAAAAAAGGACAATATCACCACCACCACCATCACCATCACCATATCATATATATATATGAATCAAATATATAGATGGGAACATACATATACCAAGATATATAATTATATAGAGTTTCTCTCTTGCTATACATTAATTTCTAGTAAGAAAAAAAGAACCCTTCCCAGTTCCCACCTCAAAACAAACACCAAAAAAAGATAAGAGAAAAAAGGGTAAGGCTAAGGATGATGACACAATAAACACGGTAACAAACCTCTCACTGAGGACAAGCAGTATTAATGGTGCACGAAAACAATCAAAATAAAGATGACAAATTCATAATAACTTCACCGTTGCAATTCTCTAACTATCATCTTCAACAACAGGTTCTCATGGCAGTGCAAGTTTTCTGTGCTTCATCATGATCAACTTAATTAATTACCTGTTCGATATAGGGTTTGGACCGCTAGGAACTTCATGAGCCTGAGCTCCAAACTTCTTACGCGTGGATTTTGATGATGGTGGTGATGATGAAGAAGAAGAAGTGCGCGTGCCTTGCGTATGTTTTGGATGCAAGTTCATGGTAGTAGAGGCTGGTTCTGAGGATTCTAATAGAAGCCTTTTGATGGAAATTGATGCAACCGTGTCTGTTGGGTTTATTGGCTTGCTAGGGCTAGTGAGTAAAATAAAAACGAAAAGAAGTGCAAGGAAGAGAAAGAAATGGTGTGATCTTTTGAAGGTTTCACTGATTGTTGACTGTGATTTTGGTGTTGCCATGCAAGTAATAGAAAAAAGAAACCACCCCCCAAGAGCCCAAGGGTTCAATATCCATGAACCAGCACCAAGGCTAGCTGAAGAATTAGGAGAGAAAGAAAGAAAGAGAGAAAGAAAGGGAGAGGAGGAGAAGCTTCAGCAAAAGTGAATGGAAAGGAGGATTTGAAATTCGATACACATTTGTTGAGGAACCAAGGACCAACTTAACATTAAAGATGCTGCTAGCTACGAGTTTGTGCATTTACCAATAAACCCTTTTCGTGGATATGAATAATTTTTAGCTTAACCCTAGCTTCACAAAGGGATATATGATATATCATATAGTTTTTGAAATCCCACTAGTGTTTTTAGCATGACCAAAACGCCCTTCCAGGTTATAATTAAGACTGGGAAAGGCTGTTGCTAAATATAGGCAACTATGATCTGCAATTAATATTAGCCCAACCGACTCATTTATTGATATTCTTCTGGGGTGTATTTGATTAAATATCATTTAATAAAAAGAAAAAATCGTGTTTGTTGGGAAAAAAATATTAAAACATAAAAATAAACTTGTTCTTATAACAATTTTAAAGTTGATTTTTGCTAGTAATTGTTGATGGAATTACAGGGATTGGTGCATTGAAGAAGGGTGATATAGTCTTATCGTAATTAAGACATTAATGCACTAAATTTAGTGATGGAGAACAAATATTAAAGAATCTTGAAAGGTAAAGCCAGCACAAAAATAGAAAGAAAGAGAAGTGGTGGAAGGAGGGGTGGTGGCTTTTCTCACTTGGCCGGTTCCCGAAGAAATATTTCTTTGACTTGGAGAGAGAGAACCCTAAAGGAAAATTATTTATTGTGATCTTCTTATTTCATCACTTTTTTTCCACCAAGAATTGGACTGTCCCCCTTTATTTGGCGCGTAGATGATACCCTCAAATCATATAATTGTATATATATATTTAGTGAAATCAATGGATTAATGCAATAATCGGTTTATAATTCACACTTCAACCTGAAATCAATGGATTTATGCAATAAAAAAATATAAAAAAATCATTCCAATCCAATAATTTAAGCTATTAGGCTTAATATTTAGACAGATCCACACTATTTTATACTTAATTTTTATCAAATAAATAAGAATGATGAGATTCGAACTCATGACCACTATTGGTCATCAAAGCTCTGATATTATGTCAAAAAAATTATATCTGTCCAATAATTTAATTAAACACAAATATATGAACGGCCTTAAATTTTTTTTTTAACTTAAGGGGTGTTTTTTATTCATTTAAAATGGTATTTTTATTAATTATATTAAATTATCATGTGTTCCCCATGTGACCTTTAATTTTAATAAAAATAATTGATAGTGGGGTATATAATGGAAACAAATTTAAAAAGTATGATTGAAAAATCATGTAATATTGTATAAGAATATTTGACGTTCTATGTGTTTGTATTTTGAGTGAAGACGTACGTTATCTTTTTTTTTTTTTTGAAAAGACATTATCCTTTTTAAAAAGAAAAAATAAAAATTCTACTATAAAATAAATTATTATTCTTGTACAACATTTAGAGAAATTAAAAAAATACATTGCACCCAGCTGGTTCGTGGCCTAGCAGTCCTAGTAGGGAATTCCCTGCCTCTGTACCTTAAGTTCGAACCTTTGTGTGCATGTCTGTCATCTCCACGGTGTTTTACCTGCCTACTGGGCTTGTAGTGTGTTCAGTGAATTTAGAGATTAGTCGTGATGCGCGTAAGCTAACCCGGACACCCGGGTTATCAAAAAAATATATATACACACACTTGACAACACCAACAATGCTTAATTATGATAAAAAAAAAAATATATTATGAAATTCTCAACTCTGGATTGCCTATATAAAAATTGGTTGTATATATCCTATGCACATAAATGATTTTAAGTACCAATAAATTAAAGAGATGTTCTTTAATTTATTATTAATCTTCTAATTACCCAGCTAGAGATAATCAACAAACCTTTATTAAAAAAAAGAAAAACCATGATGAGAAAAACCGCAAATACTCAAACAAAATAAATTTAAATGCGAGAAATATATTTACAAACAAAGAAAATAAAAAAAAAATTAACATAAACTAATCTCGTGAAACTGCATCGCCTAGCCCTTTGGTTGAAGTCAAAAGGAGTGAGAAAATTTTATATGCTGGGAATGATTTGTTCAAGGAGCCCGGCTGCGTTATGGATTGATCGAATTAAATACATAACTGTGTTGGTAGAGAGGTTGCTGTTGACGGGAGGCATCCACGGCAGCTAAATACATAACTGTGTTGTAAGAAAAACTAGATTTCTAGGGCTTTTTTTTTTTAGAGAGAAGGGAATTGTACAGTAGTCATGAGAATTCCTCTCGCAGCTCTCGATCAAAGATAATAATAACGTCACGAGGATATTGAAACCATTTGTGACTTAACCTGGCCAAGTTCAGTGCTGATGACATTTCCAGGGTTTTTCTCTTTTATTTTTGGAACACAATGTGTGATCATGGAGCTCAAGATCATCAGCCAAGGAGAGTACTAAGAGGAAGAGCTTGGAAGGAGAGTGGGTCTAAATTTGGCAGCGCCTTCGAAAAACAGTCGTCGGAGGAGGCGTAATTGTTTTTGTTTTCAGGAAACAAAAATAGGGAAAAGGGGCAAACGGAAAGCAAAGCATCGAATTCTGTTCCAAGTGAACACACTGCTGCTTCACTCATGCTTTGATAGTTCATAGTGAAAGGCCGATCGAGAAATGTGTCTCCCATAATGGGCGATGCATGGGTCCCTTCTGCCTCGGTAACTTTCAGGAGAGGAGACGGACGGTGCGTTTAAGGCCAATTTTGTGACTAGCTTTCATCGATCACCCACCAAGCTTTACAATGGAGTATGATTGAGTGAATCATTATCGTTCTATATGCTAAAACGTGTAAGCATCCCCTCAACGATCTTTTTTTTTTTTTTTATTGACACTTTTTGTTTTTTTTTTCTTTTAAATAATTCTAATGTGTTTGTGTTTGGATTATTTCTATATATTAGGTTTTGGTCAACATTAGTGATAATAATTTCTTGTTTATATAATTAAGTAATGATCAGAAGGCTTTCCATTGACATTTGTCTCATAATAACATTTTGTCTTCCTTAAAATTTGTTGAAATCTATGCCATTAATATTATAGAAGTAATTAGTGTGCCATACTTTCTCCTTGTAATTATTAACTACTTTTTTCTCACGAAAAACCAACGTGACCATTTTCAGCATCGTCCCTCATGAAGTCAATCCAATCTTTTGTACATTGTTTATATATATAACACATAGAAGTAGAAGAGTACATCTTGTAGCCATAATTTCACCTAAATTTAAGCTATTGTTTGTGATAAGGATCATCGGTTAGAAGATAAAGGTTATTTTAGTTTATATGACACCAAGAACATCTCTTTCATTACGAGACGCTTTTTAAGGGACAAAACTTATTGGAAGCCATGTGGGACAATACATTGTGGTAAGTCTACCATGTTGCGGATATAGACACACATCATTAGTTGGCGTCGTCTGTAAGAACGAGTCATGTGCTCTACCCAAGCCCCTCGTCTGGAGGCTCTAATGAGGCCATTATCCCACATCGATTAGGAAATAAGAATCTTGGTTGTTTATATGGTACCAAAAACACATCTCTCATTGTGAGGCACCTTTTAAGGAACAAAACTCACTGGAAACATGTGGGACAATACCTCGTGATGGATTTACCATGCTGCGGATATGGACACACATCATCCGTTCGGTTATTGTTTTAAGATAAAATAAGTGAAAATAGCCAAGAAAAAAAATCCACTTTAAAATAACAAAAACCCACTTTAAAATATTTATAAAAATAAATTTATTTTATGATTTTGTTTTTGTTTTTCTAACTAAATATATTTTTGTACGTGGTCGAGTAATGAAAGCCATCATGCTATTTAATTACGGTAATCAACTTGCTAATTAATCTCTAGTCTTGAGAAAAATGAACATTTTATTTTACTGGTTATTTGACGTGATCATTTTCTATTTACATCTGTGCGTGATGATAATCAGAGGTGCAGTGTAGTGCTTAGCTAGAAATTAATATGTAAAATAAAGCATTTAATTAGCTAGCACGAGGCACCAACTATCAAGTGATTTGACCTTGTTGAGGTTAACTTTCTACCTGCCAATCTTGTCAGGCTAATCAAAGCCAAAAGTCATGGTTTTTGCTTCTCAAGAAATTAATGTAAAGGGATGACAAACCAATAATACTCGTTGCTTTAATTAATTATATATAATTGAAAGGAAAATCAATTCTATATTAATTTGTTGTTGGTGGTCGACAAAACCAGCTTCATCACCAATGTGCTCTCATTGGGTCTTCAAAGCCAAAAAAATCACAACATTACATGACTAGTTGTTTATAACATTCAATGAATTTCAGATAATATTTTTATGTGTTTTTAATTTTAAATAAATATAAATTCATTTAAAAATTATCTCATAAATATATTTATGTTTATATTTGTCTTCATCGTAGAACGAAACATGTTTTTTTTTTATTATTATTATTAGTATATCTATTTTTTTATCCTAAAACATAAACAATTATTAATCCAATAAATTCCCTAATGCTTCATGTATTGGTTTGGTTTGACAAAGATTCATTACTATGGTCCATGAAGATAAAAGAACTATTTTTTTATGTATTTATCTTTATTCCTCTAATTAAATATATATTTAAAATACTGATCAAGTGCAATCTCAACTAGTATTCATCCAATAAATTTTACAACACTCCCATGTGGTGGTTCCACGACATTTTGCTAACATAGTCAATGGAGACTACCCTACAAAAACTCAATTTAATTACTCCTTGTATATTGTCGTCAAACCCCCAAAAAAAAAGAATCAGGAATGATTTCACCGTCCTAAAGCAAGACAAGAGCTCTATAAATAAATAAATAAATGCATCTTTTCTTGTATTAGGTAAGCTGTGAGTTAGCAGCACAATCTCCACCATAATATATTGTGGGCCAAATTTGTCAACAAATTGACGTGAGCTCTCAATCTGTATAGTTAGGTTTCGTCAAGCTAATTTGGTGAGCAAGCCTCATCATGCTCCTAATTACTTCTTAGTTGCTAGGGGTGCGTGGAGAAGAAACTTGCATACTCCCCTAGTTTTAACTTCTTGATTAAGATGATATGGTGAGCATAATCCGATACTTCCAATTTCTTGATTGAGGCAATTGTCTTCTTAATTTGTCGAAAATTGAGAAAGAAAAAGTGTTTGGTTCTTCTTCTTATTCTTGATATACTATTATTATTAAACTTAGTCCAGCTCAATAGATTAATTTAATGATTCGTGTTTTTAAATAGGATTTTAAAATTATAAGACATGGTTAGATATGATTGATAAGTTAATATGAGACATGATTGATCCGGTTAAAAATTAGTTTGATTTATAAAAAAAAACCTCAAAACTATATATGTCATTTTAATTTTTTTTAATTTTTAAAACAATGATATTTTGAGTCTACTTAGATGAATCTAAATTAACTCATTTAAAACATGTAACGGATTTAATAACTTTATAATGTACACTCAAGGATTAAGTTCTCTTTTCTTTTCATGCTCAAACAACTAGGATAAATTGAAAAAGGCACGGAACCGTGGTGCATTGGTGTATGCGTTTTGCCAGTATATATATATATATATATATGATAAAACCGTAAAAGCAAATGAGAAAAAAAAATTCTAACCATAACAACTCTTAAAACTTTTAACCCGTGTCATTAGATCGGAAGTACGACAAAAAAAAATAACAGAGCTTAATCCCCAACAAATCAAACGCCAAAAGATAAAACTGGAAAAAAAATCTATAACACAAAAAATTATAATTAAAAAAATGAGGGCATAAAAAGTTTGAAAATCAAAATAAAAATTAACATTAGATTGTTAAATTAAAAAGAAAAGGAACTTTAACAAAAGAAAAAAGAAATCAAAAAAATAAGGGCTAAATTGAAAAAATAAAATAACATAAATTTTGATTAAAAGATGAAATTGAAAGCAATAAAAATTAAAAAAAAAAGAGTTAAGGAAAAAAAATCAGAAATCAAAAGAATAAAAACCGAATTGAAAACAATAATCGATGACAAATTGTAATTCAATGATGGAATTAAAAACATCAAAAACTTTTACAGAATGGCCAAGGACAAAATTGAAAAATGAAAAGAAAAGAGGACAGGTGTGCACTTTTGCTGGGAGAGAGAGAAAAGCAGGAAGAAAAAAAATAACCACTGACAAAAAACCATTCATCGACCACCACCATGCGCCACACCATAAGAAAGAGAGCGGGGCGAAGCTTCTAGTGACATAGCAAAACACCATATTTGGCCACGAGGATATACACCGCATATGCCCCCCGAAGATCACGGACGCATTCTTTGATTTAAAAATTAATTAAATCGGATCGAAAAGTACTACCAAGCACCCCTTGTGATACTGGCATTCACAAGATAACAACATGAAAAGATGAAATCACCCTTATATCCTTTACTTATTTTTTCCCAAATGTAAGGGCAGAAATATCCTTTTATAATCTTGTAAAAAATATAAAGGCATAAACATCCTTGCTCTGCAGTTTATTTTTTTAGCTCGGGAGCAAATAAATAATTATATTGTTTTGAAAAATTAAAAAAACAAAAATAACTCCTAGCAATCGATCAATTGGTATTTTTGAAAAGACAAAATTACCCTCAAAGCGAGGGCAAACAAAATTCAATTCATAGACTAAATTCATCACTATACTACCACAATCCAAGATGTAATATCTTTACTTCTACAATAATTGATATAGTAAAAAAGGTAAAAGAGCAACAAAATCTATATGTTTGTTAAATAAGTTTCCTTTACAAATTGATTCTCATTAAGAAGCCCTAACTAGAACAAACTAAATCACTCGAATTCTATTCATAGATTTACTCAATAAAATATTAACTCGAGCTCTATTATTAGCTAGGTAAACAAAGTACCGAGCTTAATCACAATTTTGAAACTTAATTTTTTTCAAGAACAAGCTCGAATAATTTACTATTCAATTCGAATTGCTGGTGAACATGAGATATTTTATATAAAAAAAATCTTTTGAAAAATATATTATTTAAAAACAAGATATTATTATATAGTGAGTAGAAAGAAATTACATAACACATAAAATGAAGTGCAGTGTGAATTTGACATTCAAAATTGAAGCTAGAATATAGTACTGAGATAATAGAATTAATTTTCTAAAAATTAATATTAAAAATATTTATACCTATGAACAAGTTCAAGTTGGATTGAAAAAGGTAATTATCCAAGCTTAATTACTATTTTAGAGCTTGATATAATTGTCAAGCTGCAATAAACATTATTTACAATAATTGAAAATAAATGTTGAAACTGTGTTTTTTTAAAATTTAATTAATTTTTTAAAAAATAATTTTTTTATATTTTTATATCGTTCTAATATATTGATATCAAAATTAATTTTTTAAAAATAAAATAATATTATTAATACGTTTCCAAACAAAAAACACTCTATAAACCGTAACTGCTACCACAGCCTCAAGCATTCCTCTCGAACCATATAGTTAGTGCTGCTAACAATCAAGTATGAACACTAAGATTTTCATCACGAGAAAGGGTCAAGAATTCATTCTTTGTTCTAGCTATGGCATCAACGTACCTTACAGGTATATTTCAATCATGAAATTAAAATGATCGAGCTGGTACTGTTCGCGTTCGAGAAGAAAAGCTGGGAATTTCAAGTTTTTGTTAAGGGATCACTTTGCAGAGCATATAATTATTGCTTTTGATCTCTCTCTATATATATTCTTTTTTCCCACTTTCATGGCTGGTAATATAAAGTAGTCAAGCTGCTATAAAAAAATATCTTGCTGAGAGGAGGCATATAGCATATTATTGCAAGGCCCCACTTGAAGCTAAATCAATTTATGGAATCGATAAAGCGTAGAAATGTTTTCAATTTTGGACCTTCAAATTATCCTCCTCCACGTTTAATTTCTAGGTTACCCTAATGGCTCCATTTTCCCATTTTGTCCTTGGCAAAGAAAGAAACACAACCCCGGGGAGGATCTCAGTTCGTTAAGTCTTGAATGTGCTCCGCAATGATGACCGGTTTAAATCTTTTCAAGGACTGTTGAAGGTTTATCCGGTTATTTATTTTAGGATTTAATTAAATTAGTACAAACTTATTCAAACAGTCATAATTATTATAAAAACACAATCATCTAACTTGGTCTAAGATCAAGATTATATATTTATCGATTTAATTTTAAAATAATATCACTTTAATTTTTTTTATTAAAATTATGTTAATTTAAATAAAAAAATTAAAAAAAATCTTTGAAATTAACCAAATTGATTCTATTTCAAACTTGACCAAGCCAACTTCTAAATTAATTTTAAATAAAACCCAGATCAAATTATGTTCTGGATATGCGAGTTACGTGATTAGCTTGTTGGGTTAGCCTGTTTGGTATTAAAATAGTAATTATTTTTTAAAGTGTTTTTTTATTATGAATGCATCGAAATAATATTATTTTTTTGTTATTTTAAATTTATGTTTAATATTATTATATTAAAATAATATAAAAAAACTAAAAAAATTATTTTTGCAAATGTAAAACTGGTCAAGTTTGAGTTAGCTGTACCCAGCAGCGCAGACCATTTTGTAGGGTCACTTATAAGATTAGTAATGGCTGACATCAAGAAGTGTCAGCCCAGTAACCCTACTATCTACCTGGTTTTTAATCAAATCTTTGCTTCTGTTACTGTTTCGGATATTCAGCTTCACTGTGTTATCCTCAAATCAAATCCGCAACCAGAAGTCTATCCGTACGTACTAGGAATGTTTTAAAAAAATTAAAAAACGGATTAAATGGAGAAAATTAAAAAAAAATAATTAAAAAAACCGAACCGTGAAAAAAAACTGATTAAACCGATTAAAATTTTAAAAAAACCGACCGGTTTGATTCGGTTTCAGTTTTTTAAGCCTGAAACCGAAAAAACCAAACCGAACCCGAACCGAAAAAAACCGAAAAAAAACCGAGCCAAACCGAAAAAACCAAACCAAAACCGGTTGGTTTGAACCGATTTCGGTTTGGTTTCTGTTTTTTTTTTTTAAATTCAGTTTGGTTATTTTTTTTATAAAAACCAAACCGAACAAAAAATGAACACCCCTAATCCATACATCTTTGAAACTAATGCTGTGTAACCCAGCAAATTTTACTTTATTTTTTCATATAAAATAATTGAAAATTCAATGGGGTTTAACAAACAATTTATTTTCAAGAAATTTATTTATTTTTCCTTGCCTACCAGGCCAATCGATTACTATCAACTGCCTACTCATAAACAAGATTGGAAGATATCCATATTTGTGAAATTTGTTTCTATGAAAATCATTTTTTCTTTTGATTTTTGCATGATTATGTTGTTCATTGAGAAGGGTGAAGCATCAAGGCTGTTTTCTTTTGAGTAGTTGTTTTTGAGAGTGTAGTTACGGTTGTTTTTTAAAGTGTTTTTCATTTAGAAATGTATAAAATAATGTTTTTTTTTTAATTTTAAAAAATTATTTTTGATATCAGCGCATCAAAATAATCTAAAAACACCAAAAAAATATTAATTTGAAATAAAAAAATAAATAAAATTTCAAATTTTTTCAAAAATACTTTTAAAACACAAAAATAAATAGATTTTTCCCACTCCAAGCACAGCTGAAATAATATTATTGACATACATGATAGAGGATTAGAATTTAAACTCTCTAGTCCAAGCTACAAATCTTTAAATTTTAACTGTTAAATGAGCCTAACTTTTGCAATTTCAAATTAAAAAAAATAAATTTAAAAAATTTATAAATTATAATTTTTTTTATTAGAGCGGCTAACGACGCCGTTGTGTTATACAACGAAGCCTTAATATCTAAACTTATTTAACCAAGTCAATTTAGAATCATAAGAGTATTTTATTTCATTTGCATTCAAGATTAAAACAATAAAGGAGTATAACACTTCATACTACATGAAATTGTTGAACTCTTTAAGTCTTTTGTTTGACCAAGCTAATGAACCATGGAAGATGTTGTTCATATATTTTCAAGATTAGAACAATAAAAGAAGCACAAGATCCCATTACAATTAAATATCTTGCAATTGATTGTCGATCTTCCTCGTCAAGAAACCAATAAATTCAAACATCTACACGAAATTGCTTGTCTTACGTTGATATGATTTGTCATGGTATAATCTAGGAAAAGACATGTCAGTGATTCATTTTTCAATACAGAATACTAATATTTTGCCTCCGATTTACTATTGTATGCTGATTGATTTATACACTGTTGTAGAGCATGTAGCTATGCAAAGGACGGCTAAAATGCAAAGGCAAAATCAAGAGTTTATGCAAGATGTGTCTTCTAAGATGCTTTGGAAACATTTTTCAATCATTTCATTTACTGATTGGCTTTTGGATAGGTATGAATTATACTGATTACTTTGGACAAGACAAGAATGTGATTTCTGATTATCATTTGAAAGGTAATGCTATGAAAAAGGTAAAAAACGAGTTTTAGGCTCGTGGGCTCGGCTCGTGCGGTTCATGTGATATAGTTTTTTCAATCTTAAATTTAAAAATATTTAGTTAATCAATATACATAAGAGGTTACATGAAGACTTAGGTCACATGAAAAGTGTATGAGTTCTGTGACATGGAGGGTATATAGAACACTAATCATATTCGGTCTTTTAAAAAAAATTAAAAAAAAAATTAAAAAACACTTTGGGAACTATCCATATGCATTCATACAATAATTCAAGCAATTTAGTTGAAGAAAACAAGTGACCCAGTACTTGTTTTGAACAAGACAGAATAAAGAAAGATTTCCCACTCAGGAGCCGCACAAAAGAGGGGTTAAAATTATAGCATAAACTTGCATGGGCGCCTAATAATTGAATCCATCAAAGGTCTTTCCTTCATTTCCCTATCTCAATAAAGTCATGATTAATTATCCATATCAAATCACTACAGTGCCATCTGCCCGGCTACTCTTTCCCGGAGGGTTCCTCTCACTGCTGAGCAAAAATACAACAAAGAAAGAAAAGTCGACATGACCTTCGTGGCCCTCCCATTCCACACACACACACACACACAAGAAATAATATCTAGCATCCTTCATAATTGTCCAATGATAGTATGTAAAAAGAAAACACTAAATTTGTATGGTGAAAAAATGCCATATGTGCGTATCCTATACTCATTACCAAGTGCCTTAGAATAGTTTTCTTTCTTTCTTTTGGTTTTTGGACAGGGATGCATCATCAGCCCTCTAAGTATGACTTTATGTTTGTTGTATTTGTGTTTTTTCTGCCTGTCTTGTCCACTTCAGGTCATTGATGAGACATACTAGCACGCCCATACAGAGAACAACCTTGGAGGAACCTCAAAAGAAGAAAGGAAGGAAGAAAAAACAAGGAGGAAGAAGAAAAGTTGGCATAAATCTCAGAAAATTTAGACATATAGAGCATGCACTTAGGGCATGCAATTCAAAGAGGCAGCTCCGAAGTGGTAGAGCTTGCTTTATAAAAAGGTGTGGACACCATGTATTGATTAATGTATAATAAGAAGTTTCTTACTAAAAGAGATAATCATGTAAAGATGGTAGGGCACAAGTATAATCTTCTGAAATGTACTTTTGCTTTTGAAATCTTTTGAAAATAATTACTACCTACGTGCTTGTCACTTTCTCAATGTTTTGTGTGCCCACCATTTTCTCCATAGACATTGAAAACTAAATTATACATGCAAAACAAACATGCACAGCTCCAGGCACAATATACTGATACAATCAACCTGAGAGAGATGGCTCTATGTTTAAGAAGATGTCCTCCCTCTTTAGCCCCACTCGAGGCCAAACCTCCAACCTGATTATAATAAGCAAAATATTCATGAATCCCTCGTACACCTTCTGTTTTGAAAATACATATATTCACTCAAAAACATATTTATTTTTATGTTTTCGTGTTTGTCCATTCAACCAAACACGTTTATATCTTTTATGTATATGTTTCTTCTATCCTAGGCCACTACAACCTATGTGAACAACCTGGTTTTAATTGAATCGGAAAGATGAACTTGGTCTTGGTGTGAAAAGACTGCCTCAAAGGATCCATCTAGCCATTAAACGAAGCTACTACAACTACAGAAATATCCAACCAATTCACCATCACCATCACCATCTTAAGATAGCCGATGCATGTCATGTTTGCATAAAGGGAAGAATAAAGAATTTTCAGGCTGTTGCAATCTTAATTCGAACCACTATATAAAATGGCATTGTCCTTTGCAAATTTGGTTCAGGCCAAATACAATCTACCCCTCAATTGGACCACCCAGGCCCCTAAATGCCTAAGCTTCAGCAGCCATCTCACATGCCCATGTCCCCGCAGAGGACTAGAATTTCAATATTATTGCATGGGGGAGGTTTGTCCCTGGAGCTTGACAATCGAACATGTTCTTTGTGACTGGGAAATCCAAGACCTCATGTGTGAACAAATATTATCAAAAACGCAATGCAAATAATGCTCCCTCTTCTCCCATGTGGGAAAGCACGTGGACCGAACCCAGTGCAGAGTGCAGACCACCCCTTCCCCCACTCGATCAATTAAGTAAATGAAAAGAGAAGGAAAAGAAAGGACTCTGGGTTCAGCACTCCCTCCACTTGAGTTCAGAGGTTGCGTAACTACAGAAAAAGGAAAGCAACGGGCATAAAAAAGGTACTAGTGTACAAGTACCTGTTGTTGTGACATGCACATCCTTCACAAAGGGACAGGTGCAGACATCCCATGCTTCCATGACTTGCATTTTCTAAATAATTATCATGAACTTGAAATGATACCCTTTGACCAGATGAAAGCCAGTTCTTTAAATGAAACTGGTGAAGATTCTGAGATTTATTAAGAAACGATTTAATAGAGGCCTCAAGTGGCCAAGCAAAAATTCCAAGGTTCTAATGACACGTCACTGTGATACTGATCTTCCAACAGCGACTGCTATATCCAAAAAATAATAATCCTAATGATAAAAGATGAGATGCAAAATTGTAATTAAAACAGAAAATGTACCATTAAAATCTCACTTCCATCGCAGGGACTGCCTAATTCCAGTGTAAATGAGTCCTAATGACCTCCCAATCAACGTAACTAGGAAGAATGAAATAGCATTGCTGACTTTGTCAATAACAGCTCTGACCAGTGGCATCATAATGTCAGATAACTCAAGGTATAGACTGAAGTAGTATCTCCTGCAAAATAACAGTTCCAGAATAGACTTTGAGAGCACATCAAAGATTGTTAAAACATACAAGCATGGATTAATCATACAGAATTGGAATAAGTGCTAATAACATCGACTTCCTACTGCTAGACTGGGAAGCAGGATGTTCCTACTGCCCATCATGTACGTGTTCAAGGTCTTAGTTAGCCAGGCATCACTGAAATTGCAATGAGTGCTAATAACATCGACTTCCTATGACTCCATAAATCTCCTACTGCTTGGTCTTCACAATAATATTTTTCCCTTTTGCAGAATGCAGAAAATAGGTGTTTAAGTGCATGCTACTGTAAGACATCATGTCACATGATAAGTGCTAATTGTAGTACAGTAGCGGGTTGGTTAGGAAGGAATCATCTGCCTAAAAGGAACCCAGGTGATTCTCCCAACTAGACCAAATCCATTATTAAAACACCCCATCAGAATTGAAACTGAAAACCTAGCAAGACTGCAAAAGAAGAAACAAACACAGAAAATGGTCAAGGGCATGATACATTTGAGCAAAACTGTAAGAGATAAAAGACAGCAGGGTTGGTCCACTCTCTTTGTCAAGGAGATTCACGGGATGAATGTGATTAATCCGAGGCTATTTTTCAAAATATACCAGTACATCTTAAATGCAGATTGAGTGAAATCTCAGAATGCACTTGGGTGCTTTGAGTTGATGAGTTGCACTAGCACATCGACTCACATTTTCACACCTTTTACTAGCTATATCCTAATTCAGCAATAGCCAATAAACTTTCTCAACAAGCACTTCAACTTATCACTTGCAGGGTTACCTCAAAACTTTCCCAGAAGCATCAGTTTCTATCTAACAATAACAGTTTCATCCATTCCATCATCTATTCTACCGATCAAGGTTGTTAAAATAGCGAGTTGACTTGTAAATTAAGATTTTACAAGTCAATATATACTTATTGGCAAAATCACTTAAAAAATCAAAAAATGATAAAATCATACTGAAATCATGTAAAATCATGCAACATCGATAAAATAGGGTAAATTCACAATTTTACGACCAATTTTATGATTTTACAATAATTCCAAATTTCAAATTCTAAATTCTTATTGTCCTCATTGCATATCCTTGTGTTTACTCACTAACACACAAGCCCCACAAGCGCTTGTATCCATGAATTCTTTCTTTAATCAATAGTGCAAGGATGAAGGAAACATAGTCCTGTGTAAACCCTTCTTGACAAATACAAAATTGTCTATTATGGGGCAAGACTTTGAAAAATCTTATTGTATAGGGATATCTTTACGGACAAGAGTGATAGACTATACTCTGAAGTCTGATCCACCATGTGCTTATACCTAAATACCGAAGTTTTTTCAACAAGTTTACAGCATTGTGATTTCTCTATAGAAAATCTCATAACTTGTCAAAGATATGATCTAACAAGGAATCAGACTTCAAGATTAGAAAGAAAAAAAGGTCTTACTTTGACTTGTTTGATTCATTTGTTTTAGTTTATACAAGCCTACAATTCCTTATTGGTCCACTTGTTGAGATTAATGGTGTGTAATAAACAATATCTTAAACTTATGAAAGAATAACAATAATTAAAAGAAAGCATAACAATATCAAAGAGTTATGTAATATTCATCAAGGCAAAAGACATCAGATAAGCTAAAACTATCACTACAGATGGTTATGCATTTGGAGAGAGCATTGGAAAGGGTGTTAGCCAACATAGGAGCATAGTTGTGAAGACATAGTTGTTTTCAAAGTTTTTTCTTCGACGTAGAGTCTTACCAACAACTTTTAACTTTTTTTCCTGGAATCTTGCATGGTAGGATTTTATCATGCAAGAACAAGTACACCACATCTTTGTTGATGGAATTGCTTATTGTTTGTATGAAACAAGTATGAAAAAAAAAAATACTTACGATTTTACGATCCGAGTTTACAAAAAGTCAAAATGCATTTTTGACAACCTTGCTACCAATACACGGCAAATCTCATTTGCTATGGTCTGCTTGGTGTGCTAGTAAAAGTCTTGCATTTGCAATCATGAGGGCACAAACTCAACTCTTGAAAGCAGGCATTTTGTGCAACAACATAAAACAATAATGCTTTCTGAATTTCATCTCAAGACCACATTTCATTGGGATTGGGACCATAACTTGGTAATGGCTTCCACATTCCCAATATAATCAACTCGCATGACAATGAGTTACCCTAGATAACATCTCTAGTTCAGCAACCTTCATGTTCTAACCCCATGAAAACATCTGATGCAGCCTAGGGATTTAGCTTTAGTTTGAGGCAAATATTTGAGCTCCAAGCTCTAATTATGTGGGGTATAGCCAATTCTTTGTGGGAGTTAGTTAAAGTTTTCCAGAATGCTAAACCGACTCCCAGAAAGAATGGACTAAAGCTTATATCCCACATAATTAGAGCTCAGAGCTCCAATATTTCTCTCAAGCCAAACCTTGAGGGTAGAATATTTGTCTCCTATTGTTCCTTGCTTTAATATTTTCCCAAAGTCAAAGCCAAATCCCTAGGCTGCATCAACATCATATACATGTTAAAGTGTCAAATCAGTGATATCGTCCAGGGAGTGAACTTGGGAGGTATAGAAAACAAAACAGAAACAACCACCTTCTAAATCTACCATAGAAGGGCATGCTTATGCTATATGCAGGCAAGTGTATGTGCGCTTGTCAAGGTGGGTGGAGGGGGGTTTGGAAAGCATAAAGACATACCACCCTGTCAAGGCCCTCAGTTCCTTTGTCCGCTTTACAGGCATAGAGAAGTGGCTTATGGCACTAAAACATGAAGATTGCATCATTATGGATTTTCTCAAAGTAAGCTTCTTCCACCAAGGATGCTTTTCAATCTGATTCTCACAGGGTTCTTCAATGAATTTTAATTGAAGAGTACACAGGTCAAATCGGTCCTCATACATTGATACAACTGCCTCCACATTTTGATACAGCCACTGATTCAGAGCTACCTGTTAACAATATTCTTTAGCGAAAATTCTGCATATTCAGTGGCAGCTTATATTAAATAATCAGATAGAATTTCATTTTTTACTTCTTGGAAGAACTAAAACAACACAAAAGAAGAGAAAGAACGAAGGAGGAAAAGGTATAGAAATTGCAATATCTTTTCAAGTATTCAAAGGTGACATCCCTGACCGGCAACTGAAACAAAAGCATAAGCCAATGACAGAATAGACAAGAAAGTTAACTGAATCAGAAAAACAAGATACCAAATTTTTATGACAAGCATGCAGTTAGCCCTGTATCAGGGACAGGGAGTGTGTGTGTGTGTGGGGGGGGGGGGGGGGGGGGGGGGGATTTTTTATATATATAAAAAAAAAACATGACAACTATTCCAGTTAATGAACCAGCTGTGCACTAATCATACTCTCAAGCTAACCCAAAAAAACTAAATATACCTCATTGCGTAATCTCTGGAGTGCTCGGGTTGACATATTACACATAAACATATCCAGGCTGTTCATTTCATTCGACAAACTACCATCAACAGAAATGATCTCCAAATAAACACTAGCAATCCCATCCGCTAAAGTTATCACCAAATCTTCCAATATGGAATCTCCATGCAAAATAAACAATCTACAATCATAACAGCAACTCTTCCTGCCAAACACAGATAACAGTAAAGTAAAGCAAATATCTCGCCATGCATAAATGAAGATAATTATACAGTGATCCAACAAATAGAGGTAAAACTAATTTGAAATCCCAGACAGGAAGTGCCAAAGGTTCTGCCAGAACGCCATATGAAATGTAAATGTGATAATTAAGATTCACAAGCTTCTGTGAGAAGCTGATAATGATATGTCCTATCTTAGTAACACTGCCATTCGATAAGAAAATATATGTGATCCATGAACTTTAGGCAATTACATCAGAAATGCATATGTTGATTTTCCAATTACCTCTATGCTCAGGCAACCTCTCCCAACAATAAAAACAGCACACTGGAAGGAGATTTTGAAACCGCATCCTTTTCCTTTTAACTAATCAGTACACAATTTGCTGGGTCCACTGATACTGTGTATCAGTGCAGAGAAAACTCATAGAACACACACCTCTGTAGCATTTGTCAGCGGGAGCTTATTTTAGAGGATTTTTTAACTCATTTTTTACACTTCATGGCAATTTTAGGCTAACATGTAATAGGGGTTTAAAGAAAACAGGATATTTTGTTAGAGCAATAAACGAAATTTAGAAACAATGCTTTATCCTGGCCCTCGGAAATTATAGAAACAACTATTAATCAAGGTGACAGCAGTACATTCATTTGAAACTGAATACTATATGTTAAATATGGTTCTCAAGGATGAATCAAGCAAATATACATTAGGAGAGTTGATCAACACCATGGCTTTCAATTCTTTCTCGATCAGCCAACTTTAACAGAAGCTCTAGAAATGCACCAATGGGTATTTAGCCAAACAGTACTCTCGTCTTTGCAAAGAAAGGGAGAGGAAAGTAATCATCAAAGAATCCCTCTGGATAAGATATATAAATTTGCTGTTTTTCCAGACTGGAAAAAAGAAAATTATGTTCCTTTCTTTATTTTTATTTTTAGAATAGTAACAAGATATCATGATTCTTAGTACTAAAACTGAAAATGGCAGAAAAATGTTATAACTGTCCCAATTAATTGCACTCAACTCAAATTCTAGAGGATTCAAAATCAAGTTTTGTGGAAGAATGAGATGAAAATTCTACAGTAGTTTAGAAGAGGAGAAGAAACAAGGCAAGAAAATCCTTGCAGGTTTTACCTGAGAGAACCAAATCTAAGAAAGTATAATAATTCTGCATAAAGATCCTCTTTGCCCGACTTTCTTATATTCTGTAAAACAATATCATCTCCTTTCAATTTCTCAATCATCAAAGAAACAAGCTCCTGAAAAAAGAGGAGTTATATCAGTAAGATAGGTGAAAAAAACTTAAAAACAATACTTCAAGTTTATCCAATCTACCTTGTCAGACTTCTTGTTTTCTAGCTGAAGCTCCTCTACCAGCCAAGCCATGCATACGGGGTGACAGGATTTTTGAATAATTTCAGGAAAGATTGCCAACCAATCATCCATGCTAACAGCCTCACTATCAGCAAATACGTTCTTTACCTGAAACCAAATTTATGAAACCCTAAATCATCAAAATGCAAAAATTATATAACAAATTAAAATCAGAGTTAGGTCTCTATACAGCAAGAGGCTGCAGATTCATTTAACAAAGTATGTTAACAAAATTTGTTTTTAATCATGCTGCGATGTAGTTTGCAGATAACTCCCAACCTCTCTATAATAGTATCTGAATAACATCCTTAATTTGAACAACTTCCATACCTCAAACATGTTCGAATTAACCTAAGATTTGCAAGTTAGATACAAAAAATTCAAAAAAATCACAACAAAGAGTTAAGCAAAATCGTTATAAATAGGTCATTCCAGAAATGCCAGAGTGGCTTGCAACTACAAGGCTATGGTTTGAGTCTTGGGAGAAACCGCTTCATCAAATGATGCTATGGGAAGGGGTATCTCCAAACTTTTTTCTCTTACAATCCTGGTAAGTGGGATAATGACTTTAAAAGAAAAATAGGTTCCCGGATGTTCAATCAGTAAAACAAATAGAGATTTTCACAAACCATTACTTTTAACTGGCAAGTAAAAGTTATACTAAGTTCATAAGTAAAGTAACTTTAGAATACCTAATGTAAAATGCCACACATTCTTTTTTGTGGAAAATATGATTGATCACCTATCTTGCAATTAAAAATTGCCATTATATCAAACTTTTTTTCTTGTTTTTCTTCCCCTGATAATGCCTTTTGAACCAGCTTAAGCCTTCATCTAGCTAATGAAAAGCAATGATTTACTCAAAGATAACAAATTAAGCGAAAGCAATTCCTTTATCAGCTAATGGACAGTTATAGAATGAAGAGACAGTTGTGGCAGTGCCTGCCTCTTCCTCGAGCCACTGAAAAGAAGTCCACAGTAATTGCAACTTTGGGCTGTCGGATATAGCAAACAAACTTAAAGGTCGCTTGGCATGTTGTTGCTCAAATTGAAGGAATTTGTTTCCCAAGTTGCTCCTGCGTTCTATAGCATCTAGAGAATCCAAAAGTTTTTCCTTCACTGCATCCCAAGCATGCTTTAAATTAACATGGTCATCTTTCTTCCTATAACTGCAAACAGAGAAAATATTTTCACTAGCTAAAAGAACTAAAGCATACATAAATAAGCGCATTGCAATCTTTTCTTCGCTAATTAGAAAAGCAAAACAGCTTGTTACTATGCAGAGTAAAACATCTTTCAAAATTGAAATCTCCATTCTGCTTACCCTTACCTACCAGAAGACGTAGAGCCTTCAACAACCACATTGTCCTCCATAAAATTCTTCTGATGAGTGTGATTGGAGTTGTGTTGGGGAATTACTCCAGCCATATACGTAAGAAATATACTAGCCATCAGAAGTAACTGATCGCTGACAGAAACCCAGCCAGACACCATTGCACCATTAGGGTCCACCAACGATCCCAGGCAACAGCACTTGACGGAATCCTTCCTAGTAACAGGGCTTGCTTTGAAACTTAATAGCCCATCAAAGCATGTTTTCAGCGTAGAGACCTGGACAACTTTACAGTTTCGGTGGGAATACTTTCTACAAACACAAGTAAGAGAACATTAACACACGACTCACAAAAAATCTCATTTTTACTTTAAAAAGAAAAGATAAAAAGCACATTGTAACACAATTGCAGCCCACATTCTCAGTCAAAATCATTCGAAATCCATGAAAATACGCAGAAAACAGGGAAATAAAATCACAAATACAAATAGTATTTTGTGATCTCCTCGGAAACCAATTCTGCACAAAACAAGTTTACTGCCAAAATTGCAGCCCTAGGTAAAACCCTAAAAAGTCAAATTTGATGCTTCTTCTTAACATTGGCTGCCTATCAGCTTCTCGAATCCAAAAATATTAAAAATACAGGGTGCAATAGCAGCAGCCCACATTCTCAATCAAAATCATTCAAAATGCATGAAAATACTCTGAAAACAGGGAAACAAAATCACAAATACTAATAGTATTTCCACCTTATCACCCTTGGCAAAACCCTAAAAAGTCAAATTCGATGCTTCTTGCCTATCATCTCCTCCAAGTTTCAAAAAAATCCAAAAATATTTAGAGAAAAAAAAAGACTGAGACAATAATGAATGAATACCTTTGTGAGTACAAATTGTTGGGGGTAAAAGAGGGCGTCGTCTCCTTGACACGGTTTCTCCTCCACATATGCAAATTGCTAAATGAAGGTGAGGAAGAAACTACATACTCTGCCATTGCTACTCCTCGGTCAACAACGCATGGCGTCCATGTAGTATTCCAAATTTTCTGCACTAAATAAATAAGATTAAATCCAACCGAAGATGATCGATTTTATATCATAACGACAACGTATATTCCTCTACCTACAGAGGAAAGGGAAATATTTTGATTATTATTATTATTATTATTATTTTAAGATGATGAAAATGAAAGGTTTTGGATTGGAATTGTATGAACCTCGCTGTTGCTAACCAGGAGCCAGCCACTGGCTCCTGCCTGTTTCTTTTTCTTTATTCTTTATTCTTTTCATTTTTTATTTTTTCTGCTCACGATCTAATCTAAGGTACGGGTGGTTGATTCGAATTTATGTTGTTTTTTATAAAAATTAAAAAAAAATGTTGATCAAAGTATTGTTTAGGTGTGGATTTTAGGTAAATTCTCTAATCATTTCAAAAGTAAACATGATTTAAGCTAGATGCCAAATTAACCAGTTATTTTTAATGAAAATATTGTGTTAAATAAAAACATTAAAAAATATATAATATTATTTTAGATAAAAAAATAAAAATAAAAAGTTGATCAAGAGCAAGAGCATATTAAATCATATTATTGATATCCATGATTATGGTTATCTTTTGAAAACAAACTTCACCTGAATTAAATTATAAATTAGTAAATAATTTGATTATATAAGCCTAAAAAAATATTTTAAAAAAATATTAGATTATTACTCTAATACTCTAGGAGTATATTTGATGTTTTGTCATAAAAAATGCTTAAAACAACTAAATAAGAGCCGGTGATAAAAATATGGAAAACAATATAGAAAAACTATTTGCATTTTAAATAATTTTACTTTTAAAACCAGGAAGAGCATTTGCAATGTAATATGGTTGTGATTTTTAAAAAATAATTACGTGCATTCATGGTCATGGATGGTTCGTACGAGTTAGTTTGCTTGGATTTTAATTAATTACGATCCGTAAATTATTTCTCAACCACTTAGCTAATGAACAAATGTTACATTACAAAAATATAAGCGGTGTAATTTAACTGGTCAGATTTTAAATTTGCTCTCTAAAAATTACTAGTTCGAGTCTTACAAACCTCATGACAACTGGAGTCTTACATAGTCGTTAACTTTAGAGCTCGTGGAATTAGTTTAGGTATGCACAAGCTGACCCAGTCATTCATATTAATAAAATAAATATTGAGATCACAACAAAACCAACTTTTAAAAACTTTCCATTAACTATTTGTATTTTTAACACCACACAATAACTAAAAGCGAATGATATGGTTTGTTGTAAATAAAAATCTTAAAAATCACTAACATTAACAAAAACTAAGTTTTTAGATAATTTTATTGTTTCAGTTTTACTATACACTTCAAATCACATTAAAATTTGAAATAATTTTTTTTTAATTCTGAAATTGATCTTTGATGTTTTGTTATGCACAATTAAATCCTTTAAGACTAAAATTAATAACTAGTCAAGTTTTTTTCTGAAAAAGACAGTGAAACCCAAAAATACATAGTCAAAGTGAAAAACACAAGCAAAATAAATGAAAGATTATAATTTCATTCAAAAAAACTAGTTTAGCCCCTCATTTTTGTAGCTTAATAGGTGACCAATCTCTTATGTTTATTCAAATTCAATTTTGATACAAAAATTTATTTTCATCATTTATCAATCATTTTTTTTTTGTGCAAGGAGAGAGAGAGAGAGAGCTAGCATGATTATGATGTAGAGGAAAAAAGCTCACCACTAACACTTATTCCACCCATTAAAATAGTTAAAATTCGCGTAAAAAAGTTTCATAAGATAGAAAGAGTCCTATTGTGGTTGTTTTAAGTCCCAATATAGCCTAAAAAACTAGATCTAAGTCAATGATGAAGTATTTCACTCAGTTTGTTTTGTGGCTCATACTGTTTTTTTTTTTGTTTATTAGGTTGATAGTTTGGTTTTTTAATGTTTTAAGCACTGTTATTAAACCCGGCCCGGCCTGGCAGGTCGACCAGGTGGCAGGACCGGTCCGGGTTTAATAAAAGACCGGTTGTGACAACAGCCAGACCAAACCCGGACGAGACTTGGTTTTTTTTTCAAATGTGGGATTTGAAACCCATTGGTATATATACTCTATGTTCCCAAGAAAAAAGTCATGTTTTTTCAATGTGAGATAGGTTTAAATACTTCAACTTAAAAGGATAACATATTATCTTTTCAATGTGGGATTTAAAGCCCTTTCGTATATATACTTCATGTTCCCATGAAAAAAGTTTTGTTTTTTCGATGTGAGATTTGAAACCCATTAGTATATATACCCTATGTTCCCGAGAAAAAAAATCATGTTTTTTCAATGTAGGATAAAAAACATTTTGGTTTAAATACTTCAACTTAAAAGGATAACATAGTATCTTTTCAATGTAGGATTTGAAGCCCTTTCATATATATACTCTATATTCCTATGAAAAAAGTTATGTTTTTTCAATGTGTGATTTGAAACCTATTAGTATATATACTCTATGTTTCCAAGGAAAAAGTTATGTTTTTTCAATGTGGGATAAAAAACTTTTTTAGTTATTTAACTTAAAAGCTTAACATAATATCTTTTTAATATGGGATGAAAAACTTTTTAAAATATTCTTTTAAACTTCATAATATGTATAATCTATATTTACATGGATTTTGTTATATAAAATATTAAAATTTTAATTTTTTTAATTTTTTCAGGTTAATCCGGGTTGACCCGAGTTAACACGGGTTGACCCGAGTTAACCCATGAAACCCGGGACCCGGCCCCTTGACCGGGTTAACCCCCGGGCCGGGTTTAATAACTATGGTTTTAAGTTGCTTATAGGGTGTTATTGAGTTCAAATGAGTTGAAAAATGTTTTTTCAAGAAAAAAACTCCATAACCTTGATTTTTTCGTCAACCACAATAGTGGCTAAAATATGAGCTAGCAAATGAGACGTCATCTACTGTAGCATGTAACCTATTGTATATTTTTTTTTTTAAAAAAAAAAGGTGCAAGTGATAGTTTTTCTATCCTTTTAAAAAAAATACCAAACCCCTATTTTGGGTTTTTACTTTCAAAGGCTTAGGGTACTAGACAATTGCGTTGCATTATTGGATTCCTTTTCAATTATTTTTTTAATATATTATGGTTAGGTATAAATTTATATAAAATTATCTTGAACCCAATTAAATCTTTAACTTGAATCACAATTTTGATATGATAAGCTATATCAATCAGGTTATTCTTTTTTTTTGTATAATACTTTTTTTTGTCCTTTATTTTTTTAAAAATGTAATTTTTCCCTCTGTTATCGATGAGCTAATTTTTGTATTTAATTTAAAACTAAAAAAAAAGCTTTTTCACCAATTGTTACTGATGATCTGTTTTTGCTATCTTGATCTAATGTCCTTGTCATGTTTTTTTTTCTTTATAAAAAATGTTTCGTACAAAGAAATTGATAGGTACTTTATTGTCATGTAAATTTATTGAATGAAAAATAATATTTGGAAAGATAATTATTGAATTTAATGGCATGCATGACTTGCATCACAAGTTTGGTTGGTTCACTCGAATTTACATGGTATTTTTTAAAAAACCAGATGTTGTTTTTACCAGTTTCATCATTGAACATTTAGTTAATTGAATATCTAGCTTCATAGTTTATTTTTTCAAGATTATTCCTATAAGTTTTGTATGTCAGCCCAGGTAGATTCAGCGTGTTTCTATCCCAGTATTGAATAAAAATATTGTTCACCACTCAATTGATTTTTAATTCATTATTAAAATCTATTTTTTCTTAAAACAAAATATTAACAATACCTATATTTTTTTTTTATCACACTTCAAGAAAAATATTTACTATAATCTACGATGTAGTGCATGCTAATGAGCTAGTCATAACTATAGAGAGACATTTGAAATATTTAAATTTTTTTCGTTTAGTTTTCACTTGTCAAAAACTATTATAATATTTTATATATAAAATTAAAACTATAAAACCTATTTCTATCATATAGGAACTAAAAAATAGGAAATCTATTAATTTCAAACATTAAAACTAGGAAAGCTATTGACATTGAATAGGAGAGTAAAAATAGAAAAGAATGAAATATTTGAACCCGGAAGGAAGAAAAAAAGTAATCAAGGATTTTTTTTTAATTTTTTCATGAAGCTCATGCACCAATCTCCATTGATTATAAGGAACGTGTCCTCAAGTTCAGCTTGTTCATAGAGCAAAACCTTTTTGTTTGAAATTTTTCAATCATTAAAACATCTAATGTAATGTTTTTCAAGTGTGACCTCCTTGACTGGAAAACCATTAACTTTTTCACGTGCAAGCTGCTCTATTATGAGTCCCTAACATCTTTGAACAAACAACTTCGTTATAATTGTCACCAATAAAATTTTTAATAACACCGCACATCAACTAATCATCAGAAATCATTAGGTTTTTATACCGAATTACATAACTTCAACACAAATATAGTCGAGGGCCCATGACAGTGGTGTTTGCTACAGTTAAAAATCCTAGAAGATCAAAAAACACCATAACAATAAGTAGACACCTAAAATATCTAATTTTTACTTTTCAAAATCTCATTTGCCAAAATACCACTACAACCATTTTATAGGGAAAAAAAAATAGAAAATCCACTAATATCAAATAGAAAATAAAAACAGAAAAAATATTCTCTTTGGATGAAAAAGAAAAGAAAAGATGAATAATATTTAACATGGAAATAAAAATAGACAAAAATTCTACACTAAAAACAAAACTAATTTTTTTTAAAATCAAAACTCATCTATAATAATGAAAAAAGACTAATGTTCATAAAATTCTTTTTTAAAAAATACCAATTCTTAAAGAAGATAGGATAATAATATTTTTTTTTTCATATTCATACACCACATTACCTGTATACTAAAACGCATGGGATTTTCATTGTACATTTGTCACCGTGCAAGTTTTTTTTCAATTTGGTCCTCAAACTTTGTTTTTTGACCAATCAAGTCCTATTTAAGGAGAAATTGATTTCAAATTCTTATGAAATGATAAGATTAGAAGAGGGAGGACCGAAATGAAAGACACGACAAACATAGGTGATGTATCATAAGTTTTGAAAACATTAACTTTGGTTCTCCAACTTAAACAACCACACAAATTATACAATTACGGTCCCTCAAAATTGTTTTAATTCTATTTTGGTACAAAGGTTTATTTTTGTTATTTTTGATCCCTGATTGAGAGAGGAGAAAGAGGGGGGGTCGTTGGATTCCAATGGTGAAAAGAAAAACTTGTTATTGGCACCGATTTAGGCCATCAAAATGAAAGATTTTCGTGTCAAATTGTTCCATTTGATGCAGAGAGTTTATATTAGGTGTTTTTATATCTTAAAATTTTGTGAAAAAACAAATCTGAGCTTGGGTTGATTTTTTATTTCGGGTTGTGTTCGGTTTTGGGAGAGATGTTTAGGGTTTTTCGAGGCCATAAATGAGTTTATTATGGTTTCTAGGGTGTTTTGGATCAAAAAATGGGTTGCAAAAAAGATTTTTGGGTCAAAAGAGTATAGACCCTAATTTTCCAGCCATTACAATGATTAGAATCTGGGCAAAATAGGTGACATGTCGTTTGCCTCGACAGGTGATGCGTCAGATGTTGTTGGCATAACTGTCAGACCCAAGGCGCCTGACCCTGACATGACTACCATAAAAAAATAACTTTAAAGAATACAATTGAAAAGAAATAAAGTGTCGTGACATGTTCAAAAACTAAAAGCCAAAAAAATGGATAAAACCTCGTCTCTTTTACTTTGTTCAGATGAACTCTTTTAAATAATATTGATTTTTTTGTTATGCATTTAATTTTCAAAGATATTTTTATGGTTCATCTATAGTTTTGTTTTTATCTTTTATATAAATAAACTATGTTTTTTACAATAAAAAAATATTTATTTCAGATGATATTTTTAATACGTATAACCTTACATGTTATTTTTTTATTCAATTAATTTAATGTTATATATTTTAAAATTAAATATCTTAATCTACATCTGTTTCCTGTTTTTCAAGTTTTGTTTTTAGGTGTTATTAATGATTTATTTATTAGTGCACATAACTCTTAGTTTATTTGATTACATGTGTGTATAAACTTTTTGATTTGTTAAATTTTTTAATTATAAAAATACATTGAAAAACTTGCATAAATATTTTTTTTATAAAAAAATAAAAATATTTTACCTATGGCAGAGCGTGGACAAGTAGCTAATAAAACCTTAACAATGTAAATTAAGCCCCATGGATCACTTTCAACCCATATAGTTTTTATTGACACCTTATTTTGAATATAAAACTTTAAAAATGCTTAACAAAAAAATCAAGTAAAAATCAATAAAATTAAAATACAAAAATAAATTAGATCCATGTTGCCTTTTATTATACGATCTTGTATTTTTTACTCTTTTAGACAAGAGAATTCACTAGACTTGCATTTTTTTTTTTTAACATATTTTGCTAGTATTGAAAAAATTACTCAGAAAATAATAATAAATTTTTTATTCATTTTATATGTTATTAATTTATATTCATAAACTTATCAAAACAAAGAGATTCATAAAGGATATAATGCTGGGAATTTATTTTATCTTAGATTTCTACTCGAACCAACCCGAACCTAATAAGATCTAAAAACTTCCTATTCACCCGGATTAATATCTACTGGGTTCGGGTGAATATATAACGCCGAAGCCACTACTTTGCCCCCAGGTCCTCCCAGTTGGGCTTGGGCCTACATACGGTGCCGAATGGATCATTGTTTCATTTGACCCATATACAAGCCCCCCTCTCAAAAACCCTAGCAACCTCTCCATTCTGCTGGCTGAACCCTAAACTCAAAAGAAAACAAGCAGCTCCTCTTCCAGGTATTTCTCCATAACTCTCAACGCTTGCTCTTCTCTTTCTCTACCATCATCAAGGTCTGAAGATATTTCTTTCTCGGTTCTGCATCTTATGCTATAATTTCAGGGTATCAGACCTATAGCTATCAAACATGGTGAAGAAGAGCAAAAGTAAGCAAAACCCTTTTCTCTAATCTCAATATCCGCACAAAAGATTTTATTTGTCTTGATTTTTTTTCGTGTGCTATGTTTTTCTGTAGAGAGTAAGAGTAAGAGGGTGTCGTTGAAACAGAAGTATAAGGTTATAAGGAAAGTGAAGGAGCATCACAAAAAGAAGGCCAAAGAAGCTAAGAAGTCTGGCTCGGATAAAAAACGCAAGGTTGAGAAGGACCCTGGTATTCCTAATGAATGGCCTTTCAAGGAACAGGAGCTAAAAGCTCTTGAAGCTCGCAGGGCTCGTGCTATTGAGGAGTTGGAGCAAAAAAAAGCTGCCCGCAAAGAGAGGGTATTGTTTCCATTGCCTTAATATTTGTTTAGTACTTTTTTTTTGCTGGTCTGGTGAATTCACATAGATGGTCTTTTAGTTTAGTCAACAAAGCGGTTTGTATCTGTAAAGATTTAGATAAATAAGCTGCTGCAGTCAGCTTCTTTGATGGGTTCGCTTGGCAAAGTTTCTACTGTTTGCAGTTCCAAAACCAGCTCTGAACATGCATACGTAGCCTTTTTTACTTTTCCAATTGCTTTAGGATCGAGCTAGGCAGAATGGTTTGGTTCAGAATCGATTATAAGAGACAATTTTAAATAGGATTGTTCATTTTCCAGGTTGCTATCTTTTTAAATAGGACTTGCAATTTTGTCTTGTACCTTTCATCCATTGCTAGGAACACATCTTCATATGTATTTTCAGGCTCAAAAGAGGAAGCTGGGGCTGTTAGAGAATGATGGCACTATGGATTCGGCAAAAGAACAAAATACTGGAGACCAAAATGGTGGTGTAGAATTCAAAGGAATCACGAGAAACCGAGGTAATGAAGAATCCAAGTTAACATGTGTAATTTTTGCTGTGCTTTTATTTTGACATTTATTCTCGTGCAGAAAATTCTGATAGGGCATTCTACAAGGAGCTGGTTAAAGTAGTTGAAGCATCAGATGTCATCCTGGAGGTCCTAGATGCACGGGATCCTCTTGGTACACGATGTGTTGATATGGAAAAGATGGTGATGAAATCGGGTTATGATAAGCACCTAGTGTTGCTTCTAAACAAAATTGGTAATTTCTCTCATTTTATTACAGTTTTGCTTGCTCCTTGAATATATTAAGAATGCGACGTGGCAGGTGGAATGCTCCATTTTCCCTAAACTTTTGCAGTTCCACTGGTTACTTATCTTTATTGATTCTTCTATTCTAGATCTTGTCCCTCGTGAAGCTGTTGAGAAATGGCTTAAGTATCTTAGAGAAGAATTCCCGGCAGTTGCATTTAAGTGCAATACGCAAGAGCAGAGATCAAACTTAGGGTGGAAATCGTCCTCAAAATCAGCCAAGACGAGCAATCTTCTACAAACAAGTGATTGTCTTGGAGCTGAAACTCTTATTAAATTGCTGAAAAATTACTCAAGAAGCCATGAGGTATGTTAGGGCAACTTTCTTTTTTAAGAGGGTGCTGAGGTTGAAGTTTAAGGAGTGCCTAGATACCTGCATAATATTTGGTTTTTCACTCATTTGAGCAGTGATTTATTTACAGTTTGTTTGGGAAAAAAATGTGATAGGAGGGGAGGGGATGGGAAATTTTTTATTTAATATATGCTACAGTTTTAAGTTGGGTGTTGAAGCCTGTAAAATCTTGTTCTGGCAAGTAGTAATCCCAGCTATACCTTGGATTTTTCAGATCAAGAAATCTATCACAGTTGGTGTAATTGGCCTGCCCAATGTTGGTAAGAGTAGTCTAATTAACAGCTTGAAGAGATCCCATGTTGTCAATGTTGGCTCTACTCCAGGATTAACTAGATCAATGCAAGAAGTTCAGCTAGACAAGAATGTTAAATTGCTGGACTGTCCTGGTGTTGTAATGCTTAAATCCGTGGAGAGTGATGCGTCTGTAGCTCTTCGAAACTGCAAAAGGATAGAGAAGTTGGACGATCCAGTTGGTCCAGGTAAATGATCCTTTCTTTCCTGTTAATATTTCAACAGTGTTGCCTTTGTCTTGGACCAGCTGCTTTATTGCTTATTTTATTTTATTTTTATTTTTTAATGAATGTTTACTTTGATGGAATAATGGATCTCGCAAGTCTGGTTAAACATGGCAGTTGTATTTCTGTAACAAAAAGAGGACAAGGTAGATGAGCAAGCTGGAGTTAGGGGTTAGGAGGAGCTATATTAGCATTTTCAATCTTACTGATATGCTTATTTTGAAGGATTATTTTTCCTTGGAGTGTTCCAGTCTTGCAGATACCATTTTGTTGCTGTATGCTTGCCTTTCTGATGGATCATGCTACTGTGATTTATTATAATTATTTACTGGCTAGAAAGCAATGCATGTTCATTATAGATGACCGTCTAGCATATAGCTTTTGATTTTCTTTGAATTTGAAATTTAATGTTGAGAGTTGTGTCCTTTTTCTCCTGTGGAAGATAAATGCAAGCATCCTGGCATTTCTTTGCTGCTTGTAGAGAATGTCTCATTGCGACTCTATTCCCTGGAAATGATTTTTAAACATGTGAAAAATGACACTATAAATTTAAGTGATACGAGCACTAAAGTCTGTACGAGTTTATATCAGACGGCAGAATTACAAATCTGTAAATTTGAAATCCATGGCACTAACATTTTAAGAAAATTGAGATGCATTATTTGTTTAGTCAGAAACCTTCATGTTAGGAATATAATTAGCATACTGATGCATGTTACCTTTCTGTGGACAATGCAGTGAAAGAAATTCTCAAGCTGTGCCCGGATAGACTGTTGGTAACGCTATACAAGATCCCTAGCTTTGATTCAGTTGATGACTTTCTACAAAAGGTGGCTACTGTAAGGGGTAGACTCAAAAAGGGTGGTATTGTGGATGTTGATGCTGCTGCTAGAATTGTTCTGCATGACTGGAATGAAGGTACGCATTTTTAATGAAATTTTACAATCTCTACAAACAAAGACATACCTCAAAGACACATTGCATATGTAAAAGAAAGAAATTCCTACTTAGGTATATATTTAATATTTCACAGGTAAGATACCATATTACACAATGCCCCCAGCCAGGAATCAAGGGGAGCCTTCAGAGGCAAAGATTGTTTCAGAGTTAGGGAAGGAATTTAACATTGATGAAGTTTACAATGGTGAATCCTCATTCATTGGAAGCCTCAAGTCTGCTGACGACTACAATCCTGTAGAAGTTCCTCCTAGTTGCCCTCTCAATTTTGATGAAAAGCTGATTGAGGTTTGTGTCTTTTTATTGGTCTCAGCATTTGAGAAGTGTTAACATTCTTAGGCTATGAAGCGAGCCTGTTTTGCTCTTTAAACTTTTTCATTGCAAATGGTTTCTGATGACTGCATTGTTGTTTTTGTGACTGGTTTATTCATCTCTTGATGTTTCACATGAAGCCTTCCCCAAAGAAAGAATTTACATAACCATTGCTTTTGGCTTTACTGTATAAACCTTATATTTTACAAGTTCAATATCCATATGGAGGGGAAAGCTGCAGTTTCCCATGTGAAAACTGCTTATAGTAAACTTACTATTACTATGCTCTTCCTATAATTCAATGTTTATAAAAGATTTATTTCTCGAGACATCTAATTCTTCTATCTCAATTTTTTTTAGTTTCTTTCAATATTTTCTTCTGATTACATTTTGTCACACACATCAGGGAGATGGAGATGAAGCTCAACCATCAACTAATGGTGATGAAAGCTCCAAAGAACTGGTTAACAATGATGACGAGCCAATGGAGTCTGAAGATGACAATGCTAACAAGACTAAGGCAAAAACTGAAATTAGCAGGCAAAATGAGAAGCTCTATTCAGCAGAAGGTATCCTGAATACAAAGATGAAAAGAGCAGAGAAGAAAAGGAGGAAAAAAGCGGCTAAAGTGGATACAATGGATGGTGATTATGACTTTAAAGTGGATTATAAGAAAGGTTCGGCCATGAATGTTGAAGACAGGAGTGGTAAGATGGATGATGATAGTCCAATTCCTGCTGAGGTGCCTATGTCTGGTATTCAATGTGATGATGAGTAATGAGGTGGTCTTTTTTGGGGGGGACCGTGGAAATACAAACTCTTTCTGATTCAAGCAAATTGGAAATTTTGTTAAACACCAGAGCGAGATTAATTTATTTCATATGTGCTTGTACCATGCCTCGATATCATGAATTCCTTTTTGGTGGGTGGGGGCGGGTAAATTAGAAGAAAATCTCCCCTCATGCACAAAATTCATTCTCCACAGATAAATTCCATGTTTTTTTCCTCTACTACATCTTGATGTAGCATCGAAATTATCCAAAAAAAGAAGAGATCTAAGCATTGTGTCGATGCTCAATTAGCTAACCAAACAGTGCTAGTGTTTGAACATTACAATAGCACAGTCAAGTGCAAAAAGCTGAATCAACCACATCTGATTGTGCAGCTTTGAAAATGAAAAATCTAATTGTTAAAAATTGAAGATGAGACACTGAATTGTGAATTTTGATGTGGCTTAAGAACTTTAAATAGTGTTCTCTTCGTTCCTCTTGAGGCCTGACGAACTTGAACCTTCCAGTCTAGACAAAAAATTCTTGATGGCACCAAAAAAAGGATCCGCTAAAGGCACCATCACACCCGGACCATCTCTAAAACCACCTTCCTGCTGCCATGCCAGATGCAACACCCAAAAGGCTGCCTATAATTCTGCCTTTCACAGCCGCACCTCCAATCTTGAATAAAAATGAGCAACTGTGCTCTCATTTTATCATTTAATTAAAATATGCATGAAAGGAGTAAATCATGATTGCACCTGTGGCAAAAAAAAAATCAAAAGATTATAGACTCAACTACTTTATCAAATAGGATATTGAGTTTATAAACTTGTGAGTATTACATTCAAAGTGTCGAATTATTAAAACACAGCTTCATTCGGGGGCTTGATGTTTGACAACGCAATCATCAGAGCATGCAAGATTTCCTAATTCCTAAACAACAACAACTGGTCACTAGATCTTATGGTGATGGTGGTAAATGATTCTTGGAGGCATTGCAGTCCATTTGAACAGGTTCTGTGGTACTAAACGTTTAGCAACTAACTAATTAGCAACATGTATGCCATGCTGAGAGACAACCGATTTATCGCATGGAAACAACACACATAGAACACAGAGATAGATGCTCAGTCATCACTTGACACCCCTAAAACAGGGCCCTTGGTGGCAGGATTTGAATCTGTCTTGACAGCGTTGGCTGTAGATGGTGAAGGTGTTTGGCTAACACCTTGGTTGACTGATGTTGTTTCTACTGTAGTAGGCTTGGGAATGATTCCTTGCCCTTCCATGGCTTCACGAGCTGCTTGCTCTTTGGCTTTTTTAGCCCTTCCCAACACATCTTCCTGCACGTGATCAAATGGTTTACAGATACATGCACCAAAAAATTGGAAGGATAAGAGCAATAAAGCTAAAAATGTAAGGAGCAAATGACCATGACTGGTTCGAAGACTCAAATCTCTACTAAGGTCGAAAACACTAGCTGTAAGATGTATGTACACCATTCTAGGTTACATGGAAATAATTTCAACTACTTGAATGAACTAAATAACGCACAGCCACTCATACAAAAGACAGCCTGCGAAAGTTAATCCCAGCCCATATAATCTACATTGCCTTGAAAACAATTTAGCAAAAGGGAAAATATATAAATCAAGAACAAGAAAAAGATCTTGCAGCTATGCTATAGAATAGAAATAAAATGAATATACTCACAACTCAAGTACACTTGGCAAAAAAACATTTTAATAAGCTTAGGATAGGTGAGTTTCTTCATATAAGACAATATACTCTAACCTATATGTTAAAAAATAGAATCAATATCAAATGCACACAAATCATGCCTTAATCCTCTTTCTATAGCAATTGATCTATTTAAAAAAAAATTAAAAATCTTTGAATGTTATCACATTGGTAAAAACATGATCATGATAAAAAAAACAACTTTTTCTGTCAATGTTTAACTTCCATTTTCAAACGCTTTGAGATATAGTTGACGGGTACGAATAGAACACCATATTCCAGGTGCGAATATATATATATAACTTCTCTAACTGTAACGTTAGCAAGAGAATCCAAACATGTATTATATACAAACTAATAACAATACATGTAGTTTACTACCTGGAAGTCCTGTATTTGCTTTTGTTGCTCTGCTTGGAGCCTGCCAATTGTACTTAAAAACTCCCCAACTGCAGATTCAACACGCTCATTAAGTGCTTCTGCTACAGCCTTTCCCAAGAAAAATGCATCCAGAACACTCCTGCTATCACTGTCACCTGCAAAATCAAGTATCTCAATTATTTAGCAACGATGAAGCAACATCACATGATGCTACAGTTGGCATCCTGACACTTACTATTTCCAATATTTCATGATCTTGTAGACCCGAAATTCATTAAGTGGTTTACACTTCACAATTCTCCAAAATGCCGTAATTCATAAAACCCAACAGTCTCTCTTTACATCATTCATTATCAAAGATTCAAAGAACTTTTAAGAGTTTAAGCATCAAATATAAATGCTTCTTAATTCCTACAGTAACTGCTTGTAGGAAATGTTTGCTAATAATCAATTTTTTCCACAACAGATGCGCAGCGTTAAGGAGTCAATCACAATTTCAACAAATAAAAGATCAAGGGCAACATCTTCAGCAAAGTATTTGAAATCATAATGAAACTTGGCCACTAGACTATACATCCTCTTCAGCATTGACAAAGTCTCGTGATAAAATCACACAATACTTTCACATCCATACACAATCACTAAAAAAACTGTTGCACTTACGAGCCTAAGTAGCACAAAACTTGACATTCTAACGTCATTGTTCACATTAGTTACACCGAGAGTCCCTTTATGTTTCAAGAAATTCTCTACGAAATCCTTAAACCACAACTGACCCTTTGTCAAAAATATTTTGGAGGACTGATTTCTTTCCAAATGGATTTGGGTAATCGGATTTATACACAGGCATTCTGACACCATTTGTTTCACATGATTAACAACAAATACAAACAACTATTCCGCATGCAATATTTTAACATGGGCACAGCAGTAGTATACACTATCTGGGAAGTGTTTGACCAGCAAATTTTTTGATACTAAAAACTAAGATCGTATCAGATTCAAAATAAGATAAAAATCCAAATTGATATTCACAAAATCCAAACAATAAGGAGCAAATAAAAAGATTTCTCTCAAATCACCACCAAACAATATAATATCTATCAATACATAGACCAAAAATAATGAGAAAAAGAAATCTATGTACCAGAAGCAGAACCAGGGCCACCAGGTCCACTGCTGCTACTGCATCGTACATTGATTTTTTGACAACCTCTCAAAGCTGTTTCAAACCTCAGACCTAGATGGGTTTTAAGCTTTTTATGCGATGATGATGATGATGAAGAACATGAGATAAGAGGAGGATTAACAAAACTAAGCTCTTGCTTGGTTTGGATTTTAGATTGAAGATTGTAGAAGCAATGAGATGGTGGGGAAGCTGAAGCAGAAGCAGAAGCAGAAACCCCATTCATGGCTAACGTTAAGCTAGTGTTGCTCTCACACAGTATCTGCCTCCGACCGTCTATCGGTTTCTCTCTGTTTCTACTTGGTTAATGATTTTGTAAGAAGGAAATGTTAGGATAATTAAATTTGTAGGATTATCTGATTTCGTTGGATTTGGGCCTAGCTTGGGTCATTAGTATTTTAGTTGCTTGCTTCGGTTTTTCATTTACCCAGTAGTGTTTTGTACTGTAATAACATTATTATTTAAAATATTTTTTTATTTTTTAAATTTTATTTTTAACAATAACACATTAAAACCATACACAAATATCAAAATTTTTAATTTAAAACAAAAAAATAAAAAATATTTAAAAACATGATTGAATCGCAAAAACAAACACTACGTTATTAAAAACCTAGCTTTACTTGGTTCATTTTTGTTTTATCTCTTATCTTTAAAAAAAAAAAATAGAAAACAAGATAGAGAACTTGAATTTTTTGTTTTCATTAAAGCAAAATATGGCAATAAATTGTTAAAACATTTGAAAAAAATGGTTTCCTCGTGATTAAATTGGGATCAAATTCAAAACGTCGAGGTATTTGTGGTTTTTAGGGTTAGGCTAAGATTATGTTTGGTATTGTGCATGATTGTGTTTTGTTTTTTAATATTTTAAATTATTTTTTAATATTTTTGAATCGTTTTGATGTGTCAATATCAAAAATAAATTGTAAAGAAAATATTGTTTTGATACATCTTTAAATGAAAAATACTTTTAAAAAATTATTATCATAATATTGTAATAAATTCATGGTGTTTAAAAGTTAAGTCAAAATCAAGTTCAAAATGTATATGGCAATTGGATATGAAGCATCCAAAAATTGAGTCAGGACTGAGTTTGGATCTGGTTTAAGGCTACCAAAGGTCAAGACGATTTGGGTCTAGAACATCCAAAGTTAAGTCTAAAATGCTTGTAGTCGAGTAGATACTAAGTTTAAGGCACCTCGAATCAAGAATGACGTCATCGAGTATTTGTAAGTGTAGTAATAGTTGTTTTTTAAAGTGTTTTTTGTTTAGAAATACATCAAAATAATATATTTTTATTATTTTTTAAAAACTATTTTTGATATCAACATACCAAAACAAAAAAAACAAAAAAAAATTAAAAAAAAAAAAAAAACACAGTTAGAAGCAACCTAGAATGCCCATACCATTTTTATCTACAAGTATTGGCATATAGATGATATTGGCATTCCTTAATATTCTAAAAAATAACTCTCTTCCTAAGCCATTTAATGCCACCAATATTGTTCTTATTTCAAGAGTAGCAACCCTAATTCTCCAGCTTGGTTTAGACCGATAATTAAGTTTATGCGATGTAATTGTGAAACTGGTGGCCAAACCATCTCTAATCACCTTATAATTGTTCTTCCTAATATGATTGATCATTCTCAAAGAACCTCCATGCCTAGGTGTTTGATCACCGATAATCTTTGGATGCATGAATAAAAAACATATTATTTCCAATGTTAATAAAGTCGTTCAAGACTCGGTTATATATTAAGTGAATTAACTCGAGTTAATTCAATAATTCTCGTTTTAAAATTTTTAAAAAATATTAAAATAATATTATTTTAAGTTTTTTTAAGTCAAACTAGATTTTGATTAAGTCAAATAGGTTTGATTTAATCAATTTTTATCTAATTTAATTTAAAATTCAGATCAAGCTATATCCTGTATTGATGGATTATTGGGTTGACTTACTGAGCCAGATTTAATTACACTATTATAATTTATAACTAAATAAAAATAAAACTATATGGAAAACAACATGGTCTATCGAGATTATCTACAGAGCATATGAACTAAAGAAAGTTTGTACTGGGATATCGATCCTGTTGTAACTCGGATTTTACTTTATACGTATAAATCCAATTTTCCATTCACAAAACACGTGTTCTACCTAATTTTTTAACAAGTCACTAAGCTATTTTTAAGCTATTATTTAGTTATTGTTTTTGAATAAATAAATTAAAGACAAAAAAGATAAAAAAAATTTTGATTGAAAAGATAAAAATATAAAATAAATGTCTTTAAAATAATTTTAAAGCTATGTATTTTTAAAATAGAGAGTATAAAAAAATATATCTTTTTATCTATGTTCAGGGATCACAATGGGTACCAACAATTAATTTTTTGATATTTATATCTACTCATTATCAATCGAGTAAGAAATTTAAATATTCATAAATTATTCATCGGATTCTGAGTATTCATCATCTAATATTATTTATTGATCAATAAAAATAAAATACTTAGTGTGTGTGCGCGCACACGGATGTTTTATATCAATATTAAGTTATGTATATATCATATTGTATTATATATATATAGTTCGAGTTAGGTTCGGTCGGGTTTGCAATATTCAAACCCTACTCATTATCCACCGGGTCTAAAAAATCTATCAAGGTCGGGTTGGTATCTATCATATTTGAATTTAAATTATTATCCCTATCTATGTCTCAATTTGAAAGTTGACTAATATTTTTGATAAATTAAAAATAAAAACAAATACTTTTGAAGTATTAATATGGTTGCATATGAAGAAAACTCCGATGTTTTTTTTTTTGGGAAAAAAACCCTTTATAACGAGCTAGTGGAAGAAAACAAAAATAGAATGAGTTTTGTTTTTTAAACTTATAAGATAGATCTGCCATGATTTCTCTTGGAGGATTTGAGATTTGGGGAAAGTATTGTTTTATTTTTTCGAACAGGTTGCATGGAATTAATTTATAGGGAGTTTATTATAGTTTATTTGTGTATATTATAGATTTTGATGTAGGTGTTTTGTATTATAATTGATAAATCCGATCTAATATATTGAATTAATTTAAGATATTTATGATTTAAATCTTGATTTAAATTAAATTTTTAATTAAATTAGATTAAATATTAATTCAATAAAACCTAGTTGACTCGATATAAAATTTATAAAAAACAATATTATTATTTATTTTTTAAATATAATATTTTGATAAAAATAGCTCACATCAAACTCTTTCTCGAGTTAATTGTATCCACTTTATATATAGCTTTATTGAAAAAATTATTTTTGACCTTAATTAATTTTGTTTAAGATCAAATTTAATTTAATATTTTTTTTTTAATATTTTAGCATAAGATTCCTTAGGTTTTTTTAAGACGTGGATAAGAATCTTACTGAATCATGCTATAATAATAATAATAATAATAATCACAAAAGGTTTTGAATTCGTATTATAAACACTTAAACAATGATATTCTATTGAAGGCCGAGGATGGTATATTTACAGTGTAGTCCTTATAATTTTAGTTTGTATAATCTAGTCCTTATAACGTAAAATGAAAAAAGATGCTTCAACATATTTTCTAATTTATTAATTTAAAAAAATATTTTAATGCAAATATATTCCATTTCCTGATTCTCAATAAAAAAAAATGTAGAATGAAAAAATAGAGATGAATTTTCTTCTCTTCTAGAAGAGAAGAAAAACTCTTCGTAAACGACCTTGGTACCGAGGAGAAGAAAAACTCTTCTAGAAGAGAAGAAAAATTCTTCGTAAAATATCAAAATCAAATAAAAAAAAATTCAAAACCAAACTTCGTGGCGTTTTCCGAAAATAATAAAAAAATCAGAGGGTGGTTTTGCCGATAAATAAATAAACAAAACAAAAGCTACGGTACGCTGCCTGCCTACCTTGAAGCTTTCTTCACCTCCAAGCGATAACGAAATCCTCCCTATTTCCTCTCTCGTCTTCGAAAATTCATCTCCGCTTCTGCTGCTACGAAACCTAGCTTCTCTCCCAGGGTTAGAGCTTATTTCTGCAGTAGATGGGGCAACAATCGTTGATCTACAGCTTCGTGGCTCGAGGCACGGTGATTTTGGCTGATTACACCGATTTCTCTGGTAACTTCGCGGGCATAGCCGCACAGTGTCTCCAGAAACTTCCTGCAACTAACAACAAGTTCACTTACAACTGCGATGGCCACACCTTCAACTACCTCGTCGATAACGGCTTCAGTATCTCCCTCCCTCCCTCCCTCCCGTTGATTAATTAATTGATTTACCGCTCTTTATGATCTGATCCATACGTTTTGCTGTGATCATTTTATGCCTTTGCGATTTTTGTAGATGATATTTGTTATTTATTACAATTATAGATGATGGTTACGAAAGGAAACATTTGAAAAAAAAGAAATATTTAATTTACTAAACTAGAATTTTCTTAGCTTTTAATGATGATGTAGATAGTGATTATTGATGTTTTATGAGCGTATAATATATCCTTTTATTTTATTTTAAGCTTTAGAATTGTAGAAATGGATGTACATAAGTGATGGATTTAATTAATAGCAATTAAAAGTTTCCAAACTAACGGTGGCATCTCGGAACTTTTGCAGCTTACTGTTTAGTTGCAGTGGAGTCTGTGGGGCGACAGATTCCGATTGCCTATCTCGAGAGAATCAAGGAGGATTTTACCAACAGATATGGTGGGGGAAAAGCTGCAATAGCGGTTGCTAATAGTCTGAAGAAGGAATTTGGGTAATTTTTCTTGTCATTTGTTTATTGGATGCAGTATCATGCTTGTAAAAAGAAGAAGAAGAAGAAGAAGAAGCAGTGTCTCCTTGACAATGACGAAAATAACACTAGAAAGTAGAAACACAATAATTACAGGAACATAAATTTTTCAAAATAAAGGATCACTAAGAAATTTTTTCTTTTCAGATACTTAAATAAACTTAAATGAACAACGAAACCAAAAAATTAGAAAAAATAATAAAAAAATTCTAATCTATATAAAAAACAAATACTAAATCAACTAGAAAAATATAACAAATCTAGAACAGTAACTTCTAGATTTTATTGAAAGTCTCTCTAGTTGTTATAAAATTTTAACCCTGAGTATATAAGATAATATTTGTTTTTGTGATTGTACTGTGCTTTTAAAAAATTTTGAATTTTTTTAGCTTCAAATTATTATTTTTTTGTTTTTGAATTGTTTTGACATGTTAATTTCAAAAATATATTTTTAAAAATAAAAAAAATAAATTATTTTAATCTATTTTCAAGTAAAAAACACCTTGAAAAACAATTTTTATTATAATTCCAAACATATTCTAAATAGAACCTGCAAAATTTTCTAACAAAATTTTAGCCCCATTCAACGATAATTGGATAAAAAATTAAACCTATTAACATAAAAAAAATCTCCTGCATCACTATGCTATAAATCTATTTGTTGTCACAAAGCTGTCCATTTTGACTTAGGCCGAAGTTGAAGGAGCAGATGCAGTATTGTATGGACCATCCAGAGGAAGTCAGCAAGCTTGCCAAAGTGAAAGCTCAGGTTTCTGAAGTGAAAGGAGTTATGATGGAAAACATAGAGAAGGTAAGGCATTGTTAATTCTTTTTTTTATAACCACCAAAAGGGATTACGGAAGTTTCTATTTTTTTGTTTGGGGATTATGGTTTTACAGGGAAGATTCTGGTTTTATATTAGTGCAGATCATAAAAAATAAGAACAGAGTTGTGGAGCTATCATGTTGATTAATTAAGTTCATTTCATATTGTATGGTCTTTTCATTTTTAGTTTAATTTGTTTTTACTGGGAAGATTCTTGTTACATGTCAGTATAGATCATAATAATTTAAAACTGAGACATGGAGCTATGTTTAAGAGATTGAAGTTCATTTCTGCAGGTTCTTGATCGGGGGGAGAAAATTGAACTTCTGGTGGACAAAACAGAAAACCTTCACTCTCAGGTAAGCGGGTAGATTTATCTTTTCTTATTTTCCCCACAAAGCAAAATTGACCATCCCCTTAAGCATGGACTGGCATTAACATTTCAACACGCTAACAGAATCCATATTACAAAAAACATAAACATCGTTTGGTGGCTACTAGTCCTTTCATTCATTGCTAGCAAACTTACCCAGAATCAAAGGATCTCCATGCTAGGCTAGGCTTGGTTTTGCATTTGTGTTTATTATACATAATTATGGTTTATAAATTGTATTTGATCATTGCTGTTGCCTTGTTTTTGTTGACCAATGAACGTATCCTTTGTTGTGTTGTCCCAGGCACAAGTTTTCAGGCAGCAAGGGGGCCAGATAAAGAGGAAAATGTGGTGGCAGAACATGAAAATAAAGCTGATAGTGCTGGCGATCTTGATTGTCCTGATTCTCATCATAGTATTGTCTATTTGTGGTGGCTTCAAATGCTGAAGATGATCTACCTTTACTTTTTTGGGGGTTACACGTACCAGGTTCTGCTATATAGTTTTTGGCTTCAAATGACTGTATCATACGACAGTGCCTGTATAGTTTTTTCCTTTTGAATTATTTACAATTTCTTGACGTGTGCGGCCATTCCTTGTTATTCATTTACTACTCGATATGTTCTTGGTTAAATACAACGAATTTCATTACCTCAAGAAGTGGATAGTGGCAAAGTGGAGATGGCATCTTACCATATTTCCCATCTTTTTGGAGTGCTCTGAAATTTTCATGCTTTGAAAGACGTTCAAACATGGGGGTTTCAAATTTTCCTGATTATTCAGTGTACGCAGACCTGTTTACATTCAAAATAATTATTTTCAAAGATCTTGTTTAGGGATCACATCTGAATGTGCAAGGAACATAAACGGAAAAGAATTAAATCCAAAATCAACTAAAAAATCACCAATGTTTTCACATTTATTTTGTCTACTTTAGTGAGAAACCAGAAAAACACACTTTAAATGCCATAAAATTTACATGGCTAGTGAATATAGCTAGTTATAAACACCATCACGGTAACTTAAAACCTAGCCTGAACTAGGTTTTATTTTAGACTAGATTTTTTGAAAATAAATTGAGTTGATTTATCTGATTCGTGGGTTAAATCAGGCTAAATTAAGATAAAAAAAGAAATTGTTTGGGACACAATCAAGATCTTATACAATTTGGGGGCATAGCTGAGGTATATATGTCGAAATATCTTTGCGATACACTTCAATAGTTCAATGCATTAGCCAAGAACATCATTTTGAATATTTTTGAAAGGTTGCTTTTGTCAGAATTGCAAGAGTATTCAATACATTCAAAAAGAGGTTCCGTTCCCGCCTCACAAATTCTATGCCCTTCTGAAACAATAGTGAAATCGCCAAAAAAAAAAGCACCTGATGTTCATGGTTGTCAAGCACAGTGAGAAGAAAAACAAAAATCTTTCATTGATTGACTGATCTTAACGTTATCTATCAGCCTGACCTTCCCTAACCAGGCAGCGTCACAAAACACCACAGGACTATTGATCTCTTCCAATAACTCCAAACTTTTGGTCTACAATGGCAATAGGAACTCACAGGTTGATTTCAATGTTATCTATCAGCCTGACCTTCCCAAACCAGGCAGCAATACAGAACACCACAGGACTACTGATCTCCTCCACTGCCTGCAAACTTTCTTGGTCTACAATCTGATAGAAAGAAACAATGCAATTAGAATGTAAAAATTCAGATCAGATCCATATAACTAATAGCACAAGAAAACTCAGATTCCAATCAAGTCGAAACAATCTAACGTTCATGCATTTTATTCCACTTCGTATTTAAACATACAGTCAGTGTCACTGTATTATCATCAGTTTCAGAAATACCTGCTGCTGTAGTGAAGAGAATAGAAGAAAAAAAATGTTCTGTTTTTGGATCCATCAGAATAAAGTTAAAATTGCAGAGTTAGGGAGCACAAACACTGCACCCCTCACCTCAGCGTAATCAATTCTTCCTCCTGCTTCACTTACTGCTTGGATAACTGAGTCTCTTAATTCTCTACAATTTATGTGGCCATTCTCTGCTGATGATTTAGCACCCAGCAATGACCTGCTTATGGACAAAGCCTGCGCAAAGCATAAAAGCATGTCTCCTCTTTAAAAACTTCTGCGCAAAAAATATGATTGAGCCATTTCAGCTAATATGCATATGCAGAAGTAAAACATCTACTCTTAAAAGTACATGTTGAAGTATCTGAAGCTAACTACTTTTCTTTTTTAATCTACTTACTAAGCAGCAAAAGGCCAGTGAGAGTTTTCTCCAGCAAAATGCAAATTTATTTGTGAACGCTGATCATCTATAATCGGAAAGTTAGTGAAAGGGATTTTAACAATCAAAAGTATGCGACAGAGTTCTTGATGCTGACAATTCTTCTTTTCTTAACAAACCAAGGGATAGAGGTAATTTAAGTTTCCTCATGCTGAAAGTAGGACTGCATGCAATAAGCAAATCTACTTCTATCGAAATTGAAAATCAAAAGTTCCAAGGATCATTTGAAGAACCTTTCTCCTCTCTTCTGCAGAGAGGTGTACATTGCGAGAACTCATTGCAAGGCCATCATTATCGCGCAAAATCTCTGTACCTATTATTCTTATGGAAAAATCAAGATCACGAACCTGCAGGAAGTCAACCAAAAAATACACCATTTAATGAAAGTGTCATTAAAAACGACAACGCTGGGTTAACCTTCCAAATTAAGAAACCAAACCAGGTGTTTCAGAAGTATTATAAGGTGAATACTGAAAAAACAGATCAACTTGGAAACCAAACCAAGTCACTAATGCTAATGTGGTTCTGAATACTAATATCTGTCAAAGGAGTAAGAAGAAATGGTTTGATCCTCTTATTTTTCTTTCTTGAACCGAGAGATCCATGAACTGGGATCCTAATTCAAGTTGAGATAGTATCATAAAATCATTTTTACAAAGCATGATGACATTGACATGTGTTGTATTGTTCAACCATCCAGTTGCAAGATACACTTGAAGCATTGAGTTGGTGCAAAATTGCACAACACATCCGAAACTTTCTCTATTATAAATCCTAACAGTGAACAATAGAATCCTGCATTAAGAAAAGGCCATTGTCCCACTCAAATGGGGTCCGTGAGAGAGAGAACATCATCATCCTGTGCTAAACCTCATGAAATATTTGAAAAGATTATTGAGAAACGCACAAGTACTTGAGACAAAATTTCACAATCTTTGTCAGCAACAAGCAAAATTTTCTTGCAAACTAATGTTTTCAATCGATTCACCAAAGTTTACTTCTTTTCTGAGAAACGTGAAGGATTCCTATTTCTTATTCAATCAAAAGAAAACCAATGGACAAAAAAAGGAAAAGTCTTACCATTCTTTGAACAATTCTCCACTGCTGGTAATCCTTCTTACCGAAAACAGCAACATCAGGCTCGACGATATTAAACAATTTAGTGACAACAGTAGCAACCCCTCTAAAGAACACAGGCCTACTCTTCCCACACAAACCGTTTTCCAATTTCTCCACTCTCACCCATGTTTCATGCCCCATCCCCGACTCCTCCAAACATGACACCACCTCCCCTTTACGCTCTAAATTCTTGCAAGCACCCTTATCATTCTTATTTCTTTTCGTGTCATTTTCGTAGTCATAAAGATTATGGGGGTGGAAAACAACATCAACACCACCAGGAACAGACATGAGCTTGCTAATATCACCATGGAAGTCAGATGGGTATGTGGAAAGATCCTCAGAGGGAGCGAACTGACCTGGGTTCACATAGATTGAGACGACAGTGAGGTTGGTGAGCTTTAGAGCTTCTTTGACGAGTGATATGTGGCCTTGATGAAGGTAACCCATTGTGGGCACAAGGCCAATGCTCTTGCCTTGAGATCTCATAGTTCTTGACCATTTCCTCATCTGTTCTTTGTCTGTTATTATCAAAGGCTCTTTCTTTGACGCTTCCATTCGGACAAACTATCAGGGATTGTGAATATTTCAGCGGTGGAGATTTAGATAGAAAGACTTGAAGGGATGAGTTCTGGCAACTGGCATGGTATTAAGGTTTGCAACCTGCAAGTGGCGGTTTGGTCCTTTCTGTTGATCTATAATCTATTTTTTTAGTTAAAAGAAAGTGTCTTTCCAAAGCCTAATGGTGTTCGGTGGTTTGCTGTGTGCAAAAGGTCCAAACTTTTTAGCATATGATAGATCAAATTGTTTAGCTCCCTCCACCCATGCTAGCATCCTCTGTATCCAGTCCAGTTAACTACATAACATGGGTGTTAGAAAAATTGATTCAACAGTAATACTTGTACTATTAAAGTGAATATTATAAATGATAATAAATTAAAAAATCTAAAAAATAAATTTTACTGGTTAGGTGGCATAAATATGAATTTGTAAAAATTAATAATATAAACTCACTTGAATAAAAAAAATTAAATAACACATGTTTATAATTTATCTTTATGAGCAATAAAATAATTTTATTTCTCCGGGAGTAAAGTAAAACCTCTTTCTTTTTTAATTTAATTTAATTTAACTGTTTAATTTATTTTTCAAAACAGAGTGCAAATCAATGTAAAATACTCGAATTTCTCTTTCCCGGACTTGCTAACTGGGAGTGCAAATATTTTAGCCATCCTCGAGGACAAATAAATAGTTTTGATTGACAAATTTAATCCTTGACTCTTACCGACCGTGAATTGTGGCTGCCCGTTGAGAATCTGGATGATAAAAACAACATAAACTAAGAAGCAGCCTCTCTCGGTCAAATGTTCAAACTCAAATAAAATCAAAACAACGCCGCCGCCGCCGCCTCCTCGATCAAGAAGTTGAGAAATTGATTTTGCCCATATATCTAAACTGTTCACATCTTTTATTAATTACTTACAAAGAATTATCATTTTCGTAATTGGTATAGAAACAACATGAACATGAACACTTCACTCACACCTTTTAAAACATACGCATAATCAACCTGTCAGAAATTAACTGGTTAGATTTTAAATTTATTTTTTAGAATTCATTAGTTTGAGTCTTCAGGATCATTGAAGACTTACATGGTCGTTAATTTCAGGACCCACGAAATTAGTCGAGGTACACACAAGCTGACTTGAACATTCACGTTAATAAAAAAAAACACCCGCACAACCAGAAAATTATTTGTTCTAAAATAATATTTGGTTACCGATTTGAAAAAAAAGATATATCGTGAAGACATATATTTTAAAAATACATTTTAGAACAATTTTATTTTACATTTTTACTCTCTTTTTTTAACCAAACATGTTTCTTCTTCTTCTTCTTTTTTATTTTTTTTTGTTATCCTACATTAAAAATAAATAAAAAAGCTACCTAAATATACAAAATTAACAAGTCAACTGGTCCCTAAATGAAGAGATTTCTTCAAAGATTGGAAGCCTTTTGGATCTAGATGGGGCCCATTCACTCATCAATTTCTCTAGCCCTTTCACAAAATCATCATCCTCATCAAGATTAAAGCCCAGCATATCCGTTAACTCATCAGGGGTCTCTCTTGATTTCACTTCCATCAACAATTCCTCGGCCCGTGATCTTGACTTAACGTCACCGGAACCAGGAAGTCTTCCCTGTGAGACATCGAGGAGAACAGAACGAGCCTCGTCGTATCGAGCTTGCTTGATCAAGCAGAGGGCTAAGTTACAGGCCTTGTTAGCATCTGGGTCAATCATCTGGGCCTTCTGATACACTACCTCTGCTGCTATGAAGTTCGGCTTTTGCATATAGGCCCATCCTAAGTTTCCCTGCGCACATAGAAAACATCACTCAGCATCTATTTGTGAAGACAATACCGGTTGTTTTTATAAAATATATTTTTTATATTTTTTAAATTTATTTTTAATATTAACATATTAAAACGATTCAAGAACAAAAACAAATAATAATAATAATTTGAAACAAGAAAAAAATTAATTTTACCACCACAAAAACAAACACACTGTAAGAAAGACTTAGTGGTATCATTTGTTTTTGCGTTTAAAATTATATATAAATACATTTTAAAAATATATTTGCTTACATAAGTATAAAATTAATGTTTTTTTAATAATTTTAATATACTGGTATTAAAAATTAAAAAAATTAAAAAGAGTTTTGATATGGTTTTAAAGGAAAAACTACATTTGAAAAGCAACAAAGATTAATAAAAAATACTTGATTTATTTTATATTAAAACCAAACAACATATCAAAGATTAATAAAAAAAATCCGTTATATAATTAAATAATAACAAGTCGAAAACTAATTGAGTTGAAAAAACCTGTATAATCGAGAGCTAAATGAAAGCTGGGAACCTATAAAATGTAAAGCCCAATAATAAATAAATAATATAACAGAGACACCATACCAGCAACCTGGAGGTCTCTTGCTTAACAGAAACTTGGAACTTCTTCCCATGGGAGCGTGCAGTTTTTGTGGGTTTGCCATTGAATGCCTCTCCTTGGTATATTAGTCTTAGCTTCCTTTTTATCAACTCTATCTGCTCCTCTACTTTCCCACATTTCTGCAAAGAAAATTATATATATTCGGATTAACCATTTTATTTTTCTTAATGAAACTACATTGTTTTTTTTTTAAAAAAAATTAACTTTATACAAATCTCACTCGAGTTTTGTCAAGTCAATTATAATAATGAATTTTCGAGTCTAACCAATCAAGCAAATTCAGATTTAATATCTATAATAGAAAATATTTAAAAGTTTGATAGTGGTTGTTTTTTAAAATATTTTTTAATAAAAAATATATCAAAATAATACTTTAAATTTTATTTTTGATACTATCATATTAAAAATATTCAAAAACATATAAAAACATAATTTTAAATAAAAAATTAAATTTTGATCCATTTCTGTTTGGGCTGCACTCACGCAAACGGGTCTTAGTGTAACCTCAATCTCATTTCTTTACTATAAAAAAGCAATGAATTCTATAAGAAAAATACTTGAAAAAATAAATTATAAATTTGCAAATGGGTAATTTTTCGTGACAATTAATAACTTACAAGATGATTGAACTTAGGACATGGCATGAAATTAAAAGTACAGTGAATGGCATTTGAAGGGTACCTTATACAAGTCAAGAAGAACGTTATCAAGAGATTCCTGGGCTTGCTTTGAGCAACGGCCTCTGAAAGACTTGACAGCTTCAATGGCTTCTTCAGTTCTGTCTATTTGCTTCATGACAACTGCCATGTCCTTCAGAGCACTATCCACTTTGTCTCCTGCATTTATCGCCTTCCAGAACCAAACTATGGCTGCTTCTGGGTCTTTTTGTACCAGCTGAAATATACACATATTAATTACTCCATACAACCAATCAATATGCTGCTTTTGAAAATGTTTATTTTATTTTATTTTGAAAATGTTTATTTTATTTTATTTGTATCATAAATAAATTGTCCTTATATTTATTTCTATCTTAAAAGCAATTATCAATTAATATAACAACTTATTTTTTTCTAAGACAATTTAATTGGTGATATATATACGCCCAACACAAATATAGAAATGTATCCTATAAATAAAAAATCATTTAATAATATTATATATGCATGTACGTATAATAAAATCAAAACTTGATATAAGTATAATTACTTGAACAAAATTAAAAACTAAAAAGATTAATTGAACTAATTTAAAGACAAAAATGTTGATTTATTAAATTAAAAACACAGATATAGAAATGAATAATTGAGTGAAATATAATTAAGGATAAATTAAATAAGAGGTTTTGTCGAGAGAAAATTAAAGCACACTCTAATTCCTTTTAGTATAAATGTGTTATTTTACTTATCAATTAACTTAATTCAATAATTAAAATCTTTAAATGGTATACGGATTCCACAAAATAATCAATTTAAATATGAAATTAAACCACTAATTCGTTATTTTTTATCTACTTTAATTAACAAAAAAGGAGTGAACACTTAATTAACACTATTAATCTCAATTAATTAGATTGCTCTCAAATTAAATTTGAAGGAGAAGCAAGGGAAATTAACCTATCATGAAACAAAACACCTCCAAATTAAGAACAAAACATCAAGAGCTTGATTATCATGAAGAGTTTTCATAATTTCATCTATATGTTGTTGGACCACCTAAGCTAGCTAGACTCTGCGTAGGATCCAGTACTCTATCATTTTTATCAAATGGAATGTAAATAAGTTTGGAAAGTGTTACATAAAATTGATCCTAAAACAATAGCAGAAAAATCAATTAACTAAATAATTGGTATTTAATAAATTTCATGGTGTAGAATTACAATCAAAAGAGTTGTAGTGTTGAAGTTAATTACTTGTGATAATTAAGACTTGATTAGCTAATTACCCATTTATTACCTCTTAATGATTATCATAATTATCATTGGATTAATGGGTGATTAATGGAAAAAGAACAGGTAGCTAGTCAACCATAACAGTGCAAAATGCTTATCACGAAATATTTATATATATAATTGCATAGCAAATCACTGGAACAATTTAATAAGCTAATGTTTTGAATCTAGCTAGCTAGGGTTCCAAGCTGGGTAGATGGACTCGAGCTCATGGGTTGTAAAGAGCTTCATCGATCTGCATGGATGTATATATGAGGGAAAGAACAGTATGAATATGGGAAGGTGGGAATTAACAGACCTGAGCATGCTTGGCTTTAACATAAGGGCCATCACCAGCAGGAACCTTGTGAATAACATGGAACAGATCCTTCTCTTTTGTACCACCATTAGCACTGCACTTTCTTGAGCTTCCTGCTGCTGCTGCTGCTTCCATGTCCTATCTTTCACTCCTTCACACGCTACTAAACTACACGCACTTCGATCATATGACAATATTAGAGAACCGGAGGTCGGTTTCCTTCTCTAGAGATCGAGCAGACTGTCACATAGAAAGTGGGTCCGAATTTATATGTACGAGAAAGGAAGTCTGGAATGAATGTAGACGTGTTTATGGATGTATACTGATCAACTTAATTTGTCAGACAAAATATTTTTACATTGATATATCACGTGTCGTTTTGTGGTTCATTGCTTGCTATCCTCTCTCTCTCTCTCTCTCTCTCTTTCTCTCTCCCCTTCTCTCGCCTTATCATCTTATTTGACAGACAAGCTCATGATTTAGAGAACTGTGTTTTAAATTTAACTAAAAGAGATATTGTTTAATGAAATTCAGTTAATTTGATAGAGTTTTAAGTGATACGTAAACCCCTGAATAAAATACATGAAATTAATAAAAAAAAAAACTATTATATTAAATAAGTAAATTGAGTACTGGAATTAAAAATGTGGTTTTGAATTTTGGGAATTTGACATAAATGTGATTTTAGTTTAGAAAATATATAAAAGTATGAAATAGTAGAAAAATAAAAGTAAATAAAAATAAAAGGGAAGAGATAAAAGGGAAAAGCGATGTTCAGGGATAAAGTTTAATGATATTCAATGTGGTCAGCTTAAACTTGGTATAAAAAATACATCTAAATCTAGAAAATATAACCCGACGAACGTAAAAGATATAATGTGAACTCATAACCCAAAAAATTTATAAACTAGTGATTATTATGGAGATTTTTTTTATAAATATGAGATGAAAATACTTAGAAAAGTAATTTGGAATCTTTAAACAAATTAATGTATGGTTCTATGCACAACTAACTTTGATCGCCGATATAAGTTTGCGTACAATCGCGCGGTTTTAACCTGTTAATGGATGAAATTTGAGGAACAAATCTATTATAAGTTTGGATATAAGTCCCTAATGAATTAGTTTGTAAATACTGTGATTTAAGTAAGTAAAATAATACATAATTCAGATTTTGGTTTAAAAATCAACTACTTGCTGGCTAGTTTCATGCTATCAAAAATAACTCTCAATGTGACTATTAGATCAAGTTATAATTTTACAAGTAATCTCCTGACATGTCATTATAACCTTTGTTAAAATTTTAAGTTAATCAGAGTCTAAAAGACCTCATAATAGTGCTGGAGTTAGGGTAAAATAACATATAGACAGTAAGTAAGGGTAAAATTAGAGTTTAACTATAAACTCTTCTCTTCCCCTTTAAAAACTGATGTGCAACTATGAAGGGAGGGAGAGAGACTAAGAGTCTTCATCTATTTTTTTTTTCTTTTTAATTTCTTCTTTTTCTCTCTTGAGAGATGGTGTGAGGGGATGTTAAAGAAAGATTAAAGGGAGATGAGACATGCATGAAGGCTGAAAAAAAAAGACCTTATTTTTTATTCTGCCAATTGAATAGAATCATAAATGGAATCGGATTCTATCTAAGAAAAAAAAAGAGATAAAGAGAGAGAGACAACTGGAGATAAAGAAAGAGAGAGAAGATTGGAGGAGGAAAGAGAAATTGAAAACATTGATTTGCAAAGGAAATGTAAGCATCCATCTTGGTTGGTAATGCATCTTTAAACCCCCAACGCTCTTATTAATTTAAGTAGTTAGTATGTTAGTGTAGAATTTTAAATTTTTACCTAATTAGGGTTCTTGAATGATTTTGGAGGGAATTACAAATTACTTGTGAAATCATGTAAATAGGCTAGAATAACTTAAGAATTATGTGAAATCACTTGTTATTGAAGTAAGAAGCTTGTTGAATTAATAGGCAAAAGGGCCAACCAAGTAAGAAAAAATGGAAGGATGAATTTAAGTGGGTTCAATCTTTATAATTATGTATTGTAGCATAATTCATATAATTATTGAAATGAAATTAAATATTGAAACTGAATATGATTGAATGATGTATGTATTTTGATGAAGGAATGTTGTCATCACATAGTTATAATGTTAAATTTTAATATGATTGGGTTGTCATTTATGAAATATACAATTAGTGATAAGTTAAAGGAAATTGAGACAAATTATATATAAAAAAAACTTGATTTTTATTAAGTCAAGGGTCATGCTGAGATGAAAATGTGAAGTTGTAGAGTCAAGTGAAATGTTTTCCTATTCATATGTGTTTAGCAATGCATTGATGTTGTTCAATGAATTTAAGTATTTTATATAGTCATAGTTGAATTAATCTCTATTATATTTTGAGTTGGGATTTTATGATGAATGGATGAGATAAATAAATTATAGTTATGTTTGGTTTGTGAAATGTATAATGAATGTTGATGATGTGTTATGATTTTGACATAAATGAGTATTGTCACAACCTGAATCTCGAGTCTATGACGGGCAACATAGGAGCGGTGTCAAAAGGACACCTCACCTATGCTAAGTTTCAGAACGGACATATCAAAAGAACAAGTTATTTAAAAATACACGGCATTTTATAATCTTCAGAAATATTATATTATTCAAAACAAATAAAACCAAATGATAGTTCAAAATTTTTCATCAGTAATTAAAACAAAACAATAATTCATAATATTCATTACATTGTCAAAATCCAAACTTAATTAAAACAAGATAATAATGGAGCGTCTGAGATATCGAATAAAAATTAAAAGGAAAGTCTCATGAAATAAGCAGGACATATCAACCAAAACTGAAGAAACAAGAACATTTAACAAAGTCCACTTGCTAACAGAAACTAAGAACCTGAAATAATATTAAAAATGAGGGGTGAGTTTAACCAACTCAATAAGAGAATAATATTTAATATACATTTTAGTTATTAATGACTCGCAAGATTATATATATATATATATATATATATATTAAGCATATTATCATAAAGTAGTTGAATACATGTTAAAAATTAGATAACACCGAAGGTGACTAGATGACACCCGAAGGTGATCACTGTGGGAGAATCAGTTACCACAGGCTGATGTCTCTCTCACCAACTAGGTATACAAAATATTATGTGCACATATGTTAAATACTCTCTGTTAGTATGGACTTACTGACAAGTCCTATATCAAGGCATAATAGATATTCATAGAATTATCAAAGCAATGTATATCATATTGAATAGAATTTAGTTTAACATAATGTGAGTGCAAATTCAAGAATAGATGAGTATTTGAAAAATAAAACAACATATATAAATATTCAAGAAATTAACTAATCATACTCATCATATAATCAACATACATATTATATGTATGTATATTACATGCATATTAAAGATTATCTCACTCACCCAAAAAATATAAAACTAAAAGGAATATTATATGAAAGACCCGAAAATCTCATTGAAGATCGTTAGGAGAACCTACAATAAATATATGAAATATACTAGAAAAAACAACCTAAAACAACACAATTTAAAGATTTCAATACATACAAGAAAACCAAGTTTAGTCTCCTAGGTTTAGGGACTAAAATGATAATTTTCCAAAACAGGGATCAAAATTGGAGGACCAAACTGTAAATACATAACCATACTGAAATTCATCCATAAACCATCCTCAATTCTGTCCAGAATGAACTAGGGACCAAATTATAATTTTTTTACATTCCAGGGACTAAAATGTAAATTCCCAAGACTGGGGACCAAACTAAAAATATTCTAAATTAGTTATCAACCTAAGATTCATCATCCTCAACCTCATAATAACACTACCTAGAATCTTAAAATACATTTAGGGGTCAAATTATAATTTCTCCAAAGTTTAGGGACTAAACTGTAAATTTCATAAATCAAGGACCAAATAAAATTTTATCATGTTCAACCTCAAGACCATTCTGTCCAAATTTTTCAACAAAGTTGAAATATATTTCTTAACCTATAAAAATCAATTTAAACAAATAAACTCACAAATCCTTATTTCTAACAACACACCTAAAATCAATTACTTAATCTTATACTCCTAATAATCATGAATCAATCTTAACAACATAAACTTTAAATTCTTATAAACTCTAATCTCTTCTTTAATCTTTTCATAAGAAAATCATAATTAAAAGTAATTATGATATCTTCTTAACCCATAAAAATCAATTTAAATAAATAAACTCACAAATTCTTATTTCTAACAACACACCCAAAATCAATCACTTAATCTTAAACTCCTGATAATCATGAATCAATCTTAACAACATAAACTTCAAATTCTTATAAACTCTAATCTCTTCTTTAATCCTTTCATAAGCAAATCATAATTAAAAGTAATTAACCTGAGAGAGAACCACTTACTTGTTATTTCCACCTTTCTTGAACCCAAAAAACTCAAGATCAAAAATTAAAATCCTTGGTTTGATGAGAGAAGGGTCACGACGGCCATAAGAATTAGAAGAGAGAAAAAAAATTCTCTTGCAACTTTTCCTTATATACCTAGGTTAACATAGGTTGGGTTTGGGCTGACTCGGGCTTGAATTTTGATAAAAAATTTGGGTCTTACAATTATTGTGAGAAATATTGCGAAATTGTATTGTTTAATTCAATGAAATTGTGTATGGATTATTGACAAATCAAATTAATGGATAGCAAAATAAATGAAAATGGTGTGAATTTTTAATGGAATTGAAAAGTATAAGAAGTAGATGATATACATATAAGGTCGGCCATTTTGAGGAACTTGAATTGATTTTTAATTTTATACATATTAAATGGAATTTAAGTAGAGAGAATGGTTTTTTTTTTACAATTTCATCTTATGAGTAAGTTGAATAAATAAAGTATGATTAGATGGAATGAAATTATAAATGAATAATAGTTAATGAATTAGTGGTGTGAAGAATTATAAAAGTAAGATACAGTAGCATGTTAATCTTATTAAGAAGCTATTGTTAAATTGGAGGTTGTGTTTAATGGTGCTATAAAATATATGGAATGAAAATGTTTGCTTTGAATGATGAAGAGATAAATGAAAATACCTGGTTGCATGTCAAAACCTTAAGCTAGAAAACTGGATAGTTTCATCACCCAAGTTCCAGACGAGTTTAGGACTTAAAAATGATAGAATTTGAAATACATTTCTTCACAAAAATTATATCTAGGGATGTTAGCTTTTAAAAATAATTAACTTTGCTTAATTTGAAGTATTAAAACTCTAGATATGGATTAAGACCTAAGGGAGGTTGGACTGAACCTTACTAGATATATTTAAAATATTGCTATAACGGGTAGTTTTTTGGTACATTAATGGTAGAACTGAGTTTTATTCCCTTCATAAAAGTTGTAGCTTCATATCTTAGCTTCCATAAGAGACAATCCACTCCTAAAAGCAAATTATATAACTTTAGTTATGATTAAAATATTAAACAATGTTCTTGAGTGATTAAGTTAATCGGCTAGAATTAGCTAACTTCTAATTTGTTTAGAATTGTTCTTGATGTAAGACATAAATTATGGGAGTTATAAGAATGAAATTTGAGTGTATTAGTGTATACGTATGTGTGGATCATAAGAAGTTTCTCTTGTTAATTAAGTCAAGAATATGGAGTGAATGGGAAGTTGAAATGGAATTTTCAATTTAGATTGAATGGGTATAAAAGAGGTCGTGGTATCATAAAGGCATTAAAAAATCACGATTAAAGCTCAAACAATATGTAGGTGCTCCCACCTCATTTGAAATTAAATATCATTTAAGTATTTTATTTTTGAGTTATTATGTATTGCTGATGTGATGTAAAAAGTGAAGGAAAAAATAATAGTATGAATTTGATAAATGCATTGATTAACAATCAAATGAGTTAGTCGGAGTTATGATACTCCTAAAAGATAGTCAGATTGATTAGCAATCAAGTGGGTTAGCTGAATTTATAGTATCTATAAAGGATAACTAGATTGATTGGCAACCAATTGGGTTGGAAGGAGTTATGGCACCTATATGGGATAGCTAGATTGATTTAAAACCAAATAGGTTCACCGGAGTTATGACATTTGTAAGGGATAGCCGGATTAATTTTCCAACCAATTGGGTTAACCTGAGTTGTGGCATCCATAAAAAATAGCTGGATCTATAAAGAATAGGTTTATTGATTGGCAACCAGATGAGTTAGCTGAAGATATAAACATTCATGTGGGATGGTTGAAATTGAGTGGACTTCAATTATGCAAGCTGTAATTATTAAATTGTTGGATAAAAGTGATAGGTTGTATAAGAATAAGAATAAAAAAAAAAACTTTGGTTAGTTTATTGTATATGTTTTAATACTTGTAATGGTATTCAGATATTTATGATATTAATTACTTTGGTTAGATAGAAGCAGGGGATCATTAATAGATTATGTTTTTATAGATGAAAGTAATGTCCATGTGTATATAATTATCTAATGAGTTAGTATATAACTGACTTTGTATGTTGTGACATGTATATTAAGTAATGTTATTTGGAGGTGTATACAAATTTTAATTGTAGTATTTAACTGTCATTTATTATTATAATTGTCTTGTATGTTAATTTTATTATTTAATAAGAAATTGTATAGAATGTTGGAAGATTGATTATGATTAAGTGTTAATGAAGTAGTTGTGTGGTTGCCATAAAGCCATGTTAGAATAAGATCTAGGATGATCAGATCATAAATACATCTTTGTGTGTGTGTGGTTTACAAGTTGAGGAAATTTAGGAATGGTCTATTCAAGAGGAAACATTGCTGAAATTGTGGTAAGATATTGATGATCTTAAAAGAATATAAATATGTCACCTAGGTTTAAATTGAGATAGGGATTTTTTTAAAGAATGAACATAGTTGCTGAAGTCATGAATTATTCATGAATGCTGAGAGGATTAAATAAATTGAAGAATCTATAATTAGATTAGAGTACTATCCAAAGGTATTATTGGATTATTGCATCTATAGTTAAAGTCGACAACACTAAGTGAGCATAAAATGAATTGCAAAACATTGGATATGAAAGATATTAAACCATTGTTATTAAGGGTGAATCAAGGGTTGATGTAAAACTACAAATGCGTAGCTGATTGTCAAATTAGAAAAATGTAAATTGATTATTTAGAATTTGAATGTAGTTATTGGATAGAGAAATTATGATAATTCCTTGAAATCAATTGAATTTTTAAGGCTTATGTGTTAGATAATAAGTTTTTGAGCTCCGACAACTATGATTTCAATATCTTTTATAGTTAATCTTACCAAATTTATGTAACAAATCCTATTTGCAATCTTATTTTTTTATAAAAGAAAAAAATAAAAACAAAAACTATAGACTAATGTCTACAAGAAAAATAATTATATATATTAATATTGTCTTTACAATAGTACATTGATGATGTTGTAAAAAATCCAAGTAGGTTAAAAATAAGGCTTATGTGTTAGATAATTAGTTAATCTCTTGGTTCTAGCAATCTGATTCATTCTTCTTACTCAAGATGGTCGATGCGTGGTACATGTAAAAGGTCCTACTTGGTGGATTTGGGGATTCTCTTATGCTTAAGTATTTTTTTTAGAGAAAAAACAATGATATTTTAGAAATAAACTCTGAAAATAGATACACAATAAAAAATGAAGATCGGTACCTAACAACTTTGAAGGATTCATAGGGTTTTTATAACCAATGAATCTTATTTTTTTTTATGAAGATGAAGAGTTAGAATGTCATCTTACATGAATAGCTTTAAGGATGAATAAATATTATTTTCACTCTATTAATGAAAAAAAAATATTTTTTACACATTATTAATATAAAAAAAAAATATACCATTAGAGATGCACTATAAATTATTTTAAAGATTCTTATATATCTAAAAATACAGAGATAAGTATCGATTGACCTTGTTAATATTTTATGTTATTGATTTCTAAAAATAAAATAAAAAACAAGCTGGACAATAATTGATCTTTCTCCTGAATACTTGACATAATTTCAGGTCGATTCATTTAAAAAGTGAACCTGGACGACAAGGCTGTCAGGTTCATTAAATTTTGATGCACCCACCACAGCGTTGGACACATTTGTGAGATGTGTCTCCATTTTTGCAAGAGAGCAGGACAATAATTGATGCTACTGTGGAAGAGATAAAACTCTCATAGCTCATGAGTTTTTTATATTATTTAAAAAATAATCATTGATAATTACCCTACATGATAAAGTTAGATACAAGGAAGAAGAGTTAAAAATCTTATTTGTGAATTTAGGTGGGAATCATGAAATCCATTGTAATTTTTTGTTGTATTTTTGTATTTATTTTTTAAACTATATTAATAGAGTAATTATTGGTCATAATTAAAAAAAAAAAACATAAATTCCCTCAACTATTATTGGTCAATTTTTATTAATTTCATGCATCTTTTAAAAGAAAAAAGAACACATGTTAAATATTATTGATTCCAATTCAAGAAGAGAGAAAAGTTAATAAAAAAATAAAAATTTTAAAAACTATAATTCTTTTTTTTCAATTATTTATTAATTTATCTATCATGCAATATAATTTCCGTTTGAGATTTTCATTCGCATTGAAAAAAGTTTTAGATTTTATACAAAGATGTAAAAAAAACATAGATTTTATTCTTGAGGGATTTCTTTATTGATTTTTAACTTATTTTTATTTTCACAAATTCATTAGTTGATATTATAATGATTATTTGGATCATGTAAATTGAAAGATGATTAACAATATCCAATGAAGGATTTATATATATATATAATTATATAATATCTATATATAATATATATCTCTATATAAGCATTTTTCTAAATCATTTTAATTTTCTTAAATAAGGCAGCAAAATTTCACAAAATCAAATTAAAAATTAAAAAAAAGGTGAAAATACAATTTTTTTTAAAAAAATTGATCTCACAATGAAAACCAATACATGTCCCTTTCTTTGAAAAATAATTAAAATTGACTTGACCATGGATAGAGGAACTTCTATCCTCCAACAAACCAAACCTAACAAGGATGATCTTGTGAAATATCCATATCATAAAATCTTTTATATCATAATCTTGATTAATTATTGAGGAGAGATTCAAATCAAAGACTTTTGCCCCTGCAATCCTTTTATATATATATATATATGATTGAGAGCATTGTTGATTTCAAATTAAACATGCTTGAGTAATTAGGTTATTAAAATAATAAAATATTGTTTAATAAATTAATATTTTTTATATAATTGTTATCATTCATCAATCCATTAATTCTCTCCCCTCTTCATGGTAGGATCAATCCATAAAAACAAACAATTTGTCCAGAGTTTTATACAATTCATCAATCCATTAATTTTCTTTGAATTTTGCTTTTTACTTTTGATCTCTTCCCTTTATTGTAACTACTTTTTTAATGAGGAGTCAACTGTATTAAATATTTAATCTAGTGTTATTTAAGAAAATTAACGTAGACTAATTGAGGAGGGGAATTCATTGTTCCCTCCTCACTTTTTTTTAAAAATTGATTTAGCTTTTTTATTATTTATAAGTTTTATCATTCAATATTATATTTGTTTATCCCATCTCATGATTTGACTCGTAGATTTAAAGAGTTAATTCAAGTTATTTTATGTATTTTGTAAGTTATTTTTTTTTAATTCAATCCTTCAACATTTAGTTGATTTGGAATTAGATTTTATATTTTTTTTTTTTGTTTTGCTTTTTATAAGATTATCCTGAACTCGTTGTCTTGGTCACAGGTTTGGCAATTTAACCTGGCTTGATTCAAGTTATTTTTTATCTTTTTTAATTGATTTTTTTTAAAATTTTATTTTTCAACACTAGATTGATTGAGAATTGAACTTCATAATTTGTTTCAATTTGCTTTTTATAGGGTTATCCCGGTAATATGACTTAGGTTGCGACTTTGATAAATTAACTGTGTTAACTCGAGTTGTTTTGTTTTTGAATTTTTTTTTCAATTTCATCCTTCAATATTAGTTTTATTGGTAATAGAGTTTTATAATTTGTCTCGATTTGTTTTCCATGAGATTATCCATATCTCATAATTCAGGTCGTGGATTTGCAGGTTAACTTAGAGCGATCCAATATGTTTTTATCTTAATATATTAAAAAAAAAAGATATTGTCTTAAATCTTTATAGTCAAAATATATTTTTAATAATTATCTGGATTATCTTTTAATCCGTTAAGTTGATCAGGTCACATTATATCAATCCACACACATTTTTTTCTACTAGAAAATTTGTTAATAATATTTAAATATTTTTTACATTAAAAATAAATAATCTGCCCCGCGAAACAATCATCCTTATTTATTTTAAATAGAGTAATTTTAAAATAGCTAAATAGTTTAACCCTACTTTAAATAGGCTCGAAGCATAACCCAAACTGCCAATATTCTTCCGAGAATCTAAATATAACTAAGAAATTGCAGACTGTCATTCCTGTCTGCTGCAAGGGCTGCAGGCAGTGGACTCGCAACAAACAACATGAGCACAGCACTTCACTTCGAAGGTCTTTTTGCACGGCCATTCTTTTGAGCAAAGTGAAAAGTTATCTTGCACGGCACCCCCGCCCTTAACCTAAAAAGATCATTGAGTTGCTTAGCTAGGTCATCTTCCATCCAATTCTTAGCTAGGTCATCTTCCATCCAAGTTTTTAAAAAAAAAATTAAAAAACTGCCCCGGGCTAGTCATAAGTCACACAGATTTGGATATGGACATGAAGAGGAGCAAAAAGGCTTGGAAAGGAATAAAGAAATATAATAAGATAATATGAACAGGGGAACCACAAGGGCAAAATAATTACAGCATTATAATAAAACTCCTCTTGCTCATGGCTAAATGCAAAAACCAAACGGACAACCTCGCCCAAATCATATGATAGAGAAAATTCAAAACAACTGCCTGAGATCGCAAGCCACATTTCACGCCATTAACACAAGTATTGGGATTAAAATCCAGCCCACTGGCCTAGGCAAGCATTTCGCTGAAGCAAAAGGAGAGAACACCATTCTCTTTTTAAGCTTGGTTGCCGTTGCTGTTGCCGTTGCCACTGCCGCCGCGGCCGCCGCCGCCGCCGCCCCCCTTGAGCGATTGGCCATCCTTCCACGACCTTGGCCATAGCCTCTGCCCCCTCCGCCTCTGCCTCTTTCATATCCAGTTCCTCTTTCATATCCAGTTCCTATAACAATCATGTCATCAGTACAAAGGCATATGAAGCACGTCTAAAGTTATACTGCAGGAATTAATTCCACCATCAAAGTGGAAGATTCACATTTAGCATTAACACGTGTCAATCAAATGCCTAAAACATTATGCTAGCATAAACACATTTGATGCCAGCTTGAGGCAGACAGAAAAACAAGCAAAATTTTAAAAAATAAAATTGCAGACAAGGGTATTGATGTAATTTCGAGATTTGCTAGAAAATCTGGAAATTTGTCTGGATCCAGGCTTTATTTCTGTTTAGTCTTTCAATATTTGCATTACTGTTTACGAATAAAATTCTAGTAACTTTCCTTCTGATATTTCGACTTGATCTTCCCACGTGACTCCTAAAAACCCTAGGCATGAAGCTTAGGTTTCTCTACCTCTAGGTGTCCTAGAAATCATATCAGTGTCTCTAATAGTTTCTACAATTTCTAGCAACTTATATCCTATTTTCCAACCATCAGACAACCTCCATTGAATTCCTAAACATCCACATGTTCAAGCCCCATCAATCTATAGATATTGACCATCAAAAGATCTACTCTCTAAAAGTACCATTCACACCACTATTCATAGCCCTAAACAGTCCCTGCAACTCAGTTCCAGAACAGCTTCCTAAGCTGTGCTGCATCACAACTCCTAGAATTCACAGCCAGTGTCAACATGAATGATATGCATGGGTATTCTGTAAAAGAAGTAACTTACCACGATAACCCCAATTCCTGCCCCGACCCCCCACCACGGCCCTGATTTGAGTAACCACCATTATCTATTGGAGAAAGTATGAATTCAAGGTTATGATCTGCACTCACGGACAGGTAAGAGAAAATAAAAGCCATCACCATCAATAACTCGATGTTCATAACTAATACCTTGATAGTTTCCCTGATAGTTCCCGTGATAATTTCCCCGATAGCTTCCTTGGTAGTAGTTACCCTGATTGTTTCCATATCCATATCCACCCCGGCCCCAGTTCCGTCCTCTCCCTCTACCACGTCCTCGGCCATACGAATCACCTCGGCCATATGAATCTGAAGTTTATAATTCATGTTAGTCTAAACCAGACACTTCAACATTGACAATAGTCCATTTGTTTTCAATTTACCTTCAGGAACAGCATTGTAGGAGCCACGTGCTTGTCTAGGTTGCTGCTGGTGCTGGTGCTGGTGCTGGTGCTGGTGCTGCTGCTGCTGCTGCTGCTGCTGCTGCTGATCTTGCTGCTTTGGTTGTTTCATGGAGTGTGGAGCTTGGTACCTGGTAACAAAAGATATCCATTCATACAAAGGGCTACAGCAGTCCAGTAGAAAAATCAATATATGTGCACAGTATGCATCAGTTCATACATGCTACTACTGAGATATCCTAAAGGCAGGTCATGGACCCTTAACTGACTAAAAACATTTCTTTGATTGGTCTCCCTGAAAATAGCATATTCAGGCAGAACTTTGAAATCCCCATGCCATGAAAATTAGAAATGGAGAAAAATATTTTGCGTGGTTTTTTTCTGGTCCATTGTAGTAGCTTCCCTAATCTCACTATAGCTAAAAACATGATGGATTAATGAGCTTACCCAGGAGACATTTTGTTTAGCTCTCTAAAAGATAAGGTGATAGTAATCATTGAGACCTGGCGCGTCTGTTCCACACTGTTACAGGTTTTTGCCACCACTGAAGCATCAAGTACACTCAAGCCAGGAACTGGATAGTATAAAACTGATTCAAAAAACTTACGGTACAAGGCCCTCTTCTAATGGTTCCCAAACATCAGTTATGCTCACTGAGCTGATGGCAGTATCTTGGTGCAAACGAGGATTTCTCCGCTGAGTTAGTATTAACAAGGCTAATTAGTTCTGCATGTTTCTTTACAGGGGGAGGGGAGCAGGGAAAAGTATTGGTGACTCAAAAATATCAGTCTGAAAGGCATACCCACCTTTATACCTTCTGCAACAGATACTGTCTTGCTGATTGCCTGTCCCATGGCTTTCAAGACAATCTCCTTAACATGTTTCTCCTGGTAAAATATCACAAACAACCATCATAAAGAAGTCAACAACATACCCTAACAACGATGCAATGAAAATAATTGGACCAAATTGTTATATTTATGGACGCATAGTACCTGAATGAAGAAAATAAAGACAAGTGCAGTGCAAGAACAAATCCCAGAAAAGGCCAATAAATTATACCAAAAACAAAAGAAAAGGACAGCCAAATCGTTATAACGAAAGTTATCAAATCATTTTCAACTCATGATTATTGCACTTTTCTATTTAAGGATCCAATTTGTTTAGCATTTTTCACTTGCAAATGATCAAGACAATGCCTATAATCGCTAGGTAACATTAGCATCAATTAGCCAAAAGTACCAATTTAGTACTAAAAGCATCAATATTTGAGCAAAATGAACCCACTCCGAGTTCTTAGAACTCTATCAAACATGTTATTGCGTATGATAGCAACTTATCATCAGGTCAGAAGATAACTAAATCCACAGCAGAAAATGCTCGGTGCTGCAAAAAAACATACAACCAGGCCCATTAAAGAGAAAACCAGAATGCACAAAAATCAAAACCCTCTTCAATGCTTGCTCAACTGGGGTTTCAACAAAATGATAATCATAAGAACCAACCTAAGAAAACACAAAAAGATTAGAGAGAAAACAGAAGGAAACAAGCAATAAAAATACTAAAAACCCTACACAGATACAACATGCCCCAAAACCTAGAAACCCCATTAAACCAAATCAAGTAACAGCAACGAAATCATTATTTTACGACTAATCACAGCAGTCCATGTATAATTTTTTAAAAAAAATTAAAAACAAAAAGAGGGAGGAGGAAGAGGTGGTACCTGGAGAAGAGAAGTGCCATAGCTGATATAGTTACGGAGGGGGCCACCGGAAGTGATACGGATCTCATTCTCGTTTATGGGAGACTCGGGCTTTGGCTTTTCGACTCGGGTGTATCTATCCATGGCTTGTCTTGTTCAGATTATACTAGTGCTCTAGTGGTGGTGGTGGCAGTAGTAGAGAGAGAAACCCTTTAAAACCCTAGGCAATTAGCAGAAAATGTTGCGTTTCTTACTGCTCTAATTCAACTCTACACCCAAAATAATATAATATAATATAGGGGAATCCTCTTAAAAAGCCCCTGATTTACATAGATAATTTAGGCCCCCCATGTATTTTTTATCTCAATTAAGTCCCTGAAATATCGATAGATGTTCAATCGAATCCTTCTATTAGTTTATATTAATATAATGGTTAAATAAAACATGTAATTTATATTTATACGATGACGAAATAAGACAGATTATATAAATAAATGTAAGAATATTATATATATATATATATATATATATATATATATATATATAATTTGGTGATTTTTGCAGATTATATAATAAGTCGTTATTTATCTATCTATTATTTTATTTTATTAAATATTCTTATTTAAATTGATAAAATACTTTTACATGAGAAATCCAAATTCAAATGTAACCTAATTTATTATAAAATAACTATAAAAATATTTCAATTTCAACACCATAAGGAGATTTATTTTCAGTTTATATTTTTCTTTATAAATTAAATGGATTTTAGTATCTGGAGTCATTTGCATAAAAGATTTAATGAGGAGATAGATTAGAGAATAATCTAGATATAAGGTTAGATTTATGAAAACAATCTAAGTATAAAATATAATAATTAGTCGAGATAATTCCTCTATTAATTTAAATTAAAATTAAAAGGAGAGTGAATGTAATATAATTTAATGTTACTGTGCTGTATTACTGTTGACTAAAGGTAGAGGTGTGGTAAAAACCTCGAGGCCGCTTCTATTTACTACGTTGCCATCGGATCTTGCAGTTGCGAGAGATTGGGTTGCGTAGATCTTCCATTTGCGTAGCCCTGAAGCAGATGACGGGATGCTTTTTCTTTCTTTCTTTATTTTTTTTATTATTACACGGGATGCTGTAACAGAGAAAGAAATACTGTAGTCATGACTAGTTTGTCCTAACAAAAGCTCAATAGTATGGAGATATTATTATAGATTAAAAATTATTTTATTATGGATTATATAATAATTTTATTTTTAATTTCTTATATTTTCATGTGAGACTTTTCTTTTTCTTTATTTTTCTTCTTAATTTAACAAGTAGGTGGTGTCTGTGCTATTAAGAAAGTGGTTATGACAAATAGGTTGCGTCTGACCCGGCTGTGCAAAGCAGCAATGGGTTAATAAAATTTGCAAAAGCAGGGGAAAGAAGACTTGCCTGGGCGTGCTGCTGGAGACGAAAACGGGAGGTGATGGTCTCTTGGGCGATCAATGCTTCCCTCTCCCTGTTTCTATTCTTCCTTTTTTTTTTTCCTCTGATCTTTCTTCTCTCTGGTCTCTCTCTGTCTGTCCCTAATTGCATTCGTCGATCCCCTGCGCTCCCCTTTTGTTCTCTCTGTCTTTTTCTTTTTTTTGTCCCGTCTTTCTCTCTCTCTCTACTAGTCTCGTTGTTGCTAGTGCTGAGGAGGGATGACTGCAACCGTGGTCGAGGAGAAACAGCTGCTTTTGCTCACGATGGCTGCTGCTCAAGCTACTGAAGCCTATGTTGTCACTACTGAGAAGAGAAAGTCGTTGCTGGCAGTGCAGGGTGTAGCTAATGCCGGTGGTTGATGCTTTAGGCGAGGAGGAAAGGAAAGAAGGGTTCCCTCTGTTGCTGCTGGCTTAAACTTGCTCACGGTTGCTAGAGTTCTGGACGACGATGCTGCTATGGCTGGTGCATGCTCACGGTGCATAGAGGAACTGTGACTGTTGGTGATGGCTGCGTGTTGGTGCAGGACGCAGAGAAGACACAGCGCTTGTATTGATCCTTTTCTTTTTTGGGTGAATGAGAGGAAGAGCAATGTCTATGGCCTGGATGATGTGGGGTGGCTCAGAGATGGTATTGGCTACACTATTGTGCCCAAGGGGTTGCTGGAACCTTGTCGAAAAAATGGCGTCCCTTGTCTTGTGTGGGGTAAGTCTGGTAAGGGAAGGAGAAAATGAGGGTGTGCCTCAAAAAAGGGAGAAGGGAGGCGTACGGGGGCGAGTCACGATCTGTGACAGGGAGCCTTGTTCTCCTTTGGCAACAGGAAAAAAAAATGAATGTGAGGAGTTCTATAGCATATGAAAAACTGAGTTTCAAATAAATTTATATTTTTAAAAATTTAAATTTGATTAAGAATCAATTTTTTAAAAATAATAATTATTATTATCTTGATAATAAGAAGAGGATGATAAAAATAAATTATAGTTTTTAATTTTCCCACAAGTTAATAAATCACACTTTTCATCAAAATAAATTCATGATCTTTTAATTTCAAATTTTAATCCTCTTAAAATTAAATTAAAAGTAAATGGATCAAAATTCCGGTTAGTTTTTAAAACAATTATAAGTGAATTCTCATATTCAAAAAAAAAAAAGGCATTTTGGTCTGGCATAATTGCCAGACCCAAACGCTTTGGTCAAAAATAAAATTAAAAAATATTAAAAAAATAACAGTGCAAAAGCGAATTTATATCTATGTTTTGAAATTTTAAAGATTAATTAATTGGTTTAATTGAACAAGAGAAGAAGAGAATAAGTTATAATTAATGCTTTCAAGCTCATTTTTTGCTCTTTAAGCATAGTTATCAGACTCAACCCAGTCCAACAGTTCAACCCAGGGCTCGGGTGACCCAACAGAACTTGGTAGAGACCCTTTCTTTTTTAAATCTGTTTTTCCCCCTAGCTAGAGACCCCTTTTTTTTTTATCATTCTCAGTTGGTTACTAACTCACATCAAAGTCCACTATATAAATACTAAAAGAATGTTTTATTTTTACAATGTGAGATTTGAAACTCATATATATATATATATATATATATATATATATATATATATATATATATATATATTCTATGTTCATAAGAAAAAAAAATTGTGTTTCTTCAATGTGGGATAAAAAATATTTTTGATTTAAATATTTCAACTTAATAGGATAAGATAATATATTTTCAATGTAGGATAAAAAACTTTTTGAAATAATCTTTTAGCTTATATTCATATGAATTGTTTCTTAATTTTTTTCATATGAAATATTAAAACCTCAAATTTCTTTTTTAATTTCCCGGGTTGACCCAAGTAACTTGGGTCTGGCAACCCCATACAAGTGTACCGAGGACCAAGATACAATCCATTGTAGACTTGCACAGTGAATTTTCCAAGCTCTAAAGGCTTGGGACGGGGCTAATACTGTCTTTTCATATAAAGTTAAATTTTTATTTTGCGCTCTGGCTGAAAAATTAAAGTTCTAGTTGTGGGGGTATTTTAGTATTTTTCATAGGCTCATTGGTCATTAAACATTTCAGCGAGGGCATGGGAGTCTTTTCATAATTATATGCACAGTAAAAATATTATTCTACTCCCAAGTCTAACAAAATTAAGACCTGTTGCCTAGGGATTTTTTGACATTTCACAAACTATTAAAAGGTTAAAATACATCTTTAGCCTTGGAAAAGATAAAAAATAAACTTTGCATGTGGTGGTATTTTTTTTTCCACACTATTTTTTGTGTAACTTTTTATAATCATGGGGAATATTTTGGTATTGTTTTATTATTTTGAAATTCAAAATGTTGCGTTGAACGTTTACTTGGGTCTGACAAACAAGTAAGACCCAAATTACTTGGGTACTAAACCCAAGTAACGTAGGTGTGGCATGGGTGCTAGATAAAAAAAAAATAGATCTAACATGACTATCAGACCCAAGACGTTTGGGTTTGGCAAGGCTGGCAGACCCAAAAATTTTGATATTGTTTTTTTATTTTAAAATTCAAAAAGTTGCGCTGAACCCACATTTACTTGGGTTTAGCAAACAAACAAGACTCAAATTACTTAAGTGTCAAACCTAAGTAACGTGGATCTGACATATTTGCCAACGTAGGTCTGACATGGATGCCGGACACAAGAAAAATAGGTATGGCAGAGGTGCCAGACCCAAGAAAAATGAATCTGAAATGGATAACAGACCTAAGATGCTTGGGTCTGACATGATTGTCAGACACTCTTAATATATTTTTCACATTAAAACAAATGATATTGACCCGATGGAAGCGCGGGCCAATATACTAGTCGACCGTGTATTTGTTATGGCTTTGAAATACTGTAGTTATTAATAGTTATTCTTCATCGCTTAATTGACGACATCAATAAAAACCTAAAACTCCTCATGATCACCTCCCCGTGTATTACTATTCATTTGAATAGTATAAACACTTTTTTCTCTTGTAAGCTAAAATATTTGAACATGGGGCTGAAGGTAAGATGGTATTTTCACCAGTATCGTATATGAGCGACGCGATAATCTTCTTCCTGGATTAAGATTTTAGGTGAAGGGTTGAAAGAATAAATAATTCTTGTTTAATATATATATATATATATATATATATATATATATATAAGATTTGGTGTTGCCACGTGGTATTTTGGCCACTAAAAACTCTAAAGGATATTAGAGTCTATGTAAAGAGACTGATTATATATAAGAAAGACGTATCACCTCTAATACATCTTACCTAAAATAAGGCACATTGTTTATTTATCTATTTTCTAAGATATTGTTGTGTTTTCTACTCGTTGACCTGTCAATTGGTTAAAGTCGATCCACCATAATAGAGTAAATTATGGTTTTATGGGTCAAGCCTAACCATTTTATGTCAAAACACACAAAACAAGAATTCTTTTTTTAATTTCTGAAATATGCCTTATGTATAAGTTCACAACCCCATATATTTAAAAGAAAAAATATTTTTTTTGGTGTTTTTGGAATGTAGACCAAGTTTTCATAGCTTTAATAAAATAGTTATTGAATGCAAAAAAAAAAACTATATTTTTTGTGATTTTTTTATTATGCTAAATTATTTAAATATGATTTATTTTTTTAGAGACTTGACCATGTGCAATATAAAGTATTTAATTGTATTTTTTGCTACTAAAAACTCTAACTGATCTCAGAGTCTATGTAAAGAGACTGATTGTGTATAAGAAGGACGTATCACCTCTAATACACCTTATCTAAAGTAAAGTACATTGTGTTTTTGTCTATTTTCTAAGATATTGTTATGTTTTCTACCCATTAGTCTGTCAATTTGTTAAAGTTGATCCACCATAGTAGAGTGAATTATGGCTTTATGGGTTAAACGTAGCCATTTTATAATCAAAACAAAAAACAAAAATTCTTATTTTAATTTCTGGAATATGTCTTACATATAAGTTCATAACCCCATATATTTAAAAGAAACAAAATAAATTTTTTGGCATTTTTGAAATGTAGACCAAGTTTTCATGACTTTAATAAAATGGTTATTAAATGCAAAAAAAAAAAAACTATATTTTTTGTGATTTTTTTAGTATGCTAAATTATGTAAATATGATTTATTTTTTAGAGACTTGATCATATACAATTTAAAATATTTAATTGTATTTTTGAAAAAAAAGATTATTTTTTTGTTGTCTTAAAATAATAATAATAATAATAATAAAAATTAATTTATTTAATACCTAAAAAATACCTCATGTAGATCATCATTACAAAAATTAAATACGAGAAGGTAAAAATATATTTGGAACTCAAAAATAATTACAAAATGGTTCTTTGGAAGAATCAGAAATTAAATTGAAAAATTAAGGTTTTGTTTAGCAAAACAAGAAAAATCAGTAAAATAAAACTGTTAAAAAATTGTTAAGGGCGTGTTTGTTAAACTGCGCTCTAAAGATAAAAAAAAAAGCATTTTTTCTTTGTGAAATTTTTCACAACCAAACATGTTCTTAAGGTTTAGAATGGGCTCAGCCCAAAACCCACGGGGCGGGCTTCTTGATAGAAGACCAGTACGAATGGGCTAAAAACAAATGTCCCACCCCCCCCCCCCCCCCCCCCCCCCCCCCCCCCCCCCCCCCCCACCTTTTTTTTTCCTTTCTAAGCAAAAGGGATCTAAAACCCAAACCGATAAACAAAAGACGGGGAAGCTTTTTACATTTCAAGGATCAAAACCAAACATTGCATGAATTTTTCCTAGCACCCGCTTTTTCCAGGACCCCAAACACATGCCTAAGATTCTTTTTTTAAAAAGAAAACCATGGGACAGCAAAACAAAAGAACCAAAAATCCTTGCACCTGTCGAATCTTCATCAACAAAAAACATGTTCATGGCCAGGCCGAAAGTACTATGCATAACTTAGAGCACTGTAGAAACACTGTAGAAAAATCATGCATGATAGTCGTCATTGAAGATTTCCAAGCATGGTTCAAGCATCATTTTGTAACAAGGGTTACAAAGCAAGGTAGTTATCATCTTATGTCAAAGAAACTCTTAAGCAAGATAAAAAAATGCAGCCCAAACATGGCTTATGTAACAAACAAAGAACGCAGAATTACCTTAACTCCTGCAATCAGCATACATAAAAGACTTAGTCCCCCAACTCTCTCTAACATTGGATGTAGCCGACTCCAGAGAGATCAGAAACAAGAATGGTTGGACCAACGAGCTTGAAGCTTCAAATGGCAAAAAAAAAAAAAAGAGGCAATGGTTCTTGACTTCTCACGGTTGGTGAGAGCCTGCACTACTGCTATGTTCGGCTAGAAAAGGTCACGATGGCTGGACTAATTAGAACCAAGATGGAGCTGTTCCATGAAGGACGATTGAGATTCTACAATAGAGGTCACGGTGCAGCTGCTGTGTTTGGCTTGAGATGCTGGTGCTCACGGTGAAACTGCTGAAACTTGCTGCTGGAGGATCTGAGATGCTGTTGATGGCTCACAGCTGCACTGCTAGTGGAGATGGAACGTTGGAGGCTCATGGTTCTTGTGAAGGAAGAGTTACTGGAGCAGAGTGGCAGGAACGCTGCTGGATCTGGAGAGGCCGCGCTGCTGTCATTCGGCTTCAAGAGGGCCTGGACCGTCGGTTGGAGGTTGGCAGCTGTGGGTGGCTGTTTTACTCTGGTCTCTTTGGTTTTTGAGGATGCAGTGGTGTTTATGGAGGCTGTACAGTGGGAGCTTTGATTTGGCTGAAAACAAAGTTGAACTTTCAGGTTAAATGGTCATTGTCATGGCTGGAAGGCTTCGGGTTGTTGAGTGGGTTGTGATGATTTGAGGGTTATTTCTGGGTTTGTAATTTCGTGCTGACAGTCTTGGGTTCATGACAGTGTTCATCTCCCTCTCCAGCTAGTTGGGGTCAAGGTTTTTGAACTATTTTATTATAGGACAAAGGAGAAGGATTTAGATCCTATAGGCTGGGTTATTTTAAACCATTGATATTTAAAAATATATCCTGGCCATTGATTGAATTTAAGAACAAATGCTTTTCTAGTTCTGTTGCTAGTAAGTGAGCACACCAGGCTGTCTTGACAGATTGAGCAGTGTTGGCTAGGGTTTTTGGGAGATAATCTGCAGGCCTTTCAGAGCAACAAGAATTTGCATTTTTGCTTAAAAGTGAAGTACAAGTCACAAGGTACAAGGAGGTGTGAAGTTTGTTTTGGTAAGTGAAGAGACGATGAAGAATCAATTTTCCTTTAATTAATTGTTTAAATAAGTTAAATAATCCTATTAAAAATTCAATTAAATTTTTAAACTTAATTAATTCTTCTAATTCTGATCAAATATATTTTTCAATCTTAACTTTTTTTTTATTAAGTCTTTCTTCATCCTATCTTGTCAAAATATCTCAATCTAATTATTTTTTTAGCTTTTTAACATAATATAGCTCAAAAGCTTATCTTCTCGTGTTCTAAAAATATTTTTGAATTTTGAATTTTTATATTTTTAAATAAAATAAAAAAGAGTATTTTTTATATAACAATTTTAGAATTTCAAAATTAGATTATGACAACTAGGATCCATTTATAATTATCAATTTTTCCCAGGATAAAAAAGTCTTTTTAATATTTTTATTATATAGTCGAATGATTTAACTACCTTTAAAGCATAATTAATTGAATCGTATATATTGCTAGGGCTTGTTTACTTTTCCTATTTTTTTAAACAACAAAATGATGTATTTTCTCATTGGATTAAATTTTTTTAAAGTGATGGTTAAGTGTTTTGGTCATTTTATATATAGTGTTTTGGTCATTTTATATATATGTTATTAGCAGTATTGGTAAGAGGTAATTTGGTCATTTTCTTGATAAAAATATATTATTTATGGAAAAAGTTGGTTGGTGCGGGAGGTTTCAATCAGTGGTTATTAGGTGCGTGTTCATAAATGAGAAACAGTTAGGCTCCGGTGGACTTTTCTCCTTTTCTCTCTCTTTCCTTGGAAAACTTCAAGGGTGTCCTACCATTTGTTTTTTATATTCAATTTGATCTTTATTCTTTTGATTTCTATTTGTTTTGTTGTTTATCTTTTATTGTTTTTTTTTCAATTCCATCCCTCAATATTTAGTTTAATTTGATTTTTATACAAAACTTGGTCCTCATTTTGTTTTATTGTTATTTGGTTTTTTTTATCATTTTTATAATTGATTTTTTCTTTTAATTTCATCCATAAACATTTTATTTTAGTTTTTGTATCCGATCCGATCCCCATTTTTTTATTTTATTTTTTATTTTATTTTATTTAGTTTCATTCCTTGATATTTTATTAATTTATAATTTTGCTTCATTGTTTTTAAGAATTTGTCTTCCATGGGGTTAGTTTAGGACTTATGACCTCCCACTGGTTCGGAGGTTAATATGGTTTCACTTTAGTTTTTTTTTTTTTTTGTCATGTTTTAAAAATAATTTTTTTTCAATTTTATCTTTTAGCATTTAATTGGGGGTTGGTCTTGAAGCTTTTTTTTTTTTTTTACCTTTCTTTTCCATGGGTTTAGCGGCTTAGCTCGGGTTCACTCAAATCTTCTTTTTTTCATTGCTTTTTTTTTTTAAATTGTATGTTTTTTTATTTTATTTTTGACCTTCGAAGTTCTTTTTATTGATATTTTTTAATCCTTTTTTCATTGCTTTTTATTTTTTCAATTTTATCCCTTAATAGTTTATTGGTTTAAAATTTTGCTTTATCTCCTTGAATTTATTTTCTTTTTTAGGGGCACTTATGTCTACTTGGAGCCTTTTTTTATGTCGGAGAATCTAGACCAGCCCGTGGTGTAACGTGGCCCACCTATCTTAGGTGGCATATTGAGTTTCGTGATTTTCTTCAATTTCTTTTCTGTTCTTTTATTTTAGTCCCTTCATTTAGACCAAGAGTTAATTTGGCATGTTGACTCAAGTTTTTTTTTTAATCATTTTTTAAACTTTAATATTTTTTCCATTATATCATTAACATTGGTTGTTTTGAAATTAAGTTTTATATTTTTTTTTATGGTTTACTTCTATTGGATTATCTCATTCATATGACATTGGTCGCAAAGTTTGATTGTCTTTCCTGATTTTTTATTTTTTTTATCATTTTTTTAGTTTATTTTTTTTATTTATTTCATGCTTTTATGTTGGATTTGTTTGTAATTAAAATTCAACCTTTTTTTTACTTTTTTAAAACACCTTTTCGTCAATCAATTATCTTTTTTTTTTTTTTATGCACTTGAGGGTCTAGCTCAGTGGTCAACCGTGTGACTTGTTCCGCCCCCGTCCCGAGTTCGATCCTCTATGTGCACGCCTGTCATCCCCGCGGTGCCTTACCTGCTCACTGGGCTTGCAGGATGTTCAGTGGGCCGTGGGGAATAGTCGTGGTGCGCGCAAGCTGGCCCGGACACCCCACGATAATCAAAAAAAAAAAATATATATATCTTTTTTTTTACTAACAAAAAAAACTGTTTTAACCCGTAGCGTAACGTAAGCCAACAAACCTAATCTAAATTGTTTTTTTTTTCAAACTTGTTTAAATATTGATTCCGAGAAACTTAGTTTGATTTTGTAAAATCTAGTTAACATAAATAAACTCAGGGGATACCTAAGTAAACTTCAAATTTTTTTTAATTTTTTTGTTTAAAATGATGTCATCTCTCTCCTTTTTTTTTAATAAAATGATGTCAATAAATATGTAATCTAAGTACTTCAGTCAAGTTAAACCAGATAACTAAGTACAAAAAAGGAATCGGGGAAAAAAGATAATTGGCCCAAGCCGTAATAATTGTTTGGAGCCCGACTCTAGTTTTGGTGGTGTTGGTAGAGTAACTGGAAACAATATTTATGAAGAAAATAATATTATTTAATTAGATATATCATAGGTAGGTAGGACAGAAGACTGGATGCGTGTGGTACAAGGGCATAGAATTAGGTACACCATCTTCTTTTTTTTTTCTTTTTGACTCATTTATCAATCTCACACACTCGAGACCTTTCTCATAGCAAATCCACCTCACGTCTGAACTGTTTTTTATTTAAAAAAAATATCGAATAAATATTTTTAATATTTTTTTTATAATTTTTACAGTACAATTTTTTTTAAAAAAAATAATTTGCACCACGTCACTAAATTAACATCCCACACATGATGCACTACCTACCTAACCTAAGCATTTTTTGTGGTCTTCATTTCCTCCATTGAAGCTCCTTTTCTACTCATATTCTTGCTCTAAAGACACCATCACTAGACTTCCTCGCTTCATGCCACGCATTTATCTCACGCCAACAACTCTATAATTAAGTGGAAGAAGACATAAGCTGATCGCATTTCAGATCATATTACATTGATCATTCATATTTTACAAGGAATTGATCGACTGATATCTCAAAGGAAAAATAAAGGAAAGACAACGAAAGAAGGAAAGAAAAACAATCTAGCTGTGATACAAAGCCTAATCGAACAAGTTGATTCAATTCAATTTCCATGGAGAATGACCATCGATCCTTGGGCTTTTTTCTTCATAGCTCTAGCACGACAACTGTCCAATATCAGAATACCATTTGGAAGTGTTAGTAAGTTTGAGGGGGGGTGTCAAGAAGGGATAGACTAGAGGGAGATGTTCTTACACTCGGAGTCTGTTGTGATCCAATTTCCTTTCCTGTCATGAACAGGAGTGGAACTCAGTGAAAGCATGTTGAGGTCAATATTCTTGGAAGAAGCCTTTGAAATGCCTGAGTAGGCAGAGGAAGTGGTTGAGCACCTTTCAACATCCCATCTAAAACTTATTTTGGGAGACTCGATGCTGAGTTCTTCATCATCTGGTACTGATTTAAGGGTTGCTCGGCTTCTAAGCTGTAGAACCTGAAATATCACAGAAAGAGATCATTTAAAAAAGCTGGTATTGGCAGCTCGATTTTACAGTCTTGAGAGCAGTATTGTAAAATCCGTATCATGCAGCACTACCTGCTTAAACCCTTGTTTTAATATGGCCAGAGAATGATACTGCATGCACTTAATAAACTCAAACGTCCAAACATGCCGAGAGGAGAAATTTTAAATTTTCCGGTTCAGGGAGAAGATTAATGACTCAAATATGTTAAAAAATTTACCTTCCGGCCGATATACTTTCCTGCTTTCTCCGATTTTGCAGCGGCAGCCCATCTCAATAGTTCCTTCATTCTCGATATGGCTTTGGCTTTATCTCCTTTAACCTTGTCTTTCTTCTCCAACGTGCTACATTTTTCATTTGTGCTGGCTGAGGACGACAATGTCGTGTCACTTACTGGTAAAACTTTATTACCAGCATGAGCAGCTGGATCCACTTTGTTACTCGTGACTTGTCCTCGTGCAGCAGTCTCTTCTTGCTTCATCTTCCTAGAGCGTATGCAATGCTGCTGTCTAGTACTGTTGTAGCTATTAATCCTTTTCAGATCAAGTGTGCTGTAGAAGCAAGCTTTTGCAACATCTTTTCTGCATAAAAATGCAAATGGCCAGGAATATTTGAAACCAAATTTATCACTTTCTCTGACCCTTTCTGATCTTTGATGATTCCCACTATCCTTCAACAAAATTATCTCTCTCCCTTTAGCTGCATACAACGAAATTTGTAAGGAAAAGAGCTATGCATATTTAATAAACAGATACTAATGTGCAAAATGTTTAAGAACTAGGTACTATATATGTACTGATAGTATTTCTCACCATTACTGTTGTTTTTTGTGGCAGGGATGGATGTATGTTCTCTTGCTTGTTCATGTGTTACCCTGAAGAGCTTGTGGAATGTCTGCTATATTCATTCAAGAGTGAACATAAGCTTTGATGTGAACTCTACACATCTCATTATATGATATTAATGTCAAGTTCAACAAAGCTAACCTGCATGTTGTGCTTGATATTTTTTATACCCTTACTTATATAGGAACATGCCTCTGTGTGTGCTTGAGTGAGCTGAAGATTCCTGTCTGCAATAAAATAAGCCTTTTTGAGAAGATGAAGACAAAGAAATTAGGGAAATGGATCTAAAAGAGATAGTGAGACAACTAAGCAGTGAGTGGTGGAAGGTTGGCATGTGATTCCCCGTAACATGGAAACTGTTTATAAAGATGATCATGTGGTGGGTATTAAGGAAAGATTTGAGTTAATGAAGAACCATGTTTAGCCACGTGGCATTTCTCTTGCCGAACACTTGTAGATCTGCATTTCATCGATCAAGGTGGACCCTTTGATTGACACCATTATTCAATACGATAAATATGTGATCATTTAGGTAGTGGTTAAATGGTAAGAGTTTGGGACTAAAAGATTTGATTTCTTTATGATTTCAGGTTCGAGTCTTGTGGTTGCTTATATGATGACCACTAGAAACTTACATGGTCGTTAACTTTAGAGTCCGTGGGATTAGTCGAGGTACACACAAGCTGGCCTGGATAGTTAAGTTAAACTAAAAAAAACTATGTTACATGCTTATAATATATAGGGTTTGGCTAGAGTTCAGTTAATGAAAAAAACTCATTTTTTATATTAAAAAAACTTTGACCGAGTATTAACCTGCTATGATTAGAGGCTGCTAGCTGCAAAAATCTGCTAAAGTAGTAATTTTAAGACTTATCTCTTGATTGTTATTGTGTTTTAAAAGGCATCGGTGGAAACTTGATTCATTTATTTATTTAAAATTAATTTTTTATATTTTTAAATTATTTTGATGTGTTAAAATCAAAAATAATTTTTTAAAAATAAAAAATTTATTATTTTAATATATTTTTAATAAAAATATATTTTAAAAAACAGCTACTACCAATCTCAAAAATCATAATTGATCTCAACAAGTTAAGTTGGGAAAAGAATAGCTTTGTATGTTTTGACAGATTGAAGAAAGCAAAAGAATATGCTTGGTGCAATCTAGTGGCGTTAATGGGTTTAAGTCAATCATTTTGCCACGAGGACTAGTCAACTGTTCATGATAATTAATAATTAATTAAGAATCGGTGATGCATTGAATATTTTAGATGCTGTACATCTCTACTCTCCTCTTCAGTGAACAAAGACTAATTATTCTGCTACTCAATGCTAGCTCAAGATGCATAAAAAATGGCTGCAATTATACATTTTAAGGAGGCACAGAGTTTCCATGACGATATGACCATGTGTGACTTGGGAGAGCAGAGTGCAAGGGTTTTAGCTTGAACAGCAAAGACTGGAAAAAATAAAACACAAATATCCAGCAAAGTATGTTGCTAGCTAGAACTCCTCGCTCGAGCCAGCAAATAAAGACATATTGGGCAAGCTTTACCAACACCATTTCGACTAAACAAAGAGTTTATCATATTATTAATTGACTCTTTGTTATACAAATACTGATATACAGAAGAGCATGTGAAGAGGAAGATGCTCTCATTAATTGTTAAGAAATGAGAAATTCTGCAGTAACGTAGTGTCTCGATATGTTTAAGATAATAATAAACGCAACCCTAACTACCATGAACACTGGCCATATATGCTGGGCAAGCATGGAGCCGAGCAAGACACATGCTCTGATAGTTCTTATTTAAGATGTCCACTGGTTGTTTTGTCCTGTCGACTGTGTTAGGGCTTTCTCATACATTTCCTTCTGACCCACCGGCAATGATGGGAACCCAGGTGACTGACGTGTAACCCCTCCCTTCCACTGTATTTGATGATGACGTGTCGTTATCCCGACGGTTTAATATCTGTGTCCCCGAGAGAATGGAGGAAGCTGTCCCCGTCAAAGGAATAAGGCCAAGATAGTGAAGGGTGGGTGGTCTGTGATAAATTTCTCGAGGCCACTGTTTGCTACTTCCGACTCCATTTTTGGATGCTATTGTAGCCCTCGCACGTCCGTATGGCGTGATTCTTTTCTCTTGTGGAATGCTTATCGACAGTATCTTCATCGGTTTCGTTTGTTTGCGCTGTGCATCACAAAAAAACAATATTTTTTTTTGTTTTTTATGCGATGCACTGTACAAACAAACAACCTCTTCCATCGGTATAACCTTGCCATCGTTTTATCCTTTATATCCTTTATGACTAAAATATCCTTTCTCTTTTTTATGTCTTCAAGTATTTTCAATGTAAAAAGATTTCCATTCATTGCTAATTTTCTCCGAATAAAAAACTTAAATTATATCAAGGTTAATTTAATATAATAAGATTGATCTGATATAATTTGATTAATTTATTAAATTTAAATATAATTTAAATAATAAATAAAAATATAATTCAATTAAAAAAATTAAGATAACTTCTTTTTTATTAAATATATGATGACAATTTGCTAGATCAACCACGTTAGTCAAGATTAACCTTTTAAATTCACGATCCGAGACATATAATTATGATAATCCAATATAAAATAAATTATAAAGTTTAATTCCAAATTAACTTGATGAAGGATAATTTTTTTAAAAATAATTAAAAAAATTAAGTAGAGTCAACATGAGTTAATTAACTTGTTAAAGTACTCACGAACTAAGTCATGAGACCAAGATAATCTTATAAAAATAATATAAATAAATTATAAAACCTAATTTTCAATAAACTTAATATTAAGTGATGAAATTAAAGAAAAAAATTTAATTATTTATTTTTTTAATATCAGCACATTAAAATAATTAAAAAATATTTAATTTCAATGATATCAAAAATAATTTTTTAAAATAAAAAATATTATTTTAATATATTTTCTAATAAAAAATATTTTAAAAAATAATACTTCTCGTAGCAAAGTAGAATACAGATTTAAATATGCGACGATGAATTTTATAGAATGTGAACTAGTAATACCTCCTCTTTTCAGCTTCAAGGGTATTTTTAGAAATTAAATCTTACATGTCCCTACTGTCTCACTTTTTTTTTTTTTTAATGCTCATAAATTAACTCTAATTTTGTTTCAGAGATGAAGATAAAATAAGTTTTTGCTGTTAGTCACTACTTGTAGTAGTCTATGTCCCTTCTATCCTATAACTAGAACAGAAATCAAACATTATCCAGGTAGTTTCACAGTAATTTTAATGAGAATAAAAAAGTTGTAGATATAAATTTTAAATTCATAATTTATTTATCTAAGAAAAAAACTAATAAAGTCGTTCCTTTAGAGATTTATAAAACCTATAAATAGAGTAGAAAACTCTATATTTACTATAAAACAATTAGAAATATAAACCACCATGGGAATTAAAACAAAAATTTGAATTAAATAATAAATATAAAAAAACCTAAGTAAATTAATAAAATTAGCCCAAACAGTACCATCCGGACCAAGATTCTAATTTCAAGAGATCCAACGGTAGAATAAGCAATGCAATATCTTCTTACAAGAAAATTCTATGTAGAATCACTAAGAAAAAATTAAACATGATCTAATGGTCAGATTTCTTGATATTTTTGTTTTAAAAAGATAATTCATTTTAACACGATTAGACCTTTTTTTAGGTCAAAACATATTCTAATAGCTCAAAAAAGCATTCGTTATACCATTTATATAATCTATTTGTATCAAATTTTTATTTAGCTATTTTAAATCTTCACTCGAATACTCAGAAGGTTCAATTTTTACAAGTACAACTACATTAATTTTATGTTGTACAGTGAGCTAGTTGCTATTATAAATATAATTTGTGTTAGAAAATGTTAGATCATGCCTTGGCAAATGCTATTAGATTTTGAAGAAGTAATTACCATGCTGATAAATTAATGATTAATTTCGGGCTCAACATTTTTAGTAAAATATCTCCATAGTATTTTGCAAGGGTGCTATCGTGGACAGCTTAAGCAAGCATAAAATTAAGAAACAAGCAAGAGCATCACAGCATAATTACACTGCCTGAATGCTCTAATAAAAAAAATTCTACAACTTACCGGAGTTTCTTGCCCTTTATTAATAGTGACAAGGAGCACCACGTTGGACCATTCAATCCATATATATATATATATATATATATATATGAATATCTATCTTCTTTCTGGCATAGTTGTAAGATTTAATTCAGAGCGGTATTTTATTTAAAAAATTAAATAATATCATTTTAATAAAAAAAATTAATTAAAAAAAACTCGAGCAAAGTTTATAAATATGCTTTTTAGAGAGAAAAAACATGGTTGACAAGTTATCTTTAGAGCCCGTTTGATTTTATATTTTAAAAGTGTTTTTAAAAAATTAAAATTTTATTATTATTTTTTGATTTAAATTAAATTGTTTTTAGTATTTTCAGGTCGTTTTAAAATATTAATTTAAAAAATATTATTTTTATATATTTTTAAAAATACCCGTTATCACATAACAATCATGGTCTTCAAAGATGAAAGGAGAAGATTGTGATGTAATGATGCACGTTGGGTAGATGATGCAGTGGAAGTGAATCCTAACATCTTTAATTATGCTAAAATTTAGTAGTGGAATCAAATCAAACAAACCCAACATAATTAAGAACTTGAAAAACAAGCATGCCCTCCTCCCTCGCTAGTTTTTCCACCCACACCATAAGAAACTCAGAATCCAAAAGAAGCCATTAATTAAAGTGAAATTTATATCAAATTACAGAAGAGTTTTTGTAATTATCCCTTCTTTTTTTTTTTTTTTATTGTACTTACGTTTTCCTGCTCAATCTATTTCCCGTATGATCTTGTCGGCTAATTAGTTGGAGCAAGCTTAATTTAGTATCAAATTTTTTATTTTTTATCTACCGATATAGACTGATCCACAATGAAGCAATTAGAGGTGATTATTTTTTGTTCGGTTTGGTTTTTATCAAAAAAAAATAACTAAACTAATTTTTTTTTTAAATCGAAACCGGTTCAAACCGACCGGTTTCAATTCGGTCCGGTTTGGTTTTTAGGACAAAAACTGATTTTTTCCGGTTTGGCTCGATTTTTCTGGTTTGGCTCTGTTTTTTTCGGTTTGACTCAGTTGTTTTTTCGTTTTGAATTCTTTTCGGTTTTTTGGTTTCAAACTTATAAAACTGAAACCGAACCAGCCGGTTTTTTCAAAATTTAAATCGGTTTTTTTCTTGGTTCGAGTTTTTCGGTTATTTTTTTTCTGGTTTTCTCGATTTAATCGGTTTTTCAGTTTTTTTGCTCACCCCTATAAACAATAACTAAGAGCTTCCAATAATTGAGAAGGAAAAATTGCAGCATGGTTATGCAGATCAAGCTAGAAAACAAGAACTGAAGATCAACTAACAAGAATGTAAACTTCTTTATTGAATTGAAAACAGGTTCTACAAACAAAATTGAAAAAGAATTGTTCGTTCACAGAGAAATCCAGGAGGAAAGATTACACAATATGCTAGACAGCCTCCTCTACTAATTTGTTCCCTTCTCATTCCTAATTCACAATTATCGGCAACTTCATCCCTTTTGGATTGAATTCAATTCACCTGTTTGTACTTACAGAGATCAACTTTCCAATAATTACAACAAAAAAATATTCAATAATATAGGCTTGAGTTTAATTTCCCAATCAAAATGTGATGAGTTGGATTATTTTTCATCAGTATTCGATCATGTACTTGCACTACACCATTAAACAGCTTTACAGACGGACTACTTCCGTCGGTGAAAGGAATGAAATCCGTCGGTGAAATAATTACCGACGGCCTCACCGACGGAACACGTCCGTCGGTATACCAGTCGTCGGTAACTCAAATTTTCGTCGCTAAGTCTGTAGCAAATATAAAAAAACACCCACCGACGGAACACCGACGGTCTTACAGACGGATACGCGCGCGCCAAAAAAAAAGTTTCCCGCGGGAACATTACCGATGGAATAAATCCGTCTGCAATTTCAACTGTAATTACCGACGGCATATCCGTTGGTAATTATGGCATGACTGGTAATTGTTTAGCAACTCTCTGTGAAATACCGACGGATATTATTCGTCGGTATATCCGTCTGTATTTAATCACCGACGGAATCTATCCGTCGGTAATTATGGCATGGTTGGTAATTGTTTGGCAACTCTGTGAAATATCGACGGATAATATCCGTCGGTATGTATTTAAAAAATATATAAAAAAATAATTTATTAATAGTAAAAAACCTTAATAAACAAATAAAAATGGATTAAACATTAAAAATATAAAAGTAATGTTAAATAATATTCATTACAAATTTAATGTGTTTAAAAAACAAAATTAAACTAGAATAGCGGCGGAGCTGGAGGAGGAGGAGGAGGCTGGTTGTTCCCGGGACCATACGGCCAAAAAGAAGCTGCACAAGTATCGTCACCCATCTTTGATCTCATCTCCATGACTATTTGATGGAGCTCATCATAATTCGTCGAGAGTTGTTGATATTGTTGTTTCAACGCAATGAACTCCTCAGACTGGGTGTTCGATACTGATGGAGAGCTTCCAACAGTTGAGACACTACGACCCGAACGCAAGTTTTCAGCCGTAGTGTTGGAGAGCCCGTAGACCCGATTTTTATTGGGTCCACCAGACGATCCCGCCTCCAGCCACAAATCTGGATCGAAATCTGGATGGGTCGACGGATTGTCCCCATATCTCTCCCTCAACTGGCTATTATAGGTCTCCTGAAAATTCCGTCGGTAAAAAAATCATCAAATGCAATTCAAGAAATTAATAACTTACAAAATAAAATGAATGAACGAACATACCACGAAGTGCTGAGCATGGTTGTCCACGAACTGTTGCACCCCCTTTTAGCGATCTTGACTCCGCACATGCGTCTCTACAAACAGCTCCATTGGACTCGGTTCACGTCCAAGAGACGCAGCCTGTAAGGAAAAAATAGGTTGAAAGTTAAATATATTATAAGGAATGACAAATTAATTAATGATATATTTCATTAAAATTAATCTTACCATCTGCTTTGCATGTGCGCTGAATGGGACGGATCCGCCAGTGTGCGTGGTTACCGAACCATGAATTTGCCTGTTTCGGTTGTCGGCGCCGGACTGTGAGTGCCGTGAGAACCGCTCTGAGGTCACGTGCTCAATATATGTCATCCATATTTCCCCCGAGATGAATGGCGGTTTGAATTCCTGCCAAACCGCCACCTCATTCCATCCTTTAAGACCGTTATCCCTCGCATGTCTTTGATTTTTTTTGGGTGTCATACCAAAAATCACGCAACCTACTTCCATAGTAACAAATTAGAGTTTAAAACATAAAATTATAAAACAAAAATAAATATTATTTTCGATGTTACCTAGTTGCCGCGTGATTCTCTCATACCCTCCTCACAACATTGTTGTTCGCCCTATCCCACTCAAATTTGTTCTGTGTATATAAATAATTCATATAAAATAAAAATAGTACAAGATATAAAATTATAAAAATTATTTATTAAAAATAAGCTGAAAATTTAAAATTTACACCGACCAGAAATCGCTTAAACCATGCATCGATATTAGGTTTCCACTCAGAATGTCTAGAAACCTGGCTCCATTGAAACAATGGAATCTCCATCAACGATTTAAACGCCAATGTTATAGTCCTTGCAGCCTCAATGTTTGTGAACCTGAAATTAAATAAAAGTAGTAATATTAATTTGTTGTTCATAAATTATGTTATAAGTATATTAAAAAAAAAACTAAAATCTAAACAAACTTACATTGAGAGGTCATCCTTCCATTGTGCCTGGTACTTGCGGGTGAATTGACCCCGCTGTGATTAGCACCTAAGGATACGTCCTCCTCGCTGCTAGAAGAACTAGCTGCAACCGTCTTCTGACGACATGCTGTAGATTTCATTCTACGCATCTACACAAATTTATACGAATAATTACATAATTAACTTCGATTATTTTAAAAAAAATTCGACAGAGTCTCCCCTATACTGGGGGGGTCCAAGTTATCGACAAAATCATATTACACTTCCAATTTTATTTCACATCCCGATCCAATCATCCTAGATCTCAACCAAACTCATCATCATCAACACAACATTTTATTCAATAACATCATATAATGATATTCAAGTAAAAGAATCAATTTCAACTATGAATATTCATTGTTAAAATGGTACTTAGAGTTACAAACATTAGATTAAAGTCATACATTTAAATTTACGGATTAATATTACATTTCAAGTTTTAGGAGACAAGACTCTTAATTTATAAATAATTACATGGTCAAAAGCAAAAGCTAACTAAATCAATATCATTCCTAACACGATCGACCCTATTGGACCTCAAAATAGAAATTAACGTGTACACATAAATATAAAAATGTAATAACAAGCAATAACAATGACATGTAAACACTAATATCCTAAATTAAAATAAACTAATTAAATGTAATTCTATATATATAAATTAACATTTTTAACATAAATTCAACAATAACAATTATAGCAATACAAACAATAATATCCTAAATTAAGATAAACTAATTAAATGTAATTCTATATATATAAATTAACATTTTTTACATAAATTCAACAATAACAATTATAGCAATACAAACAATAATATCATAAAATTAATAAATAAAACTAAAAAACACTACACAAAACAACATAAACACAAAACAAACCATACATAAAACTAAAAAACACAATATCAATTCAAAATAAATTTGGGAATAAAAAATGCTTACCTTAATAGTGTGTTGAATGTAAGATTTTATCTACAAACAATACACAAAACAAAGAACACCAAAAAAAATAATCATAATTAAAATTAAAAAAATACAAAGATAAAGAAAAAAAACTACAACCAAAACAATAAAATCCCTTCTAAAAGCTAAATATAAACTGAGAGGAGAAGAGAAATGGAGAAAAAGAGAAACGGAAGCAGAGAAGAAAATGAACCAAGTGGGGGGTGGGGGGGTTATATATAGCAATTTTTCCGACGGTATTACCGACGGAAATTAATTGTTGTCGGTGGCATTAAATTCCGTTGGTAATACCGTCGGAAATTAATTGAAATGCGCACAAAAAAAGTTCAAAAATCCCGCTAGACTTTTCGATTCGTCGGTAACGCCGTCGGTATTTGTGCAGACGGACACATGTTAGACATGCGTGGGCTTCAGGATGTGCGTACATCCATCGGTGATTCTGTCGGTATTTGACGTCGGTAAGTCCGTCGGTATACCCGTCGGTGAGTGTGGCACAATCCCGTAATTTTTTTAACTCTCTGTGAAATACCGACAGGTTATTTTCTGTCGGTAAAGTTGCCGGTGATTGTGGCACAATCCCGTAATTTTTTTTCAACTCTCTGTGAAATACCGACGGGTTATAGTCCTTCAGTAAAGCCATCAGTGAAACTGTAAATTTTTCTTATTTTTTTTATGTAACCCTGTCATAAAATCTTGAATTGCAATCTTACAGCACACACAACACAATAACAAGGGCTGGCCATTAAAAAAGAATAAATATTTCATGTTTCAAATTATTACATTATAAAATAAGGCTTTATAACATGTTTAGTTAGTCAGAATTTTCATCTTCGTCCTCTATTGAATTGTTATCATCAGCTTCATCGCACTCTTCAATTTCGTTATCATCTTCTTCAACAACATTCTTTTTTCCACTAGTAGAGCTCATAACAACATTCAACTCCTCTGTGTCAACATCAACAAGACAATCATTGAAAACACGAAAATTTAAATTTTCTTCTAAGTCAATCGACGGAGCAACTCAGTATGGTTCAACCAACTCACTAGCTTGAAAACTTCATCTATCACACTTGTGTCTTCGTTCTCATCCTGAACAACCTCGACACGACCCGTGGGTTTTATTTTTAAAACGGATAACCAATCAACTCTTGATCGGTCCTTTCTAAAGGAAAGGGTGTATGTGTAATAAACTTGTTGGCATTGCTTTGCGAAAATAAAGACGTCGTTTACGTTGCGGTGTCTAGCTTTTGAGTTGATTTCAACGAAACCATAGTGAGGATCTACTCTGATTCCTCTGTCAGTTGTGTCATACCAATAGCATTTGAATAAAACACTCTATTTTGCTCGCTATGATATTGCAGTTCGATGACCTCTTCTAATCTACTATAGTAGTCAACTTCAAACTCACTAGAAGTCGATCCCTTAATACAAACATCGTTGTTGTATGTCTTTCTTCCATGCCCGTATTCTTCAGTATGAAAGACATATCCATTGACAAAATACCCGTTATAGCACTTGACTTTTCTTTCAAGGCCCAGACATAGTAAAGAAAGTGAAATAGCAGCACTACCTCCCATTTGATAAACCTAGCTTGTAAATTAAATACAACAATAATCTTATGTAACATTGACTACAATTAATTACATTGCAAGAGATAATGAGTTTGTGATAGGACCTACATGTGTTCTAAACCATGTGGCAAATTGTTCATCTTGTAATTGAAAGATCTGGGATTCGGTCAGTTGTGAGTTATTGGACAGTAAGTATCGTCGATGTTGCCTGCAAGGTTGTTCCAAATTATATGAGTGTATGGTATCACAAAACATAAATAGTACACTCTTGACAAAGTTTAAGTCGAACATCTACTTACTTAATAAAAGGTCTCAGCTCATCACAGTTAAATAGGACATAATTGTGTGCTTGTCTGAACTCTATTTCAGACAAATATCTTCCCCTCACGGCATTTTTAGGAGTGGGTCGTCCAGGATTGGAGAATATTGACAAGTTCCCACTTGAATGCACTTCACCACCACCATCATCATGCCGTGGAACACGGTTTATCCTCGTTCTCAAATGAGGTTCAAAATAGTATGAGATAAATGTTGAGATCTCCTCAACAATATACGCTTCACATATTGACGCCTCAACATGCGCCTTGTTCTTAACCTTTTTTTTAAGATTGAACAAGTACCTGCATATATATATATATATATATATATATATATATATATATATATATATATAAAATTATCAATTAAAAACATTAAAATAAAAATAAAAACATTTAATTATAAATGTCATAGCAACTGTAATATCTAACCTCTTGAATGGATACATCCATCTGTACTGGACTGCTCCTCCAACTTTTACCTCAAACGGTAAATGTACGGGTAGATGCTCCATTGAGTAAAAAAATAATAGAGGGAATATCATCTCAAGTTTGCATATTGTCTCGACGATATTCTTTTCAAGCCTTTCAATGTGATCAACATTCAACTTGCTGGAGCATATATCTCTGAAGAAATGATTAATCTCTGTTAGTGCATCCCATATCCCCTTTGGCAACAAATCATGAAAAACTAATGGGATGAGTGTTTGCATAAACACATGGCAGTCATGACTCTTCATTCCATATAATCTGCATTCCTCCGTATTAACCAGCCTTGATATGTTCGAGGCATGTCCATCGGGGAAACGCAGACTCTTAAGTCATTTGTAGACTAGTAGTTGTGCGTTTTTCTCTAGCACGAAGCTTGCTCTTGGTTTTGTGACCCGTGACTCATCATAAACCAACTCCATATTTTACGGTTACAGAACAGCGCTACATCCAATCTAGCCTTGATGTTGTCCTTTGTCTTCCCCTTCACATCCATGACGGTGTTGAAAATGTTCTCAAACACGTTCTTTTCAATGTGCATGACGTCAAGGTTATGGCGGAGAAGATTGGTCTTCCAATAAGGAAGCTCCCAAAACATACTTCGCTTCACCCAATTATGGGTCAAACCAAAACCAAGAAACTTCTGCTTACCTGATTGGAGACTAAAAACAATTTCACCGTACTCTGACACAACATCAAACTATTCTTCACCGGAAAGACGCGGGGGTGCAACATCATTTTCAAATCTGCCAACAAAGAAATCCTTTTTGTTCTTTCTGTACCTGTGGTCATGTGGCAAGAAACGACGGTGACTGTCAAAAAAAGAAGCTTTACCCCCGTTTGTTAGCGTGAATGCCTTGTTGTTCTCCATACAGTATGGACATGCTAGCTTTCCATGCGTGCTCCAACCAGAAACCATTCCATAAGCTGGGAAATAATTGATAGTCCACATCAAAGCCGCTCTCATAACAAAATTTTGTTTCCTCGAGATGTCATAAGTCAAAGCTCCAGAGGACCACAACTGCGTCAACTCATCAATCAACGAACGAAGACAAACATCTATATTCCGACCCGGACTGCTCGGACCTGGTATGACCATAGATAAAAACATGAACTCCGGCCTCATACACATCCCCGGTGGCAAGTTATAAACCGTCAGTATGACCGGCCAACAAGAATAAAGAGCAGCAAATGACCCGAATGGGTTGAATCTATTTGTACACAACCCAAGATGCACGTTCCTTGATTCAGCTGAAAAGTGAGGATGCATACTATTAAAGTGTTTCTAGGCTTCACCGTCAGAAGGATGAACCATCACTCCATCAACCGCATCTTGTGATTGGTGTCATGTCACGTGCTCAGCAGTCCTTGGTGACATGAATAACCTCTGCAGTCTAGGTGTGATTGGGAAGTATCTTAGTTTTTTATATGCCACGAGAGTCTTCCCTCTACCAGTTCTGGGTTTGTAATGGGAATGCCCGCATGCCATGCACTCGGTCATCTCAACATTTTCAAGGTAGTATAACATGCAGAAGTTAGGGCATATATCAATTTTCTGGTATCCTAAACCGAGGGGTTTCATCATGGACTTGGCAGCATAGAAGTTCTCTTTCAGCCTGTTCCCTTCAGGTAAAATGCTTCTCGCCCATTTAATAATCTTGTCATAACCGGCCTCACTCAACCCGTGATCTGACTTGATGGTGAACACCTGTGCTATGGCTGATAATTTACTGTGGTTCGTGCAGCCATCCCATAATGGTTCGTCGAATCTCTCAACAGATCAAAAAACCTTGCTGCATCTGCATTAGGTTCTTCTTCTACGATTGGACATTCCCTGACATTACCTTCACTCATTCTCAATGCATCCATAACCATATTCCTGTAAGGATTACTATTCTCATTTCCAACTTCATGCATGTTGCTAGCACTAGAAGTTGACCCAACCACCTGTTCTTCCATGCTCTCATCAGGAACAAATAGTTCTCCGTGAGCATACCAAAACAAGTAATCTTCCATGAACCCTTTGGTTAGAAGATGCATCGTTACAACATCTTGATGCAGAAACTTTAAATTTTTACACTTCCTGCATGGACACCTAATACCGCCATCAGTAAAATTCCTCGGAATAGATGTTGCGAAATTAATAAAACCCTGGACACCGTTACAATAATCCATCCTTCGCAATCCTTGGGGTGAGTCCCGATACATCCATGAACGATCATCCATGACTTCTATTGAACCTCTATAAAACATAACAAAAATATTGGTTTTCCCCGACATTATCCAACAAACTAAAACAACACTTATGTTAAATATTCATTATCAATTATCAACTATCAACGTTCATACATACAAATTTATACATATATAAATTTACAGAAATCACAACTTCGAAATAGAATTGATAACAATTAAACAAGACTCGTTAAACAAGCTATTAATTATTTATTTCATCACAACGACACATTTAATTCGGTGTAATTCAAACAAAATTTCAACAATTTACAAACAAATATAATTTGACAAAATCGAAAACAAACTATAACAACTACAAAATTATACATTCATACTACAAGTTTCTTTGACAAATAACAATTAAACAAGTACAAACGTTAACAAAATACATATACTAAAAAAATAAAATTCACAATTAAATATTAAAACTAAAAAGGATAGATTTACTTACAAAAAAATAATAAAATCTATAAGAAACGGATATTGTGACCACGTACAAGATATAAGAAACTTGAGTGCTCGTGTTGAGAATAGTGGAGAGTTGGGATGGGTGTTTGGCTGCAGTTTGGGAGGGGAGAGGTGGGATGGGAAAGAAGAAGAAAGAGAAACAGAGGAAGAGAGTGTCGGCAGAGAGGTTAGTATATAATGGTTTTTTCCGATGGAATCACCGACGGATTATTTCTGTCGGTGATTCCGTCGGTGACAGTGCCAGGTCATTGTACGGCTATCTCAGTTTGAATCCCTTGGTAATTCAGTCGGTAAAATCGTCTGACGTCACCACGCCGTTGCATATTTCCAGACAAACTGTATACCCCGTCGGCGAAACGGTCGGTATATACCGACCGTTTCGCCGATGGAGTTAGGCCGTCGGTATATACCGACAGATTTTGAGACGGAATTATTTCCGTCGGTAATTATTACCGATGAAAATGTTCCGTCGGTAATTCCGTTGGTTTTTTCCGATTTTCTGGTAGTGTTGTGTGAACCGTGTCTTGAATTTGATGTTCTTAAGTTTGTATTTGATATTGCGGTGTAAAGTGTTTTTTTATTTAAAAATATATTAAATAATTTTTTTAGATTTATTTTTTATTTTGATATTAACACATTAAAATTATCAAAAAAACATTAATTTAATGTTTTTTTTATATGAAACACAAGTTCAACTTCTAAATCAAAGTATTCCCTCCCTCCAATTCAAAGTACTATCACTGCTATTTGTTTCCATAGTTAAGTAGCGCTTTAAAAAAAAGATAAATTTTTTTAATTAATATTTTTGGTGTTTTAAAATTATTTTGATGTTTGAATATAAAAATAAAAAATATTATTTTAATATATTTTTAAATAAAAATATTTTAAAAAATAATTATTAACATAACATAACACCGTAACAAATCATATTTGATATAAGAGATTTAACAAACAAGCATTGACAAATCATGCCTAGCACTCAAGTTAATAATTAAAGATATAGAGTCACAAATCGTACTATTTTTTTATATGATCATCAAAACTTTCATAAAAAAATAAATAGAAAAGGCATGCTTATGAAAAAAATATACATTTACTCCATCAAGTATGTCTCATCAATAAATTCATTTTTTTTTTCTTTTCATTGAATAGTATTGTACCTTTTGATTTAAAAAACCCAAATGATCACGATCACATCTGCTAATTAGTTTATTATAAAAAAATAATTAATTTTCTTATTTTAATTTTTAAAATTTAATATAATATTTTATTAATCTTGATCATGTATAAGTGATTATCTAAAAACACGGTACATGTTACATGATATTTTTTTAAAAAAATAAATGGAAGAACAAAAACCATGATAGAGGGGTATATTTTTAATCAAAAAGTAGTTTATGATACTCAAATAAAAAAAAAATTAGGAGTTAAATTCTATTTGATTGAAACTTGATGATAATTTTGAATAAGCTAGTCGACACAAATAGCATTCAACATGGTAGCTTTTGCAATAATTATTTGAAATATAAAAAAGAATAATTTTATATATATATATATATATATATATATATAATTAAGATAATTATAAAATAGATCTTTTCATGGGAAAAAAAAAACCTAATTGACTAATATTTTGTCTGTAGTTGCCAGAAACAAGAAGACTAGCAGGAGAAAAAGACAATAAACCATCATAAGCTTGAATGGGAAAATGGAAACAAACAAACAACAGTACATTTGTTTGCCCTAAAAAACAAACAACAGTGCAACTTGTAATAATAAGCATCCATGATCCACCTCAATTTGGTCTTAAAATAATGAGGTCTGGTCCACTTCCTTTCTCAGAATTGCAGCCATGATCCTGATCGATTTGGTATTATAATAATTAGGATCCACTCCCTTTCTCAAACGTTCTTACGCATTAATCATCATATGAAGGAACTCATGGAGCCGTCTTGATCATTTTTGCAACAACTCCCTTCGACAATCATTGTTCCTGCAATCCAATCAGGTTTCCTTCTCCTTTTCTTTCCTTCTCGTCGAGAATCTAGCACCAGACACAGAACATAGATCCATGCCACTTTCTGGCTGTGTAAATCCCCAGTACACAATAAGATCGACACACAACTCATGACATTGTCTAGGACTCGGATCATTGATTAACTCGTGAGATGCACACGTTTAATTTTAAAATCCGGCCTAGCTCATAACCCGATCTAAAACTCGGGATTGCAGGTTAACTCACAAGTCACTAGCTTTTAACATGGGTTAATTTGGTTTTTTGGTTAAAATAATATCATTTTAAATAAAAATTAAAAAAAAACAGAATAATATTATTTTAAAAATTAAAAAAAATTAATTAGAATTCACTTTGAGTTTTAATTGGATTATCTAGATAACAAATTTGACCCGTTCAATTACTCGAATTTAATTAGATCAATCAGTCTATAATTTTAAAAGAAATTGAGCCCAATCTAGGGTTTTAGTTAAAAGAAATTGAGCCCAATCTAGGGTTTTAGTTGATGGATCAACCCATCATGTCGGGTTTCATAACTACAGTACCAAACCTATATACATGTTTTTGTATGTTTATGTATGCGTGGACAGTGACAGACATCTCTAGCAACTTGATTACTGACATCTCTAGCAACTTGATTACTGTACTGCTTTAGCAATCGAGCTACCGTTCACTCTTCTTTTCTCTTGTCAGGGGCATTCAAAAAAGTTCATTCCTTCAAGATGCTCTTTACCAAAAGCGAGGGAGTGAGACAGCAAGTCCACACCAATCACAAGTTCTTAACCAAGCTGCAAGCTTCAAGATCATACCATTTAAAAAAATTGAAAAATCAATTAAATTTAAAAAAAATTAAAAAATAGTTGAAAAAATTAAATCATAAAAAAAATCAATCAAAATAATTAGAATATATCAAAAAAATATTCGATTCAGTTCGGTTTCAGTTTTATAAGTCTGAAACTAAAAAACCAAACCGAACCAAACTGAAAAATAAAAAAAACCAAGCTGAAAAAAATAAAACCAAACCGAAACCAAACCCATTAGAAAATCCAAAAAAACGATATGATTTTTTATTTTTAATATAAAATAACCGAACCGAAATGCACTGCACCCAAACCGATCCGAATAGAACCAAAACAGATTAGTTAGATTTTGATTTTTAATATAAAATAACCGAACGGAAACTAAGCGGTTTGAACCGGTTTCGGTTTTATTTTTTGTATTTTATAAAATTTTAATTTAGTGACATCCACAGGGAGTGTTGATGTTATGCTGTTTACTTTACAGTAAGAACATCACGTTTGCTTCCCAGAAGCAGAGGGTATCCTATATGTATGCATGTTTACTTTACAGTATCCTATATGTATGTATGCATGCATGCATGCATGTTACTTAGAGCTTCCTTTTTGTTGTTTTCATGATCTGATTCTTCATTGAGAGATGCTGTGCCCAGAAGACAAAAAAGAGGTAAGAAAATAAAATAAAAATAAAGGCTCACTTTGTGAAATTCTAAAATCTAGCAGGAACGACTGTTCTGTTTTTCCTGCTGGAAATCCCACTTTGAAAGCTTATGGTGCTTTCTAAGATACTGTTTTTTATTGTGTTTGTAACTGTGTTTTATCAAATTTTAAATTTTTTTTTTTGCTAAAATTAAATGTGGTTTGTACTTTTTAGATCGTTTTGATGTGCTGATATCAAAAATAATTTTTAAAAAATGAAAAAACATCATTGACATGTATTTCGGCACGAAAAGTTATTTGAAAAGCACCCACAACCACAATGTCAATCATGCTCTAAGTCTTATAATAAAGTCTACAGTATGAGTGGAAAAGTCTTAAAGATTTGGAAAAAATAATTATCATTGATTGTTCGAAAGCTAATCCAAGAGAAAAGGAAGGGTTTTATTTGTAATTAATCAGTGAATGCGTAGGAGATGCAGACGCAAAAGTCAATCCAGCATGCAGCCTCGCATGATGTGCTGGTAGCAGTGTAGCCATCTCATGTAACAGTCTGGGAGGCTGTTTGATATCGTTTTATTTTTTAAAATACTTTTTTATTTAAAAATAAATTAAAATAATATTTTAAATATTTTAAATTTATTTTTCATATGAACATTTTAAAAATTCAAAAATATAAAAAAGAATTAATTTGAAGTTAAGAAAACAAATAAAAAAAATTATTTTTTTCCAATCTCTTTTCTAAAATACAAAAACAAATGAACTTTTAAATATGAAAATAATAATTAGACCAAGGATTCTTCTTGCAGTTAGATCCAATCTCCTAATCTCTGCGGAAAAGAAAAAGAATTTCATGTTCTTCCTTTCAGGAAGGGAGGGTTAGGAAAATCCTATTGATTGCAGCTTTCTCCGGATCTCCCAGAAAAGCATGAAAAAAAAAGGATTTCGGTTATAGTTTTCCTTGCGATGGTCCGTGACGAGACGATACTTGTGATATTTTGGCTTAGGATGCAAGAAAATACATATGGCACACATTTCTTTTTCGACCTCTTCATTTGTTTTATTTTAAATCATTGATGGTTTAATTTGAATCTGAATATGAGATTTATCTCTTTTATGATGATAAAACGGAGTCCTTGCTGTAAACTATAAAATGCTATTCAAATAATGATATCGAGATAAGCTATTTTTTAATTAAATCTTTTAATTTTTTAATTTAATGGTTTTTTATGAATCCATGGTACCAACAAGTCCAAAATAGAAATCAAGTATCCATTTAAGATTATGATAATTTTTGTTTTTTATGTTTTAAAAGTGTATTTCCTATAAAAAAACATTAAATTAATTTCAATAAATGTACCTCTCATGGCCAAGTATGTATCATATACATAATTATGATTTAGTGTCATAATCATGCAGCAATACTATTTTTTTTTTTAGTTTAACGTGGATCTCCGGGTTAGCTTGCGCGTACCTCGACTAATTCCACGGGCCCTGAAGTTAACGACCATGTAAGTCTCCAGTGGTCATCATATGAGCAACCACAAGGCTCGAACCTGAGACTACAGAGGGAGCAAACCTCTTGGTTCCAAACTCTTACCACTGGACCAGATGGTTTGCAGCAGTACTATTTTGTTTGTAAAGGAAATGATGGAGCGTGAAGTTGGAAGTATTGAGACAGGGAGGGAACGGAGTGTTTTGTAATTAAAGAAAGAGATAAAATTAAAGGTAAATACTGCATGAAACATTACTTTCAGGGGTGTTTGGAATATTAGTTCACGCTATTTTCTAAAATAGTTTTTTATTTTAAAATATTTTTATTTTAATTATTTATATTATATATTAAAATCATTAAAAAAAATATTAATTAAAAATACTTTACGCATAAACATAAATATCTTTATATCACATTGTGCTTTTATCAATAAGCATCTTTATATATCATAATTATCTAATTTATCCTCATATTAAATGATGGATATGGTTGAGACTTATATCATGGATTTAAAACAAGATCAATCCTAAAATAAAATGTTTTGTTTTTTTTAATTAAAATATTATTATTTTTAATGATTTTTTTTAAATTGACTGAATCAAGTTTAAGGGTCTTTTTATTTTTACGTTTTAAAAGTATTTTTTAAAAAATAGATTTTTTTATTTTTTTAGCTTTAAATTAATATTTGTTAGTATTTTCAGATCATTTTGATTATATGTTGATGTTAAAAATATTATTTTGATGCATTACTAAACGAAAAAAACATTTTAAAAAGTAACCGCTGCCACGCTCCTGAACACCCCTAATAAAAATTTGAAATAAATGTTAATCTAAATAAGGTTTCAAATTGAAAAATTTTCAGAACAATTTATCGGGGCCAGATAGAATTTAATAAATATAATTTATGTGGTGTATCATGGTTTTGATATAAGTTTGAAATAAAACTCAACCATATTATAAAGTCCACAAATTAATATGTCAATGTACACGCATGTTCCTCCTCTTCTCCACGACATGTACAGCAGAGGCGTTGCAGGGAATCAGGAATCCAAGCAGAGTCTTTGTGGTGGCAAAGAACCCCGAAAGTCTATGGGTTTTAATGGACACGTATGTTCCTCTTCTCCGTGACACTTCACCTTTTTTAACTTTGTTGTTGCTGCCAGCAAACAGACAATAATGTAACGCTGTCAATCAATATCAATATCAATATCACTGAACATACAACAATATCATGCAAAGAGTTATGTTATCGTTTTTTTGGGTGCTAGTGGATTGAGGAGGTAAGTTCGTGACAGTGAGAAGGTTTTTTTAAAAAAAATATATTAAAATAATTTTTTAAAAAATTTATTTTTGATATTTTCATATAAAATGATTGAAAAACATAAAAATTTAATTTTAAATAAAAAATTTATTTAAAATTTATTTTTTACTTTTTTTAGCTGCTTGTAATTGTATGTTTAAAGGGATGCAGCCCTCATTTGGGATTGCGGCGTGAACGAAGATCGGTTAAAATTTGATATTTTCAGTTTGTTTTGATGTATAAATATTAAAAATAAATTTAAAAAATAAAAAGTATTAAAATTAAAATTATTTTAAAAAATAACAATTATATACTCTATAGCACTAATATTTGTATTTGGGTGGGAGATTTGGTGAGTTTCAGTTATTTGGTGATGTTTTTATAGGCTTCGACACTTTTTTTTTTTTTAATTGTGGTGTGTTCGGGCCAGCTTGCGCGCACCACGACTATTCCCCACGGTCCACTGAACATCCTGCAAGCCCAGTGAGCAGGTAAGGCATCGCGGGGGTGACAGGCGTGCACATAGAGGATCGAACTCGGGATGGGAGCGAAATAAGTCACACGGTTGACCACTGAGTTAGACCCTCAAGTGCAGGCTTGGACACTCTTAAAATCACATGTTTTTGATGTCAGAATGGAACAGAGTAAGCAATTTTTATGGTTAGGTACCGGGCTGTGACTGGCATTTGGCGAGGATAGGATAGTTTCCACCCTTCTAGGGGGCGGTGTATCGAGAGGTTTCCGATGGATGGAGGAGGAAAATGGTAGCAAAAATGCATGGATGGAATCTATTAATACTATGTATAATTGCATCATTGATTTTTATATATAATTATATAAAAATTAATTTTTTTTTAGAAAAAAGACTATCTGTAATATCTTAAAAATACAAAACAAACTATTCGAAATTCTATTTTAAATATGTATATTTATCATGTGATTTTTCTATTAGTTTAAATTAAAAAAAAAAAGCAATAGAAATGTGTCGAGGAGGCACTAAAATGAGACAATTTCATGAAACAAAGCAAAATTTGACCGAATGTATTAATGTACTATATAATAAGCAAATTAATGAAGGGGGACTTGCTCTAGGCTGTGTGATGTAGTGAGAAGTGAACACGTGTACTTTTTCATATTTTACCACCGTCGGCTCAATCGTGCCTAGCAAGACAACCTCGTCTAAACAATAAACATATATAATTATATAGTTCTTGTCATCTTGGTCCCAACAATATTTTGAAAAGATGGTTATGTAGATGAGTATACAATATAAAATTAAGGAATATCATTAGTGACATGCATCGACATGGGCCGTACACACTAATATATAGATTACATATTTCCAAAGTTTGGAAGTTACGATGATTTTTTTAAAAAAATATATTAAAATATTATTATTATTATTATTATATAAGATTTATTTTTAATATTACTATATTAAAATAATTCAAAAATATTAAAAACAATTTAAAAATTAGCAAAACTTAGTTTGAAAAACTACCTTTATGTCTTAACTCTTCGTGTATTTACTATTCATTAATTTTCCATATTTTTTGAATTATTTTTAACTATAAAAAATCTAATAAAATATCTTACCAAGTTATTAAATCCAAATCAGTTTATGACTATTTTTTTGTGTTTTTAAAATATTTTTAAAAATATTAATATTTTTTTGATATTTTTAGATCATTTTGATACGCTGATATCAAAAATAATTTTAAAAAAACAAAAAAAAACATTATTTTGATACATTTTTAATTGAAAAACACTTTAAAAAATAACAGTAACTACATCCTTAAACATATATTTAATTCAGAATTTAAATAAGAGTTGAGTAAATTAATTCTTAACTTGGTCTAAAATTTGGATAACAAGTTCATCTAAAATTATATTATTTGAAGATTTTTTTAAAAAGATTATTAAAAAAACATTGTTACAGAATAACTCACGGAAAGCCAAGCAACGTTTAATATCGCTATTACTAACTCCCACGGTACACTTGCTTGCTATTCACTAATTTGCAACGTTTTTTGAATTATTTTTCAATGATAAAAAAACGCAATAAAGTGTCGGTGCGTCCAAGGTCCATGCACATGTGCCAAATGGGGAAGGGAGCTGCTGTTTGACTTGTTGAAAAGGTTTACACCTACCAAAAAAAAATCTATTTATACCATACACACAGATGAGAGAAAATGGGATCATTATACCTTCGAAAACTTATGCTCTTACCCCTCAAACACATCGTCTTTGTCTGATTCATCAGCCAAGACTCTGTGTATTAAAATGGAAGAATTTATTATCTTCAAGTTTCATGGGATTAGTTGAGATGTATTCAAACTGATCTGAATATCCATATTAAACTTAAAAAAAAATAAAAAATAAAAGAATTCATAACTATATAATTGTTAGTCCAATAATAAAAGATTTAGATTAAATGGTTTGTTACCTTGTGATCTCATGTTCGAATCCTATAGTTGCTAATATGATGATCATTGAAAGTTTATATAATTGTTAACTTCAAAGTTCATGAGATTAATTGAGGTATGCGCAAGCTGATCCGAACATCCACGTTAATAAAAAAAAAATAATGAATAATTCATGAAAAATATTGCAGCACTCTTCACATAGTGCATAGAAAAATTGAGGTTTATTATTATTTTTTAAAATAAATCTCAAAATAATATAGATCAAAGTTCAAGAAAAAAAACTTTAAGACTTTTATTATTTTTTAAATCTGTCTGATTTGATAAATTAGGATTTCAAATCAGACTCAAATCAAATTTTTATTTAAATTAAACAAGATATTAACCTAATAAAATTAATTTTATTTAGTTAGAGATTTAATGGTTTATTGTGCCTAATCAAATTTGATTAGATTAGTGGTAAAAAAAATAAAAATAATAATATTTTAATAAAAATAATTAATTTAGATTAGTTTAATAATTTATAAATTAACCTGAAAATATGATGAAATAAATTTTTTTAAGGTTAGTATTCAAAGTGCATGGGAAAGAAACTAAAAACTTACAGTATTTACTTGTAACGTACAAAAAGCACGCAGTCTCATCATTTTGAGGCCATCCTCGAGTGTCGAGGGCCCCTTCGCACTTCACTAATAGCAGGAGCAAACAGAACACAAAACCTTCAACGGCAGAATCATAGCTGGATGCTCCTCCTCCTCCTCCTCCACTTTCCTTCTCTCGACCCTTTCCCTCTCCCTTTCTTCTCTTTCAAAAAGGCAAGCAGAGAGACACCACAAAATGTCAACCTCCACCTCCACCTCCACCACAATATTATTATTCTTCCTCTTATCCTACGCACCCGCCCTCCACTTCTCCTCCACCTCTTCTCCTCATAACCGTAGGATCCTGCACCAACCATTCTTCCCTGAAGGCTCCATTCCTCCCACCGAACCTCCATCTTCCTCCCCACCTTCCCCGCCATCTTCAACAACTCCCCAAATCCCATTTTCCACTTCTACCCCTAACCCACCCCCCTTTTTCCCTTCCTACCCTTCTCCTCCACCCCCTCCTTCTCCTACCACATTTGCATCTTTCCCTGCCAACATCTCCTCTCTTATCCTCCCCCAGTCTTCCAAGCCCAAACCCACTTCCCAAAAACCCCTCCTCGTCGCCATCTCTGCAGTCATCTCAGCTCTCATTGTCTTGTCCATTACTATTATCGTTTACTACGCTCGTCGCCGGAGAAACCGCAGTAACTTCTCCGATGACAAGACTTACACTGGATCCAATATCAGCAACAGAAATGCAGATACGAGAGTAATTGGGACTAGTAATAACAGCTATAAACTATCAATTACTTCAACTAGTTCCAATTTTCTCTACATGGGCACTTTAGTAAATTCAACGAGGCTAGACGAAAGCTCCGATGGGTCGGACCGTCGGAAACTGGAGTCTCCGGAGCTCCGGCCGCTTCCACCACTCAACAAGGAGAATTCCACGCAGAAGTATGGAAATGGAGAAGTTGGGTATATTAGTACTACTACTACTAATAGTAGGGATGGGCATGAGGAGGAGGAGGAGGAGTTTTACTCACCGCGAGGATCTTTAGGCGGTAGAGACAGCCCCAGCAGGACAGGATCCGGGTCTAGAAGAGTGTTTGCTGCTGGTGTAGGTTTTGATGAAAAAAGTATTGGTTCTTCGAGCTCGTATTCGTCTTCCACTTCAGCTTCTCCTTCTCGGTCCCAGTCTCTCAGTATATCACCGCCACTAAGTTTGAGTTCCACACCAAAATCACATACTCTACTTGCTGCTCAATCACAGCCGCCGCCACCACCAGTGATGGATGTTGATAATGAGAGGAAATCTCCTTCTTCGGCTTCATCTCCAGATGTTTCGCCTAGAAATGTGCTGTCTTCGGCTTCTACTTCTCCTAGAGTATCGCATCGAAACAATGTGCTTATGCGGTCTCCATCTTTATCTCCGGCTAGAATATTGAATAACAATTTGTCCCAAAATACACCGTCCAGTTCACCATCTTCAGTTTCTTCTTCACCTGGTAGAGCACTGAACGATTCAGCTCCATTTAACGCGCAGTCTCCGTCCTTGTCCTCTGTTTCTACATCACCTGGCAATGGAGTTTTGGAGAAGACCCCGCCCCTCATAATATCATTTGGTTTAGATCAAACTGCTCAGTCTCCTTCACTGTCTATTGCTTCTACTTCACCAGAAAGAGGTCTCGAGAAGAGCCCACCTCCATCTCCAATAGTTTCAAATGTTTTGGGTCGAATTCAGATGATGTTTCCTTCATTGTCAGCATCCAAGAGCTCGTTTTCATCTACCAGAATTTCGTATGTTTCGGATCATGATAAGATGTCTCCTACATTATTATCTTCAGCTTCTTCTTCGCCAGATAGAAAGAGCCCAGATGCATCACCAAGAATGACTTCTAGTGTTTTAGGTCTAAATGCAAGAATTAGTAATGTTTTGGAGCAGCCTACGTCAGGTCCACCACCACCACCTCCTCCTCCTCCTCCCCCTCTTCCTCCTCTATCAATACTGCAACCACAAAGACAATGGGAAGCTCCCAGTGTTGATGCATCATCCACACCAACAGACCAACCAATTTCAAAGCCCCCAGCGCTTATACCGCCCTCAAGGCCTTTTGTATTTCAAAGCACAACCAATGTGTCGCCAATTGAGTTGCCACCTAGTTCTAAAACAGTTGAGGATGCCGAGGAAACTCCTAAACCAAAGCTAAAGCCCTTGCACTGGGACAAAGTTAGAGCAAGCTCTGATCGCGAAATGGTGTGGGATCATCTCAAGTCTAGCTCTTTTAAGTAAGACGCTTAACCCTCTGTTACTTATTTTATTATTATTATTATTTTAAGTTCTAACTAAATAGATGATCTATCATCGTGGGACTTTTTATCTTAGAAAAAAAATATTACAACAATGTAAATATTTAAAAATGAAAAAAAAATATAAGATTACAGTCATAGAGCAAATGAAATTAATAAATTCAGTTAATTTAATAATAAAATTAATAAATAATACATTGACAACAAATAAAGCGGAAAAAAAAAGATTCAATGTAAAAAATAAATACATGTTAATATTATGAAAATATATCTTTATAATTTTCTTAAAATGTCTCAGTCAACTTATTTGTTAAAAAGTAAAAATTAAATTAGAATGAGATTATTGCATAGAAAAAAAAATGAATCGTAATTCCAACAAACAAAATGATGGATGACAAAATTGAAAAGAAAACAATTTAAAAAACAAAAAGAAATTGGCTCGAATATGTCTGAGCTATGACATACATGAATTCTAAAAACTACATCCTTTGAAGGAACCAAACATGAAAATTTTTTATTATCCGGCTTTAACAAAAATCAAACCAAATCTATAACCTAATCGTGAGATTGGGATAACTTCGTGGAAAGCAAACTAAATAGAATCATGAAGCTCAATTCTCAAACCAGCCTAACATTGAAGGGCCAAATAATAATAAAAAAACTAAAAAGCAATGAAAAAGAAACTGAGTCAAACATGGTGAACCTGTTGTCAATGACCCGAGACATAATATCGGGATAACTCTATAAAAAGAAAAGGTAAAAAAACAAAGAATATCAATTTTCATCAAACCCAATGATGATGGATGAAATTAAAAATAAAATTAAAAATGATCGAAACCAATCCAGTCCAACCTTCAAAACTTGTGACATGAATCATGCGGTCGGAACACAACATAAAAAGCAAACAAAAAAAATAACAATGTAAAATTCCTAACCAACCAAAATAATTAGGGGTAAATTTGAAAAAAAAAATTCAAAAAAGAAAAGGTAAAAAAACCCAATGATGATGGATGAAATTAAAAATAAAATTAAAAATGATCGAAACCAATCCAGTCCAACCTTCAAAACTTGTGACATGAATCATGCGGTCGGAACACAACATAAAAAGCAAACAAAAAAAATAACAATGTAAAATTCCTAACCAACCAAAATAATTAGGGGTAAATTTGAAAAAAAAAATTCAAAAAAGAAAAGGTAAAAAAACCCAATGATGATGGATGAAATTAAAAATAAAATTAAAAATGATCGAAACCAATCCAGTCCAACCTTCAAAACTTGTGACATGAATCATGCGGTCGGAACACAACATAAAAAGCAAACAAAAAAAATAACAATGTAAAATTCCTAACCAACCAAAATAATTAGGGGTAAATTTGAAAAAAAAAATTCAAAAAAGAAAGGATAAAAAAGAAAAAATATATAGATTTGAAAAGAATGAGAACCAAGTTTGACATAAAAAAATCATAAGGAATGAAATTGAAAAACAATTTCAATTAAGAAAAGGATAAGAAAAACTAAAAATAACAATAAAAAAAGGATTAAATTTGATATAAAAATAAAATGTTAGGGGATAGAATTGAAAAAAATAATTCAATAAAGGACTCAATATCAAATACATTACAATTAAAAGAATGAGGATCAAATTTGATATAAAAATCCAACGTTAATTCAATAAATGACTCAAGACCAAATACTTTGTAATTAAAAGAACGAGGACCTAATTTGAATGAACAAACAAATAACTAGACTTCTTTATTTTTTTGCAATGACTAGCATGTTTTTCTAGGAGGGGGGAGAGGAAAGAGGGAGGGAAGAAAAAACGTGTTGACGAAGCTTAATCGCCGATCTTTTTATTGCACGTGTCTCACCACTGTAACGGGGGTGGTGAGGCGCATCGAACGTCGTACCTAGCGGCGGTGTTTAGAGTTGTTTTGGTGCAACATGCGCCACCCGAAAGGCATGGGCGACGTCCACTTGTTGGAGTGTGCTAGGCACGCACCAACCAACCACTTTTTAATTAAAATATTATTTTATTTATAAATATTAAAAGACCTAATCACCCCTAAACCCCATATAAGAATAACAAAAAAGCCATGACAAAATAACTAAAGTGTTCTTGCATTCAAAGCCAAAAAAGATTATTTTTAGGGACATCTAAGTAATTTTACCCGACAAAAAATTAAAAAAACCCGAAAAGCTTCTTGGCTCAAGGAAAAACATTTTTTTTTCTTTTGGGTGATTAAGTAATTATATTGTGGATAAACGATGTAAAAATAATGATTAACCCCCTCTTTTCCTATAATGACTAATAGGTTCAATAAAAAATACCTTCCTACCCCTAAATTCAAGTTTTGTGAGTTTTCCGACTAAGGGTAAACTAGTAATTTTTCTATGTGAATCCACGGTGAAATATGAGTGTATGCACATTAAATATACGAGCTCTTTTAGTTTTTTTTTTTTTGTATAACATGTATTATATTCTCTCTTCTCCTGTATGAATTGGTTGGTTGAATTGGGTGTTTTGCAGATTGAACGAAGAAATGATTGAAACACTGTTTGTTGTCAAAACACCAAAACCAAAGGCAACTACTCCTAATTCAGTTAGTCCAACAACTAGCCGAGAGAACAGGGTACTTGATCCCAAAAAGGCACAGAACATTGCAATTTTGCTCAGGGCACTCAATGTGACAATTGAGGAAGTCTGTGAAGGCCTTTTAGAAGGTAAATGTCCATTGATATGGCAGACATGCTCCAACAGTCTGCTTATTGTTGTGCTGCTTATTGGTTTATTTCATTTATCCGGGTTCTATCTGGGAATGAATTCCTGGCACATCTCCTTTGTTGCAAGAAAATAACCTTTCTAGGCTGTTTTTCATAACATATCTGATAGTTCGGATGAACCAGTATTTTATTGCTGAAGTCTCCTTTGCCTTGCTTAACTTAGTAAAAGATATTCAATTGTTTCTGGCCTCCGGAAGTACAAAGCGTTGAATTTTGCTTCTGAAAGTCTAATTACAAATGAAACTCAGGTTAAATTTAGTTGACAATTGTGGATAATAGAGTATTGAGTGCTATGAACTAGAGCCTGGGCATAAATACTGGTGGAGATGCTTATTCCTGCTTATAGATTTATTCATTCTCTGGCACTGCTTGATATAAAATAAACTTATTACGGATATGTTAGACTGCCTAGAGCAATTTTCTTACCAGTCTATGCTCGACCGCATCTGGGATTTGCCAACTTGTGGTTCTAATTCAGTAAATGCCTCATTTTGTCATTTTGTGCTGGATATGTTTCTTCCACCCTCCACTACTGCTTCTGTTGGAGCTTCTTCTTTTTGTCTCTTTTATTTGTATATATCATGAGCGTGCAGTGACATTTCCATTTTCTGAATTACTGTTCCAGCAACTAAAGCAATTCCCGCTTGTTATGCAGGTAATGTTGATACTCTTGGAACCGAACTTCTAGAAAGTTTATTGAAGATGGCTCCTACCAAAGAAGAGGAGCGTAAACTGAAAGAATACAAAGACGGTTCTCCAACGAAGCTTGGTCATGCTGAGAAATTTTTGAAGGCAGTGCTTGATGTGCCTTTTGCATTTAAACGAGTGGATGCAATGCTTTACGTAGCCAATTTTGAGTCCGAGGTTGAGTACCTCAAGAAGTCCTTTGAAACTCTAGAGGTAAATATAGTATTCTAATCCTTTTCCTTCGATATTTTTGTTGCTTCTTTTTGCTTGTGGTATAATTGTAGTCATCAAGCCTACAATTTATGTGCTTGGAAATTCATCAAAACTTACAAACATTTAGTATCCATATGGCTCTTCACTTATCAAGATAGTCTGATTGAACTTATGGTGGATGATTGTCGAATGACCTAAAGTTGCTACCTTGTCAGCTATCCAATAGAAAATTCTGTGCACTACTTCACAAAGCAACCACCAGTCCCAGTGCTTCTTTCTTTACTCTAAATTATTCCCTGCGATTTATTGCCATTATTGTTTGGTGAAGCTGGTCGTATGGTGTTGGTGGATCTGAGATGTCACAGGCCGCATCTCATTGATTTTTCCTTTTACAGGCAGCCTGTGAAGAGCTGAGAAATAGCAGGATGTTTTTTAAACTTTTAGAAGCCGTGCTCAAGACAGGGAACCGCATGAATGTTGGCACTAACCGGGGTGATGCCCATGCCTTCAAGCTTGACACGCTCCTTAAGCTTGTTGATGTCAAGGGTGCAGATGGAAAGACCACACTCTTACATTTTGTTGTGCAGGAAATTATAAGAACGGAAGGTGCTCGTCTTTCTAGTACCAACCAAACTCCAAACTCCATTTCCAGTGAAGATGCCAAGTGGAGGAGGTTTGGCCTGCAAGTTGTTTCTGGTCTTAGTTTAGAGCTCACCCATGTGAAGAAAGCAGCTGCTATGGATTCTGATGTGCTTAGCAGTGATGTCTCCAAGCTTTCTAGAGGCACTGAGAATATCAGTGAGGTGGTGCGATTAATTGAAAAACTGGGGATGGTGGAAAGCAATCAGAAATTTTCAGAGTCAATGACAATGTTCATGAAAATGGCTGAGGAGGAGATTATAAGGATTCAAGCCCAAGAAAGTGTTGCTTTATCGCTAGTAAAGGAGATCACAGAGTACTTCCACGGTAATTCAGCCAAGGAAGAGGCTCACCCTTTCAGAATCTTCATGGTGGTGAGAGACTTTCTTAGTGTCCTTGATCGTGTCTGCAAAGAAGTTGGCATGATAAATGAGCGAACAATTGTTAGTTCCGCCCTTAAATTCCCAGTTCCAGTAAATCCAATGCTTCCGGTTCCTGTAAATCCAACGCTGCCACAGGTTTTTTCTGGATCCAATGCAAGCAAAGAGTATAATTCCTTTGATGACGAGAGTGAATCACCTTAATATTTGTGGCTCCGGTTCTATCAGGGTAAACTTATTGTTGCATTTAGCCAGAAAATGCCTATGGTAGGTGAACTGGGCTGGTTGGGGTCATCATGGACCGGAAGCTGCCTTGCCTGATTTCTGTAATTTATTTCTCTTCTGTGTATAAATCCATGACAAAGATTTTGTAACTTGCTTGTCATATAGATAGTATACGAGGAGGTTTTCTTTGGGTGCAACAAGGCAATATGCTGACTCGCAGTCAACAATGGCAATATCAAGTAAGCTTGTCAGAAAACTTCAATTATAGGAAAGCTGCTGAGTTTACACAAGTCATGACCACAAAATATATTCCTGTTACATAGAAGAAGCTCTACTGTACTGTATAACATTGTCTGTTTTAGTAATTTTGACCTCATTATACTTCATGTCAAATGTTCAGCAAAAGCATTATATTTACTTCAAATCTCATTCAGGCAGTAATGAAACTTGGCCAGGCCAATTACCGGTTGAGTTATAGGGTGGCGGGGTTGATTTTAATCCAAATAATATTATTTTTATTTTTTAAAATTAAAATAATATTATTTTGATTATTATTTTTAAAAAATATCAATCAAATATTATTAAATTATTTATCAATTCGAATTTTTAATTAAATTATATTAAGTTAATTTCTAAATAATACTTTTTAAGCTCCATCAAAGCTAGGTCTCGAGTCTACCTCTGGTTAATTACTGTGCATACAGGACTAGAGGACAGCCTCCAAAAAGCTTGAGAATGAATATGGTTAACAGCCTTACCCTCTTATGTAGCTTTTGTACTTAGTTTTTTTTTATAAAAAAATCTTAATAGAATTCTAAATTCAGTTGAAAGTAGAAAATGAACTGCCATGTTTAGAGGTTAGAGCCAGATTTCCATGCAATAACTATCGCATTTTCTTTTCCCTTGCAAATAAGTAACAGTTAAAGCAACATTTAAAACCGTTTGGGAATACGGTTTGTTAAAAATTTAATTTTTTTTTTGTTAAAATTTAATATAATTCGTATGTTTTTGGATCGTTTTGATGTGCTGATGTCAAAAATAATTTTTAAAAAATAAAAAAAACATCATTAACATTCATTTCAGCACAAAAAATTATTTGAAAAGCAACATTACCACACTACCAAACATTAATCAGGGAGGGGAAGCATTTCTTATTTTCCAGTAAGGAGCTGAAGTACAGGTGGGTAAATTTCAACCCAGGAGTTCATATCCTTGTGACAGGAATACTATATTTATCAGGAAATCTGTACATATAACAAACTTGACTAATCTTTATATCAAGTGAGATTGATTGCCCCTCCAATGCGTGGAACTGGACACCTGCCAAATACTTGGCAATTTATTGTCTAGAATTTGTAATATATATTCCTATTTGCTTTTGCCTTTGTTGGATTCTAAGGACTCTGCATCCATCCGCTTTAAAACACGGCGTGCTTCTTCCTCAGTTGCAGGAACCACTTTCCGGATCCTAAATCCATTATTCATGGCCTTTGCCTCTCGACGTACAGTGAAAGTGAAGTAAAATGTATTTGATACCTGTTTGAAATATGACAAGTGCAAATGGAAACATACAAATCAAAAGGATAGGTAATGTGGAAGGAAAGTTTCACGTGTCAATTAAGTATCAAATTCATACTGTAAAAGTTTTAGCCAGGGACAGTTTTTAAGGAGTAGCAATTACTCTGAAAGGAATATGGACACCTACCTCACTGGACCTCAACTCAGGCCTGGTAACATGGGCAACAACTTCAATGTTGATCAGTGGCTTTTCTGAGTCTTCATGTTCTGTGTAAAGAACACAAGATTTGATACGCAGGAAGTCTCCAACATCAACCTGTTCATCAAACATAATTTCTTGATGTAAACTATGACTTAAAATTGACTGCATGGACTATGGAGATGGCAGTTTGCATATGCAGCTTCTGAGACTTACCACACACACAAAAACTCAATCACAACCCATGCAAAGAAATCACCATCTGCATTTTAAATTTCAAATACTGTGTAGAATATTGGGTGTCTCAAAATCAAGACAAATATATGAACAAATCATGTCTTAGCTTCACATATAGCAAAAATTGACACTCAGTCAGTAATGTAAGGAAATGATACTAGAGGGGTTTGGAGCAGTTGCTTATATTTCATGAGAGAGAAGCAAAAAGCTTATAACTGGTGAAAGAAAAGATGCTGGCACTCACAGGTCTTAAGAAATCAACATGATCAACTTCAAGAAAGTAAGGAACCAATCCAGCGAAGGCATAAGCAGTTGAGAAAGCCAACTCAAAAGCCCGATGCATCAAGAAACCTCCAAAGATGCGACCATGGATGTTCCTTTGCTGTGGCTGGCAAATTAAAGAGTTTTCAAGGTGTGTATCCCTTAGAAGAATGCTGTCTCTATCTGCTAAGGCTGGCATGTCACAGAATATTCGTCCCTCAGCCAACAATGCTTCAAGTCTATTTACCTCCCCATTCTCAAATTCCTTCTTTTCTTCTACCTTCTTCTTCTTCTTTCTCAGCTTGCTCCTTGCTTCAGCTTCTTCAAAAAGTAACTTTTCTTGTTCAGTTTCAGGTGACAGCCGATTCACTGGAGCAGCTTTCCCAGTCATAGAGTCACGGGCTACAAATATGAAGTTGGCTATCAAAGCTACTGAGTCTGAAGTGTCAGAGGTCTCTGCAAAACAACTGAGAAAATATAAAGAGCACAAAAACAAGAAGTTTTATTGGATTGTCAAGAACACATTCAATAAGCCAAATTTTAAAACTTCCAGGTAGTTTGAGATAATAAAATATAATTGGCATCCTGAATGCATTTCTTCCTTCACTTCTTCAAAACATAAGCTGAAGTATTCTGATTGAATGATCACACAAAACATATTATCACTACAAGATTCATACTAATAGTATAACTAGGGGGCTTAACACTCAACCAACTTGAGAAAACTCCATCAGGATCAATTCTAACTTTACCCTTTTTTTCCCTGCCAGTCAAGGAATACTACATCTAGAGGGCTTGGCACCCACTTGAGAACACTCTATCAGCATCAGTTCTGCCTATCATTCTCTCTCTCTCTCTAAAAGTCAAGGAACATTACATCTTCAATCTAAAGCTAGTTCCAGAGTAGATTACCTTTAGTAGACTGAAGGACCTCCAGTTGAATGTCAATTGATGACCGCCCAACCCATATGGCAGAACCAACTATTTTAAGATCGATGTCAACACTAATTGGCTTCTTTAGGACAATCTTATCAACAGAAGCAGTGACCAGCAGCAGTGGCCTTGTTGTGTTATCATCATCGCAACAGTGCTAATACACCAATAAACATTCAATCACAAAATGAAATGAAGATTTAGTGCATGGTTCACTACGATGAAAATTTCATCTAAATTACATGAACTAGCAATACATTTCAAAATATTAAAGCATTGTAGGAAACAAGTTCCTTTTCTTTTCCCATAACTGAAATTATCAGGTTTGAAAGTTTACTCAACTAACAAATGTAATCATCCAAAAATATAATGTACGGATGGGGATTCCACATCAAATTTCTTTGCGCGTCATAAACTATGATATAGAAGATTAATGCATCTACAGAAAATCAAAAAACCAAGCATATGATACAGTCTATTATCCATTTTCCCCGTGTCCTAGCCAAAAACCAATTTGCACACAACATTGCTAACTCTAAAATTATCAAAAAGATTAGGCATAATTTTGCTTTGCAGACTAATCAAATTATGGTCTATAGGCAGAGAAAAAGGTTGGAACTTTCACTACTGCCTAATCCACCTACAAGACCAACAAAAAGGGATATCTACAAAACGCTCCAAACCCATGATACATTACATTACACCACTGAAACTCAAAATTCATTAAATAACATAGCAAGCAACAATTCAACAGCAGTGCTATTATTCCAGAAAAATTCAGAAAACCCAGTTCAGAAAATTAACTTTGAAGCACAACCCAGATATTATTTTTTATTGTTATTATAAAAAAAGAAAGGAAGAATTGGAGTACCTTAACAGAGATGGTGCCAGCCAAAGCATCAAGATCCTCAAGCAATTTACCAATCCTGACCTCATTCCAAGGATCCCTATACTGCTCTCTTAGGATATGATCAGCAGAGAAACTATACAAGATACTAGTACGGCTCTGTTTTGGAGTTTTTGTCAACAATTCACTCTGTGGAGGTGCATCTTTAGGAGGGTCGAGAAATCTTTCAAAGGTCTTGGACCTTGTTTCCCACAGAGCATTGGTTACTGGTGAATGGTACATCCCTGGCCATAAAGCTATGGGCTTCCGTGTTTGGCCGTTGACACCAGTAAGGGAATTGGTGTCGTCGTAGTTGTTGTCAAAGGGGTTGGCAAATGTGGAGACTACAGGGATGGTTCTTGGAGAGGAGGAATTGAATTCCATTTCTTCCTTTCTTTCCTTCTAAATTTTGGGAATTGGATTCCTCAAATGGGTTCTTTGATTCATAGATCAAATAAGACAAAAGGGTTTTGCTTTTGGTGTTATAGTTTGGTGAAAAACTACACGGTCTCCTCCACTAATTATGTAACTTTCAATCGGTCAAATATTTTTATTTTTCTTGAAAATAATTATATATACAGATATTTTTAATTCAAAAAATTTAAATATAAATAAAACAATTTATACATTCATATAATCAAATAAACTGAAATTATATATACTAATAAATAAATAAAAAATTATTAACAACACCTAAAAATAAAATTTAAAAAATAAGAGATAGATATAGATCAAAATATTTAATCTCGTAAGATGATATATTTACACAATCATGTATTAATTATTGTTTATTAAAATTATTAATTAAATGATAATAAAATAGAAAATATATTAAATTGATTAAATAAAATAAAAAAAACAAGAATAATATGCAAGACTATACATATTAGAAATATCATTGAAAATAAATATTTTTTATTTAAAAAATATAGTTTATATATACAAAAGATAAAAAAAAATTAGAGAAAAATCTCTTTGAAAATTAAATGCATAACCAAAATATCATCATCAGGTTTTCTAACCAAAATAAAAAAGAAAATGGGTTAATATAAAAATAATTAAATTTTTAAAATAAAAAAGCATTAATTAGGGCCTACATGCGGGCCTCCAAAATAATAATAATTAATGGACTTAACACATCGATAGAATGGATGAGTTCCATGTAAAGAGTGAGTTTTATAGCTTATAAAAAATTAATTGGAACATTGATTTTTTTAAAAAATTAAATTTGGTTTTCAATCCTTTTATTTTCACAAATCAGCTTTTTTTAGCCCAAATTAGCATACAATGGCAAGTTTTTTTAAGAGATGATGGAAAGATAAAGAATCAAAGTGGAAAAGACAGGTAAAATAGGTGGCAGCTTTAAATTTTATACAAAAAGTGTTTTGGTTTACAGGTGATTGGTCCTTTTAGCTTTTAAAAATTCAATTTCGGTATCAAAATTCATTTCCCTCAATCCTTTTTTGCAAGAAAAGAGAGAAGACCGCTGAATTCTGGCAAATAGAGAAAAAGTGATCATTAATGATAATTATAACAACTAAAATGGTTGAAATTGGTGTCAATAAGTCTCATTTCATAAGAGGAGTTTCACCTAGATGTTTTTATCCTTCTCCTTGCCTAAGGATGCAGATATAAGTGTAGGAATATTTTTGGATTCAGATTGGTTTTTTTATTTTTGAGCTATTTTTTGAAGTTATAGATAGGTTTATCAATGTGTTTAGGGTGTTTTCTAGGTGTTTAGAGTAAAAAAAAAAGAGTTTTTATACCCAAAAAAAATAGACACCTTTTTTTATTTTTCTAGTGACCTCTGGTTGCTGGATTCTGCACAAAACAAACGATGCATCATCTGTTATCTTATTTTTTTTAAAAAAAGTGTCCACCCCACTAAAAATTAAATCTAGGCATAGAAGCACAGGCTGGATTGGTTTTTTTGGCCCAGTATGCTTGAGCTTCTTTTTTTTTTTTTAAGTTTTGTTGGGTTAAAAAACTAATAAAAGAAATCGTTGAATCTAGTACAGTTTAAGAATTGGATCGCAAGTTTAATGAGTTCATTCATAACATTCGAGCTATTATTTGTTTTTTTAATACTTTTTTTGTTTCTCAATTTTTAAAAATATAATTTCACCATTATCGATGATTTATTTTTTTAATTTAACTCAAAACTAAAAAAAAAAAAACAATTTCACCCTTTATTATCAATGATCTATTTTTGCTATCTCAGCCACAAGTATCTATCACAATTTTTTCCTTTTAAGAAAATGTTTAGTGCAAAACAATTCTCATGTTTTTTTATCATTGTATAATTAAATAAAAAAAATCTCTAATATAAATTTTTTATTTCCGATGACATACATAACTTGTATCACTAATTGCTTGATTGACTCGAGTTCACTTAATAATTTTTAGTTAAGTTTTATTTTTTAATATTTTTGTTCTTCAATATTGAGTTGATTGGGAATTAAGTTTTTTATTTTATTTTTTTCAAGATTATTTTCATGCTCTTGCATGTCAGCCCAGGTCTAATATATTTATATTTTAATATTAAATAAAAATATAGTTAAATAAAACACACGTTATCAATGCTTTGTTTTTTTCTTGTTGCATTTAAATTTTTCTTTTAGAATTGATTTTGCTCCAACTCGCTGCTCAGTGCAGACCAATTGAATACTAATTGGCTAAACAATGATAAACTGAATGCTCGTTATCTTTCCAACCAAACACTCATAATTTAGAGTGTGTTTTATGTATTTTTTGTGGTTGTGATTTTTAAAAAATAAGTTTTAAAAAATATGGTTAATTGTGATAATTAGATTTAAATACGTGTTTGGTAAAAATTATAGTTGAAGTTTATGTATAACAAAAAACATATATAAAATATTTGGTGAAAGTATGGTTACCGTTGCTTTTCAAAGTGCTTTTTACTTGGAAATGCATCAAAATAATTTTTTTTTTATTTTTTAAAAATTAATTTTGTTATCAGAGCATCAAAATGATCTGCAAACACAAAAAATATATCAATTTGAAACAAAGAAAAAAATAATAAAATTTAATTTTTTTCGAAACGCAAAAACAAACAGGGTTTTACGAAACTTAGTTAAAAAACATGTAAAAACTGATACATAAAAACTGCATTTCAAACTCAATTTTTTAATAAATCCCGCAGTATAAAACACAATTTGATTTGTTACCAAATATCTCGTTTCACCGTAAATTTAAAAGATAGTGAAAAACAAACACAGCCTTGGCCGACCGAATGCTTAAGGTTGTTTTATTTAACTAACTGTTGGGAGCTCGAGCTAATATCTTCGGGGATCACTTCTAACCTCCGTAGCTTTTGGCAATGGGGTGCTGAGTAGAAGGAGATTCAAGGAGAGGAGCAATGGCAGCGTTTCTGAGCAACAGTTTTGTCTCGATTTCGTATCCTAATGAAATGCCCTTTCTAAACCTAACTAATTATGACATAGCAATAGCAGATATGTCTGATATAAATGCTCAGTCATTCTCAAGAGCCCTGGGCCTCGAATTCATAGTTATCTAACTCGGTTAATCAATTCAGTCCGAGGTTAAGTTAACTTAGTCAAACTCGAATGATAAACCTAGGTGAAACTTGATCAATGATTTTAAAAAATTTATCTAAAATGATGTTTTAATTATTTTTGCCCAGCTCAAGACTGGGTCTCGAACCAGTTATCATAACCATGCTCGAATCTCCCACGCGACACAAGAATTCCACTGCCGGGTTGCGTTAAGGACTTGGTACTGAGAGTTGGTAGTGTACATTTAATAGGGTTTTGCTGTATTGAAGGATATATCAATGAATCGAATACTCGAAGTCTATATCCATGAGGGGTCGCTCTGAGATGAAATACTTCCTTAACACATTGGAAAACGCACCTCAGGTGGTATTTTGCAGCTTAGAACACCTTTTCATCTCTGATTATCAGGAGTTATATCGATCAGTGGTCGCTATGAGATGAAATACTTCCCTAACACGTTGTAAAACCCACCTCAGGTGCCATTTTGCAGTTTAGAACACCTTTTCAGCTCCGATCATCCGGAGTTCAGGAATGCATGGTAAAGCAAGGTGAAAATGCTACAGGTTGACAAGTGTTCCAAGCTGTTGAACATGGTGCCATCCCATCTGTTACAGAGTTTATTAAATCTCTGAAAACTTTATTGGCATCTCATTGTGATTAACTGATTCATTCCTTTGAATTTTAAGTGCTAGATAAAATATTTACTTCAGGGGCGTGAACGTAACTGGCAACATAATACCATGTTTTCCACCAGAACAAAATTTCACTTGCACTTCTAACATTCATGATTGAAAATGGGGATCTAAAGAAGCAGAACGCCAACTGTGAATAATGAGAAACTAAACAAGGCATGCAGAACTGTGATCCCGGGTTACTATCTCAACAGATTTCATATTCTAAGGGAAGGATGGGTTCCTCACAGAGAACTGTTTACCAACTCGGTTACTGCAATTAAGCCTGTTTAAGAGTGATTGTCACCATCCAAATAAATGCAGAACTCAACATAATATTTCAAAGGCTATTGGCACAGCTAACATGAATCTGAGAAAGAAAAGGACGCATATTTAATACACAAGATAGTAATTCCAAGAACAATTATGGAGATTTTACATCTTACACGGGCTGTGGAACAACCTGTGATGAGAAATCCTATACTCAACCCATGAAAGTAAAGGACACTCATAAAACAAAATTGCGATATTGAGAACTATTTTAATGATACAGCAATGAAATGGAGCTAGATAGATATGTTGATGGCAAGAATGTGACTTCTTAATTGGAAGAGAAAAGGCCATTACTTAGTTAAGATCCCACAAAAGTGGAACTCCTCGTGATGATTATGAAATGATCATGTTTTCAGCACTTCTGCACAAAGTGGCCATTCGGAGACTCAAACTGGCAAACCCAAGGTATTACCCATTACTAAGGATGCGATTGGTTGGTATCCCAAGATAAAATAGACAAAAACATATTTAGTTGGAGAGACCAAGATTGTCTCTAACATGGTTTGGGAGTGAATTTTTTCAAAACAAATAGGAAGTACAAGAGACATGTCTCCACTGTATTCATCTATATAACCAAACACTACCACGCAATAGAGTGCAATAATAATAATAATAATAATAATAAAGCACATATGTAAATATTAGAATTTATTAAAACAGACAAAACAAAAGATAATTACATATAAATTATGCAAGAAATATTACCCGATCTACCTCGTACCTTTCTAATAATTTTCCCTTCCTTCTCGAGAAACAATAAGTTCCTCCATATAATCAGCGCCACTAGCATCTGAAGGCATCAGAATCTCATCCTCAGTGGTAAAATGGTATTGCTCCCCAATTGCCCTTAGAAGCTGATATACTTCGAACATAGTGGGCCGCTCTTTGGGCGTTGGCAATACACAATTGCATGCAACTTTAAGGAACTGGAAAATCTCATTATCAACACCCTTCCCCGCCAAAGATTTGTCTACAGCATCTTTAAGTTGAGAATTGCTTGAAAGCTGTGTGATCCATTCAACCAGACTCCCCTTGAAGCTTTCAGGAGCTTTAGCCACATGGGTAGGTTTCTCCCCTGTCACCAGCTCAAGCAGCACAGTTCCAAAGCTGTAGACATCCCCTTTTGGAGTGGCCACCAAAGTTCTTGCATACTCTGGAGCAACATAACCCAAATCCCCAAATTCTCCATTCACAAATGTACTCAAATGTGTATCAATTGGATTCATTAGCCTGGCCAGTCCAAAATCAGAAATTTTCGGCTCAAAATCAGCGTCCAACAAGATGCACTTGGAACTTATGTTTCGGTGGATGATGCGAGGGTTACAGTAATGATGGAGCCATGCAAATCCTTTTGCTGCCCTTATACCAATTTTGAGTCTCAGAGGCCATTCCATTGGCTTCCTGCTTTCATCTGCAATATGTATGTGATCATAGAGAGTGCCATTTGGCACATGCTTATAAACCAGAAACCTTTCCTTATCAGCCACGCAGTAACCTAAAAGAGGAACCAAATTAGAATGTTTCACACTCCCCAGAGTAGCCATTTCAGATACAAATTCTTTTTCTGAGTGCTGAGTATCCTGCAATCTCTTAACCATAAGAGGAGTCCCATCCTCTAGCACTGCTTTGTACACAGCCCCTGTTCTTCCTGTCCCGATGATATTCTCTTTGTGGAAGTTATTAGTAGCCTTCAACAGATCACTCATTTTCATTTTAGAAACTGATTTCTCAAACATGGAAACCTGGAATCACAAAATCTTCTTAATCAACACATAGCAAGTCCACAAGTATGCCAAGAAGGAATATAGGGATGGTCATTGCATTTTTCAACATAGAACACAGGATCTCAACTGACTTGAAGAGATAAAATAAAAATAAAAAGAATGAAAGAAAAGTGTGTTAGAATAACTTGCCTTGATGCCTTTTACTCCCTTTAAACTCTTAGCCCATTTATTCCCCTCGGGATCATCATCCTTCTTCAGCTTCCTCATCATAGACATTCTACGGTAATAAAAGAACATACCAATTGCCACACCTATTGCTGCAATGGTAACCCCGCCAACTGCTGCCCCAGCAATAATTCCAGTGTTGGTTTTCTTTGAAATGGACGGGCAAGGGCTAAGAGGCTTCCCACAGAGTCCTGGATTGTTTGCAAAATTTTCTTCGGTGAAGGTAATGGAATTGAAAGAACTTGGGATTGGCCCAGACAAAAGATTATTAGCTACACTAAAAGTTTTCAAGCGATCTAGAAACCCAATTTGTCCAGGAATCTGGCCTGTCAACTTGTTGTGGTCGAGCTTAAGGATATTCAGAAAGGAACAGTTTGCAAGACTTGATGGAATTTCCCCCGAGAAATTGTTGGAAGAGAGGTCGAGAGACGTGGCATAAGCAACTATATTAGAGATATTTTGTGGAATTGATCCAAAGAGCTCGTTGCTAGAGAGATCTATGCCCGTCATGGAGGTGCAATTTGTAAGACCAAGAGGGAACCTGCCCTTGAGACCCATATCCGGAAGTCGGATGTTCAAGACCCTATTCTCATTAGGATGCCAACATTCCACCCCCAGAAAGGTACAGATGAATCCTTCGGTAGCGTTCTCAAAGTTCCATGAAGAGTTCAAGTAATTACGAGTATCTATAAGAGAATCTTTTATGCTCTTCAAGCAAGCAATATCCTTGTCGGTGCCATAGCTCAGACTACAGCTAAGCAATAACCAAAGGCAACTAACAAGAACTACCTTAAAAACTCGACTGATCAACATCGTTTCAACGAAGATTTCCTCAAATTCTTGTCAAAAAGAGAATGATAAAAAACCCCAAATAGCTATAAGTTGCATATATCAGAGCTCCAAACCAACTGTATCCACAAAGTCCTAGCTCCCATAACAGTAATACCTAAAACAAAGTCAAGATCAATGCAAGGAAGAAGCAAAAATTCAGGGTCCACCCCACATAAAAAAATCAGCTTCCATAACAACAGATAGAGATATCAACAGCAGCAGCAGTAGCAACAAGAAGTAAAGCAGAGAAACTGAAAACCAACAGTGACCCAGATGGGTTGACTTGGATATATATGTCGATAAAAACAATAAAAGACGCACCTGATGATAAAGATATTCACGACCCCTCAACCCCAGAAGAGATCAAAGAAAACACTTCTTCAAGCTTGAGAATTTTTTGCATGGCAGAAATATTGAAGCAGCGGTTTTTCCACGGAGAAAAAGAAGAAAAGGACAGTGACAATCAATCAGGTCTGTAAATACACGACAGGATTAATAGAAGAGAGCAAGCAGGAAATGAATACGGATGGCTAAACGCGAAAGCAATGAATTTTAAGGCGTGTGAAACTGAGAAATGGAGGAGATTGTGAACTCGTTTTCTTGGGTCAACCAAGGTCGGCCATTTTTTCCAAGCTTAATCCATGTAATTGCGAGTACAAGGACTCGGCGTTTTCAGTTTCTTTGACTTGATTACTTGATTTCTTTTTCCTCCTATTTAATATTGTATTTTTCATAAGCATTATTTAATGTAATTTCCTTTGCCATTGGATTCCTGCCCCTTTTTTTCCAATTAGGTCGATAAATTTAGTAATTTGTTAACTCAGAATCTGGCTTAAATTAAATTTATTTTTGAACTGAGTCCAGGTATTTTTTTAATTATTTAAAATAATATTATTTTAATTTAAAAAAAAACATTAATTCATTAAAAAAAATCAATAAAACAAGGTCAACTCGTCAACCTAAATTTTAAGTTGTATGGTATTTTATTACCATGCTAACGAGGCCTTTTGTTTGGTAATATAATGAGATTGTGATTGAAAATGATTGCTATAACCATGCCATAAAAATTTATTTTCCTAAATTCATCAATATTGCAACCATGCCATTAAAATTATCTTTTAAAAAATAATTTTAATTAATGTTCAAACTTATTTAATAATATCTTTAATCGCTGGTAAAAATAAATAAATTGCTGCAACGTCATCGTGAGACACAAAATTGAAGTTGGAACCATCAATGGTCCGATTTTGGCCACGTGATAAATAATGCCTTGCAATGATCTTATATTTGTTCTTGCCATTTTCAAATTACTCCTCATGAAATAGTATAATTGAACTAGTTGAATAAACCTATTTGTGCTGGTAGAAAGCTCTTTCTTTCACATGGTTGGGCTTGAGGAACTTGTTAGTCATAAAGATATAATTGCATAAAATAAAATAATACAAATAAAAATGTATCTAGTTAAAAGACAAAAATAAATTTATATTTTAAACATTCATGTAGTAAAATTTTGTATTTTCAAAGTATAAAATATAGGGGTGATCATTTTCAGTTCAGTTCGGTTTGGTTTTTATAAAAAAAATAACCAAACCGAATTTAAAAAAAAACCGAAATCGGTTCAAATCGATCAAGTTCGGTTCGTTTTTTTATAACAAAAACCGGTTCAAACCGGTTTGGCTTGGTTTTTTTCGTTTTGGCTTGGTTTTTTTCAAAATTCTAATCAGTTTTTTTCACGGTTCGATTTTTTAGTAATTTTTTTTTTCAGTTTTCTCGATTTAATCAGTTTTTTGAGTTTTTTTCTCACCCCTAAAAAAAAAAAAAAACATGACACATCTTTGTTATTAGTGGATAATAACGATGCTATATGGTAATCCATTGAAAAACAAATAGAAGAAAAATAGAAACAAAAAAGATACACTCTACTTCTTTCCTCCTCCACAAATAAGATGGGACGAATACGTGTGTTTTTGTTGTGTGCGTGTGAAGTTGTCGTAAAAGTTCAATTGGTGTTTGAGAAAATTTTCAATGATTTATTTTAGTGCCTAATTTCTATTTTATGGCATTTATTTATTTATTTATTTGTTTCTTATATGATATCTTCACTATCAATAAACTGTTGGTCTAGCGATTAAGATGCTATATCCCTATAAAAATAAGAATACATGTTCGATCATCAGGAAATGCATTTATTGAAAGGGACAGCCACAAATCTCGAACGGAACTAATCTCACATTTTAAAAAGGTGTGAGAATACCCGGGTAAGAACAAAAAAAAAATATCTTCACTTTAAATTTTTTTTCCAATTAAGATCATGCTTTAAGATTTTAATTTTAATGAAAATATAGGTAAACTTGGTCAATATTTATTCAAATAAATTAAAAAAAATAAATGAGTGATAAATAGACAATTGGTAACGTTTGATGCATAGTTTTGAAACCCGGATCGGCCCGGCGGGTCGACCCGGGCCTGGGATCGGTCCGGGTCTAAGTAAAAACCCGGTTGGGAGTTGGCCCGGCGAAACCCGTTCGACCCGACGGGTCGACCCGGGTAAACCCAGCTGAGACCTGGCTTTTTTATGTATATATAAAAGTGAAACGACGTCGTTGTTACTATTGGTAGATGGAGAATGACCTTGTTGCTGCTGCTGCTGTTCTTGTTAGACATGAGGCTGCATCATATTCATACGATTTGAAGAAGAGGGCTTGAACAATTTATTCAGATCAAAACCTCCTCCTCCCCCTATTATTCCCCCACCTCCTTGTTGTTGCTGCTTTGGATTACCAGGTGAAGCCATTATTAAGCAACAACAAGAAGTGATATGATAATATAATATACAGTGATTGGAAACAATCAATCAGAAGGAAGAAAGAGATAAGAAAAAGCTTACAGAGTGGAGGAATTCTTGGATCCATTCAAGTTTAAATCTTTTTTCAGATCAGATCAAAAAGTTTCTCCACCTCTCTTCTCTCTCTGTTCTGTCATCCCAGACTAGGGTCTCCCTTTTCCTTCCTCACCCTTGACTTTCTCTTTCTGGGACTCTCTATTTTCACTTTCGACTAATTCTGTTCGGGTACCAGTCTTCCACGCCACCTGTGGTTTCCGAGCATGGTCGTTCTGCTTGGGACATGTCTACTATGTCTCCAGCGTTCTCGGGCCCTCGCCTGAAGCAAGGCAAAAATTGAGCATCGAACTCAAAAGAGGATAAGAACCCTGTTGTTTGGGGGACATTTCAAAAAGATGGGAAGAAAAAGCAGAGTTTTTTTTTTGGTTGACCCGGGTTAACCCAGGTCAACTCATTTGACCCGTGAACTGATCACCCGACCGAGTCGATTACCAGGTCGGGTTTCAAAACTATGATTTGATGGTTTCACAACTCGTTATTGTTTTGTTTAGTTTTATTCGGTGTATAAACACAATCTTAAAGGGATTTGATTAGAGAATCAATTTGACCCATCAATTCCTTCTAAAAAGCAAAACGCGTATATTTTCTCATATGATTTTTAACTTCTCTATTGAATAATTTTATGTTACTCATTAATTTTTACTCTTCAAAAAAAAAAAAAGCAACAACTACCCCATAAGCGTGTGTGGAATATGATTAAAAAAAATTAAGGATTTATTTAGTATTATGGTTTAACTATGTTTTAAAAAAAAATTGATTTTTTTTTTAGTTTCAAATTATTTTTTTTGATGGTTTTTGGATTTTTTTTGATGTGCTGATGTTAAAAATATTTTAAAAAAATAAAAATATATTATTTTGATACATTTCCAAACAAAAAATATTTTAAAAAACAATTTTTATTATAATTACAAATAAAAAAGTATGTAAATCAAGAGGTTTAAGTTGAACATAATATTCAAGGTTTTTAGATTAAAAAAACTCATAAAACACCAAGGTTTTTCAATGAAAAAAAAAAAACTAAAAAGATAGGCACTACATTAAAAAGCCAAAAAAAAAAAAAGAAATGCAAAGAAAAGTAATGGAGAAAGCTAGAGAAAACAATAAAACTATGAAAGTAAATTGCATAAAAAAAACAGCAGAAAGATGTAATGGAAGATATAGACTACACGAAACAAAAAGCAATAGGTTGTGAATAAAAATAAATTGTAAAAAATGGAGTTTGATAGAAATAACTTGAAATTTACAGATAATGGCCAAATAAACTTGGATAAAAAACTAAACTAATTAATAATATAGTTTTTGCTATAATATTATTTTCCTAAATAACGATCTACAATTTAAACCCCAGTAAAAATGCCTAATTCCATGGAATATGATGCTAAAATACTTTCCAAACTGTAAAGATTGTCATGGCTTTCTACAAATTGGTCCTTGTTGTCCTTCCAAGTGTTGAATTTAGTCCTATTCATCAAGCATTTTGAATTTTTTAGACGCTGTTTGTTTTTACATTTCAAAGACGTTTTTGAAAAAATTTTACCTTTCAAAAGTGTTTTAAAAAAATTAAATTTTTTTATTTTTTTCTTTGCTTCAAATTAATATTTTTTTAGTGGTTTTAGATCATTTTGATGCGCTAATTTTAAAAATAATTTTTAAAAAATAAAAAAATATTATTTTGATATATTTACAAGTGAAAAACACTTTGAAAAACAACTAAAACCATAATTCTAAATAGACTATATTAGCCCAATCAACCATGCTCAATCAAAAAATATTTATTTTGGGCATCAACATTTAATTAGTTTATTTGGGTTGATAACAAAACTTTATTTAACAAAATATCTTCACTCTATAATGTTGGTCCACGACTTTTTTTTTTATTAAAAAAATTAAAAAATAGATTATCCAAACGTAGGAGCACTCTCCACTGTACGCTCACAGTAAAAACTTAAAATTAAATAACTAGCACAGTAAAAAAAAAGAAAAAAGTGAGAGTATGGCTGGTAAAATTGGCCGGGACAGGTTAATTAAAAAACATACAGTCTAGAATTTAGGCAGTGTTAGATAATAGTGTTGAAATTATATATTTTTAATTTTTTTATATTATTTTTATATATTGATATTAAAAATAATTTTTTAAAATAAAAAATATTATTTTAATATATTTCTAAATAAAAAAACACTTTAAACCATAATCATAAACACAATTCCAAACATATACTTAATCTACATCCAAAAATATATTAACTAATTATAACATTAAATTTAATTTTTAATGATTTATTTGACTTGATTAAATTTGACTATTTGAATAATAAGGAAATTATTTTAATTTACATAAATTAATCTAATAATTTATAAGTTAGCTCAATAATCTAGATTTTTATCCGGGACATGCCATGATATAGTTACTCAACAATGCTTTTGAAATTTTTAATTTTTAAATATTTTTAAATCATATTAATATATATATATATATATATATATATTTTTTTTTTTTAAAAAAAAAAAATTAAAAAATAATTTTTACCCAACTCAAAATATGTCTTTTTCCCGACATCGAGTTTGACAGCATTGTGTCCACTAGACGTGAAGACAAAGCACACATAGTAGTGCAAATAGCAAAAAAGGGAGTGGACAAGAAAAAGCGAAGGCTGCGATATCACACACCGCCTTTTTCCTGCCCCCTCCTCTCTTAACTTTCCTCTCTTTCATTTCTATTCTAGGGATTGAAGGGTTAGCAGCCAAAGCTAGCCTAGCCGTACCCACACCCAAAACAATCCAATCCAATCCAATCCAATCCGCCATGGATTGATTGCTTCGCTGGTCGATTTCACCCAGGCAAGTAACTCACTATTTCAACTCTTATCTCTCTCATCTCTCTAGATTGTTAGATACAATACTATTTCTAGATCGCCTTTGTTTATTTGCACCAAAATTAGCTCTGGAATTTCTCGAATTTCTACCCTTTCAGCTCAGATGTGCTTATACTTGGAAGACGATTAACTGTTACTCTATCAGGGTTTGAAGTTTCTGTTTGTTTTTCTGATGGTAAAGGCTTTTTTTCTTCAGGTTTCCAGGCGTCTTGTTAGTCTAATTTTGCTCCATCTCTTACTTGTGGGTCGATTTCAGTGTGCAGCAGAATCAGCGGTAAGCCCTCTTGCTTGTCTGATATATTTTGAGCTGGCGTTTGCTTTCGCTTACTGTTACTATACTGGGTTTCAAGTCTTAAACATTTCGGAGGTTTAACTTAATGCTGTTTAGAGTTTCGAGATATCTGGTGGTGTGTGTAGACATTTGTGTACTGAATTTAACTTAATCACACGCTAGACTACTGACCGAGGTGTTAAACTTCTGTTGTGGAGGTGTTTGGCATTCAAGCTCATGAAAAATGAAATTGTGGGCAACATTTTCTTACTTCAATTTGATATGTAATTGTAAGACCTTTACAATTTGTGCTAGACCATTAAAGCTCTGAAAAAAGTGATCCAAATATGGATTTTCCCTAATGTTTCAGGGTATGTCCGACCAAAGACTTTACTGGATCTTCGCGTGTACTGTCAATTCTGGTTAGGAAGAGATGTGTCATAGAGATTGTAATGTTATTTTCGTGTGTCATCATTTTAGGTTACACAAATTACTTTATGAACCTAGATTGGCCTGTAATTGTTTATATAATGTGTTAAAAAGCAATATAAAATCTTGGCACGGCATTATATTTCATTCTAACAAAGCTTTTTGTGGGGTTTTTGTTACTTTCTATTCACTTGGATTTGTAGTCTCTAATGAAATTGACACCGAGTTAGCATGGCGGATCATTAGAAGGATTTTTGGTTTATCTCATTCAATAAATTCCTTGTAGTTCAAAGAGAATAAGAAATGAGGCTTAGCAAAGCGCCTTAGATGGTTCCATCTACTATCTTGGTGCTTTAATGATTTTAAATTGTTAGTTTCAAACTAGTTAATAATAGTTTTGGAAAGCTATCTGTTTTAGGCCTGTTCCTGCACAATGCCTCCAACCTCAAATTCAAATCAGCATTTGTTTAAGTTCTTTGATAATGATTTTTGTCCTGGCATCCTTCCGTTCCCTGGTCATATAAAATGTCTTGAAAAATGAAAATAGAAGAAAAACTCCTTTGACAACAACTATATGCTCTGTTTGAGTCTGGTTCCCCTCTAGTGCATCAGAAGCAATGGTTGGAATGATGTATTCTATCTTATTCTCTGTTTTTACTTCCTCAGATTGTTTGAGTCTGTGGATGGGAGCAGCTTTGTTCCAAATCTGCTGTGTAAGGGGGACTTACATGTTATGACTATCATATATACACCTACCCAATGCATATTATAGCAAACCTGAAAGTCAGTGTGTTGGCATTGGTTGTGTATGGAAGGTAGTTCTGATGCCAGTGTCCAGTTTACAGTGATTCATGAATTTAGCCATGGCATTTGTTGCACATGTTGTTTATTTCACATGACTGAGTAGGCATGCAACACCCTAGAGTAGAACTTAATACCCAAAACTTGCAGAATTCTGACATCAAATTTCATAATTTGGTCTTCAAAGATGTTAGAAAAAAATGTTGCTACTGTTTTAGTATGATGACTGATGAGCAACTTTATGTAAGTGCCTGGCCTGTCATTTCGTGTGAACCTTGATATATGTATTTCTTTTTCTCCAGTTTATTGTTTCCTTGTAGTTTGATTGGTTGTTTCTTCGGGCATTGCATTGATCTGTTCTGTTTATCAGAAAGCCATCTGCATCATCTAATGTGTATGATAGTTGTCAATATACGTCCTTTTTCAGAAAAAAAATATCATAAATAACCTTTCTTTTGTTTTCTAAGATCATTTCTCTCATTTTCCTCCTCAGCTTTCTGCTATGGAAGATACTGAACCAGTTGCAACACTCATGGACTCTACAACGTCTAAGATACAGCAACTTCAGAAAGCATTTGCTGAACTTGAAAGTCACCGGGCTGTAACACTCAACCTGAAATGGAAAGAACTTGAGGAACATTTCCATGGGCTTGAAAGATCTTTGAAGAGGCGGTTTCATGAGTTGGAAGATCAAGAAAAGCAGTATGAAACCAAAACTAGGAGAGCCAGGGAAATATTAGAGAAGCGGGAAGCTGCTGTTATGGCCAAGGAACAAGCTTCATTGGAGAAGCTCCAAGAGAAACAAGATGCTGCTGTCTTTGCCATTGCGAATGCTCTACAGAAGCACAGGAAAGTATCATCTGCAGAACCTGCTGCTGTGCCTTATGATGGCCAATGTGAGTCACCAACTATTGATGACCAACCACCTGATGCCATGACTGCTGAAAGTAACTTAGGAGAAATAATAGATCCTTCTGAAAATGGAAATTTGGAGTATCCACAGTTAGTCAAACTATGTGAACAGATGGACTCAGAAGGACTGCACAAATTTATATCTGATAACCGTAAGAACCTTGCTGTCCTCAAGGAGGAAATCCCACTTGCTTTGAAGGCTGCAGTAAACCCAGCCCAGTTGGTGTTGGACTCTCTCGAAGATTTCTACCCCAAGGAAGTGGCAAATGTTGATGGAAAGAAAGATTCAACCTTATTGGGTCTCCGCCGAACCTGTATCATGTTGATGGAATGCCTTAGCATTTTGCTAATGTATACAGATCTCGTTTCTGTATCTGACTTAATTTCAGAAGATGTTAAAGATCAGGCAAAGGCAATTGCTGAAGAGTGGAAGCCAAAATTGGACTCTTTGGATGTGGATGCTAACAACGGGAACTCCTTGGAGGCACACGCCTTTTTGCAACTTCTGGCCACATTTGGGGTTGCTTCTGATTTTGATGTGGAAGAAATATCCAGGCTAATACCAATGGTTTCTCGTCGTCGCCAAGCAGCAGAACTATGTCGATTTCTTGGGCTATCAGAGAGAATGCCAGGTTTGTTGAAATCCTGCTGCACTTTAATCATTGTAGCAGGAAGCATATCATGGTTTAAGTTTGAAAATGTAGATGATGCACAGAAATTGTGGCACGTCGTGTTAAAAACCTTACTAATGAAGAGAATATGAAATCTTCCCTTACAGAGAAAATATGAAACTGCCGTGTTAGATTAGAATTGTGATGATTCAATGACTTCACTTTGGTATTATTAACCTAAGCATCTAAATTTTCCTTTTTTGGATTCTTATATAAAGCAACCTTGCATGGATCTTCTTGGCCTTTGCTCAATTGTTAAGCTCATGCCGTGGACAAATAATTTTTTTGCAAACTGCAAGGAGTATCATTTGTTTTGTCAATTCTTCTACTTCTTATTGCTCATAGACATTCTGTCATTTTAACTTTTCCTACACATCAATTCTTCAGGTGTAATTGAAGTACTGGTGAATAGTGGAAGGCAAATCGATGCAGTTAACTTGGCTTTTGCTTTTGACTTGATGGAACAGTTCTCACCAGTACCTCTACTGAAATCATACTTGAAGGAGGCGAGAAAAGTTGCTTCATCAGGCAAGCCTGGAAGTGCATCTCCCACCACTGTGCAGGTGCGTGTTCTGTCTCAGCTACATTAATTGAATTGGCCTTTCTTTTCTACAATTATCTCTTGGCAATTTGATGTGTGCTGCTGTGTATTTTAAGTAAATTGTTGTTTCCTTTATAATTTGTTGTTTGATAATTCCAACTTATTGCTATATGATCGGTATAGATTGCTAATGCTAAGGCCTTTCCCCACCCAAATGAATTATAACAAATCTTATGCTTACTATACATAAAAAATGGGCTTTATAGTTGGATGTCAGAAAAGGATAGATGATTTTGTTATGCATACATGTTGAAGAACAATTGCCATTGAAACCTTATCTTGGCTTTTGTTGTAAAACCACATTCATGCAACATCCCTTCTGAGCACTTTGGAGTTTTCTTTTTAAGGATTTTTCTATCGCTTCAGAATGATGTCAATGAACGAGAGCTGACTGCCCTCAAGGCTGTGATCAAATGCGTTGAAGAGCATAAACTTGAGGAGCAGTATCCTGTGGATCCCCTCCAAAAGCGCCTTCATCAGCTAGAGAAGGCCAAGGCAGACAAGAAGAGGGCAAATGAAGTTGCCAAGCCTCAACCCAAGAGACCTCGTGCCAGCGGTGTCGGATGTGGGCCCCGCGTCACTAACAATGCTCCTGAGAAGATTTTCTATCCTAGAGTACCTGATAGGTACCCACAGTACGTGTATGACAGACCATACATTTACTCTGGACCCGCTGACAACCATGTTCCCCCACTCATGAGTTCTGCGACTTACAACTTCTCTCCCAGTCATGGCAACTACTTTGGAAATGGCTACCAGTATCAGACCCCGTATCTTCACTAGTTAGTAAAGATGGCGAAAAGGTGACCTTGATCCTCATTTTAACTGCTAGCCTTAACCCTTCAGCTCGTTGATGTTGTATGAATGAATTTAGTATCTAAAAAAACCCAAAAAAAAACCCTGCTCTGTTAATTTGCTGTACTAGAGATAATTTGATCCTCTAATATATGCACTCTGTTTTCTGTGTATTTTCTGTTTACAATTTTCTGTCTTGTTTTGTTCTCTCCAGCTCTCTTTTTTTTACGAAAAAAATTCATTTGAACACATCAATTTGGGGATGACTATGGTGTGCATGAAGTGGAGCAATCTGGGAGACAAATGAGTAAAAAAGGGATAGAGCGATGAGCTCCATTGTATAACTTCAATGGAGAAAAAGCAGCAACCAGCTGTTGCTTCTGCTAGCTAATATCGTGAATGACAAGCCCATCTAGATTCCAGCCCCCAACTTCACTCTTCAACTGGAGGGAAGCTTACTCCCCTCTCTCAGCTCCCTTCTTTCTCTAACTCGCCCGAGCTCCTGGGATCTAACCCGGATAATAGTTCATGTCACTAAGAAAAGTGTGTTTTAAATAGTGTTTTTGAAGATTTTTATTTTATTTTTTGTTTTAAATTATTATTTTTTTAATGATTTTATACATTGATGTTAAATGAATTTTTAAAAATAAAAATAGTTTAAAAAACACTTTTCCATAACAATTTAATTGGATCAAAGTCCACTTGAAAAAAAAATTTGCCCAAACCAATTTTGGATCAACAAATCACTATTAGTTACCAACATAATTGATTAAGGTTGAGAATGTGTTTAGTATTATGGTAGTGGACTAGTGGTTATGATTTAAAATAATTTTTATTTAAAAATATATTAAAATAATAATTTTTTATTTTAAAAAAGTTATTTTTAATATCAATATTAAAAAAATTTAAAATTTAAAAAAAAACGTTTTACCGCATTCGCGAACAAACTCTTATCTCGATACAAAGGGACACTATAAAAACCCAATCAAGATTTAAGAACATGGTTTGTTGTGTCGATTTGTTCATTGCCAAGTCCAGCCCATCAACCACAGCCCATTTCAGAATCTCAAGTCGTAGCACCGGTCCTTTATCCTTGTTGGCCCAATCCATTGGCAATCGCCCTTATCTCATCTCTCTTCCTCTGTCCTCTCATGGCGATCATGGAGTCTCTTTCCATTTTACTATCTTCCTCTCCACCCATCCAAAACAACCCTAAAACCCTAAAACCTGCTACCAACTCCAAAGCCAATTCTCATCTAAGAAAATTTACTTTTTCCAAAGAGTCTTCTCTCCAAAATCCTCTCTCACTTGTGTCAAATAAGACCACTTTCTCTTTCACTACCATTCAGCTCTTCACTTCTCTTCCTTGCCTAGCTTCTGAAACTCTAACCTCCCAAACTGAGCAAGTCTCAGACAAAATAAACTTGGAATCAATCTTGGTCTCCATTGATGACTTCTTCAACAAAAACCCATTTTTTGTTGCTGGCTGTACATTCATTTGGCTTGTTGTTATACCTCTTACTGAAGAGTACTTGAGAAAGTACAAGTTTGTCTCTGCCATTGATGCATTTAGGAAACTACGGGATAACCCGGATGCTCAGCTTTTGGATATTCGGGACAGGAGGAGCGTGGTCGCGCTGGGGTCTCCCAATTTGAAAATGTTCGATAAGAGTGTGGTTCAGGTTGAGTTCCCTGAGGGAGATGAAGGCGGGTTTGTGAAGAATGTTTTGAAGAATTTTCAAGACCCAGCGAATACCAGCTTGTGTATTTTGGACAAGTAAGTGCTATAATCAATGCCATGGTAGTTCTTTAACTTGAACTTGAATTTACTGCTTTATGTGGATACAATGGCAAGATTGGTGTAGCATTAAATTCTGCTTTGCGTCTTTATTATTCTACTCTTCTGAATGTCGACTGAATTATAGAGCTAAGCACTGTTGTTTCTGATTTAGTCTCTTTTTTCTTTTGCATAAAGCATGTCTTTAATGTGTCATTTGTTTCCGCTTCTTGCGTGTAAGGTAGTTTTGATGGTGATTCAATGAGAGTGGCTGAGTTGCTGTTCAAGAACGGATTCAAAGAGGCTTATGCAATCAGGGGCGGTGTCAGGGGCAAAAAGGGCTGGTTGGTATGGTTCTTTTGTTATTTTTTCCTCTAATGTTTTCTTAGCTTTGAATGCTTACATCATAGTTTCTGCTCATAGAGCTCTGTTTTTATTTAGATTTAGATGATTTTATATTTGTTACCTGTTAACCCGTAATTATAGATTTCTTGTAGCCTATGAAACATTACCTAGGATTAACATTGGGGTCACTGTATCTTTATCTCCCTACAATTGGAGAGACTGGCTTGGATTACATGCATCTGCATGGCATTTACAAGCTTTCAGCTCTTCGAGACAGCACTCGGAAAATACCTAAGATACAAGAGTTTTTTGCTTATTGAATTTATTGCATCAATTTCCAGCCAATTCATAATAGTAGTCTGTGAGCATGAAAAGGAAACAATTGTTATTTTGCTGAGGATTTATTGTCCGGACAACAATTAGGTGTTTGAATTTTACATATTATTGTTGGAATCCTACTTGGAAAACTTGAGAACCACATAAAAGGTTGCCCCTGTGAGGTGAACAAAAGAGAGTTGACACTTGACAGAGAGCAATTTTATCACTTGGTATATATGTTTGACAAACCTGTCCTTCGATGGCATTTTTCTAGCAAACCTGATACTTGCTTCCAGTTTATTGTTTCCCTCAGAGTGAAGCCTTAAAGATTTCTCATTTAATTTAGTGCACAAAGGCATATGGTGTGTGTATTAAGGCCTTCTTTTTCTTTGTATGAGCAGATGCGAATGTTTGTTCTGTGCATGTATTTCTTTAGCAGTCCTTATTTATGTGGAAGAAGATGAAGAGAAGGATGGAGAAATCTGCCTTTGGAAATTGCTTGTTCTTCTATTCATAGATTTGTGTTGGTTTATATAGGAAATACAGGAAACCCTTTTGCCACCTTCTGTACATATGAAGCCTAAGAAGAAGAAAAAGAAGGCTAAGGTTTCACAACTTGGAGTTAATGGAGGAGTTGCTCAGCAAAATGATGGTGAAGATGGCATACCCTCTTCTACTAGTTTCTCTCTGGAAGGAAGCCAAAGTGTGCACAATGGGCATGTAAACAAGCCCATGACATCCACACCTCATGTGGAAATCGATTTCAGATCTCCTTACCCTAAGGTAAGACACCCTCCCTGCCTCTCTCACCCACACACACATACACACATGTGCAAACACACATGGAAATTGATTTCAGGTTATCTAACCCTTATGTACGATTGCATAAGAACATGAGATGGGCATCACAACCCTGTTTAAAGTGAAAAATTAGCATCCGTAAATCATGTTTTGGAGCCAGTGGTTTGTAAGCATAAATGGTGATTTTCTAGCTGGAGTCCTGACTTGATACATTACATGGTATGACTGTAGTTGGAGTGAGAATTGGAGAAAAATAACAAAATTTTATCAGAATTTGGCCTTGAAAATAAAATAAAATAAAAAAGTAAAGGAGGAAGTATCTGATATTCCTGTTGCCATTTTCATACTAGTTCCAATATCCAAACAGACCTATACAAATATGATCTTACAAAATAGCAGGGAATTCAAATGTCTAAATAGGGTGTTTCTTTTCTATAGTTTTAAATGAGTAGCACTCAAGGCAAATATAGTATATCCTAGTAAAACAGCAATTAAGCAACCCATGCCTCACTCCAGTTTGATCACATTTTGAACCTCGTAAAAGTGTATTTAAATCTCATGAATTCTGATGTGGTGCCCATATCCACAGTGAAACAGTTGTGAATTGTCCTTTCAAAAAGGGTGAAAGAAACAGGTGGAGAATGCCTGCAAATGTTGCCAAGAAGCAATATAACCATCAGGCAACTGCTTTTGCGTTTAGAAGCAATACTCTTTCTAGTGATCACTAATGTTTCTTTTCAATTTTTTTTATGCAGTACCCAGATTTGAAACCTCCATCTTCCCCAACGCCGTCAAAGCCATGAGATTGATGCAGAAAGTTCGTTGCTTTGAACTGCCTCCTCCTTTTAGGCTGGAACTCATTTTAGATCTACGAGGGCAACTCTTTGTATCTGGTATTGTTATCAATGCATTTAATTTTTTTTTTCTCAATTTTGGCAGCCATTGATTCTGTACTCTGTAAAAGCACGAGGAGACCATTTTCCCCCTCTTCAGTGACAAGTCAACATTTCATTATGCACTCCATCGTCTCGCACCAAGAAATTTTATCACTTTGATAGTGTCATATTGATACAACAATGGGATTTGAATTTTGATTCCAATATCTCCTTTTCTTATGTTATTGTTAATGTGCTATGATCCCTCATGTATTTGATATGATTATAGGACCTCTGTGTTACTGTTTGTCCAATGGCACAGGTTTGAAATATCAGTAGCATGTATTAGAGTGGGAGGTTGAACCACATTCTCCCCCACTGCTTCCTCTGTATACTTCCATGGCAGCTTCAGAAATTGTCTCGAGTCATTACCAATGATATGGGTTGTTTCATATTGCCATTTTTGGTTCTTTCACCGGGTAATATTTCTCGTGCACAACATGCAAACAAAAATGATTGACATGGATTTACCTGTTGATCTAGTGACGTAGGCTTTTTTATGAGTTAGTCCTCGAATGAGTATGACAGCTAACCTCTTGATAAAGCTAGGGGATCACAAGTTCTCGATTGTTAGCAGGTGCTAGGATCACTTCACCACCCTTGTTGGTGCAGCCATCGCCGTGGCCACCACCTTCCTTCCCATCATGGTAAAAAAGTAGTTTATGGTTTTTAAATTAAAAAATATTTATTTTAATTTTATAGGCATTTTGTTGAAATGAATGAAAATGAAGAGTGAGAATGTGATCGAAAATTAAACGTTAATTCCATTTCTATAGAGGGATGATAATAAAAATAAAGAAGGTAAATGTTTTTTCTTAAAAAATAATATATTATTTTTATTTATTCTGTATCAAGTATTTCTATCACCATCATCATTTTTTTTTAATTTCATCTATACTTCTTAATTGTAAATTACAATGTCCATTTTATCTATGCTTTCTTTATCCATTATTTTTTATTGGAAAAAACAAGACACAGATGTGAAAAAATACAAAAATAAATAAGCTCATTTTTTTATATAAGAATTAATCAATCAGATTCTATTTTCCCATAAAACATTATTTAATTTCCTAAGATCTTTGTTTTGCATCTCATGAACTTGACGTGATAGACCAAATTATATATAAAAAAAACATAAAACCCTCGTGTCTTTATATACATACAGCGTAGATTTTTCACTGTATCTATAGACATAATTTATTGAGCATTTCTATATTGAAATTATTTATTTGCCCTTGAGTGAAGAAAAAAAAGCTTGGGGAGACGGGGAGTGGGGGTGGGATGCTTTGGTTTTTTTCATTAGATAATTGATTATTAAAAGATTGTTCAAGAATATCTAGATTTTGTTTTTTTTTCACCATCAGAGTTAACAAAACTTGGAGCTTGCTCACCAGAATGTTTTTTTGACTTCAGGGTCAAAAAATTATTAGGCTATTGGTCAATAATTTTTTTTATTTTTCCATTATTCATGTATAGTTAAAGTATGATTTCAGCATTAGAAAAGACCAAAAATCAAGTTTGTATTTAAGAGTATTTTTTTACTTGTACATGGTTTTTTGGGTAATTACCAATGTCATGGAGGTATTTTACTATTTTCATGTTGACTTTTTAATAAAAAAAATTGTTGGCTCATGAGTGACGTCCGTACCATTCAAGCGGCGCGTGTGACACCAATTGGTGGCCAAACTTGATTTTTTGTCATTTTTTTCGATACACCACCATGTCCTCTTCCACATAATATAGCATGTAACGATGTTTGATGTCCAGATTGTCATCGGTGGTCATTCCTTTTCCCCTCCTTCTTTTCTCTTTCTTGCCAAGTAAAATACACGATTGTCCTTTTTTTTGGTTTTTTCAATTTCGGTCCTCATTCTTTTAATTTTTTATTTTGTTCTTATTTTTTTATAGAAGTTTTATTTTCAATTTAGTCCTTCAATTACAATTTCTCATATGCTTTATTTTTCATTCCAGTCCTTATTCTTTTAATTTTTTTTCATGGCTCTTTTGTTAAAAGCTTTTTTTAGCTTTCAATTTCATCATTCAATCAAAGTTTTTGTTGTTTTATTTTTTCCAATTTAACCCTCATTCTTTTGATTTTTTTCCTTTTGTTAAAGCTATTATCAATTAAATTTAACCCTCCAATTGAAAATTCTTGTTTGTTTTTTGATTAATTTTTCAGATCATTTTGTGTGATTTTTTTTTCCTATGGTTTCATTTTTTAATATTTTATTTGTTAGGGATTTAATTTCGTGCGATATATCATTTTGCATTAGTTTTTTTTTTAATATTAGTTTTGTGTTTTTCTTTAATTTTTTTTCTATGAGTTTATCTCGGTCTCATGATCTAAGTCACGGGTTTTGCATGCATTTTTAGAATATAAGTGTTTTTAAAAATTGTTTTGTTTGTGTTTGATTTTTCAAGATATTATTTTAAGTCATCTATAATTTTTTTGTTTTATACAAATGAACTTTGTTTTTCAAAATAAAAAATATTATTTTTTTAAATAATATTTCTGATGTGTTCAGCCTTGAGTAATATTTTTTTAGGGTGTGGGTTTATTTATTCAATTTTATTTGTGTTTATCTTTTAGGTCACAAGTTTTTTACGGTGTAAATTTATCTTTTATTGATGTAAATAAATAAGTTCAGTAAACACATTTCGGTGAATGTTTCATTTTGTGTGATTAAATATCTTAATCTGTATTCATCTATCAATTTCTTTGATCTCTCTTTTGGTTATTGTTAACGATTTTTTTTGTTTCATTTAAATAGATGGTTATTGATTTATTTAATTAGATGATTGTATAGGCTTTGAATCTTTTTCATGTAAAAAAACACATCGAAGTAGTTGCAGCAGAGCACGGGTTGAATATCTAACGGGTGTGTGTATTTGAATATTACATGAGTACTTAACAATCTTGTTGATCAAAACTTCCAAAAAAAAATCTAAATGATAATTCATTAATTTGTTGAAGACCTAATCGAGATTGCCCCAGTACATTAGGGACTTTGTTGTGGTGTGCCCAAGATATTTCCTCCATCCAAAAAATAAAAGGAAGAAAAATAAATAAAGCAATCTCCTTTTGCCTTGCCATGTCAACAAGTTTTGCAACTGCCGATAGGATAAGGTCACAAACGAAATCCCTCCAATGGAAATCGAACACGTTTGACACCTCACCAACAACAGCCACAAGTTTGTAAGCAAACGACACTCTTTTAGCCTAGTCAGAAAATCGGATTCCTTCCTTCCCTTCGATACTTACATAACTGTATGCTCTATTCTCCAAGCTCTTTTAACACAGGGCCATCAGATCGCTACTGCTGCTTCTCCAATGGCCAGCCAGCTCGAGAGCAGCTTTGCCTCATCTTTAGCAAGGAGGCTTGTCATTCCCAAGGCCATAGCTGGAGCTCCATTTAGAGTTTCACCCAGCAAGAGAAGCTTCACTGTCAAAGCCATTCAATCAGAAAAGGTGACAAATTCTGCCTTTCTTGCCTGCCTGCCTTTCTTGTTGACCATGTCTAGCTTACTGTTGTTGTTGTTTAGACAAGCTCATATGAAATCATGATAAATATTTCCCTTGTTCAAATCTTGCAGCCAACATACCAAGTGATACAACCAATCAATGGCGATCCCTTCATTGGAAGCCTTGAGACTCCCATCACATCAAGCCCACTGATTGCATGGTACCTGTCAAATCTGCCCGCCTACAGGACAGCAGTCAGCCCACTTCTCCGAGGAATCGAGGTTGGACTGGCCCATGGCTTCCTCCTGGTAGGACCATTTGTCAAGGCTGGTCCTCTGAGGAACACAGAGTATGCAGGTGCAGCTGGATCTTTGGCTGCAGGTGGTCTAGTTGCGATACTAAGCATTTGCTTGACCATGTATGGAGTCGCATCATTCACTGAAGGAGAGCCATCCACTGCCCCGGGTCTAACCTTGACCGGAAGGAAGAAGGAGCCTGACCAGTTGCAAACTTCGGATGGATGGGCCAAGTTCAGTGGAGGATTCTTCTTTGGTGGAATTTCTGGTGTCATCTGGGCATATTTCCTTCTCTATGTCATTAACCTTCCTTACTATGTTAAGTAGAGAAAAACCCGACCTTTTGCTCTGTTTGGTGTTACCTCTCTCTGTCAATGTAAATTTATTTACTCGGGATCTTATTCATTTGCAAAAATATATTCCATATTTGTATGTGAATCTCTGTTTTAAAACCCGGTCTGCCGGTGGGTTGATCGGGACCCGGTAGACCTGAGCTTTGGCTGCGTTGGTTTCAATAAAAATAAAGAAAAAATTGATTTAATGCTGCGTTGGTTTCAATAAAAATAAAGAAAAAATTGATTTAATATTATCCGATAAAAGATAAAAAAAAAATTAGGCTTTGACTGTAAATTTATTTACTCGGGATCGATCTTATTCATTTGCAGAAATTATTAATTATTAAATTAAACTATAACTAAAACAGTTTAATCTTGTACTGGGAACTGCACTGTATAGACTATAGTTTTTTGAGCTGTTTTTATTTTTGAGCTGTTTTTTTTTTTTTAATTTTATGCCTTTTAGGATTTTTATTTTTTTTTCTTCTTTCTTTGTTTTTTTTTTTTTAATAATTTTTTTTTTAATTTTGTTTGTTAATGTTTAATTTTTTTATTTAGTTATCAGTTTTTCATGACACGGATCCTGAGTTTAACCGGTTAACATGATTTGATGAGTTAACTCGAAATTTTTTTTTTGTTTTTTTTCTTTTTAATTAATTTTTTTTGTTCACTTTAGTTTTTTAATTTTAAATTTCTTTCTATTTAGTTATTAGACTTTCATGACACATATCCTAGGTTTCACGGGTTAACCCGTCAATTTTTTTTTGTTTTTTTCTTTTAATAATTTATTTTTATTTAATGTAGTTTGTTAATGTTAAATTTTTTTTATTTAGTTATTAGACTTTCATGACATGGATCCAGGTTAACCTGTAATTTTGTATTTTGTTTTTTTTTCTTTTTAATTAATTTTTTTCATTTAGTTTAGTTTGTTAATTTTAAATTTCTTTTTATTTAGTTATCAGACTTTCATGACACATATCTCGGGTTTGACGGGTTAACTTGATTTCACGAGTTAGCCTAATTAATTCTGGGTTAACCCGTCAATTTTTTTCTAGGTAGTTATCAAACTTTCATTACGCGAATCCCAGGTTTAACGAGTTTAACCTAGTTTGAAGAGATAACCCAGTTAATTCATATATTTTTTTTCTTTTTCTTCATTAATTTTTTTATTCATGTTGGTTTTTTTTTCTTTTTAGTTAATCTATTTAATTTCACACTTTTATGACACGACCTTGCAGCCAGATCCACATCCAAGACTATTGGGTCTGGTGTTGCAGTCAGACTCACTTAAACTTGAGTCATGTAAGTTTAATATTATTATTAATATTATAAATATTACTCTCGGGTCAAGCGTTGCAGCTAGACCCAAGGCTTTTGGGTATATCTTTGCAGAAAAACCTAACACTCTTAGATTTTAGCATTTTTGATATTTTTTATGCAAGAAAAAAAATTAACCCGTGGTATATGCCTTTGTTTTTTTTTTTTCTTTTCCTTTTTAAGCCTTTTACTGTGGACTGCACAGTGAAAAAGCTGATGCATTTAGTTTCTTTTTTTTTCTTTTTTAATTAATTTTTTTAATTTACTTTCTTAATATTAAATTTTTTCTATTTAATTATCAGACTTTTATGACACGGATCCCAGATTTGACGGATTAACCTGGTTTGACGGGTTAACCCAGTTGATTCAGAGTTAATTTAGATTTTTTTTCTTTCTTCGTTAGTTTTTTTCTTCAGTTTTTTTCTTTTTAATTAAAATTTTTTTATTTAATTTAGTTAATTAATATTTAATTTTTTTTCTATTTAGTTATCGGCTAATGCCTTTAGTTTTTCTTTTTTCTTTGCTATTTTTATGCCTTTGACCGTGGATTGCACAATGCAGTCCATAGTGAAAAGGTTGATGCTTTTTGTTTTGTTTTGTTTTTTTTTCATTTTTAGTTAATTTTTTTCTTTTAATTTAGTTTGCTAATGTTTTTTTTTCTATTTAGTTATCAAACTTTCATAACACGGATCCCAGGTTTGACGGGTTAGCCCAATTAATTATGGGTTAACCCGTCAATTTTTTTTTTCTATTTAGTTATCAAACTTTCATGACACGAATCCAAGGTTTGATGGGTTAACCTGGTTTGAAGGGTTAACTTGGTTAATTCAATTTTTTTTTCTTTTTCTTCATTAGTTTTTTTCTTCCTGATGGTTTTTTTTCTTTATTTTTTTCTTTTTAATTAATCTATTTGATTATCATATTTTTATGACATGACCTTGCAGCCAGACCCACATCCAAGACTATTAGGTCTGGTATTGCAGTCAGACCCACTTAAACTTGGGTTATGCAAGTTTAATGTTATTATTAATATTATAAATATTACTAATGAGTCAGGTGTTACAGCCAAACCCAAAACTCTAGGATCTTGGGTATAGTTTTGCAGAAAGACGTAATACTTTTAAATCTTAGCTATTTTTGATATTTTTTATGCAAAAAAAATTAACCCGCTGCATCGCGCGGGTCATGTAACTAGTATATTTCATATTTGTACGTGAATCTCTGTTTTAAAACCCGGCCTGCCGGTGGGTTCATCGGACCTGATAGATGGCTTTGGCTGTGTTGGTTTCAATAAAAGTAGAGGAAAAATTGATTTGATGTTATTCGGTAAACAATCAGAGTTGATTGATCGACCGGGAAAAAACTAGTCAAAACCAAGTAAAAAATTCGGTAGTTTTTTTAAAACAATATAGTTTTAATTTTAAAAAAATAGATTCACTTAACTCTTTCTATTTATAATTTAGGTTAAAAAAACATATAATGTTTTAAAAATCATATGACGGTACAATACTTTTCAGTAAAATTAAGTAGAGGTTTTTAATGTTAATGTTAGCAATTAATTAATTCATGAATAATTATATATTAATCTAATATATGTATTTTTAAAAACTCTTTTAAATATTACATGAGAATAAAATATTTAATTTTTTATTATTAGTTTTTATAAATTAAATATTCCTTTATTTTCACATCAACTATGAAAGCATGAATTTTTTCTCCCTTTTGATTGTTCTTGCCGGCATCTCATTGGGCCTTTATGGGAAGCAAGTGTAGGAACTTCGGCTTACTCAAACTTTACAGAATAGCTCTCTAACAACAATATATTCATGATTGTATATCATATTTCCAATTCCAATTTTATGCCAGGTTTACACCAGAGGCCATAAAATGGCAGTTTGTTAAAGGAATGGTAGGCTGGTTTTCCGAAGTGATGCTGCTGAAAGTTTCAGTTCCCTCGCCGGGAGGTGGGGAGGCACTTCTGCTGGACATGGTAGCATTGCTGTGCAGGGGACGATCACATTGGGCTATGCATACTATTTTATAATTTCGTGGACATGTTTTTGCATGGGTATTTTCTTGGTGAAGACTGTGAAGCGAACTGATCTGTTGTCTGAGGTTACGAGTTATGGCTCAAGCAAGCATCGCTATATATCTCTTGCGCTGCATTGCTTTGACGCAGTTCTCACTGATGTTTTGCCTCCGCCCCAAGACTGCTTCGATACTTGCGGTCATTTCCCTAACAAAATTCGAATCATCCAACTGCTCCACCGTTGTCAATGGTGGCGGTTGAAAGTTAAAAGCATCTCACCAATGTAGCGAAGCGGATACTGAGCGCAAACAAAACCTATGTTCATAATAGCATAAACACAACTTGATAGTGTAATTCGGTGATTTGCCGATCTAGAACCCGTTCCAAATTGATTTTCATTTTAAATCGGTTTAGAAGTTAATTTCGTCGAACAATTAACTATTAATATAAAAATATGTTTAAGAATGTGTGTGGTCGGATAATAGTTTTTTTCATGTAAAACTTATTATTTAATGGTAGTGTTTTGTCCATTAAAAACATGTTTTTTTTTGTTTTTTTACATACTTTTTTTTAAAAATAGTATTACACCAAACACTATAATTTTAAATATATACTAAGGCATCAAATGATGTTTTATAAAAAATTATTTTTAAAATATTTTTAAATTATTCTGATATATTGATATTCAATATAATTTTTTTAAAATAAAAAAATATTATTTTAATATAATTTCTTAAAAAAACTTCCAAATATTATTTAATTCTATGGATATTTCTTTAGTTTTTATTCAAAACAGGTCCGTCGATGTTGTTTCAAAGTGGAGATGACAAAACAACTACCCTAGCCTTGAATTGGATCAGCCTGCGACTGGTCTGATAACTATTTAGAAGAGAGTTTCTCTGATATCCGAAACCAGCAATACAATTTAGCAGTCCCGAGCCATTGGAGTATTGGAATTTATTACCCAAAGCTACAAAAACCTTGTCTCACACTGGCATGGCTGGCTCACCCAGAAAATGAGAAGACGAAACGTCTGTTAAGTACGAGGTACCGATGAATCATTCCAGTTCCATGTTATCTCCTGTTGCAGGGTGCTCAGCTTTGCCGCCAAACTCAGGTACAAAGCCCAAAAACACTCCAAACAGAAGAAGACACTTCATCTCTCTTCTACAAAATTGCAAACACAATAACGAAATCCCACCAATCCATGCTAAAATCATAAGGAACCACCATCACCAAGACCCCTTTGTTGTGTTCGAGCTGCTTCGTGTTTGCTCCAATCTAAACTCCATTGGTTACGCGTCCAAGATCTTCTCTCACACTCAAAACCCAAACGTCTATCTTCACACTGCTCTTATTGATGGGCTGGTGTTATCTTGCTATTACACTGACGGGATTCATTTATATTATCAAATGATCAATTCATCACTTGTGCCCGATAGCTATGCGGTCACTTCGGTTTTAAAAGCTTGTGGGTGCCACTTGGCTTTGAAAGAAGGTAGAGAGGTTCATTCCCAGGTCTTGAAACTGGGTTTAAGTTCAAATAGATCGATAAGAATTAAACTAATTGAACTTTATGGGAAATGCGGAGCTTTTGAAGATGCAAGGCGGGTTTTCGATGAAATGCCCGAAAGAGATGTTGTTGCGTCGACTGTCATGATAAACTATTACTTTGATCATGGGTTGGTTCATGACGCCACTAGTGTGTTTAGTTTGATCAGGATTAAGGATACGGTTTGTTGGACTGCGATGATTGATGGGCTGGTTAGGAATGGAGAGAGCAATAGAGCTCTAGAGGTGTTTAGAAATATGCAAAGGGAGGATGTCATGCCTAATGAAGTTACTATCGTTTGTGTTTTATCTGCTTGTTCGGAATTGGGTGCTTTGCAGCTTGGAAGATGGGTGCGCTCTTATATGGACAAGCATCGCATTGAGCTCAACCATTTTGTTGGGGGTGCTTTAATCAATATGTATTCCAGGTGCGGTGATATAGATGAGGCGCAAAGGGTTTTTGAACAAATGAAGGAGAAAAATGTCATCACATATAATTCTATGATAATGGGGTTTGCGCTGCACGGGAAGAGCGTTGAAGCCATTGAGTTGTTTAGGGGATTGATAAAGCAAGGTTTTACCCCAAGTAGTGTCACTTTTGTTGGAGTGTTGAATGCTTGTAGTCATGGGGGTTTGGCTGAGTTGGGATTCGAAATCTTCCACTCTATGGCTAAAGATTATGGGATTGAACCACAAATTGAGCATTATGGGTGTATGGTTGATCTTCTTGGTCGCCTAGGTCGGCTTGAAGAGGCATACAGTTTTATTAGAATGATGAAAGTAGCACCTGATCATGTCATGCTAGGAGCTTTATTAAGTGCTTGTAAGATTCACGGGAACCTGGAATTAGCAGAACGGGTTGCAAAAAGTTTGGTGGCATGCAAAAATGCAGATTCTGGAACTTATATTTTGCTATCAAATGCGTACTCTTCATCAGGGAAATGGAAAGAGGCTGCTGAAGTAAGAACAAATATGAGGGAGGGGGGAATAGAAAAGGAACCAGGGTGTAGTTCCATTGAAGTGAACAATGAAATTCACGAGTTCCTTCTGGGAGACCTCAGACACCCCCAAAAGGAAAAGATCTACAAAAAGTTGGAGGAGTTGAACCAAATATTAAGATTAGAAGGATATACTCCAGCAACAGAGGTTGTGCTGCATGATATTGAGAAATCAGAAAAAGAATGGGCTTTAGCAATACATAGTGAGAGGCTTGCTATCTGTTATGGACTAATCTCAACCAAACCATTGACTACAATAAGAGTTGTGAAAAATTTGAGGGTATGCAATGACTGTCACTTAACGATCAAGCTCCTTTCAAATATTACAAGGAGAAAAATAGTGGTGAGGGATCGCAATAGATTTCACCATTTTGAAAATGGGGTTTGTTCTTGTGGGGACTATTGGTGAGATGAAGATTATAAAGGTCTATAAATGATGTTATTATGCATTGTAACTTTTTCATTCTTCTCCTCCTCCTCCGGAAAGGGGAAAAAAAAAAGAATTCTTGTCCTAAAATGTTAGTTTATTTGGTTAATGATTACTATAATTCCTGAGAATGAGAAAGGGTGATGCAGGTTCGAGTTTTATTCTGAACTTTCAGCCATGCCTCCTGGTTTCTTGTGTAGGATTGCTCATAACTAGACTTTTTGGATTACCAGAGTTTTCTCCTTATTTGGATGTGCCATTTGTAAAAAAAATTGGTTTGTGTTAGTCAAGAACATGTTCTCCGTAGTAATGTTGTTCAATGTAGGATTTGAGTTTGGAAAATGATGAGTACATGTTCCTTTGGAACAGTGAACTTTGAAAATTATAAATGCAAATGGTGATAATGAAATGATCACAGATTCTACTAACGTGAAGCCTGATTCAGAAATGGACAGCAAAATGATACAAAAAAGTTCAATAGGAAGGCAAATATGTATGGCTCAAGGTGGATAGATGACTGATTTATATGATGGAAGAGATTTAATTGAGCATGAGCGAGGTGGAAATGTGGTACCATATACTGGAATGGGGTCTGAATCTGAAGAAGCTGCTATGGTATACTATGATGTGTACGCCATTCAGTCAGGGTTAATTATCATCCGTGTGGTAATCTCCATCGGTTAGGTCCTGATGGTTCTGTTATTAGTTGCTGATTTCTTTGTGAGAAGGAAGGTTTTCGTGTAAATAACAAGAAGATAAAAAGGCTCGAGGTAAGGAAGCCAAAACAATAATTATGGTGACGAAGGAGAAGTCTGATAGGTTATCACGAAACATGAAACATAGCACAGTCATCCTTCGGGGATACCTGCTGCGAGCTTCGCTAAGGTACAGTTCAGACACAACCACAGGTTAGTACACATAATTTTCCCATCTGCAGACGAATGGGTTATGAAAAAACTTGAAACACAGCACCGTCATCCTTTGGGGATACCTGCCGGCTTGCTTCGCCGAGGTGTCCAGGCACACTGTAGACTAATTGCATTTCATCCAAATAAATATCATAGTTATTTGCCGTATTTTCCTTGAAAATCAATGTCCTTCTTGATTTATATATACATTGAATGAATGCCAAACCCTGAAGTGGTTCGCATGATTCAGATTTTCAAATCTTGATTAAAAACCTAAATACAGAGAGGTTTGAAGTGTCTTTTTGTAGCTTGAGAAAGGCTTCATACTTTCATGGATGAATGAAAGAGAGAACACAGATGAAGCGGCTTTAATTGGGTATCCTATAAGGTAATGTCTCTTGGTGATTAAGAAAAGTACAAGAAAATCTGAGTGCTTATCTGCAGAACTTCACCGTGCGAACCAGCAAATGGCAGAGTGGAAACAGCAGCTAGAATGGCAGCTTTTGCGTTTGCCGTTGCAAACGTAATAAAATGTTTGATAAATCATTAAATTGTGTTTTTTTTATTGTGAGATTCTTAAAAAATTAAATTAAGTTTGGAATGGAGTTTTATAGAAGCAGTTTTTAAATGTTTTTGTAATTGAGTTTTGTAAAACTTTGTTTGGTTTTGCATTTCGAAAATGCTTTTAAAAAAATTTAATTTTTTTACTTTAAATTAATATTTTTTTGTGTTTTTAAATCATTTTAATGCATTGATATCAAAAATAATTTTTTAAAAATAAAGAAAAATTATTTTGATATATTTCTAAGTAAAAAACATTTTAAAAAACAACCGCAACCACACAACCACCAAATATTTTTTATATATATATATTACTATAAATAAACCTCAACCATAATTTTTATTAAATATATATCTAAATCCACCTAATTATATTTTTTTTAAATTATAACCAAACCTACCCTGAAAACAAACTAACAAACCCACCCCCTCGTAGAAGGGCACAACAAACCTCCTTACGCAAAGTGTCCAAAACATGATTGAGGATGTGAAAGAAGCTGAAGCCGAGTATGGTGAGCAATCACACTGTTGATCCTAGTCAGCTGTTTCTTCAGTTCTTAGCAAACTTCTCAAATACCTGATCATCTGTCACTAAGTCTTCTGAACATCCATAATCAAGAGAAGTGTATATAGTTGTTCTAACTTATTACTACTGTGACTCTGAAGATTGATACATGCCGAAACCTGATTGGTGATGAGATCGAAACATTTTCCTTTCCTTTTAGTCAAATACGATCACCACTTTTGGCCCAGTTGGGTGGGCTCCATATGAGCATTACTGATCGAGACTTTAGGTTGGAAGGTGGGGATTAAAAAGTCAACAATGTGCCTCTTTTACGTCATTTTTTGGTTTGAAAATGTTTCTGGAGATCATCCAAGTCAACTATACAATGATCTTACAAGACTGAGGGAATTACATAGGGACAGGTGTACGAGACCGTTTTATATTAATAATTTTTTATTTTTTAAAATTTATTTTTATATTAGTACAACAAAACAATTTAAACACACTTAAAAAATAATTCAAAGAAAAAAATTAATTTTTTTTAAATATTTTCCAACCACATGAACAAATAAAGTTAAGTTGATTGAACCTAAACCAAGTTTTAGATTGACTTGGTCAGTGATAAGAGCTTGAGACTAAGAGGTTTATTTTCTCTGTGGTTTCAGGTTCGAGCCATGTGGTTGCTCATATAATGACCACTAGAGGCTTATGTGATCATTAACTTCAGAGTCCATGGGATTAATTAAGGTGTGCGCAAACTGGTTCGGACATCCACATTAAACTAAAAAAAAAAAATTTAAGTTGATTGTACTGGTACTACTGCTTTAAATGTAACTTCATGTACCCCAGCTAACTTGTAGACTCTACCAATATGTACGTTTTGTTTTAAAAATATTTTTTAAAAAAATTAAAATTTTTTATTTTTATTTTTTATTTTAAATTAATATTTTTATGTTGGTAAATGATTTTAATGTACTGATGTAAAAAATATTTTTTAAAAAATAAAAAAATATATTATTTTAATATATTTTCAAATAACAAACATTTTAAAAAATAATTATTATCATTTTCTCAAACACTCTTTTATATATATTTATATATAAAAAAGTCAATAATACAACTCTTTTAAGCAATTTTTCGGTTTGAAATCATTGTGTATCATCCATGTTAATTATTCAATGACGTTACAAGTTGAGGGAATTACAATAAGAAAGAGTATTTTTTATATTATGATAGTGATTTTTTTTAAAAAAATATTTTTAATTGAAAACTTATTGAAATAATAATTTTTTTATTTTTTAAAATCTATTTTTAATACCATATAACAAATCAATCTAAAAACACAAAAAACACTAATTCAAAAAATAAAAATTTAATTTATTTCAAAAACATTTTTCAACTGTAAAAACAAATAAAATCTAAAATCTTGATTTAATTTATTTTGCTTGAGATGACACCAACATTACATCATTATTAAACTACCAAGTCAACCTAAAACTTGGTTTAGGTTGAGTTTCTTTCACTAGAGTGTATGTTAATTCGGTTAAATTCAAATGAATATCTATTTAGATTCGAGTGGACCCGGTTGAGTTAACTTCAAGAAATTTATGTTTAAAATGATGTTTTATTTTATAAAAAAAATTAAAATAATATTATTCAGGATTTACTTGTACCTTAAATCGCAAGTATGCCCAGTGTTTCGCATTTATTTTCCTTATTAGGTTCTGAAAGGAAGGAATTAGTTCGAATTTTGGCTGCATGCGGAAACAAATCATCTTTCACCCTACCTAACCCACATGACACATGTAACTTGCTAGATCAACAAACAGGCAATCCAGTCATTTTGAATTCATTGACGCCATCATCAATCTCCAGCGCAAGATCAAGACAGATCCTTCCGAAGCCAAACCCACTTAATTGTTTTGTCAATTGTTTTGTCGTGTGTGCTTCCAGGCGGACTCCTCGTATCCGTATCCACTTCTCGTACACGTTTAAACCTTTGAAAAAACCTCACATAAAGAAAACTGAAAAGGAAAGAAAAAAGCTGAGAAAAAGCAAGGCATCTCTCCCTCTTTCTCCTCGAAGAAAACAAACTCATGCCCCACAAGCAAAGTTTAACACAAGAAAAGGAAAGGAAATTTCATTCTCAACCATAAAGAGCAGTGAAGCAGAGCTCCATTAGGAACACAAAGTTACAAGCTGCATCAAGGATTATTAAGCAATGGATGAGTTACTCATTTCCTTCATGATCATCTCTGTCTTTCTTGCTTTCATATATTAATCTTGAACTCAATTTTTTCTTCTCGGTTTTCTAAGCTCTTTCATGATATTAATCTATCTTTCTATAACCCGTTTTTTTCTTGTTTTGCTAGATGTAGCCCATGTCCAAAAGACTCGTATCACAGCGAAAACACCAGTCCAGGAGTAGCCTCTTCAACAACCAGCGTGCATGTGACGGCCCTTGATGGCATAGTGAACGTCAACTCTCTTTTTACAGTCGCTGTCTTTGTTGGTCTCTCCCTTACAACCCCAAATCAACGCAGCCTCGAAAACCGCATCTCCTGCGATGCAGGCATTGACATGGCCAAGAATCTACTAGTCTTCGAGGTTGTGTCCTTCAGTTTCTTCCTCTTCTCTTCTCTGGTCGCACAAGGCCTGAAACTGGCTATCAATTTGTTGAACAGTAAAGACGTGGATGACGCTTTTAGAGCACACATTAATTTGAAGGTTTTGAGGTTCGGGATGATGGGATCGGCTATAGGGTCGGTCATGGGTTGTGTGTTCTTGATGCTGTCAATGGTTAATGTGATTCAGATTCGGCTGGGGCTGTTGTCTTGTGGGAGTAAGAGTACTGTCCATGCTGTGACTGCTCTGGTTCTTTTAGTCTCTTCTGCTCTCTTGGTCTATATTTCTACTGCTTTTTATGCTTTTCTCCACGGATAGATTGTTTAGCTTTATGAAAGCCGTATCAAGTTGTCAACTTCTAAGACACAAAGAGTATATGTTTTTGGTTGATGAGAATTTCTCCATTTCTAGCACTTGCTTTGCCATGCTTTGGATTCTTTGATGATTAACCTCTTTAGTATGATAGGTATTTAGTATTATAGGTATAGGGTTACTTTTTAAAATGCTGTTTTTAATTTAAATAATATTTTTTATTATTTTTTAAAATTTATTTTAACATCAATTTATTAAAATAATACAAATATATATATATATATATATATATATATATATATATATTAATTTAAAATAAAAAATAAAAAAATCATTTTTTTAAAATACTTTTTAAATAAAAAATAAAGAGACTCGTGTTATACGACCTGTTCAAACTTAATGGCTTATATAGACCTTGATAGCTTGGGAATTTTGCATCCATTTGAGGAATGGTATCCCCTCCACTAGCTGCTACTAGTTTTCCCATTTTAATTTCTTTGTTAACTTGTTTTGTTTTTGTTACATGTTAATATAAAATTATTTTTAAAATTTCATTTAATAACCTATGCTTTTGGGCTAATAATAATTTTTTAACGTGGTATTGAAGATATAGTGACTGAGTGATTAAGAAAATTAAGTATAAAATAGGGATGAATTTGTAAAAGTTTTTAGCTATTAGAAAGTAATATAAAAGTATTATATTTGAGGCTTCATTTGGATTTAGATTTGATAATTTATTTAATCTTTTCGAGAATATGAAATCTAAACCCTATACCATAAGAGGTGTGGTACTAGTTAGACTAATGGTTTGCCCACTTTTGAACTGATTTTCGTCCATGTCACAGCTATACTCACTTCATCTATTAAATCTTTCTATTGCTTTGCATATGGATAATGTGGAAAATTCAGTGCCTGCTGAATGGCCTGTCTTGTAGTCTCTGCAGGTGTGTTGATTTCGCCAGTATGAGGACAGAGGAGCAATCCTTGCTACCGGCAAGATGAGTTAGATGACAGTTATATTTCTCAAAGATTTGTGTTGATATTGCTTCTGTTGCTTAATTATCTATATATATTCCAAGAACCTTGTTATTGTTTGATTGCGACGATCCTGGCAGCTTCCAGGAACTAGCAAGGCCTTATATATGGGCACGCAATGTCTTCAAATCCTTTTCTTCTCTGTTTATTTCAGAAACAAAATCCAGGGAGTGATCAGGAAAGAATCGCATTGTATGAAAAACTGAGTGTGTGATTGCACCTGCTGCTAAGTCATGTGAGAAACTTCGAGCCCTGACTTGTATGTATTTCTTTCTATAGACTAGCGGTGTTCCAAATTCCCTTGCAAGGGAAGGGATGATTATTTGTCTTACCCTTCGTTTCTGCAACTTGCACAACTCTTCCTTAACTTCGTTGTCTATGATGACTTGCGATGTGGGCTATGAATGCTTATCAAAAATTCAGCATCCTAGCTTGTTTCAACCTTAGATATTGAAAGAAAAACAAAATCGTATCTTTGTTCTTGAACATTGCCATCACCATGTTTCCTTATAGAGTCGGGTCTGCAGAATGAGTTTGGAAAAATTTCAATCTGATCGAACAATTAGATTAAGAATTATGTCCGTTTTCTTCAGAAAGCTCCCTTGACATCCAGATTATTTTTAGACTTAAAACTTGTCTATATACATGCATGGTGGGGTGTTGGAGTTCAATATCAACTAGGATATAGGTTCATAGGAATAAAGAGAAAGTGTTAGCTGCCATGTTTTTTTAGAGCAAAACCAATGTGAGTTTTGTTCAACAATTGGTATCAGATCCTATAGTTGAAAAGGAGGACCAATACCAATAGGTTGGGAAGAAGAAAAGGCACACGCGAATTAGCAGCAGTGTCTTTGGAAAATCTCCCAAAAAAAACAAATGCAGCAGCAAGAAGAAGAAAAAACGCACGCGAAGCAGCCACGTCTTTGATAGCACAAGTCGTAGCAACATCTACGTTGTGAAGGAAACGATCCAGCAACGATCAGAATTTTTTTCAGCTAGCAGGGACAGCATCTCCCTTGGACAAATAAGACCTCAGCAGCTGTTTGAAGAAGAAACACCAATTAGCAGCAGTTGTCCAGCAGCACGTGATTGGAGCAGTTTTCACGCCAGCAGCAGCCCGTAGCAAATCACAATAGCAGACGCAGCGCTAGTGAGTAGATCATAGGCAATTATTTTTTTATTCCAACAACAAATGAAGCAGCTTGTAGCAGTCCTCCCAACAGCATCCAGCACCTGTAGTAGCAGCAGATCCTTCACTTAACAGCTGGCTTTCATCACAATGGTAGATCATATATATTAGCAACACAATAGTAGTGTCCACAACAGTTCCAGCTTTAGTTCCAGCAAAATACATCAGACAAAGCACTTAACAGTAGCTTGTTTTTGCAGCAGCAAATATGAGAGAAATTCAAATTGTTGGAGGGATCAAAAAGCTTAACAATGAATTACAGCACATGGTCAACATGCATGATGCCAGAAAAGACAACGACAGTGAAGACACACAACCAGCCGAAGAAATGAATGAAGATTTATGCAAGTGGAAGATTAAAACCGGTAAAGCAATGTTTGCCTTGAAAACCATGATTGAAGAGGATATGTTGGAGCACATCTGCTACTACGCCAAAAGAAGTATGGAACACCCTTGCTTGTCTCTTCTTAAAGAAGAATGATGCCAAATTGCAACTTCTGGAGAGCGAGTTGTTCTTGATGACACAACGAGACATGATGATTCTTCGGTAATTTAATAAGATGAAATCAACATTTTGTGAGATTTTCAAATTAGAACGTGAAACAACTATTGGTAAAACAAGGATAAAAAGAATAACCATCCATGGTTTGAAACCTGAATATCAGAGTTTTGTTGTTGTACTACAAAGATGACCTACTCAACGAGTTTGAAAATTTTCTTGCAAGTCAAGAAAATATGGCAAAGCAAATGGCAGGAGTCTCGTTGAAGAGTGAAGAGGAAACACTCTACACCAACAATGATAGAAGTAAGCAGTAGTGTACTCGCAAAGATATAAACCACAGTTGACACACTAATGGTGAATTTAATAAGGATAGTGATAAGAAGAAGAATTATCAAAAGGAAGCTTTCATTAAGAGGAGCTTCAAAGAATTGTGGCAAAAACAAAAGATTTGAAGACATATTTTATAGTTGTGGAAAAAGCATAGTTTTAAAATCCAGCCATGCAGGTCAACCCGAGACCCAAAGCCAGAACCGGGCCGAGTTTATAAAAAAAATAAGGGAAGTCAAAAACCTGACTGACCTGATCAAAAACTCGATTGTAACCCGTTGACTATTTATCTTTTTTAATCAAAATGATATCGTTTTGATTTATAAAAAAAAGGGTTGTCCCGGTAAAAACTCGTGACCTAAGCCTTGAGTCGGGTCAACCACCGAGTTGGATTTGAAAACACTGCGAAAAAGTGATCGCATGAAGAAAAACTATTGGTTTAAGAGAAGCCAACAGAAAACAATGTTGCTATTTCAAGTTCTGAAAAGCTGGTTGAAGATGAATTGGATGCTGAGGCATTATTTGCCATAAAAAAGGAAAGAATTAGCATTGATAACGATAGTTGAAGATCAAATCAATTTAAGAGTGATTGATTTTTTACTCTAGGTGTTCTCATCACATGACAGGTGATAATTACATGCTATAACATCTGACATAGTATAAAGAAAATCGTGTGGTGGTGATAGTTAACAACTCAAGATTACCAATAACTCATTTTGATAAGACAATAATCATGCATCATTATAACTCGAATCAGATACATCTTCAAGATGTCAATCATGTCTTAGGTATGAAGGAATGCTTGGTGTCCATAGCACAATTAATATTAAGAGACAATTATGTCTTGTTTGGTCCATATGATGTTAAAGTATATTAGAATTGTGATTTTGACCAAGATTGTGACCATAATCTTGATCATGATGAGGAGTCATATCAACAAAAATTCTCTTCTATTAATCTTTGGAAAAAGAAGGTCATATTACAAGTTTAAAGTTTAAAAAGTTGTATGCTTCCATACAAAGAAAAAGACGTGGAAGAAAAGCTTATTGATTTTGATGATTTTGATAAACCTGAAGTAGTTAAAGCATCAATCACAAGGATGTTTGTATGTAATGAAAGTGTCTCATTGGGTTATATAGAAGAAAGTAGCAATAGGTCTGATCCTGATGAAGAAGATAATTCTGAATCTTCAATGTTTTTAAAGAACTTTTCAAACAATATATAAGAATAAAAGTTGGATGCAAAGCTAGAACAATCATCTATAAAGATGAATGTTGTTATTCCAGCTAAATATTTGTTCAAAAGAGTTATTCTTCTAGGAGAAGAGTTTCAGTAGTTAGAGACTTTACTCCACTTTATGGATCCAATGCTCTATCTCTTAACTAGGAAGAAATTGTTGTGCAAAAGAAGTGTTTTGGTCAAGAGAAAGAAAAGTTAATGGCTAATGATGTTAAGGGTAAAAGCTCCAAGAGAAAGATTTTAGATCTTTATGGTATCACTCTTATTGAAGAGGTAGAACTAAAAGATTTAGCTGATAATATTGGAGGTAAGCTACAAGAAATTAAAGATGTGTAAGCTTAAAAGTCAATCTCAGTTGGAAAAGCTACGAATCTAGTTGAAGGATTGGAAACACAAACATTGTTTAGAAGAATCCAATTGATGTTGAGCACAATGGTGAAACTACCTTTGTCAATGTCAAAGACATCCATGTTTGGTAATGATAGAATACAAAGGACATCAACATTGCGAAGACTAGATGTCATGAAGAAAAGAAAAGGATGGAAGAATGATAACAATTGATATTGAGAGGGAATGTTAGAGTTCAATATCAACTAGGATTTAGATTCATAGGAATTTAGAGTTTGCAAGAGTTCTAAGATTATTAGAATTCTGCAATACTAGATTATTATCTATTATTATAGTTAGGAGTTAGCTAGTTGATTAGTTTCCGTCTTAGTTAGATAAGAATAAAAATCTTAGTCTAAGTAGAACTTGTAAGACTATTTATAGATATCTTAAACATTCATATTATGAATATGAACAAGAAAGCATAAGAAAATAATAAAGAAAAAGTGTTAGCTATTGTGTTTATTCTTTTAAAGCAAAACCAATGTGAGTTTTGTACAATAGGGGGTGCCACCCTTGTGGTAGCGTGTTATCCAAAATAATTAGTTAATCTACACATTCTCAGTTCAAGAAATGTCTTATTTTGTGATTTTTTTTTCTAATTATTTTGCTACACAATATAAATAGTTCATCTTAATTTTACAATCAATAAATACCTCATTAATTTTGTTGGAAAGAAAATTGTGGTACAAAGTTGTTAAAGTGTTTGATTATTGTTCGTGTATTTGAATTTATTTTATGTTCATGTTTATGTCTTTTCAAACACATAAATTTATGTCTTTTATCTATGTTTTTTTCAAACAAATATTTTTGTTTTTTTTATATTTATCTCTTTTATCTTGAAATAATTTTTTATTTATATTTTATGTTTTCAAATAAATTAACAAGTTTATGTCTTTTTGTGTCTTAAAAAAACAAGCTAGCATAGAATTTTTTTTTCACTTGTAACGCAACTGTTACCGTACACCTCGTAGAACACCTCGAAGAATCTTGTGTCTTGAAAAAAACAAGCTAGCACAAGAAGTTTCTTTCACTTGAAGGTTGTGGCAATGGGTTCTTCCTTTACGCCAATGGCTTGCCCGGTGGTACTCTGCGAGGGCCTGAAGAGGAGGCAGCAAGGTTTTCACAAAATAATTCGTAAAGTTCAAACAATAGAGCAATGGTTTCCTAAAATCCATTTGGATGAGGGAAGAACAGCATAAACTACAAGTGGCATGGTTTAAAGAGATCAGCCTGTCAAGGACTTGCATTGGCAGGGATATGCATGGAGAGATTGCATCAGATTCTCCCTCAGTCTCTTGGCAAGAGTACTGAAAAAAGAATCAAGATCTTTTTCAGGATTTTTGAGTTCACATCTGACTCTGCTCCATAGATGTGTCTCAAATGGTAAAAGTAGGTGGGATATCGGTCTCATGGTGAGAAAAATTAGAAAATTAAGGCCAGACTGATAACAGAGAAAGATCAGAAAGCCGGCCAATTTCATTGATTTTTCATGAAATAGAGGATAATTCAGCTCAACCTACAGGTTCAGGCCACATTGTAGAAGAAAGGTAACAGCATCTCCAAGACATTGTTACAGAGACAAGCCAACTAGAATATCAAACAAGGCCAGCAGAAGCTACCTGATCTTCGATTCGGTTTCTCTTACACCTTGAACAATGTTTCTTGGTAGGTGATGGAGAGCTCCTCCATATCTCTCAAACCCATAACAAGCTGTTCTTGATAAGCTGCAGATCGCTTTCGATCTCGTTGTAGCTCAGCAGTCAATTCTCGAATCTTTACATCTTTCTCCAGGTTTTATATACATCAGAAATGCCCAAAACCCCATGGCCGTAACTTTTTGGCTATTGGAAGAATTGGCCTCTGTGAAGTAATTCAGAAAGACATGCATGCCTGAGTTGAAGTTTTGATTCTTTTCGTGCTATCTCGAAATTGTTCATGGCTATGAAATGCATGCTTCAGATTTGAGAGGATAACCATCTCAATCAAATTTTAAATTTCTCGTTAGCTGGTTATAGGAACTAGAAAAGCAAAATGAGGCTTCAACAAAATGACCTAAACAAAGACGATAAAAACCATAATAGAGTTCCTCTGACACGTAGCTGTAATAGTTAAATTTTAAATTTATTTTTTAATAATTATAATTTTAAGTTTTTTTAATTCATTAAAAATTTATATAATCATTAACTTTAAAATTTATAAAATTAATTGAGAAGTAGCAAACTGACCTGGACACTAACGATAATAAAAAAAAAATATTTAACCAATATGGTAAGCTAACTCAAAATCTTAAATAATTAAATTTTAAAATAAATAAAATAAATTTTTTTACTAATATAATAAAAAACCTGGATTAATCCACTAACATGATTGATCCTATCATGACCATGCTATAACTGGTCTTTAACTAATTGATTTTTTTAATGAAAATACATTATTTATTTTAAATTAATTTTAGGATTAATTTTTTTAATTCATAACTAAAAGTTTGGCTAAGGTACCGATCCGGGTTTTAAAACCGGGAGGCGTTGGTCCGGTTTCTCAATCATACCCTTTTATAGAAAAATTAATGAGGGATAACTTTTCATTTGTTATTATTCTTTAATCTCTCAGTCAATTAATTTTGTTAAAATTAATGGACGCGTAGTAATTTTAATATAAATGGAACACATACACGACAACTGATTTCACAAGAGATCGCTTGGCTACTCTCAATTTGGATGCCTCAACTCCGCTCACTCTCTTTCGATTCTCAGTAAGTTGCCTCTCTTCCTCTCCTCTACCCAACCGCCCAATTTGACCCATCGATCGAAGGAGCTTACCATTAATGCCGGATATCATATGAGTTTTATCTTTTCAAAAGATTTTTAGTCTTTTTTTTTTAATAAGAGGTTATTGCTGCTGTTTTAATTAATTATCGTTGCAGTGGATGTCGAAGAAGAAGAAGAAGCTGGAATTGTAGAACCTTGTGTTGGTATGGAGTTTGAATCTGAAGATGCTGCCAGGAAGTTCTACTCAGAGTATGCTAGACGGCTAGGATTTGTTGTGCGTGTTATGCAGCGTCGTCGTTCTGGGATTGATGGGAGAACTCTTGCTCGTCGTCTTGGATGTAACAAACAGGGTTTTTCTCCAAATAATAGGACTATAGTTGGTCCTGGTCCGGACAAGAAGCCAAGGCCCAGTGCGCGAGAAGGTTGCAAAGCAACCATCTTGGTTAAAATGGACAAGTCTGGTAAATGGGTCGTTACTAGATTTGAAAAGGATCATAATCATCCTTTGGTTGTTACTGCTTCTGGGTTCTCTTCATCGGTTAGTATCTCTACCATACCTTGTTTGATTGTTCATAATTTGTGTTTTCAACAGTCATTAGGTTTGTTTATATATTAGAAATATGTTCTTGTTTGTATCCCTTGTAGTGTGCTAAATGCGAATACATGAATTACTCTTTATAGCGGTGCTAAATGGGAATACATGAATTGCATATATGTAATTAATAACTCTAGTTGTTTCCGGAATTTTCTTTGAAATCCCAATCGCTGCTAGAGTATGTACATTTCTATTGCTTAAATTACGGATCTTGCTGTGGAGACAGCTCTTGCTTTCTCTATTTAGCTGCTCCTAAGAGTGTTTAGTGGGGAGGGTTAGGTTTTGGCTTACATGTATATAATGATTATCCCCGTCATGTAGTGGTTGCCTGATTTGCATTTTTCTATTGTTCTCAATGCTTAAAGAAACCGGAAAACTACTTGCGTGTGTAAAAGACTCCTTTTCTTTCTGAATCAAGTACTGTTAAAAGTTTTGACTGGTATATGGTGGCCTTAGGCTTACCATCATCTCAGTATGACAGGATGTTCTATTTACAGTCCCTGCTCCAAAAGGCCGTGTTGTTGTATTGCATTTTACTCTTAGCCATGCCATTAACTTTATCTAAAACTCTTATTTGCTGTTCTTACATCCGTTAATTATCACTCGCTTTGTTGGATGCAGCTCTTAATTGTACTACACCCACTGCCTTTATTGAGTGTTTCAGGCTTTCAGCAGCTGTATGCATTTATCTATGCTCTGTGCTTTCGTGAAATTAAATCATTGCATCAGGATAAATGAAAGCTAGACGATTTGCAGAGTTTTTAACCATTTTTGCTTTATGAGTGCGATCTTTGCTGGGATGTCTCTAGTTGGCCACCACATTTGTAGTATGGGTGGACAGTCTATTGATCCTTCACTGGTGGCTCCTTGTGTTTGGCAGAACTAGCAATCACAAAACATTTATGTAGAGTTTCACATTCTTACTGTGATTTGATTCAGTTTCCTTAGCAAATTGTTTGCTTTTTTCGAGCATGTAGGGTGACAAGGATAAGAAAATTGAAGAGCTTACGAAAGAGTTGGAGCATCAGGACTATTTATGCACAACTTATCGTGAAAAACTAGTCAGTTTTATGAATAGCGTTGAGGAGCAAACAGAAGAACTGGCTTCAAAAATTCAACTTATTGTTGACAACATCAGGAAAGTTGAATCAGAAGTGCAAAACTTTTCCCGCCGTAGATAGTCCTGGCGTTTAACGTTAGTATTTACTTCTGGTCATGAAAGCTTTTGATCATTCAGAATATGCCACAGAATCACTTTATTTTGCTCAAGATGTTTTAGGATTCGGCCTTGTAGCATTATTCATTATATGCAATGTAAAGCACACTGTCTAAGGCATATGCACTCACACAATCGCATGTATGCTGGTTATGATATCTAAACTCTCTCTTTCTCTGTCAGCTGGTAGATAACAAAATGAAGCTAGGCCCTCAAGCCATGCTTTGGAACTTCGTGGCTATTGCCATTATGCCTGCCCAGAGCTGAAATGTACACTTCTGGACACAGCTCTATGTTGGTGCTCAAAATAACCTTAATTGATGAACCAGCATGAATTGATTGTTGGGATTCTTCCAGTTGTATAGTAATCTTCTCCAGTAAACGCTTAGAGATATGTTGGCTAAGCCATCTCATGATTTCTGTAATGTTTGTGTGATAACTTAACACTATAGGTGCTTAGGATCAATGCTGGAATAGTGATGAGCCATGTCATGGTTAGCGGCACAGAAGAAACGATCATTATTTTCTACGGTCCTGGAGGCAAAAAAGAATATGTTTTACCTGCTTTTATGGTCAAATAATGTACTACTTTCGGTTATATACTAGCTGCAATGCATCTCAGGTTGAATCACACAGCAACTTTCTTCACTGCACTGCAGGGGAAGGAATGAGAATATAGTTGGTTATTTTTTAAAGTGTTTTTTATTTAAAAATATATTAAAATATTATTTTTTTTATTTTTAAAAAATTATTTTTGATATTAATATGTTTTGATATAAAAATATGAAAAAATAAAATTTTAATAAAAAATAAAAAAATCAAATAAAAAGAGATTTAATCCATGCCAAATGCACTAGAACTTCGTAGTGATTTTAGAAAGAAACGTTATTTATTTTTTCTTTGAGTTGGGCTAGGGCAAGTGAAATTAAAATTGAACGTGACAGTGGCCCCAAGAAGCCCAGCCCGCTAGATAAAAAGACAAAAGGAGGTGATCGATCGCATACACCAGCGGTGCATCATGTTGGAGCTGCCTCTTCAACACTCTGCCATCCTAGGGTTTCTACTGCTTCTGCTGGTAAGCTCATCACCGCCTTCATTTTCATCCCTTTTTTTCTTAAAAAAAAAGTTATTTACAAACCTTTTCCGTTTGGTTACCGAGAAAAGAAAGAGGGAATTTTCTAGATTAGAAAATTAGCTAGAATGTAACCATAGGTTATTTCACTGTGTTTTCAATATATATATATATATATATATATATATATATATATATATATATATATTTGGCTTAAGAAATATATTGTTTAGCCTTTGCCTTTAAAATGAAAGCTGAGTATAGGAGGGATTGTTCTATACTAAGTATTGTGTTTCTTTTACTTCTTTTTTTCTTCTCTTTTTTCAGCTGAAAGGCTGAATTTTATAAATTATTTATCCTCCAAAATAATTTAGTAATTGGAGTGATTTTATTTTGGTTTCATCTGTATGTAGTTGATGGATGGATGGATGGATAGATTTGTCTAAATTTGAAGAGTACAATGGACAGCACTTCTAAGCAAGCATTTGATTTGGACGAAACCGAAAGTTGTTTTGTTGTTGAAAATTATGATGAAAATGAGTTTGTGGACGATGAACTTTCAGAAAATATTGAATTATGCATGGACGAGGTTGACAAGATTATAGAACAGTCTAGTGAAACTTTAGGTTCAATAAATGATGCTATGGAACCCTGCATTGGCATGGAGTTCAAGTCAAGAGATGATGCACGAGAATTTTATATTGCTTATGGAAGGCGGACAGGATTTACTGTGCGTATCCATCATAACCGGCGTTCTCGAATAAATAATATGGTCATTGGTCAGGATTTTGTTTGTTCGAAAGAAGGATTTCGTGAAAAGAAATATGTATACAGGAAAGATAGAGTTCTTCCTCCACCACCTGTAACCCGTGAAGGCTGTCAAGCAATGTTAAGACTTGCTTTAAAAGATGGGGATTACGTGGGTTGTTACCAAATTCATTGCAGAGCACAATCATGAATTGATGTCTCCTAGTAAAGTACCATGGCGAGGATCTGCAAAAAGTTTGGTCAGTGAGGTATGTTTTCTCTCAAGGCACTTTCCATACAGCATTCTTCTGCCTGCTTTCGCCTGTGACACCAAACCACCATATCTCCAGTTTTTCTTAACCTCAATGTTTGCTTGAATATATTCTGTATTCAACCACAGTATTGAAGACACACCCCTTAGTTAGAACCTCACTAGCTCCGTCATTGCAAGTGCAAAGACCTCATAAGATGTTTAGACTATAGAGTAAAGCTGTATACAACATTTATATGATTGAACTATTTGTTGTAATTTGTCACAAGCAATTCGATTCAGTGCTATAGTCCTAAAATTATGTGCTTCAGTGGTGATTAGCGTATAAAGTTGATGTCCAGTCTTTCAGCAGACTAACTTAAGAGTAGTCTCAGCTTGGTGTTTGGGCTTTTTAGGCACAGTCAATCAGGGGGCATGTGTTTGATAAGAACTGGATGTTGTAGTGGATGCATACTGTTGTGGTAACTATTATGTAAATACCTAGGTTAGAAGATGAATTTTGAACAAAGATTGGTGAACATTCAACGTTCTCCTTTTATCATAACCTTCAGTGCTAGGAAGATGAGTTATTGCCTAAGCATATGAACCACTGAAGGCAAATACTTCCCCTGCTTATTTAACATTTTTCTCTAGCCTATTTGATTTGTTTCCTATTTAAAAGATATTTTGTTTCCCAGGATGAAAAGGATCGAAGAATACGAGAACTGACTATTGAGCTAAACAATGAGAAGCAACGATGTAAACGTAGGTGTGCTGCTTACCAGGAACAATTACGCATGGTGTTGTCATATGTTGAGGAACATACTATTCATTTGTCAAATAAAGTTCAGGATATTGTTAACAATGTGAAAGAACTTGAAAATGATACGGAGGATTCGGATTGCCAATATGTCTAGAATAAACAGTTAGTTCATTCTTTTCCTTGTTGCTTTTTTACCAGTACGTTTACTCAAATTTAACTTGGATCATTAAGAATACCATGCACTTTGATTTTCAACCTTGGCAAACCACTAAACCGAGTCTAGTTCGAGAGTAGTTATTATCTTTTGATAATTGACAGTTCCTCTGTGTGGACTGCCATTCCTAGAATATCCAAGGGCCAAGGCTACCACTGGTCCATGCAACTAACAGGCGAAGACTCCCTTTGTTACGGTAGCTAGCACATTATTTTTATATAGCAGGACAACAAAATCACTGAATCCATCATGATGTGCAAGTGTAGGTAACTCTGCAAGCTAGACGAGAGTGTTAACCGTTCTGACCAATGCTTCTTGGCTACAAGGTTTTGACATACCGGAGAAGATGCCACGGTGGTGATGGATGCTTTTGGAGGCTCGAAAAGAATTTTGGTTACAGAGGTAGGTAATAATTGTAAGAATACTGGAAGATCAGTAAATGCTTTGGAGTAAAACATCCTGAAATCTGTTTCAATCTAACAGCAGGAAATGTGTAAGAGGCAAGGCAAACATTAGCTCGAAATTGTTGTTCTTAGTTTGCAGTTTAAAGTATTTTTTATTTAGAAATGTATTAAAATAATATTTTTTGTTTTTTTAATTATTTTTAATATTAACGTATTAAAAAAATTTTGAAAATTAATTTTTTTGAAAAATCACCTTGAACTTTACATTTAAGGCAAGCAAGAAAACCAACTCAATGACAATCCTGAACCAGAGCAGGTCTTTCTGAAGTTTGAAATTCTGCTTCTACTCAAATCAGAAAAGCTACAACATAATGTTCGCACAAATTTCTAAACCAGAAAGAAAAAAATGACACCCCTCAAATATTGCTAGGTTACTGTTTTTTTTTTCATTATAATTTATTTTTTAAAGTGCATTTTAAATTACTTTTTTATTTGAAAAGCTATTAAATTGATCTTTTTGGTTGTTTTTGAATGATTTTCATGTGTTTATATTAAAAATGAATTAAAAGTATTTTCAATTAAAAACTACTTTTGAAAAACATTGAATTATAATACTACAAACATGATTTTTTTAATGTATGAACTAGAACTAATAATTCTCTCCTTTTATTGTATCTCTCTCTCCTCTTTTTATTAATGGTGTGTTTGGAAATGCGGTTGAACCGTGCTTCAAAAAAAAATTGAATTTTTTTTTGTTTTAAATTATTTATTTGTATATTTGAATCATTTTGATGTGTTGATGTTAAAAATAATTTTTTAAAAAAATAATAAAATTATTTTAATATATTTTTAAGTTAAAATAAGTATCAATAATTGTAATTGCGAGAAAGCATAGTGAACTTATGGTTTGGAATGATGACCACTAGAATAAATCAGTCATCTCTTATCTCTTCTTTTTCTATAAATGAGAAAGATGCATGGGAAACATGCGATGAACCTATGGACTATAATTTTATCAGTATTTTCTAACAATTTTTAGGGTGGCCCGAAGCTGATCCAGACCCTAAAAAATCTTTAGAACTTTTTCCAGCCCAAGCTCATGAGCACCTGCGGGCTCAAGCATCAAGTCTGAGCCTAGGCACGCGCCTGGATCTTGTGCGTTCAAGCCCTACACCTAAGCTTAGGGCAGGCTTGCCTATGGCTATGGCCCATACACCATGCCTAGGCCTAAATACCAGGCTCACACCTAGCATTTCTCGAGTCCAGGCAACGCCCTTGTCTCATCTTGTGTTGTTTCGGGCCTTGTTTTATGGCTAGACCAACATCTAGCTCCTTGAAAGCCTATTATATACATCTCTAAGTTTAAGTTTAAAGAGTCGCCTATTATTTATATTAGAAATATTTGTACAGCCTATTATTTTCATCTTATTAATATATATATATATATATATAAAATATTTCATATTAATATTTATATTAGAAATATTTGTCCCTCATTAATTACATATGTAAATAATATTTATCTGATATTAAAACTAAAAGGATAAAACAATTCTCCACCTCTCTTTTTCAAGTAAAAAGACAATTTATAAGGTATAAATAATAAAGGATTCACAATTTTATTCTTAAACAAGAAAAAACAATTTTATTATTAAAATTTAATGTTTTTTTACATATTTATTATATTTTATCTATAAAAATAAGTCTTCAAATTTACCAAATAAAACTTATATATATATATATATATATATATATATAGTTATCAAGATTCTTGCGTTAAATGATCATCTTTCTTTGCTACAAAGAGTAGATTTAATTGACCCATAATATAACCAAAAAAAAAAAAAAACCTTATTCCTAATTATCTGGATTTTGAAACCCTTACCTTGTCTGATATCTACTGCATCTTCCCCCGATGTCAGTGCCTTTTTCGAGTCTAGAGATATTTGAGGCAGGTGATCCTCATTCTTCAGGCTCTCCATGAGCTTCAACTGAGAACTTGTCAAACTCTTCCAAATAAGGTGGACGTTTTTCTATCTCATCCGTTTCTGTGTCAGAGACAGTCATAAAAATGTCTGATAGATCTTCAAATCTGATGGTCATCCAGACCACGACAATCTTCAGAGCCTTCCTCTTTCCTATCAATGATTTCTTTCAACTTTTCTGAATTCTTCAATAGCTGCTTGGAATGCTCCTAGATTCTGCACCATCAATGCCAGTCTCAGGGGTTTCTTTGGCAGCTCCAGTACTTCTATTTCCAACTTTTCCTTCAGCCCGTGCTTGAAGCAACTCAAGGTCCTGTTGGAGTGCTGGTATGTACCTCTTGACAGCCCTTAGACCATCTCTGCATTTTGAAATATCCAAAGCCTGCATATAGGGCTCAAGAGGAGAGAAAAAATTAGCATAGGGAAGGCAAGATGTGAGGTCTTTTAAGCTCTGCTGGGGTGTGTGCCTTTGCGTGGTTTCTACATGAAGACCTGATGAAATGACAATGGATATTCATCCAAGCACAGTTTCATAATCTTTCATGAAAGCCTTAGAAAATAAAATGAAAAGGGAAAACAACCTTCTTTATGGAGAGAGTGGCCCTTGGTGACATAATCTCTGCTGGTGCCTGGGAATAGTTCTTCCCTCTGTACATGATTATTGTGCTCTCTTCATGGATAATTGGATATCTAGCACATTCCCTCTAGTCTATCGCGCCTTACATTGAAGGCAGATCACAAGAGCTTGCTCTAAACAGACTGTTTTGGTAGCCATCTGAATATTATTACAACTCCCATATTTCTTACTTTTTTCTTAATTTAAGAACAACCGCATGAAAAAAATTAGGCAACAAAATTATTCTAGCAGTATTGTTCATCTATAGCAAGAATTCTTGCTGGTTCTCTTCTTTAGGGTTCATTTTCTTTTTTAAAATAAAATTCTACTAATTCTATCATGAAATTGAACCTTTATTTTCAATCATATTGGAGAGATGAATATAATCTTATTCTGTAAAAAAATTTAATAATTTAACATCAACAAAAGAAAGAACATCACATAAAAACAAACAAAAATAAAAAGGGTATACATACTCCATATGGAAAACCCATGGAAGAGACACATATAGTGTATATTCTTTCAAATAAAATCATACAAGAGGTAACAGTTGTGTCCTGCAAATTAAAGGGTCTCCTATATAATAATAATAATGATGATGATGATAACACATTCTATGAATATTAATATTAACTTGAACCTAGGGCAGCAAATCCACCACCTTTCATCATTTGCTTGAACTCCCTGAAGTTAACCATGCCATCTCCATCCACATCCACCTTTTTTATCATTCTCTTGCAATCCTCTAAAGTTCTTCCTTGTTTTAGCCCCAAGGATGACAAAACTGACTTCAACTCCTCCACTGTGATAAAACCATCTCCATTTTGATCGAACACGTTGAATGCTTCTCTCATGTCCTCCTCCTCGTCCCTCTCGTCCATTATCGTTTGATACAATGCCCCGAACTCTTCAATGTCTACGTAACCATCTCCATTGACATCTATCTTCTCGATCATTTGGATCAAATCCTTATCGGGTATATAGATACCCAAGTTTTTTAGCGAGTCACTTAGTTCCTTCTTTGTGATCTGCCCATCTCCATTCTTATCAAACATTTGAAATACCCGACGTAGCTCTGCCGGATCCATATTTTCTCGATACAGACACCTAAAACCTTGAGCAACAACAGATGGGAAATCCCTTTTGTTTTCCAATCCTAGCTAGCTAGCTAGCTAGCTGGAGAGAATTACTTCAAAGAAAAATCAAGAGGAGAGGAAAAAGAAAAAAGACAGGACTAAAAGAGAGGTGATGAGATCTTAAGCAATTGGTGTAGGGTTCATAAATTAAACAAATGAAAATTTAACGTTAGAGAAATTAAGGAGACAAACAGAAACGTAGAGTAGTTACATAGAATGAATGAGAAAGCTAGAAGGGTCTAAAAAACAGGAGAAACTCTCCTCCACCATCGTTGGATCATTGCTTGTTTGATAAGTTCGAGCTATTTTTGTTGCTTTCTATGATTTTGTATATAGAAGTTGTTGATTACCTTCTAAATCGCAAAGTTGTGTGGTGGCATTACTATTATTGGGGTAGACCCTGGTTTCTTGTCTTAAGTTATTAATAGTGTAACAAACCTAGTCTGTTGTCTTAGGCTATTAATGGTGTAATAAAATTGAGGTTAGGTAATAGCTAGCTTGTTTCTAGACTATATTTAGCAGGTATTTATAATTATTTTTTAAAAATTATTTTTGATATTATTATATTTAAATAATTAAAAATATATTAAAAAATAAATTTTAAATGAATTTTTTTTAAATTTAACCACCCTCTATTTAAAAGCAAAACCAATTATTAATAGTAGCGGTGAGTAAAAAAAATTGAAAAACTAATTAAACTAAGAAAACTGGAAAAAAAATAATAAAAAAAACTAAAACGAGAAAAAAAACTGATTAAACCGGTTAAAATTTTTAAAAAACTGACCGGTTCGGTTCGGTTTCAGTTTTATTAGCCTGAAACCGAAAAAACCGAGCCATACCGAAAAACCGAGCTAAACCAGAAAAAAAAAAGCTAAACTGAAAAAACCAAACCCAACTGAAAAAAACCTAGTCAAACCGGAACCGGTCGGTTTGAACCAATTTTTGTTCTAAAATAACTAAAATCGGTTAATTTGAACCGGTTTTGGTTGTTTTTTTTAAAACTAATTTAATTATTATTTTTATTTTAATAAAAAATAAACCAAATAAAAAATAATCACACACCTAATCAATAGCTTAGTAGTGCGATAGTGAGTAAGCATCATTTTATTTGACAACATGGGTGCACCCGCAGCACTCGCAAATATATAAGGTTTTTTAGTTTAAGATAGTGTTTGGCTCTGTGTTAACTTCTGCTTTTCTTGTCAAACGCAATAACATGATGTTTGGTTATTTTTAGCAGCTGTATTTTGGCCATGGGACCCACGAAAATTTGATGTTTCATCAGCGATTTTGCGCAAGCAATTTTTTCCTGCTTTTCTTGCACTGTTCATGTTAATTGCACTTTCAATGAACAGTGCAATTAACATGAACAATGCAAAAAAATTGCACTGTTCACTTAAAAAATTAACATATTTTTTAATATTTTTTTAAAAAAATTAGTTTAGAGTGAATTTTATACCTGATAATATTTTATCTAATTTTATTATACGCTAAAATAATTATGGAAACTGTAATTCTTATTGAATGTATTTCGTATGTAATGGAATTGTAGATGCTTTCATGGAATAATAAAAAATATTTTATATTAAGTATGATTTATTTCATGATGTAATAGCAATAGTTAAATTCATAATATTTAAATTAAAAAATCATCAATATTAATATATATATTTTAAAATTATTTTATAACCTCAATTTTAAAAGCATTTTTAACCAAACACATTAAATTATTTTTTCTTCAACCTCAATTTCAACCACAGGTTTAACCAAACACCTATTTTTTCAAACCAACCTCAACTAAAAATACTTTTTATAAAACAACTTTTTTCAAACTATAACTACAACAGCTACCGCAATATCAAACACACTCTAAGAAGGTTGACAGTTTGAGGTTGTGTTTTGTTGGGGTTAAACTGAACACCAACTGAAAAAAAAAAAAAGCTAAACTGAAAAAACCAAACCCAACTGAAAAAAACCTAATCAAACCGGAACCGGTCGGTTTGAACCAATTTTTGTTCTAAAATAACTAAAATCGGTTAATTTGAACCGGTTTTGGTTGTTTTTTTTAAAACTAATTTAATTATTATTTTTATTTTAATAAAAAATAAACCAAATAAAAAATAATCACACACCTAATCAATAGCTTAGTAGTGCGATAGTGAGTAAGCATCATTTTATTTGACAACATGGGTGCACCCGCAGCACTCGCAAATATATAAGGTTTTTTAGTTTAAGATAGTGTTTGGCTCTGTGTTAGCTTCTGCTTTTCTTGTCAAACGCAATAACATGATGTTTGGTTATTTTTAGCAGCTGTATTTTGGCCATGGAACCCACGAAAATTTGATGTTTCACCAGCGATTTTGCGCAAGCAATTTTTTCCTGCTTTTCTTGCACTGTTCATGTTAATTGCACTTTTCAATGAACAGTGCAATTAACATGAACAGTGTACATCTTGTGAACAATGCAAGAAAATTGCACTGTTCACTTAAAAAATAGTGAACAGTGCAATTCTCTCGCACTGTTCACTTGCGCTGCATGAACTTAACTTTTTTTTTTGTAGTGTGTTAATTTTTTTAATATTTTTTTAAAAAAATTAGTTTAGAGTGAATTTTATACCTGATAATATTTTATCTAATTTTATTATACGCTAAAATAATTATGAAAACTGTAATTCTTATCGAATGATTCGTATGTAATGGAATTGTAGATGCTTTCATGGAATAATAAAAAAATATTTTAAATTAAGTATGATTTATTTCATGATGTAATAGCAATAGTTAAATTCATAATATTTAAATTAAAAATCATCAATATTAATATATATATTTTAAAATTATTTTATAACCTCAATTTTAAAAGCATTTTTAACCAAACACATTAAATTATTTTTTCTTCAACCTCAATTTCAACCACAGGTTTAACCAAACACCTATTTTTTCAAACCAACCTCAACTAAAAATATTTTTTATAAAACAATTTTTTTCAAACCATAACTACAACAGCTACCGCAATATCAAACACACTCTAAGAAGGTTGACAGTTTGAGGTTGTGTTTTGTTGGGGTTAAAAATTGAAGATTCAAGTGTTAAAAGAAGAATAAAGTATCGAGTATGTTTGGTAGATATTAAAAAGTGTGTGTGTGTAGCTTAATAAATTTTAAATCAATATTTAAATTAAATATAATAAAAAATATATAAAATGCTGACATATAGATATGATATTATATAGTTAAATATGGCAATGAGTGTCTATGGATGAAGTTTTTATTATATACATAATTTATTCATCATCTGTTTTGTAAAAACATCAGATATTAATGTTTTATTTATTGAGTTTCAGATAATTATTTGGATAAAATATTGTTTAATATTTAATATAATATATATGGGCACGGGCGCGTACGTATTATATTAATATTGGAGTATTTGTATATTATATTAAATTTAAAAATATATTTATATTGTACTAATCAAGAAACAGTTCAACGCAATTAGCCATTGTACTCACGTGATGTTGTGGAGCTTTTTTAAAATCTATTTTTATTTATTTTTGTGATCATTAGAATAGATATTAGTAAAAATATAATGATTTGAATTTTGAAGGAAAACTATATTTTAAGTCAAAATCTCATTTTTCTCATTCAAGTATGTCTTTTTTATTTTGACAAAAATATATCTTGTGTATAATTAGCAACATGATTTTTTTTTAATAAAAAAGAAATTAAAATAAATGTTCATGAGAAATTTAATGGTTTAAATTAAGGAGGAAAATATTTATCTTTTTATTCAAAACTCTCATCCTTATTCATGAATTGTTTTTTTGACAAAAACATATCTTCGCTGGTCTTTTGAAAATGAAAACTTATCATAATTTTAATAGCAAGTTTCAATCAAGGAAACAAAAAAACCATGTCTCGATAATTCTTGAATTTCTTATGACAAATAAAATTAATTGATAAAATTATATAAAAGAATTTAAAATAAATATTTAATTCTTATTAAATATTCATGTGTAATTTTTTTTAATATGCATATTAGGTTCATATATAATTATTAATAGAATAATTATTAATATTATCATAATAAACTTATTTAAAAATCATGATATAAGCAGATAATGTTTTTTAAATATCATCTCAATACTTTTATTTGATGGGTCTAAGGAATCAGGTGTAAGTCCAGGCGGGCTTTTTTTTTAAGTATGCACATAACATATTTTTTACTAAATCATAAAAAAATTTAAAGTTTATGGCACTCAAAACCCAGATTTTAACCCATCTTCATTTAAACTAGGGGTGATTATTTTTTATTTTATTCAGTTTTTATTTAAAAAAATAATCAAATTGAATTTTATAAAAAAAAACCGAAACTGATTCAAATCAGCCGATTTCGGTTCGGTTTGGTTTTTTAGAACAAAAACTGGTTCAAACCAGTTTGACTCGGTTCTTTCAGTTTGACTCAGTTTTAGCTCAGTTTTTTTCGGTTTTGGCTCAGTTTTTTTGGTTTGGCTCGGTTCACCTAAACTAGAGGTGATTATTTTCGGTTCGATTCGGTTTTTATCAAAAAAAGTAATCAAACCAAAATTTAAAAAAAACCGAAACCGGTTCAAACCGGCCGGCTTCGGTTCGGTTTGGTTTTTTAGGATAAAACCGGTTCAAACTAGTTTGGCTCGGTTCGGTTTGATTTTTTTGGTTTTAAGCTTATAAAACCAAAACCAAACCGAACCGGTCGGTTTTTTCAAAATTTTAATCTGTTTAATTGGTTTTTTCACGGTTTGGTTTTTTCGGTTATTTTTTTTCCCGGTTTTCTTGGTTTTCCGATTTTTTTCTCACCCCTAACCTAAAAAATCCAAATAAAACATAATAAAAACCTCAATATTCCTATTTTCACCATCAAAACACCCTCTATTTAGCTTAAAAAAAAACTAAATCAATTAAATAAAAATTTATTGACCAGAAAAGAATCACCTTTTTCGAGCTATCCTGTTCACAACAAATTTATTAATATTAAAATTGATCTTTTTAAGTCCTTTAGCTAATTAGATAAGTTTTATGAGTTGAGGCATGAAAAGAAAAGGATTCATCTGAGTAAATTTTTTCTATAGTATTTAAGGGATAAAAAATATAATCAAAGTGCAAAATTATATCTGAAAAAACCTTTAGCCATAATTAAAACACACAAACTAGTTTTTAATTCCATCTTGACAAGACTTTAATTATGCTTTTTATACGGCCCGACATAGTTTAAAACACGGTTAAACAAACAAAAAGAAAAAGAAAAGAAAAGCTCTCTTGTATACTCAAGAATCTTATGCAACATTCATTCTATGTATGTGCATGATGCCATTGTTTTATATGCGCGCGCGTGCGCGTGTGTGTGTGTGTGTGAGAGAGAGAGAGAGAGATAGTACATCTACATTCTGCACAATTATAGGTAAATCCAATTAAGCATATTCTCCTGATGTGCGTAGACTTTTGAGCCCTAAGTAAAATCTATATTATGGCATGTCTCATAATTTTAGTGTTTATATATATATATATATATATATATATATATATATATATATATATATATATATATATATGTTATGATTTTCCTCTCAAATCTAGAACTTAGATTTATCTTATTAAAAAATATTTGAGTTATATAATTTTTATTTCAAAAATCTTATTTAAAATTGCATCTAAATCAAGGTAACGTTGTTAAAATCTTGAGAGTTATATTGCAAATATCATAATTGCAAAAATGATGAACAATAAAAGCTTTAATAATAAAATATTCATCATTCACAATAATAAAATATTAATTGCTTGAAAGTGTTTCAATAAAGTAAGAACTCCTTTTGTTTTAATTTAAGCATAGTTAATTTTATTATTTTATATCTATTGTAAGTTTGAATGTATGCTTAATATGAATATGAATATTTTATTATTATTTTTGTGTTGAAAGCATATTTTCTATTAATTATACTTTTACATACTTATAGATTTAAACTTGTATGAACTCTAGGTTTTACTTGCAAAACATTCTTATTATTATTATTATTATTATTATTATTATTTATATATATATATATATAAACCTTTTATTTACAATCTTAAGGCTTTATTCTTCTTATATTAGACTTTGTTTAGTTTATCTTGTAAGAAGAAAAATTAATAATATAGATTAATTGTGAAAAAGATTTTTAGCATCTTTAAAATTTAAATTGTTATTGAACTTTCTTTTAAGTTAATGTATTCTAGCATACATATTTAATTTTAATTATATATATATTAATTTATAATCTTTTGGTTTGTTATAATTTTTTTTTGTTTAATTTTAGAGGGTGGCTATATATCTTTATTTTAAAGTTATAGTTTATCTTCTAAACCTATTTTTCATGTTATTTGGATGTTTTAATGCATGTTATATATTTTATTGATTTATATTTTTCAATATGTCAATCATTGATTTGTTTATAATAGTTTATGTTATCTTACTTATCCTCTTTAAAATTGACATTAAAGTTATCTGGTAAGTTTTGTTCGTTCAAATCCTTGTGTAAATATAGGATTGAAAGTACTAAAATCCCAATGAGTACCGAAAACCCAAGATAAAAAAGAAAAGATAATAATAATAATAATAATAATAAATAAATAAATAAATAGAATGTGTAATAGATGGGATGACCTACCTAGATAAACAAAGAGGACGTTCTTCCTATTCATACCTAAAACGTTCTTAATTACCTTTCTTTTCTGTGTGATAAAATTAAGATTTCCAATAAGTAAACTGGCAATTTATGGTTCTTGGACATCCCAAACTGATTCTCACAAAACGATCAACCTTTCCAAAATCAACACGCTAGTCCATCCAATTTGTACTGCCATAACTTGAAGATCATAATATCTCCATTATATAGAGAATTGGCAACTGGGATTTACCATTGTATCTTCACCAACTTAAAAATACAGGCAACCTAGGAACCTGCAACAGCACAAGCAACCAAGATGGAAACTTCCTAGACTGGATTGTGCTAAGTGACTTTGGTGCTCGCCGAGGTAAGCCTTAATAAGGAGATAATCCCACAAATTTGAAATTTACAATTTTTCTTTTACCCTCAACTGCATAGGAAATATGCTCATGGTTAAACCCATCCAGTGTTCTCTCCAAGAAGAAACCCCGGCATGTGCATGCTTGAAGTTACTTGATGTGAATTCCCATGATTTACAACTCCATGTTGTCTAGGACTTCTTTGGCAGCAGACGCCATAGCATAAAAAACGTTGGCCCATCTTCAAAGAAGTGCACACAACCAGAATTTCCAATGCTAAACTAAGAATTATGATATCTCAAACTTTTTATGAATCTTGAACTTCTCAATTAATCTCAAAACACCACTTAGAAGTTAGAATCTCAAGTAATTCCATAACCCTTTCAATGGATAAAAATCATAAAAAATTCTAAAATTTACTTTAGTTGATTAAGATAAACTTTAGGAGCAGCAATCAGGTCTTAAGAAATAATTCAATACATACTAGTTTCTCTTTGAAAATTTCGGTCATTTAACTCAGTATGGAGCACTTCTCTTGAATACAACCTACTTTACCTTCATTTGCTGACTATTCTAACGGACACCTCATAATCCAACACTACAAGTAAAAGTCTCACTCCAAAGTAGGAATTTCTATCAAGTTGCTCTTTAAGGATATAAAAAACTCAAGAGTCCCAAGCTCTGCAACTGTATAAGATGGAACCTGATTAGAAAACCATTTCCAGAGCTTCTATGGCATTTCTAAACCAAAATGTCATTTCAAGATTTAAGGTTATTGTAAAAGAAACCTGATTAAATAGGCACACAGGGCCCTTCAATAAATCTACTTCCAACCAATATGCTAAATGAACAAAGTTGAACCAATTTATAATCCAGATGACAGGTGATTCTAAATTTTCCTACCTCTTTCTCTACTTCATGGTAACTCGGTAAGTTTACAAACCCAACCAGCGTTGCTCATCAACATTTTCGATAAATATCAATGCCTAAAACTTACAACTGAGTTTTCTCATATCCGCAACAACAACTAACATTCACGAGATATCCTTTACTATCCAACAGTTTCTAAGCAATCAAAAGAAAACACAAGCCTTAACTGAATCAGAACAGCAGAAATAAATTCAAAGGACGCCCAATTGAAGGGAAATATTGCAAATATCCAACTGAATCAAAACAAGAATTCATTTCAATTGTGCACATTATTCAACATTTAATCCCAAACAAGCTGTCAGGGCCCACTAAATCAGCATTATTCATCATTTAATCCGAAACAAACAAGCTGTGAAGCCCCGCTAAATCAGCATTATTCTAATTATGGAATATCCCAAGGCTTAGGCTCAGGGACAGCAACAACCATACCTTGGAGATCCTTGGTAAGCACAACCTGGCAACCCAACCTTGAATGCTTGTTCAAAACCCTAGCTCTCGAATTCCTCTTCAACACATATTCCTCGTCATAAGATCTCGGGGGCAGCTTCTCGAGCCACTCCTGGGCGATGTTGACCTCGCACTCAGCGGAGCAAGCCTCGATCTCCTCCAGGCGATGCGAGGCTGGGTCGATTAGGCCGTTATTTGTTAGGGCTTTGAGGAGAGTATGACCTGAAAGACCCACGATCTCTCGCTTCTGGCCGTCCGGATCGATCGCAGAGAGCTTCACGATTCTATCGGCCACTTTGGCGGCGGCTGTGGTGGTGGCGGAGGAGCGGGTGAGGATGGATTTGGTGAAGGGAGAGAGAGAAGGAATGCGGTTGATTTGAGAGGAGAGTCTGTGTAGAGATGATGTTGCCATTTCTGTGTTCTTCTTCTGTGAAAAAGTGGGTATACTGTATTTATTATATTGGAGACTCTCCAAACAGTCTCTATGCCTTTCACTACAGTGAATTGCACGGTTGGTTTTTTCAATGCGGATTAAAACTCATTTGATTGCTTAAAAATAATTTTTTAAAAAAATAAAATTTTTAAAAAAATTATTTTTTAATATTTAATAGTATAATAAAAAATAAGTTAGAAAATATTTTTTAGTGTTTAGTTATGTCATGAAAAATGAGTTGAAAAATAACTTATTAATATTTTATTTTTCTCAAGTTTATTAAAATAAAGAAGAACAAATCTTACAAATTAAAAAGTTGAATCAGAATAAAATTGAAAAAAAATATAATTTCATAAATTATCTCAAATAAAATAAATAATAATTAAAATAATAGAGATCAAATCTAAAAAAAATGAAGAAATTAAAATAATAATAATTAACATTTCATAAATTATTTCAAATAAAATAAGTAATAATTAAAAGAATGGGGACCAAATTTGATACATAAAAAATTTTAATAAAAAAATGATAAGGAAAAAGCAAATAACAATTATAAAAATGAGGACCAAAGTTAATATAAAAATTAAATTTTAAGAGATGAAATTAAAAAATAAATATTCAAAACAAAATATATATAGCAATAAAAAATTTGATGACCAAATTTGATATAATCAGCAAATAATATAATATTTTTAAATTTTTCACAACTTCCGGAAAGTGTGAAAACACTTTCCTGGAAACCAAGCCAAATTTTTCTTTAACTGGAAAGTATTTTCCATTGACCAACTTTTCTAATGGCAAACAAACACAGAAAAGTTTGGAAAGTGGTTTCTTGAAAAGTGAATTCCAGAAAACAAACATAGCCCAAGTCACCAGTCACCTTCCTCACTATCATGCCTTTTGTCTAGCCTTACGAGTTAACTCGATAAATCATCCACCTTGTTACTCATTTGACTCATTCAAAACCACAATGAAACTCTATTTGACTTTTTTTAAAAAAAAAATTAAAATATCATCATTTTAACTTAATAATTTTAAAATAAATATTGTTTAAAATAAATATAAGTCAATCCGAGTTAATCCATCTAATCTATAATCTAAACCTTAAGTCAAGTTATAGATTAAATTAAATTATGAGCTCGATCGAGTTCCATAACTATGTATTTTTTTGTACTATTTTTTTTTATCTTTTTGATATTGCAAAGGAAATTTATATTGCCTATTATTAATTAAGTATTAAACCTTTTAATTTTAGCAATTTTACCGTAAACACAATGAGTATCATACAATGTTACCCCTTAATCTATTTATTGTTAGTGATTATTAAATATTTTATGTAATTTGCACATATTTTTAAGCTTTTTTTTAAAAAATGTTAAAATAAAAGGAGAGAAAAAAAAAATTCCACAACACTTGTGCACTTTACACCACTCCCTGCTTTTATACAAGGAAGTATTATCATTTTAGTGTAAACTAGTATATTGGCTAGTATTTTATCAGGAGTTTGGTCAATTTTAAAAAAATATTAAAAATACAAAGAATTTTTTAATAGTATTATTAAATTTGATCAAGTGTGTTACTTTTGAAATCTCTCGATTCAACTTTTTGTCTAACTCAAGTTTTTAATTAAACCGTATGAGAGCTAGCTCGACTTAAATTGATCGATTTCATATGTTCAAATACAACATTGATGATCGATAAAATCATGATTTAGTTTTTAAAAAAACTTCAAGATGATAATTTTTTAAAAAAATATTGAGATAATAACATATTGGATTAACCTCGCCCCTCTACGACCCGGGTCATGGACTCTATTAGTTTAATAAATTTTTTATAATTTTTTTATTTAATTATATGATAAAAACAGATGTTCATAAAATTGAGTAACAACTTAAAAATAGACAATTATCCCTAGAAAGCAAATAAAAATCAATAATACAATATATTTCTCAACCAATCCAATATTAAATGATGAAATAAAAATGAATAAATTAAAAATAATTAAAAGACCAAAAACAAAAAAAAAAAGCATATCCTATCGGTGGGTAAACTCGTCAAACCTAAAAATCGGATAAGCCGGGCTAGTACGTCAAACCATTGAAATGGGTTATGGACTCCATTGGGATTATAATTTTGTTTTTTTTTTCGAATCTATTTTTTATTTAACTATATGATAACAAAAATAAATGATTGCGAAATCAAACACCAACTCAATACCGAGATGTTTTTTTTAGATCGCGATAATCTCATAAAAGAGGCAACAAAACTAATTATGAAACTGAATTCTCAATTAACCCAATATCTAGGGATGGAAAAAAAACTAATTTAAAAAAGGTAAACTTGTCAGACCCGCAAACCAAGTTAACCAGTCAAACATGTATATAGGTCCATGGACTTTATAAAGTTTAATAATATAACTTTTTTTCTGAAACTATTTTTTTTTAACTATATGAGAAAAAAATAGACGATAAAAAAATCAGGTTTAATTAAAAAAAAAAGACACCACACCATACTCGTAAACCAGGGCAACCCGGGTTATTCTAGCAAACTCATAAACCATGCTAACCTTATATAAAGGGAAATTAAAACAAAACAAATTATGAAGCCAAATTTTCAATCATCTCAATATTAAAAGATGAAATCGACAAAAACAAATTTGAAAAAAAAATCATAATGAAAATTCAAAAACATAAAGAAAAAAAAAAAGAAAGCAAAACACTGTAAATTACTATTGTCATTCACAATGCAATATGCGTGGATGAACAATGGTTTCCTCACATCTTTTATTTTTTGTTACTTTATAAAGTTTAATAACATGAATTTTCTCTAAAATTATTTTTAACTATATGAGAAAAAAATAGACTATAAAAAAAGTCAAGTTCAATTAAAAAATATAAAAAAGATAACCTATCAAACTCGTAAACTGGGGCAACCTGGGTTACCTTAATAAACTCGTAAACCACACTAACCTCATATAAAGAAAAAAATAAAAATAAGTAAATTACAGAGCTACATTCTCAACAGTCTCAATTTTAAAAGATGAGATCAATAAAAATAGATTTGAAAAAAAAATCATAACAAAAAGTAAAAAGAAAGGAAAGCATTGTGGATTATGTAACCACAGTGCAATGGGTGTTGGGTGAACAATGGTTTCCCCCACATCCTTTAATTTTTGTTACATCATAAAGTTTAATAACATGAATTTTCTCTAAAACTATTTTTTTAACAATATGAGAAACTATTCCCAGTCGCAAGAAAAAAGCATTCCTTCTTCATTTGACCTCCGACTGGAACCTTCGACTAGTTTGGGGGAGTTCAGTGAGCCAATCAATCATAATCAAAAATCTAAGTATGCCCTAACTCTTTCTCCAGAACCCTTCTTAGGACTAGGACCATGGGTAGCTTTTGTTAAGATCTTCCCCGCTGCTTGACTTTGCACAATAATAAGCTTTTGACATGTTCACAAATCCGATGCCTCGAAAAGTGAGTGAAGGAACCCGAGGGGTCAATAGGAATTGTCTCTACTCTATCACCTTAAGGTTAAGAAGCATGAGACTGAAGAAGTTAGGCATCCGTAGCAAAGGAAGCAGTCCCATGCCGTCAGGGCCTTTTCTTCTCACTTTATCGATGGAAAGAATAGGCTTGGGCTTCTCCAAGCTCCCTATCTATAAAAAAGCTAAATTTAATTTTAAAAAACCCACCACGTCCATAAACTGAGGTAACCCGGGTTACCTCAACAAACTCGCAAACCACGCTAACCTTATAAAAAGACAAGAAAAAATTACAAAACTAAATTCTCAACCATCTCAATATTAAAAAATAAAATCAATAAAAATAATTTTAAAAAAAAATTATAACAAAAAAAACCATGTGTAAAATGTTTTTCAATAGTGTAATTATTGTCTTGCCCCTTGGTCATTTTCTCTTTTATCTTTGTTTTGGGGGTATGATGGTCTTTTCACATGACGTGAATATCTTTTGGGAATTGAGTAGGGTTATTTTAGTAATTGTGTTTGTAAATGCACAGTAAAATAATGAATTTAACCCTAAAATAAAATAATTCAATGCTTTCTGCACAAGAGTGATTTTGTATTTTCATGTTTGGTCCAACAATGTAATTATGACATTACCAATGCCATTTCAATTTTTTAGCCTTGCATTCAAGGGCTTCGTGGTAATTTTCTCATGGTAAAAAACATAACAAAAATTCAAAAACAAGAAAAAGAAAACGAAAAAAGAAAGAAAAACACTATGGATTATGAAATCCACAGTGCAATGGGTGTTGGGTGAGCAATGGTTTCTCCCACATCCTTTAATTTTTGTTACCTCATAAAATTTAATAACATGGTTTTTCTTTAAAACTATTTGTTTTAACAATATGAGAAAAAAATAGACTATAAAAAAACCAAGTTCAATTAAAAAAAAAACTCATCACATCCATAAAATTAGAGCAACCTGGGTTACCTCGACAAACCTTCAAACCATGTTAACCTCACAAAAAGAAAAAAGAAAAAGAAAAAAATTACAAAACTAAATTCTCAACCATCTCAATATTAAAAAATAAAATCAACAAAAATAATTTTGAAAAAAATCATAACAAAAAAAAACTATGTGTAAAACAAATATAGAGAAACACTATAGCAATCCACAATGTTATATGAAAAAAGTTAATAGTATTTTCCCCACTTTATTTAGCTTTTCTCGTAATTATATTTAGGTACATAATATTTATTTATTTAAGTGTTATTGTATTGTTGCATGTTTTCATCAATGTTTTTCCTTGAATAAAAATTCCAAACCCCAGGTAAGACACGTTATTCTCCTTTATTTTATTATATATATAAAAAATAGCTATTATATTTAATTATATTATACAAGCAATAAGCACGCTACTTTGGAGAAAATGATGTAAATATTTTAAATTAAAATTAAAAACTATTTTTAACTAAAATTTAAGATTTCATATTTTTGCTAAAAGATAATATGTTTAAAACTAGAGCGGTTTGATTTGTTCAATATTCGCCTTCTTCAATTGAGTTTTAGTTTTGATTTAGTTTTTTTTTTATTTTTTTATTTATTTTTGAAAAATAAAAATATTGACTCCAAAAAAAAAAACCGGACCCAAATATTTCGGCTTTAAGCCAAGCCCAACAAACTAAAATTGAAGTAAAGAAACCGATTGGACGACCATCCACCTTAACATAAGAATCCATGTCGCACGTATCTTGTGGCCATGTTGTTATCTCAATGCTCGATAATATTCACTTCCATAGCCTTCTACTTATGGCTGGGTAACGCTATTAAAAATAGATTTTATTTGAAAAAAATCTTAAATTAATATTATTTTTAGTTTTTTTTATGATTTTGATATTATGTTAAAAAATAAAAGAAACAATCTGAAAAAAAATATTTTAATATTTTTTCAAGTGAAAAAAATATTTTTAAAAAGCATATTGCACTCCTATATCAAATAATCTACCATTTAAACCACCATTCTTTTTTGTTATATAATTTATTTATCCTTGTTGATTTTTATATTTTTCTAAAGTATATTATGGCAAACATTATACATTAAATATTTTCCAACTTAGCAAGGAAAATTTGAAATTGCAAGGGTTTCATTGGTTTTGTACCAAAAAAAATCAGTACATTCTGAAAAATCTTATGGGTAAAAGTAATAATCGATTACTATAGGTCATATGAAATATGTACTAGGTTTGTATATGGTCCACATATCTATAAAAGATTATGGTCAGCATAAACCGGGTTCAAAAAATCATTAAGAGTGACATAAGGGATTGGTGGGTTTTCAATACATGATTTTGGAAGTAAAAGATTTGTGAAACAAGAAAAAAGAGCCATGATCATGTTAAATAGTTATTATTAATGAGTTTTTTTCATCAACGTAAATAGGTGATAAATTTAAATTTAATGGGCCCAAAAAACCTTTCAAAAAGCTCAAAATTTTTCCTAAAAATATCCATAAACACCCTCATGTTTAAGGCTGTTACACTCGAGACTAGCTTTTATCAAGGTGCATAGGCTCAAGAATGACAGCCCACCATATGGGCATGCACCCCGGTATCCCTATGGGCTTGGACTACCATGCCTGAGTCTAACATGCTTGGATCCTAGCATCTCGTTTAGATCTATTTTTTTATATTTTTAATAGGTTCAGGCAAGGTATTTCCTTAAGAGTTTTTTCAGAACTCCACGTGAATCCCTCAATATTTTATAATGATAGAATATATATTGTTTTGAGTAGAATATAATTCAAAATGTCACAAGAATAAAATTACACTTTAACCTCTCCCTTCTACAAAATAACAAAATTCATAGGCTATAAATACACTATGAATCTTTCAAATTCAAAGTTCATAATCTCTTTATTTTTAACACTTTTAGCATATATATTTCCAGAGCCTATCTCTCTAAATTATCATTGCACTTTCTCTCTCTACAAAGTAACTGACTTAGAGAGTATTTGGCAGTGTGATTGTGGTTGCTTTTCAAATAACTTTTTTGTGCCGAAATGCATGCCAATGATGTTTTTTTATTTTTTAAAAATTATTTTTGACATCGACACATCAAAACGATTTAAAATATACAAAACATATTAAATTTTAGCAAAAAAAAATTGAATTTTTTGGGAACGCGGTTTGCACCGTGTTCCCAAACGTATTCTTAAACATTTGAAAGTCCCCATATCCATTAAATGAGACCTTTTACAAGTACCAGTTACCAGTCATCTTGATTTACCAGACACTACTAACTATCAACCACCTAGACTTTTCATATCAAGTCATTAAATACCTTATATAGGAAGAACAAATCAGATTGCTTGAACCAAGATATTAACTTATTACCCAACATGTTAGTCTTATTTTTAAGCATCTTGGATTTTGAGACTCATCAATTGGCATTATAGGTGAGGAACTGATCAAAAAACTAGTACTTTCTAAAGTTTGTTTTTAACATTTTCAGGTCATTTCATGACACATAATCAAGACATACTTGGGTAAGGACGCAAGACTAATCTACATGTTACCATGAACACTTCAACTCAACTAAAACTTCAACAACTCATCAGTCAAGTGCAACTCTTCATTCGGGTTGTATTGGCAACCCAAGTGCAAAATCAGACATTGTCATCCTAATAAGTCTTCACACACTCAACAACACACAAAGCCTTAGCGTCACGGCCTTTGGCTACACCAAGCGCCCGTAGACAATTACACTATTCAAATGAGACTAAACAGAATGACATTTTTTAGAGTCTCGAGTGAAACTCAATTTAACTTTTCTTTAAAAAAAAATGTCATCATTTTAACATAATGATTTTGAAATATATATTAACCCGAGTCAACTCGGATTAATTCATATAACCAATGATCCGAGCCTTGAGTCGGGTCATGGATTGGGTCAGGTTTCATAACTATGCTTTTTTTTTTTACCTGCCTATTAATAATTAAGTATCAAACCTTTTAATTTTATCATTTTTACCAAAAACACCGAGTATCATACAATGTTACCCCTTAATCTATTTACTGTTAGTGATTATTAAATATTTTATGTAATTTGCACATGTTTGTTAAGCGTTTTTTTTTTAAAAAAAAAGATTAAGATAAACTCTAATTTACCATAACAAGTAATTTTAATGTTAAATCACTGTAAATTAATAAAAGTTAACGAGGTGGAGGAGGAGAAAAAAGAAAAAAAACTTTACCATAACACTTGTGCACTTTACGCCACTCCCTCCTTTTATACAAGAAATTATTATCATTTTAGTTTAAATTATATTTAGGTACATAATATTTATTTATTTATTTAATTGTTATAGTGTTGTTGCGTGTTTTCATCAATTTCTTTTTGTTGAATAAAAATTCCAAACCCTAATTTTGTAGGTAAGACACGTCATTCTCTTTTATTTTATTATATATATAAAACAAGAGCAATTTTATTTAATTATATTACACATCAAAATAATTAGTAAACATTAAAAAAAACAATTTAATATATTTTTTCAAATAAAATATATTTCAATAACTTGAGTATTATCGATCTGTAGGGCCTAGCAATATACATTTCTACAAACAAACGAAGTTGGTAAAGCAAAACATGATACGTTTGTCGAACCAACATGACAAGAATACAATTATTCATGGAGACATGCTTAGGAATAAATCCTCTACCATTAATAGTAACGAAATTATTGTTTATTATTACATGTGAAGACAAAATCATAATCATACTTCATGCCCAAACATCTCCATCCTTCACATGATATGTCTCGCCCTTCCTTTCTCTATGGATTACTTTCAACTTGATCAAGTCAAAGGTTAAATTATTATTATTATTCTTATTATTATTATTTTTTGTTGTATTTTTTTTACCGACGGGAGTGAAGTTAATAAATCATTATAAAATAGCATCCAAACAGTGATCCGGTGGTAGAAGTTTTTGTCAAGTTGTTATCTTATTTACTATTATGTTTATTCGTATTTTGCTACGAGTCAGATTATTTTTTAAAATTTTAAAAAAATTATTAAAAGTATGAAAAAAATTGATAGTGTTATTAAATTCAATAAAATGGTTCGATCTTAAAACTTACCAGCCAAGCTCCATGTCTAACTCGAGTTTCGAAATAAACCGCGTGGAGTTAATCTAAAGTGAATTGTTCAATTTAATAAGTCTAAAGAAAACTTGAATGACCTATAAAAACATGACATAACTTTTAAAAAAACTTTAAGACGATAATTTTTTTAATATTGAGACGATGCCAGATTTGATCGACCTCGGTCACCTTATAACTTGAGTAATGGATTTCAATAAGTGTAATTACTTTATTGTTTTTTTTAAAAAAATATTTTTATTTAATTTTATGGTAAAATTAGATACTTGCAAAATTGAACATGAACCCTAAAAAAGATATTTATTTTAGATCTTGATAACCCTATACGAAATAGAAAAAAATAAACCATGAATTTTATTTTTTACCAGTCCAATATTGAAGAAGAATGAAATAAAAACAAACAATTAGAAAAATTAAAGGACCAAAACTAAAAAACAAACATATCAGGTTTGATGGGTAAACCCGTTAAATCTGTGAATCGGGTAACTCATGTCAACACATTAAACCCATAAACTGGATAATAAACTCCATTGAGATTAATAACTTGTTTTTTTTAAACTATTTTTTATTTAACTATATGATAATAAAAATAGATGATTGCAAAATCGAGCGTCAATCCAATATTTAGATTTTTTAAAAAAATATGATAACCTCATAAAAAACAAAACGAAACAAATTATGAAACTTAATTCTCAATCAGCCTAATATTAAAGGATGAAATAAAAAAATAATTTTTTTTTTAAAAGTTAAACTCGTCAACATGCCCATGAACTTTTTAAATTTCAATAACATGTTTTTTTTTTTCTGAAACTATTTTTTTACTATATGATAAAGAGAAAAATTGACGATCAAATAATCGAGTTCAATTAGTAAAAAGTAAAACCACTGCTAAACCCGCGAACCGGGACAACCAAGGTTACCTCGCCAAACTCGCAAACCGAGTCATTAACTCCACAAAGTTTAATAACCCAATTATTTTTAAATCATTTTTTATTTAACTAAACTTTTGAAAAAATAGTCCATACCACAATATTCAAATATTATTATGATATCAACCTGATGTTGGGATATTTTCTTGATACCACAATAATCATATAAAAAGAAAATTAATGTAAATTATCAACTTTAAATCCCTATAAACATATCATATAAGGATTAAATTTAAAAAAATAATCAATAAACAAAGGAAAAAAAGGGATCAAAATAAAAAATATTATAAATTACTATTATAATCCACAATACTAATAAGCGTGTGAGGAAATAGTATTTTCTTCTCACCTTGTAGCTTTATACTTAATAAAACCTTGTTTATCTTACAAGTTAATCCATGCTCATTGAGTTTGATGTGGACAAAAAACTATATTTTTTTTAAATAATATAAAACAATGTTATTATATTGAAAAATAAATTGAATTCTCTTGTGAAACTGAGAATTTTTAAAAAAAATACGATGCTTTTTTTTTACCACTTGTTAAATCATGTTCTCTGTAAGTATTTATTAATGATAATTTAATCTGAAATAGATGCATATCAACCCAATCCGAATAATTAAGTATTTTTTGGATAATTATCTTGATAGGCAATGGGTAGGGCATGATTATTGTCAAACTCAACCCGAAACTTACCCGAAATATATATTTGTATTATAAAGATATATTTGTAAAACATTTAGATTTGTTTTAATACAATATGATATATACATATTTCAATATTAATATAAAACATATATGTATAATATTTATAAGTTTTTCATTTAATATATATATTTCAAATATAGATATTATTTTTTTAATACAATATTATTATTTTTAGCTTTAAATTAATTATTTTTTTGGTGTTTGTGGATTATTTTGATGTGTTGATGTCAAAAAAAAATTAAAAAAAAATTATTTTAATATATTTTCAAGTGAAAAACATTTTGAAAAATAATCTTCACCACACTTCTAAATAAGCCTTAAACACCCACTCCTCGACCCACATGCCAAACGACATTCCAATGACACATGGCAATTTTCTATTGGTAGAGAAGAACGAATAGGAAACTGGTCTATCATGTAAATCTACAAATCCTTTTATCTCGATACCTAAAATCTAGACCGGCTTGAGACTTGGCTAACACATGACCTAAATCTATTCGAGCTAAAAAAATAAAAGAAAAAAATTTAATTGACTAGGTCAAAAACATAAGTTAACCTAGTTGATCCAAACTTGATTTGGTCAAAGCATATTTTTTTTTTTATCAAAATAACATCTTTTTAATTTTTTAATTTTTTTTTTGGAGTTGACCTCCTGCTACCTGTGTCAATTTCTAGGCTAGATTTGACAACTATTTCTAGGTTAGATTTTACAACTAACTATGTTATATCCTAGAACTTGGGTTGGGTTGATTGAATGTTGAGTCTTGTAGGGTTGTGTTTGTTTTTACAATGATACTATATATTTTTTAAAAAAAATATTTTAAATTAATTTTTTATATTGTTAAATTATTTTAATATGTTAATATTAAAAATAAAAAAATATTATTTTAATATAATTAAAAAAAAACAATTACTTTCAATATACCAAACAGTACCTAATCAATGCCAATAATTGATCATCCTCCTAATCATTGCTGTATGCAAGCTGGCACCGCTGTCTTGTTCTTCTCCTCCGACTACTTCTCCAAGCTCCTCCATTCCTCCACCATTCTCTCTCGAAAACAAATCCTTAAACCCTAACCCTGATTCACATTCCCCAAACTGTAAACAACCATTAAATCAAGTTCATGCTCTAACCACAGGAAGAAAAATAAAATGCTTCGTTTAATTTGTTACCTTTCATTTCTTGTAATATCAATGACAACCGTCTATTCCGATCAGGAAAAATCGATATACGATGTCTTAAAAGCGCACGGGCTCCCCATAGGGTTGCTACCGAAGGGAGTGAAGGAATTCAAGATCGATGAAACGGGGCGTTTCGAGGTACACTTGGATCAGGCTTGCAATGCGAAGTTTGAGAGTGAATTGCATTACGATATGAATGTTACGGGCAGTTTGAGTTACGGGCAGATCGGAGCTTTATCGGGGATTTCGTCGCAGGAATTGTTTCTGTGGTTTCCTGTTAAAGGGATTCGAGTTGATGTGCCGAGTTCAGGTCTTATTTATTTCGATGTTGGTGTTGTTTTTAAGCAATTTTCACTTTCCTTGTTTGAGATGCCCAGAGATTGTGTTGCTGTTCGTAATGGGGAAATTGTAGCTCTTCGGCATCGAAAGTTTATTGCTGATACTGTTGCCAAGGTTTAGTTTCATTGCTTTTAATTGTTATTAATTTGATTTTCTAAGATTAGCTGAGTTGATTTGGTTACGATAAGATTTAATCAAATTTTTTTGGTGTTTTGAGCTTCATTTTTTCATGGAAATTCAGCAAAGTTGAACGGCATAGTGTGGATTACAAATTCATTTTTTCTTGAATGGAATTATTTTTTAAGGGCTGAGAGGGATCTTTACGTTGATTTGATGTGATGTTTTTGACAATTTTGTGTTTTTGGTCTAATGTTTTGTAATTTTCATGCAGAGTCAACCTGGGAAGTTAAGATATGAACTTGATCAGGAGAATTTTGGGAGGGATTTCCTGTAGCGTGCGGCTAAGGTTACTTGTGGGTTATCCATTTCATCTTGTAAATTTCATCAGCAGAGAATCTGTTTACCAGGTCTGATGCTTCCATCCAGTGTGTTTGCTTGGGTTCTTTTATTATGGAGAGTAGTGGAGAGCCAGCTCTTGTGGCATGGATGCTGTTTGGATTTGATCGAGTCGAAAAGGGAAATTTGAGGAGGCAGAGGTATGTTGAAAATTGGCGTCCTGCCTACAGAAGATAAGGGAGACAGGAGTAATTCGGTTGATGTGATTTCAGGTGATACATTCGATATAAGTTCAATTTATATGTTAATTTGTTGTACTATGAATACAAAATATGTGTGCTATCCATATCGGGTCACTTTTTGTGGTGTAAGTTTCTTAGATTGATGAGAGATATATACTTTCATGATATTAAAGTTCGGGAATAAAAGGCTTCTAGCTTCATTATACGTTTCCATTTACAATTGTTATGGAGTTTTTACTACTTCACAGTTTTTCTCAGCTTGGTTTTTTTATATTTCTCTCTGTATTTTCTTGGGATTCCATCCTACAGTCTTGCCTTTAGCTGATGGTTAATCCATCAATTAATTGGTAATCTCCATTTTCTTTAACTGGCTTGTATTCATGTTGTTATGCTCAGGTGTAAATCTCGAGAGTCTCTACTGTCAAAGAATTTGAGCTGAGGATTTGACTCCATTATTTATGAAAATAGAATCCTGCAACAAGATATATCTTCCCTACTCCTAGGCTTTTTTCAGGGTTTGGGTGGTTGGCTAGGCAAAATGAGCTGAGCTTTTAGTTTCAGGTTTTAGAATTTGGTTCAGGAATTATGAATTTACGATATTCAACTGTACTATATTTCCATGCACCGCTAAGTCTAGCAAGACTTATATGACAGGTAAAGTTTCAGATGCTACTTCTTTACTTACTCATCCTCCATGACCCTTTACTTACCTGTTCCCTGATAATCTGTCCTTCTCTCATCATGAAAGGGCTGACCTCTGACGTGATTACAAACTGTTAACCTATCTTCTGTTCAGAAACAGTAGCCCTTTTCCCTTTCGTTAAGCCAAGAGACTAGTTCGAAATTTAGAATGTTCTGATTCAAGGGTGACTGATTTTTAGGTTGGAGAATCTAGCCTGTTTTAGAAGCATACAAAAACTTCGGATCATAGAAACAGTCTGATTAGGACCTTGAGTTTCTTGATAATCATATTCAATCAGCATAAGCTGGCCTTACTTACCACACGGGAAGTGATGGTCTGCCCTATGTTGGTTCACGACCCCAAATTGCACAATGCAAATTAGTCTATACCCTTGGTTATCTATGCATCAAGTAAACCTACAGCCTTATTTCCATGAAATTCTTCTCGGCCGGTGATCTGGCATCAATAACCTAGAGGACCTATGGAGTTGCTGCTATGTTTGCACAGAAGGAGATTTGCGGTTGAGGTAGTAAATAAAACTAGAATGCCTATATTTTTTTTTCTCTTTACTTATTTAGGTGGATGTTTAATCTTAACATTCCTATATGCTACAATTTTTGTGAAAAAGCGTTGTGTTTGAACCAGATAGACTAGGGATCTAGTTTCTCTCAGTTTTGATTGCTTGGCAATTTGTCCGACATGGTTTCTGGACACTGCCTTGCATATTCTTGAACAAATATTCATTTGTTTTATCATGTGCTTCATCGATGTCATAAAATTATTGTATAGAACATAGTCCTGTCACTTGGAGGCATAGACAGGACAATATGGGATAAACTCGGTTGCCTACCTTTGGCTTGTTCTGTGCATGGTTAAAAGACACTGATATGGCAGTGGTCCTGCTTTTCCATGTTTGATCTGCATTTCAAGCCTGATATGCGTATTTGATCCCTAAACATCCCACATGCAGTGCTAGCTACATGTTGTTTTGACCAGCATGCATGTGGCAGTGGTCCTGCTTTTCCATGTTTGATCTGCTTTTCAAGCCTGATATGCGCACCCTGTAAGCTGTGTCCTGTATGACAAGATTTGTTTGAACTCTGTGTGCTATGAGAAAATACCATGACCCACCCTCTCTAATGGGAATCATGCCAATGGTTCTTACAATTATTTATGTGCCCTGTGTCGCACTACAATTATTGGCCAAGATGGTCCTGTTCTTTGTTTCCTGTGCTCGTTCCATCACTATGATCAAAAGGTGAAATGTGCTTGTGGACTGACTGCATTAACTATATTTGTTTCTATATATTAATTAGACTCGAGCGTTATTGAATTATGAATTTGAGACAAATGAATGGCATGGTAAGTGCATGTAACTTGAGAGGCAAGTATTCAAAGTTAGAATATTATTCATTCTTGACTTCGTCTAATGATGAGTTGTTAGCTTCTGCTTTTTTTATTATTGTTCTTAGAACAATAATTAAGATTTGTATTCATGTTTTGTGTATTACTCAATTCTACATTACTGTAATCATTGATGCGTTTTTCCTCAATAAATTTCACACGCCACGGCTCCACAATAACATTATAATTAATATCTAGCGATTTTACCGGTTTACTTCCTGTGCTATGTTGCGTGAAAAAAAAGAAAGAGCAAGTTGTGAGGAATTTTATATATATATATATATATATAGTTATTAAATCTTGTTTAATGAGTCAAATTCAAAACTTTCAAATTGAGTTTTTATTTAATTCAAGTTTTTAATTAAATTATATGGGAATTTTTATGATGCGTTTTTCCTCAATAAATTTCACACGCCACGACTCCACAATAACATTATAATTAACATCTAGCAATTTACTTCCTGTGCTATGTTGCGTGAAAAAAAAAAAAAAAAAACAAGTTATGAGGAATTTTTTTTATATAGTTATTAAATCTTGTTTAATGAGTCAAATTTAAAACTCTCGAAATAGAGTCTTTATTAAATCTGAATTTTTAATTAAATTATTTAAGAATTGTTTTGATATAATTTAATCCACTAAATAGATTTCAAGATAAAAAATCTAAAAATAAAAAAATAATATAAAAAACAAAGATTAGACGTGGAAGTTTAAATGCAATTTGAACAATTGTTAAAAAGGAGATTGACATAAAAAAAAATTAAAGCTCACAATTTTTTTTAAAAAACATTTAGATAAAGTATTAGATTGATTTTGATTAACTTAATTAACTTATTAAACTCGGTTCAATGAGCTTAATTATATTTTTTTTATTTTAATTATATGATAAAGAAATAAAAACGAATTCAAATTCAATTCAATCTAATATTAAAAAAAAAACTAAAAAAACTAAAAAGATTGATAAAAAACCCATTACTGAAGGTTTTTTTTTTAAAAAAAAGGTCAGGCCAAGTGCGCGGGCCGAAGCAATTCAGCATATTAAAACCTTAAAGAAAGTTATTACCATTAAACTTTTCTCGTTGAATGGAATCGTCAACATCAAGTTTGATTATTTTTGTTGTTAGTATTGCAACAACGAACTATTTTCTCTCTTTTTTATATAGTTTTTAGACAACTTTCTCTTTATTTCTCTTTAATTTAGTAATTGAAAAATAAATAAAATAAATTTTTGCATGAAAATAAAAATTATCATGAATTTGAAGTGAGCTATGTATTTTTTATATATTTTAATTTGAAGCTCAATTTCATATAATTAGAATGTAAAAAAAATACAACTAAAAAAAGTTAGATTTAAAAAAAAATAGACAAAAAGTTATAGTTTTAAAAAAAGATAGAACTATATAATGAATTAGACACCCTACAGGGCCTATGGCCCTATACTCTAAAGTTATTGTTGCTTGGACTTCATTCCATCCCGTGCTTTATATGAATACGTTTTAGTCCTTTTCTTTTCATGTATTCTATTACCAACACGACAAACTACTAATAATATTTTTTTCTCAAATTTAATGGAGAATTATGACATTAACCATCCTTGCCAAGATGGCAAGATATGCTTTAAGTTTGCAACTTTTTGAAAAAATAAATAAATTTGTTAGCATATTTACGAACTCGGTTCAAACGCCACCCATCTTCTTACAATGTTTAAGAACCTGTTTTTCTTCTTCTTATCCAACAGTGTCTGACTTTCTATTTAATTTTGAATTGTGTTTTGACACATTGAAGAAACTGTGAAAAATATATGAAAATCTTTGCAGCCGGGTTGCGCTTCCAGTTTAGCATGGCTCAACGAAGGAAGAGGGTGTGTTTTTTTTTCCATGTCAAAAGGTGTTTTTGAAAATTTTTGAGTCTTTTTTATATTTTTTTATTGTTTTTATATGTTAATATAAAAAAAATTAAAAATTTATTTTAATACATTTCTAAAAAAATAATACCATGAAAAACAACTCTCAAACACCACCTAAATGAGCTACAATTACACAAAAAAAGAATACATGGATTGGAATATAGTAATTAAACTCGATTTAACTTAGAAAACTCGTGATTTTAAATTTAACATAAGTTTGATTTCAAGTTGAATCGAAAGATTTCCGTAAAACCCTAGTTAATCCAACTAAATTTAAATTAAAAAATTTGAAAAAGTAATATTATTTAAATAAAAATTATTGATCAATAATTCAATGATTTAGATACGATCTAAGAGTTTGAGTTACGATCTTTTTGTTAAAAAAATTATTTGGCATGTTGAAACTTATTTTTAGAGTTGGACTTGTTGATACACCACTGTCACGTTAATACATAAATATAATTTGTTTTCCGTTACTTTTCCTTTTCTACTAACTTAACTTGAGTCCGTGTCCAGGATATTGGGATTTTTAGTTAATGCGGGGAATTAGTTTTTGGGATTGTCTCTGCTACATTTCTGGGTCGTTTGTTGGGTCCGAGGTTCAATTGTGTTTTAAACTAGTGGGGCGGGACTATGTTATTTTTTTTTCATTAAGGATTCTTTCGAAACTAATCAATAACAAACTATATTTAGCATGCTTCAAGATTGTCCTGTTTCCATATTTTATTTTGCTTCATTGAATTTTCTAATATGTCTCACATGGAGTTTGTCTTATATAGCACTTCTTAAATTGCCAATGATTTATTTATTAAAGATAAACATGGTCAGCACCTATGTTTTTTTTTTTTTCATGAAATGTTTTTACTATGAATAATTTTTTTGGATTCGAGAAAACTCCATTTCTCAAAAACCGTACTTTGAGAGTCCAGGTTATCGAGTAAAACCTCGGTTGTCCCAAACTCTTACAAGAAGTGCACGTCTTTTTTTTTTTCCATGAAATGTTTTTACTATGATTGTTCATGCTATATTGATTTTTTTTTTCACCAATTTAGTTTGTAATTTCAGTTTTAAAACTTGTTTAGAGTATGATTGAACTTTGTTCAAAGTATTCAAGGAGTTAAAACTATACAAAAAAACATAAAAAATAATTTGAAGCTAAAAATAAAATTAATTTCTTTTCAAAGCATGGTTAGATTGCAATACCAAATAAGTTTTTAGATTGATTTAGGTTGACATACCTAATTCACGACCTGAGCTTTGAATCAGGTTGATCCTGAATTAAGTCTTAGGTCTTGTAACTATCATCCAAAGAAGGATAGGATTCAACAATATAATCTAAAAAAGGACTAGAATTTAACAAATATAATAAATCATGTTGATGCATTTTCGTTAACGAAGAGTCATTTATGGATCAACCAATAGGTAATTACGTTTCACAGCGAAGAGCTAAATGCATCATTGCATCGTGTGCCATCTATGGGCAATTGGCGTGTCAATAATTACAGGGGTGATAAGAAGGACAATCCACAATTACAAGACCAGGTGATTAAAGCAAGGAACCTTGATGCTAATTAATCAGACAATATCAGCGACATGGTTGATCCAATAGGGGATTGAATTATACAATAGAGAAGCAAATGGACTAACTCTATGAGGAATAGAGATGTCGAACAACAATGCAGCATTTAAAGCAGGCCGAGGTCGATCAATATAATGCACACTTGCCAAATATTTGGGCGGGCATTGGGGAGAAATACTGAGAAGGAAATACTGTAAAACGGAATAGCTGCAAACTCACTGGATACTGCTATAGCAATAATAGGGGAAGGAAGAATTTTGACCTTTTTTTTTGTACTCAACTTTTGTATTCTCGTTTCTTAGTGTTGATGGGATTAATGAGAATTAACATCGGCGGCCCCTGCGGCAGGAAAGGGCACCGGCATTTGAAGTAATGTCCCCGACCATCGATGAGGACTTTGCCCCTAAGCTTGAGGCCCTGGCATAGCTGGCTGCAGCTCCGGCTCCTGATGCAGTGAAGTAGGCTCCATTTAGCAGCAGGTCTCCCTCTGATCTCCAATTCCAATGCTTCCATACTCCAGCATCCGTCTCCACCCTTTTTGTCACCTGCCAATATCAATTTTCCCATGATTGTTATAATCTAGTCATCACATGAATAATGTGATTATCATTATCACGAGCTCAATCCACCAACCCGGAGTCTAGCCTGTTTATTTTTTTTTACCAAAAGAATGTGGTTTCAAACTTTTTTTATTAAAAAAAAGTTAAAAGTTACTCGAGTCAACTTATCAAACCTACGAACCCGGACCGTAGACCTTGGGAGTCTTATAACTATGATCACAAGAAGTAATATTTATTTACGGTACCTCTTTGGCAAAAGCGTTGGCAGGGGCAAGATATCTGTTGCCCTGGCTGTTAATGGTGGGATCAGCACTTCCTCCAATGGCATACATTTCCCAGTGGGTGTAGTCATTGTTCACTACATGGAAATACCCATGCCTGCACCTGCAAGGTTTATGAATTGGCCGCGTTGATTAAAATTATTCTGTAAATCCTACGAGAAAACCGTGCAAGGGCTACGATGGTCATCTTATATCAGTTACCTTGGCATCCTCTGGATAAGACCCTCACCAAAATGGTTGTAGGCAATGGTCACTTGCATCTGCTTATCTCTGTGGTAGGAGTCACTATGGCCCAATAGCATAACCTGTTAATCATTTTCGAAGAGAAATTTAGGCATCCTGTAGAGTCACAAGATCAAATAAACCATGCAATAAAAAACATTGATGGATTGGAAATTTAACTGACCTCGTTATGGTGAGTGAAATAGTTGTTCGAAATGGTAATGGCTGTTGACCCTATTATAGCATCAATGAGGCCATCTGCGCAGTTTGAAAGAGAATTGTGATCAATCCAAATGTGGCTTGATCCAAAAATGGAAATACCATCTCCGTCAGCTATTGTTCTCCACCCATAATGGCTAGGCGAGCTACGAACCATTGCGTTCCCTGTAGGCTTACAATCATGTACGTGGAGACCATGAATTATGACATTTGTGATAAACTGGATGGTGATGCAAGCCCCATTGGCAATGTGAACATTGGTTCCACGAGCATCGATGGTCTTGAAGCTGTTCATGATGAGCTCTTGCTTGAGGGTAATCACCATGTCCCTCTTGAACACAATCCACAAAGGCTCGTCTTGAATGACAGCATGGCGTAGTGTGCCTGGTTTTGGGTTAACAGGATCATCATCGCCAGGGTTACTAACAACATAGAATCTTCCATCGCGACCACCTACGGCATTGCGTCCAAAACCAATGCCACAGTTAGCAAGGCGCTTTCTGTGGAGTTGCCAATGGGGATCACATCGCCAACAATCATCAATAGGATTGCCAGTTACGCATGAGAAAAATCCCAATTTCCTCCTTTCTGTGCTGTTGCGTATGCTCCTGGTAAAATCAGAAATCACATTTATGAAACTGCTATTACCATCCTATAATCAATCAAATTATTCCTTTCTTTTTTCAATCAACTGACATGTGGGTTACTAATATACCGAGTAACTAGCAGTGACCAGGCCCTGGTGACTGTTTACGAAAATGCAAACAGTCATGTATACTTACTGTAACAACATTAATGTGTTCAAAGTCACAAAACCAACGTAGTGTCAAAATTTAATCAGCCACTTGGAAGTTAACTCTTGCTGTCACACTTCAACATGTAGGCCATGTGATGGGAAATGTATACGGAGCATACGGAAAAGTTTGTGATCTTCTCTCCCTCATTGTGCTGTGTAAGAAATAAATGCAAAATTGGGGAACCTAATTCCTGTCGGGTACCTACTGTGTCGGTGGACAGTAAAAATGTGGTCATTTATTGAGTTCGTGGTGGCCCTATTGAATAAAGGGAGCAGCTGCTGGAACTACAAAAAGACTTGGATAAAAACATATGGTATGAAACCATATCTGTGCTATGTGCTTTGTATCTACTGCCAGGCTGGACAACGGGAGCAAAATTTAAGTTGTCTTCCCCCACCTGGTTTTCTTACAAGGCTGCGAAATTATTACAGTCGAGTAAACCGTGAGTTTTGCCCTAATTGGAAAGATTTATGGATTTATAATGGTGTGAAAGAATACAAACAGCATTCTATCTCTGAAGTTTGACAGGGAACTTGAGTGACATTGATTTTAGAATTTAGTGGCAGGTAGCACTGGAAGTGGAATCCAAATATCCAATATATAAATAATGCGAAGTAGCACTCACAATTTGATTCAAGAAACTAGCTTATTAGTAAAATCAGAGGACTCAATACAAAAGATATGCACTCTATCATCAAAAGGGATTGGTGTGCTAGATATCCTGCAATCTAGTACAGCAAAAGGCAGTGTGCTAAATGGCGTCTTCTATAGAATTTTTATTTTTTTTATCATATAGAATATAAAACAACTTGGGTTTTTTTTTAAAAAAAAATAAAAACCAACACGGCGAGTTGCGAGTTTAATGCACACTCGAACTCAAAAAATTTAGAAGACCACTTTATTATCCGGAGATAAGAATCACATTGCGTAGTCACTTGATATAGGCACATAAAGCTAGTGTACTTGCGAATGAGATTTGGATAGGGAAAGAAGAGGCAGGAAATAAATTAAGGGCGTGATGCTCGGATCTGATCAGGACATAGGCATGTGCATAAACTGGCAGCAAGATTAAAGGTGGAAAGATTGCAAATGTAGAGAACATGGTGGTTGATTAATCATCAAGCCATAAATGGTATGTATATTCATTAAAAATAATTTAGAGCGTCTTGTAGGTATCATAAAGAACCAAAAACGCATAGCCAGCAAGCTATAATTAGCATAGATGAAGCCAAACAAGATGCCAATACAAGTTGGATTCATTTGGAAATATATTAAAATAAATTTTTTTATTTTTAAAATTTATTTTTAATATCAACATGTTAAAATAAAAATAAAACACTAAAAAAATTAATTAAAATAACAAATGTTTTTTTTAAAATGTTTTTAATGTTGATTTGATTGGATCAATAAAACCCTGAAAATATTAACTGATTCGATGCCTTTTTATATTTAACCTGAGATTTAGCCTGGGTTAGGCTTTGAGTTACAAGTTTTCTGTATCAACCCATCAGTTTAACAAATATGATGAAGCCTATATTGACTACTTATTCATTGACTCTTTTGTGTTTGACTGGAATTTCAACACCAGTGGGTGAAAATGACATCCGCATGTGTTCTCTTTAAATATGCACAGTCATGTGATCTCTTTCTAGCTCTCTAATAAGAATTATTCAATGAAATCACGAGATTTATGGAAATGGAATGCCATGTTCCCAATAAATTAATAGCTTAGCAGGCTTTAGATTGGCTTGTAATAATTCTCATAGAAGAGGGGATCGAATAAAAAAGAACAGAGAAACACACACTCACTCGTCAACCATTGCCGCAACTTCCTCCGGATCCTCCATAGTATGCTCGTTCCATGCATCATCATACCTGGAAAAAAAAAATAAGACTGAATTTTAATTCAAAATAAATATTTTTCACTTCTTAGTTACTAATTAATTTAACGAGAGATTCTACGGTGCTAAAAATATAAATACTTATAATACAGAAAAGATATGTTAAAAAATAAAAATAAAATGATTTTTAAGAATACGATATTATTATCATGTTTTATGAATTCAAATATAATTTATTTTTTAATATTTATCTCTTCTATATAGTTACAGCTTGATCAATGGATTTCGTAGTAAATTTACATTACAAGACCGTGAATGAGGTCATTTTCGTAAATTGAAAAAATCCAATGACCAATAAATTATGCAGCGAACTTAAATTAGTTTCTCGAGAATTGGGAAAAGAAGGCGTGCGATTCTAACAAATCTAAGGAAGTAATATAACAAAATCAACGAACGGTCCAGATTTATTTTCACGAAACGATCTCAATGGTTTAAATTTATGGAAGTCAGATAAATTCAGCGCGAAATTCATCCAACGGCCCAAGTTCCACCATTTTCAACGTGGATCCTGATGAAATTTTAACCGGTCTGTCAACTCACCAGTCCGCCATTGACGAGTTCTTTGAGCTCAACAACTCTTGCGTTTCCTTCAACCTGATAGAATAAATAAACAAATCATAAATCTGCATTGATTAACGAATTAACCCTACACCACTCACATTTTTCTTCTTAATTAATTCAATGCACAAGACAGATAAGCAAAGAGGAAATTCTCATCTATGGAGAACAATTTGGAGCTAGAAATGAAGAACTAAGGAGAATTCTATTGCTTTAAGCAAGCGATCGATCAACTTTTGAGAAAACATGCACCTCTGTTTTCCATTAATCACTACTACTAGAACGAATTCTCATCAAAATTTACCTCAATTTTTGCTCATCTTTCTCCTCCGCAGCGTTTACACTGATAAGCACAACCAGAACCAGCATTATCCGTACACAAAAGCTTCTCAGCGAAACCTCCATTGTTGAATCAAAATACACAAACGCGGACTCTCTCTCTCTCTGTCTCTATAGCTTTCCTCCTCCTACTGTCTACTGATGAGGAAGAATAAATGAAGACAAGGAAGAAGTGCAGCTCAGCCCTTTTTTTATAGCAAAAAATTCAAGCGTAAAATCACTCTAGCCTAACTTCATTTAACCATCTATTTTAACTCTAGTTAAGTCAATTAACCTTCTAATATTAACCACCCCCACATCTATAACCGCTATTAACTGATTCCATATTTTCTCTCACTGAATTCCGTGTTGCAAAACAGAGAGTGGGAGAGCTTTTAAGGCTCACAGTAGGGTGATGACTGTGTAAATAGTTGTTTTTTAAATTATTTTTTGTTTAAAAATATATTAAAATAATATTTTTTTATTTTAAAAAATTTATTTTTAATATTATATATCAAAATAATATAAAAATAATTAATTTTAAATAAATTGTTTTAAAAAAATCATGTAATGCGCCCTCGTCTCTTGTCGGTCGGTCTGTCACGTGCCTGACCACCTTCCTATCTGACACATCAGCTAGCATTCACCGGGGATCACCGTGGCCATGTCAGCATATTTATTTCGATATGCTGGAATTTGGGACTAGCTCTTGACGGTGAGTTATTATACTTGCTGTTGCTGTTTGCCACGTGGGAGGTCTACTTTGGAATCGGTTTCGTACGAATTTGTCCGTGGATTGTAATAGGGACCTCGTTGACAGCTGTCCTACTCAAGAGTACGGTAAAATGACTCGTCTTCATAATTATTAAATGGCTCGGCGGGTTGAATCATCAAACTCACGGGTTTCGTTAGAATCTAACCAGGTCAAAAGCAATAATATTTTTTAAAGAATAAAATAATGTTATATATATATATATCGTAATTCAAGCCTTACACAGGGTCGGATCCCAAACTAAGTTTAACAAACTCTTATGGGTTCTTGGTTCTTATTGTTTGTGTCCCTATGCAAATATTTGCTCATATTCTTGTAAAACCAAGCCCGACATGTGCATGCTGACATAGGAAATTTGAAGCATGATTTGAGCTGAAATTTTAATTAAACTAGATAAAATATTGATTTGGTTAATCCGATTTTACCAGTTTAATATTAAAAAAATATTATTTTAAGAAAAATAATTAATATGGATTAACAATGATTTAGGTATATTTTAAAATTAATTCTCGAATTAGATTTAATATTAAAAAAATATCTTTTTTAATAAAAATAATTAATATGGATTAACAATGATTTAGGTATATTTTAAAATTAATTCTCGAATTAAATTTAATAACTATAATAACATTTTTAGAGATAAATTTGACAATAACTTGGAAAAACTTTGAGATTAATATTGTACCAAGATTCTGTATCTTAATTATATTCTAGTTTAATCATTTATAAGTGAATGTTCACTACTATAATTTTCATAACAAGTTATGGAGTTTCCTACACAATGCTAACAAATTTCTAATGAGGATTTAGTGTAATTCATTTTTTTCTTATTTCTTCTGGAATTCATAATTAAAATTAAATTCAATTTTTTTCTACAAAAAATAAGATATATTTATTATTTGATTTTTTAATGAAAATTCTGATGAGATTTAAAAACATCAGTGAAATATTTTGCCAAAGTGTGGGTATATTGAAGTAATTCAATCTGTTTCATTTTTACTGACTTGGGTAGATATGAACATAGTTGTTGTATCTTTACAAATCAAAGAGAAACCAACTACTTAGTGGGTGTCCTAACATAATGGACCTCGTAACTAAACTTTGAACTGAAAAAAAAAATTACTATGAAATTATTTAAATGTTAGTTGGTCTCAATGTCAAATGTGGTAGGCCTCCAAACCTCGTTACAAAAATAAAAGTAACAGAGGAGTTTGAAGACTGTCGAAGTAAAAAGCAAAATAATAATAATAATAATAATAATCGAATAGGACTGAAGATGTTATGGATCGTGATGGCCTTCAAAATAGAGGTAGAGTAAAAATATTAAAAAATTGATTAAATTAAGAAAATTAAAAAAAATAACTAAAAAAACCGAACCGTGAAAAAAACCGATTAAAATTTTGAACAAAACTGACCGGTTCGTTTCGTTTTTGGTTTTATAAGTCTGAAACCAAAAAAACCGAACCAAACCGAACCAAAACCAGAAAAAACCGAACCAAATTGGATTGAACCGGTTTTTATCTAAAAAACCGAACCGAACCAAAACCGGTCAGTTTTTGAACCGGTTTTAATTTTTTTAGTATCAATTTAATTATTTTATTTTAATAAAATCAAACTAAACCAAAAATAATCAATCCTAATTCAAAAAACGATAAGCTAGGCTTGAAATAAATGATGACACCAACTTGCCAAAAAAAGAAGAAGAAGAGAGATTTAAGGATGTTCTCGAAGAAAGCTCTGCTAAATTAGTAAAATGATTAAAATAAGTACGAAGGAAATATATTTTTTCTTGATAGCTTTTCATCATAAAGTTGGGATTTTTTTATTGATGAATAACTAGAATCTTAGGATTTTAATTAACCAAGGAAGGAGTTCAATGTTTAACTTATTTTAGTATCATAAACACATTATTATTAAGTTTTTAAACTAACTTGATTTCATTTCAGTTGGAATTTTACTCGATTCATTGACATTAGTAAAGTTGTTAAAAACATATTTTTGACATGACACGAAAAAAATAAAATAAATTCGGATTGTAAAAACAAATCGTAAAATTATAAAATCATAAAAATATTAAAAATATATTAAAAAAATAAAAAAAATCATACTTCAAATAAAAATTCATACAAAGTTCGACAGGCTTATTACTTATTTTCAAAGCAATTACTCTATAGGCAGTGTATATGTGCAGTCTTGTTACCCGATTCATTGTCATTAGTGCTTATTAAAATTAATTTCTCAACAAAATAAGCTAATTTTTAACGTGATTTTGCATTGAGTTGACCTTTCATACAATTATTTTTTAAAACTTGATTTCAAATCTATTTTTTAATTAAAAAATCTCTTTGCCATGTATACTATCTCCTTAATCATAAACTCTGCGCTTCCTAGAGCATTTATCTCTAACACTTCATTTCTTCTGCGTCCATGTACTTTTTTTTTTTTTACATATAGAGAAGTTTGGACATGATTTTTATATTAGTTTTTTTTTTTAAGTTTCATCTTAAAGCTTTTTATTTCTTAACTTTTATTATTGCTCCGACTACTGTCAAAGTCTCAAAGTCTGTTGGCTTTACTAGTGAAGCATGACATCTAATATAATTTATATATAAAAAAATTAAAAAATCAAGTTTGATAAAAATACGATACAAAATATTAATATTATTGAAATGAACACGCACCCAAACGAGTATTAATTCATGAACAAAAAATATAAAGAAGATAATGCAAGATTAATTATTTCTTGATAAGTTAAATTTATTCTTTGTTTCAATAAAAAAAAAGTGTTGCGTCTTTTTACTTGTATCGCAAAACTTTTTTGAACTTTAAATAACATGAAATTATAAAAAAAAATTGGAAAAATATGTTTAGAAACTTCTAATAAAAATTATTTTTGATATCATTACATCAAATTAAATGATTCAAAATATAAAAAAAATAATTTTTAACAAATTTATTTTTTAAAATAATCATAAAACACAATTTTAACTATAAAAACAAACCGCTCCTAAATATCCCAAGTTACAGGGTAATGCTACCATTTATACGGTCATGATTAGCCCTTAGTTTTTAAAAACATGATAATTTTGAAAAACTCATGCTTTCACTAAAATAAAAATAAACTTAAATGTATTTCATATAATTTTAATCTTGAATTCATCAAAGCTATTATTTTGTATCACAACTGAATTTGAGTAGAAAAAAGTTTCAATCCGAAATCTGGCTTGGATTAAATAAAAATCAAATCATTTTATTATTTTTCCTCTTCTTCTTCTTAGCAACCCGTGTGATTAGACATCCAATGTACAGTGCCCATGACATGTTATGGACTTATGGGTTTACATTTGTCTTTCCCAGTTGCATGGTACGTACGTGGATTCAAACGGTTCAGTTCGATAGCGTATCCTACATGCTATCCAATTATTATTGAAGTAAACAAGCAAGCAAGCTGGTTCGAGCAAATGCCTTATCATCCAACAATATTTCGTGAGGTTTGAGTCTGGATCTCTCTCTCTCTCTCTCTCTCTCTCTCTCTCTCTCTCTCTCTCTCTCTCTCTCTCTCTCTCTCTCTCTATATATATATATATATATATATATATATATATATATATATATGTGAAAATTTAATTTTTTTATATTTTTAAATTGTTTTGAAATGAAAAATAATTTTTAATAAGAAAAAAATATTATTTTAATATATGTCTAAATAAAAACACTTTAAAAAATAAAATTTTTATTACAATTATAAACACCTGATATCATAGATCATAATCTAGCTAAGCCCGGAATATAGAAAAAAAATTTCACCCCCTTCCTTTTGCTGGTCAAAATTGGGGAGACAACGATTACCTGGCTCCGGTCACCGCTTGTGTTCATAATCATTAGAATTTTTGCCCTTGATTACTGTAATAATGGCTGTATTTTGTTCAAAAAAGTAATGATGGCTATAATCATCAACATTGAGGAGTGATTACCTCAACTTTTTTTTTACTACATTGTTGAAATTTAAGCGTATTAATTAATCATGCATAGATCATAATCTAAACGCAAATTATACCTTTTTAGACTGAAAAAGGTCACCTCTTTTCACATTTTTACGTCCCCAAGTCTGGTCCAATGAATTAATTCGGTGACCCATGAACTGATCTTATTGAATTTCATATCAAGTTGGGTTAAAAGTTAAGCTAGTTAAATTTAATTGATAAGTCAACTTGTAACTCGGTAAAAATCTAATAAAATCTAGTTTAATTTGAATTTTTTTAAAAAAAATTAAAATAATACCATTTAAAATTTAGAAATGCTTTATAACTGCTGTAAAAGCAACTCCAACAAGCTACAAGCAAAGCCGGTGGTCACCCCTCCTTTTTTCTGTTTTGCCTTTCTTCACTGAGAATGTTAGTCTATCAAACGTCAACGATGATTGCAAGATTTAAATGGAACCCCACATATACCCAATCTCTTGAAATGCAAGCCAGGTTAATTAGATTGTCCCAACAAAGGTCTGATCTTTTGCTTGACCACCTTTTTTTCCTCTTTTTTTGGTAAATTTGCTTGCCCACTTTTTACTCACTTTGATGTGCTTGTATCTCTATGTTATTGTTTGCTAATAAACATACTAAAAAATATTAGATAATAATATAAATTATATCTTGAGATTTTATCTAATAATTTAAATTATTGGGATGAATTGATTTTTTAATATGATATCAAAGTTTTAATAACCAAGTGGTTACAAAACAGTCACGAGTTTAAATTTCATTATTTCTATTTATTTGATAAAAATCAAGTATAAAATAATATGAAACTATATAAGTTTTAAGTTTAAATGATTTTCATTTAAAAATTTATTTAGAAAATTTTTTTCGCTAGATGACTTGTTGAAGATGAGAAGAGAGTATGTTAGGAGGTGAGAAAAGCTTTTAAAGAGTATGTTCAGAAATAATATAAATTATATTAATTTATGGTTGTTAAAAAAAAAAAAAACTCAACTCCAAGCTTGTAAATTACAGAAGCAATGTATACCGGTTTTGCTGTCGGAAATTAAGCTGGCTGGTTTCACTCTTAAGTTGCTTCTACGTAAGCTTGATCATGAATTAGTCGGCTACCTTGATCACCGAGTAATTCAGATACAATTCTGGAGCTTGTCTTGGACTCACACGGCGCCGTTGACCTCAAGTTCTTGTTTCAATTCTGGAGCTTGGTGAAAAAGACTTTTGGACTTTTAACTCTACTGCTGTGGTGTTAATTTAATTAGCTTTCATGATGACTGGCATTAGAAATTCTGTTCTAAGTTGTGACTTATCTGTTCTGTCGACTTGTCGTGATGTGGCGGTGCGAGAGGACCAGCTTTATACACGGTTTTGTACTGCGTTGAAATTTGCTTTTATACATTTTTTAATTTATTTTAGATTTAATTTATTTTTTTTATATTTTTCTATCATGATATTTTAATTTTAAAAATAAATTTTAAAAAATAAAAAATATTTCAATATATTTTAAAATAAAAAATATTTTAAAAAACATCATCTATCAAACAAACACTTAATATTAATTTGTTAAAGTGATAGATTCTACTTTTCAAATTCTTTTTTACCGGTAAAAAATTAAATTAATATTTTTTTAATAGTTTTAATATAATAATATTATAAATAAAAATATTATAAAAATATATTATTTTAATATAATTTTAATTAAAAAGTAACGTGCACTATCTTACTAAATACATAATTGGTATTATAATAGATTTTGCAATTATAGTTTTAAAAATAGGTTTAATTAAGAAAAATATTTTTAATTGTTGTATTTTTTTAAAATTGTTGTGAGGTGGATTTTTACATGAAAAATAAATGAAAAATATATTATTTTAAATTCTACAAAACTAAAATTTTAAAAACAATTATTTATTAATCTCATATAAAAAACATGAACTATTTAATTACTATTTTTTTTTTTGTCTTTATAGTTGGGTAAACGTTTTGGTTGAAATTATAAAGCCACCATGGAAAAAACCGTATCCACTGTAAAAAAAAAATTAATAAATTAGATTAAGCTGACCAAACTTTCATGGATATGACATGTTTTGAAATATATTCCACCGTTTAATTTAATTCAAAGTTCATACGTATGTTTGTTTAAAAAATATTTTTAAACTAAAATTATAAAATAATTTTTAAAAATATATATTAATATTAATAATTTTTTATTAAAATATTATTGATTTAACTACTACTATTACTTCATAAAATAAATAATACTTTATATAAAATATTTTTTATTATTTCATTAAATTATCTATAATTTTATTACATACAAAATTCATCTGATAAGAACTATATTTTTTATTATTTTATAAGTATGAAATTTAATAAATATTATTATTATTAAAAAACATGATATATTTAAACATCACGCTTTTAAAATATAGCAATTTTAAATATTATATTTTAAAAACATTTTTTTAAACACAATAACTTAAAATATCTGTTTTGAAAGTGTGAAATCAATTATAATTGAAGATATTTTTTTATCCCATCAGTGAGAGCTAGCCAAAACCTGCAAAAAAAATATTAATAACTCAGCATAAAGATTTGATATTATTTTACTTCTCTGCCTCTATTATTTTTAGATGAGTTCTATCAATAGCTTAGGGGGTTGTGACCAAGAGGAGCAACTAGAGAAAAGGAGGAGGTCGGCATGCAGGAGCTGCTGAAGGAGATTCTGTCACGACTTGGACAGATCGGGTTTGGTTGAAGGTGGAGTTGGTTCTGCTATTACATACATAGTGGCTGTTGCTGCTGACCACAGTGAAGAGGGGAGGAGTTGTTGGCTGCCGGCTGGAGGATGGAAGCCTTTTGTGTTGTTGGTGGTGAGAAGTTGCTTGCCGTGAGTTCGGGAAGGATTGGTGTTGACAGTGGATATGTTTTCCACTGCAAAAGTAAACAGTGAAGAGTGAATCGTAAAAATACAGAACGCTGGATGAGAAGCATGAAAAAATTGCTTCACTAAAACATGAGGTTGAACCTCATTTTTAGTAGGTCCCATGAACCAAACCGCAGCTTCATTTTTTAACCGAACACTATATTATCTGTGTCTGAACAAAAATACAGCAGCTACCGCAAAAATAAACGGGTCAGCCTGATCTAATTCGGTATCATGCCCAAATGAGTTCCAAACGATATTTCTTTGAATTTTTTATTTTATTTTTCTAGTTACATTCATTTTCTGGTTTTGTTTCAAGATTTTATTTTATTTAAATTTTAATTAGTTAGTTCAGTGTAGTTGTTATTTAAACAGTTGTGTATTTTATTTTTAAATAAAGATTATAAATTTATAAATTATTGATATTTAAAACTTATCAAAGAAACTATGTTTGTACAAATAAAAGACAACTATACGGGTACATGAATGTCTGTACAAAAATATCGTTTGAAGCATCAATACGTCTTGTAAAAATATGTTGCCGGAGGTTTCAAGTTAACGCTTCCGACCAACTTCACTTATAAAATTGAATAATTCAAGAAATTGGTTATTAATTTGGACAAGATTAGCTGGGTTTGGTCCGACGAGGTTAGCTACAGCCGGTCTGCTGTTTATTGTGTGTTCTTGATTACGACAGCGAGCAAAAAAGATCGCCTGCCTGTTCCCCGCTAGTTAGGGTTAGGGGCGCTAGAGCTAACACGAAATGCTAATCCCACCATGTTTCTTAAATCTCTAAATTGTACGTGCGAGTGTTTTTTTTTTTCTTTTTTTTTTTATGTATGTATTATAGGTTAATTAATTTTAAGTATCTTGTGATGTCTTATGCTTAGCAATTGACATGGAATATTATTTGTGGATAATATCGATAAAATATAGTAAAATAAGCTTTTAAACAAAACTATGCTTTATATATATATATATATATATATATATATATATATATATAATTGTTAAATTGAGCTGAAATTTTATAAACATGTTGTAAAAGGCTTTGTTCTCTCTAGAGTAATCGGCTAGCTCCTTCCGAGACCAAAAACATGCTAAATTAAGTTAAGAAGATATTTTTTGAGATTTTTCTTTATTTTTGGATTCCTTTCCTATTTAGGTTTTAAAATTTTACTAGATTTGAATTTCATTAACTAACTAGGCCGCTTAAATAATTTGTACATTAAATATTTCATAAAAGTTTTTGTGAATTATTAAATTTCAGAATGTATATTAATTAAGGCTATGATCTTAAAATTGAGAAGTCCTATTTATTTTTTTCGTATTTTATTTAATAAAAAAAAAGCCAATTGTGGGATCCCATAGTTTAAGATTTAAAAACCCGTTTTAATTTATTGAGAAGCTATATTTTAAAAGCTGTTTATAACGTACTGCAAACATCGTTTTTAAAAAATTTAAATTTTTGTTTTTGTTAAAAATAATTTTTTTGTATGTTTTGAATCGTTTTGATGTTCTGATCTCAAAAATAATTTAAAAAAAAACATCATTTTGATGCATTTCAGCATAAAAAACACTTTAAAGTTTGAAAAGCAACCACTAATTTTTTTATTTTTGGTGGCATTTTATTCATATGATTTGTGCCTAAATCCCTTTTAATCAACCATTTTTGTTTCTAAGCATTAATGTCACAACCACAACCATGTCTATTCTCATAGACACTACAATAGACATTCAGAAGACACTACAACATCTTCTTCCTCCCTAATCCCTAACCATTATTTAAGAATAATATATTGATTTCCAATTTTCAACAAATTATTAAATAATCTCATTAATTATAACTCTTTGATATTATTTCTGGCTTATGTTTTCTATATTTGTTTTCATGGTTTTAGAAACATAAACAAATTTTAGATTTCTGTTTGAAACTAACCACCACCTACCAACATAACTTGTGAAAACTTTATGTTGTTTTCAAAAAAATTGACAAGTAGTTGTTGCTTTTTAAAACAAAACAAACAAATTGGTGTTCTATGTTTTTCTTTCAAATTTTTAAAAATAAAAACAGACAATAGAAAATCACAAGAGAAATCAAACAATTAGCTGACATTTTTTTTTTTAGATTAACTTGGGTGTTCGGGTCAGATTGCATGTACCTCGACTAATCCCACGGACCCTAACATTAACGATCATGTAAGTCTCTAGTGGTCCTGAAGTTTGTGGGATTCGAACTAGTGACATCTAGAAAGCAAATTTAAAAACTAATCAGTTGAGTTACACCCCTCAAGATTAGTTAGCTGACACTTTCTTTCTAAGTATATCAATACACCAACATGCATCTAGCAATATGTTATTATAATTTGCAAATTCAGGCCAATTATTTTTTATTAAAACAGTTTTGGTTTTTTTTTTTTAATTTTTTGAAGTTTACTTAATCAAGTTTGATATACTAAATTTGATTCCACAAAAAAATGAGAATCTCGTATCTCTATCTTTAAAACTTTGATAGCAATACAGGGGAAGTCATGTTAAACCAATTAATTATTGAATTAAAATCTTTCCTTGTTCAAATTTAAAACCTAACCTGAATTACATTTTTAATAATAAATTTTAAAAGTTAACTCAGAACAGATTTAATAATTATACTGATAGATGATGTTGGTTGGTATTGTAATTTGTGCTGATAGGTTTTGGCAATGATAGTGATCGGAAGCTTATCTCCACCAACTCATGGCCAAATTAGTCGCTTCTCCGTGCGTAGACACAGTGAGCACAGTACCAAGCACAGTACTTTATCATTCTATAATCAATGCTCATAAATCATACGTTAATTTTTCCTCCCTTTTTCTAAATTAATATTAAAATTAACTGGTTAAATTATAGATTTACTTCTAATAGATTATTATTTTAAATTTCATAAATTTCAGAATCAGTTATATTGTCATTAACTTTAGAATCATTAAAATTTGTTAAGATACGTGTAAACTAACCCAAATATTCATGTTAATAAAAAAAATATACATCCTTGCAAAGATTGATGGAGTTCACATTAAATGAACACATTAATGAGTTAAAGCGTTGGGAGAGAGATGGAAAGGGGGAGATAACACCTTACGTGCTAAGCCACCCATCGGGAAGAAGAGAATGGCTTGTAAATATGATCTTGAAACTATTTTTTGTAAAGAGATTACATTTTATTTAAGTCTTTATATAAGTTATTTTCTTAGTATAATAAATTGAATTTTATTCCGTTGTTCATTCTTATCAAAGAAAACCAACAAAAAAAAAAAACGACGAAAATGATCATGACTTGAACAACTCAAAATTCAAGATAAACCCAATAAAAAACTGTGTTCTTCTTTCCCAGCCAAGTGGTGTATCATGTTCTTCCATGCAGCAGTTGGAGTTGACCTAGGGCAAAAGGTTTATAAGACTTCCTTGTGTCGTTAGGTTGATCAAATCATCGTAGTTATAGAGTAATCGATCGTTTTACTAACGCCAACCTAACTTAACTGCTATAAGCACCAAACACTTTGCATGCTACGAACATATTGCTCTTGTGAAGCATTTTGTAACCCTAATGTCATGGTTGATAACTAGCCAAGTAGTGGTTTGATTTAAATTTATTCCTTGCGATAGGGAGTGAAACCAAACGCTATGCCCTGTGATCCTTTCCTTGGTGCCAAGTGTTGGAGTAATGGGTTGTTGGGACATCAAAAAAAAAAATTAAAACCCGTTTGTATGTGTATTTTAAAAGTGTTTTTTTATTAATTTTTTTGTTTGCTTCAAATTATTTTTTTATATTTTTAAATAGTTTTGATATACTGATATCAAAAATAATTTTTTGAGAATAAAAAAATATATTATTTTAATGTATTTCTAAGTAAAAAGCACTTTGAAAATCAACCGCTACTAGATTCTCAAACAACCCCTAAATAAATTAGCTTAGAGGTGGAAGAATGTTTTTTTTAAAAAAATATTTATTTGTTACACAAAAAAGGAACACCTTTTATGATACAACCAAATATCTAATTCTTTCCAAAAAAAAACATAAGTAAAAAAAGAGATTGGAAATAGAAAAGGTTATGTTCTATATAATAAAAGAATTTATTAACTCATAGAATTAAAACACACCTTGTAATAATACGATTGTTAAGAAAAAACATAACTATTCGTTTTTAGTTAAATTGAGAATTACGTACCACTTTAGTTTCATTGAAATTGAATAAGACTTTAGATAAAGGGAGAGAATAATTGTGAATAGTAAGAGAAGAAAATGGAAAAAAAGTATCACAATTTAATATTAAACACTACGGTACAATCTTTAGATTACCGACAAAATTTTCTGTCGGTATTTATATTATCATTCCGTTGGTAATTAATTTACCAACAAATTATCGATGGAAATGCTCTGTTGGTGAATCTTGCGTCGGTAATTTTTTGTCTGTCGGTAAGTCCGTTGGTAATAAAAAAATATTATTACCGACGGAAAAAATGAGCAAAAAAAAAAATTACCCGCTTCATTCCGTCAGTATTTCCCTCAGCAAATACCGTATGTAATTCCGTCGGTAATTATTTAAAAATATTAAAAAAAATCTATCTTAAAAAACTATAAAATAATTAAATTAATATAAATCAACACTCTATAATACTCAAAATACTTGGAAAAAAGAAGAATAAAATAAATTCAACTAAAAAAATTCATATGAAAAAAATTTAAAAATCCTATAAATAAATCAACTAAAAATTGATCTCATATGAAAAAACAATTCCTACAACAACATTCATACAATTATTAAGAACAAAAACAATTAAAAATAAAATAAAAAACAAATATTGTGAAAAAAAAAAGAAATCTTACCTTAATGTAGTTGCAAGTGAAGCTAAGAAGAGAAAAAAACAAATTCGTAAAGTATACTAATTAAAGAAAAATTGAGAAGAAAAAAGAAGAAAGGAGAAGAGGACATATCTGAGCATGAAGTAGAAGAGAAGGAGTTTAGGAGAGTAGAGAAGAAAAAAAATGGATATTGATGTTTTTTACATATGGGAAGAAGAAGAAGAAGAAGAAAGGAGACAGGTCTATTGTGAAATTAGAGATTCTAGACTTTTTATTGAAACGTTTTACCGATAGATAATTAAATATTAATACTTTTAATCATTCCGTCAGTGATTTTGTCTGAAATATTTAATTTAATCTAAATTTTTTAAAAAACCGCCAAATAACACCGACGACTTTTCAATCCATCGGTGATTTTGTCTGTAAAGAACAGTAATTAACAGTGCAATTGAGAAGTGAACAGTTCCATGGCTCTATAGAAAATACCAAATTGACATGATGAACAATATTCACAGTTTACCAACGGATTTTACCGATGGAATTTATTCCGTCGGTAAAATCGTCACGTCATTATTTTTTGTTTTGTTTTAATTATTTTGTTTCCCACTTTAATTCCCTCAGTATATACCGAGAGAATATTGCCGTCGGTAAAATCCATTAGTATATTTTCGACATAAATATTTTCTCAGTTTTTCCGTTTGTATTTATCAATTTTCTGGTAATAAACCTATTATTTTGGTAATAATTAAGTGAAAAGATAACAATTTAATAATTTTAATATGTAAAAGGTTTTAAAATTCATGTTTTAGTTAATTAAGTCAACAGTTAAGTTTATAGGGAAAAAGTATTACTGTTTTAGTTAATTAAGTTAAGAAGTTAATACTTTTAATATGGAAAAGGTATTAAAACAGGTATCAAAGTTTCTATTTTATTTAATTAATTTAACAATTAAGTTTATATGTAGAAATTGTAAAATCCCTGTTATAATTGTTAAGTTAATAAAAAAATTTAAGGATATTTTAATTTAATCAAATGTTTTCGAACAGAATTGATATATATATATATATATATATGCGAATTATAAAATTATGGATAACAAAACAAGCAACTTGATGAGACGGACTTTTAAGTTGAGCCCATTGAATTTTTCAGCCCGGCCCTACCATTCTAGTGTTTGCCGCTTGGTCATGAGCTAGGGAAAAGAAACATGCGTGTCTACCAATGTCGGGAATTTTAATTTTTTTAGGTGTAATTTTTATCTATAAAATTATCAGTAATTTTTTTGACCGATCAACTTAGCGATAGAATTAGATATTACTGATAAAAAATAAGTTCATAAATATTATGCATCGATAATTTAATCGATAAAAAAAATATTGATGAACTCTAAATCATAGATTGATAATTTTTTTATGTTGGTAAAACTGTGAAATTAAATCTAAAAGTAGTAAGTTTTTTTTTTTTCAATCTTTATTTAAATAAATTTTAAGTATTCAAGTAATTAATATATACTAATAGTTATTTTAATTATATATCCATTTTAAAGAGAGAAGTACACAAAAAAAATCATATCAAATATTTCATTTAATTTTTTATTTTTTTTAACATTCTGAACACGCTTCTAGACATCATCCACATATGAGCAATCACTTTTAAGAGATAAACTATGAAGAGAGTTCATCAACTCGAGATTTATCAATAAACATATTTGCGCGTGGATTGAAAATATAAAGAGGTAAGATTCAAATTATAAACATTCTTGCACCGTGAAATGATCACTCCATGCATGTCCTTGATTATAAACTTGAAAATAATTTTTAATTTTTATTTCTCATAATTCTATTTCTTCTTTATCTACCTCTCACCTATAAAAATAATCATGATAATTGTTCCTTCAATACTCTGAAGTTAATAATTCAACCTTCAGGCCATTGGAGATCTTTTATTGTACAAGAAGACATGTAATTTTGTAAAACACCCCCTCCCTCCCTCCCTCTCTCAAATTGAGACTATTCTCTTACCATATTTTTCTTCATAAATGGAGAGACAAATCAAGTTTCTGATCTTTATCGTTCCTGATCTCCATATTGTGATTGCCATTCGCCATTGAAAGATGGTGGTTGGGACCACCTCCGTTGAAACCAGGGCATCTTATGCTCCTTTGCCAATTCAACAAACTCTGCTCATCTTCTTGGTCATATTGGTGATGATCATACCTATCGCTTGAACAACTCCCGCCATAAAACAGCACCCCACTGTCAAACCTGGCTGCACCACTGGATCCAAGACGGTCAGAGAACTGATCATGAGTAGGATGACAGTGGAGGTTGGCTGCATGAGCAGTACTTGTGTACAATGAAGGGTGCAACAGGCCAAATTGATGACTTGGGGAAAAAATCACTGGAAATGTTGGTGGTGGGGATGGTGCATATTCAGAAACTCTTCTTGTCTTCCTTGCTGCATTTCTCTCCTTCTTGTGAGCATTTTGGTGGCCTCCTAAGGCTTGAGAACTGTAGAACTTTCGTGAACAGAATAAACAAGGAAATACCCTTGCTGCGGTGTCTTCTTCTGCATGGATCGGAGAAACCTTTTCTCCAGGTTCCATGTCTGCTAGGAGATAAAATGCTTGAAAAGAATGGCAGAAGTAGAGAAACAGGATGGAGTACCCAAATGGGCTGACTTGGTGTTTGATACTCTGTTATGATAACAGTAGAAAAGAGAGTTCAGAAGAGTTGGAAAATGTGAAGAGTCTCTCTGTAACATTATTAAATGGGGGTCTTGACACAAGGAGCTGTATGGGCTTGGGAACAGAAGAGATGAGAGAGAGAGAGAGAGAGAGAGAGAGAGAGAGAGAAGCTTCTGCGTTGCTAAGGTGAAGAGTGAAGACAGTTATCGGTGGAAAGCAAAGCATGGATTGGGAAGTGGAACCTCTGTTTCTGACAAATATCAGTTTCATGGGCAAATGGGTTTCATCTTGTAGGAGTCCGAAGTTTCTTGTCATAACTGAAGTCCATTGATTTATGCTTCGCCTCTGTTTGGCCTCATGCATTGTTGTCTACCCATTATTAAAAAAAAAAAAAATATTTTATTTTAATTTAAAAAAACATTTTATATTATTTTGATGTACTGATATCAAAAATAAATTTTAAAAAATAAAATATTTATTTTGATGCATTTTCAAGTAAAAAAATATTTTAAAAAACAACTTCTACTACACTCTCAGATATATTCTTAGATTATGTTTGTTTTTATGATCCAACCGTGTTTTTGAAAAAAATTAATTTTTTTTTAAGTTATTTATTTTTAATATTTTTAAATGGTTTTGATGTGATGATATCAAAAATAATTTTTTTAAAATATATATTATTTTAATGTATTTCTAAAAATAATTTTAAAAGACAATCCCATTACAATCTGAAATACATTAAAAATAATTGTTTAGTTTTATAAATTCTATGATATTTAAGTTATAATTATATAATTAATTTAATAAAAAAGCTAGACATTATAAAAAAATTCTATCCATCTCTCATGAATTTCAAATTTCAAACATTCTTTATCACGGAAAACCTACAGGATGATTGATGATTGGAACTGTGTTTTTTATATTCCAAACAATGTTTTATTAAATTAAAAAATATTAAAAAATATATATTTATATTTTTAAATATTTTGTTACGTTAATAAATAAAAAAATATTTTTTAAAAAAAGATTAACTAGCTTTGACCCTCCAATAAGGAGCTTTCAATAAAGAGAGTTGCTATTTTTATCAAAAATTTGAAGTGAGCAAGAGAGGTGAAGAGAGAGAGAGAGAGAGAGAGAGTGGGAAATCAGATTTGTCAGAGAAGCTAAGCTTAGACGATCAGGTTTGTGATCTTCAATGGCCAATGTGGAAGGATCGGGTGCTTGAAAGCCAAAACCAGTCCCCACATGGTCTGAAGCACAGTAAGTGGTTGTGTCAGCTCTCTCTGCCCCAATGTCTGTGCAAACCGCTGTTTTTTCTGCCGCCTTCCTCTGCCTTCTATAAATAGTTATGGGGCTAACAGCCACCAGTCCTGCGTTCTCCACCGCCAAATCCATGCCATTTGTCACTTCTTCGCCCATTCCTATCATGCACTGAAGCCTCTTTGTCATGCCCCGACCAGAGACAGCCCAATGCTTGCCCCCAATGCATGGGTTGGGTTTCGCACACGTGGCAACCATTAAAAGCTTCTATTTAAGATCATTAAAAAAAAAAAACTAAAAGGTTCAGTGATGTAGATTATGTTTAGTATTGCGATAGTTGTTGTAGTTATGATTTGAAAAAAATTATTTTATAAAAAGTATTTTTAGTTAAGGTTGGTTTGAAAAAATAGATGTTTGATTAAAACTGTGGTTGAAATTAAGATTGAAGAAAAAGCAGTTTTAATGTGTTTCGTTAAAAAAATGCTTTTCAAATTGAGGTTATAAAATTATATATATATTAATGATTTTTAACTTAAATATTATAGATTTAACTATTATTATTACATCATGAAATAAATAATATTGATATCAAATATTTTTTATTATTCCATTAAACTATGTGCAATATCATTACATACAAAATCTATCCAACTAAGACTATATTTTTCATGGTTTCTTAAGCGTGCAACAATAAAAACTGAATTTTTTAATTTATGTAGTGTTATTAAATAATAAAGATTGTGATATCTTTATTATTGGAATTGCGATCAAATTCCACAAATGCTACGTCATTATGCGATATCTTTCTAATTTATGTAGTGTTATTAAATAATATTAAATACTAGTTTTTCGAGTACAACACAATTTTTTTTAAAAAAATTACAATTTCATTACAGTACGAGTAAATTTAATTCACCTTAAACTAATTTTAAAAAAAAAACAAAAAAAATATTGTTCACAATTAACTGCACTAGTGTTGTTCGGGAAAAAAAAACTAAACTTTTTTTATTGGTTTTTCAAAAAAAAAAAACTGAACATTGCGACAATGAAGCCATGCTCCACTGTTCCTAAAATTAACCACGAGCAGCAGCATTCCAATCCTGTGGCTGGGTAGCACAAATCAGTGGCCCTACCAAGCAAAATCAGGTTTGTTTCCTTTACCAAACATAAAAATGTGTGGTTGCGAGTGAACCTCACCCGCAACCATAATACCAAACAGCATCGTAATACTGTGAATTCAGATACTGTATTAATCCTTTTGCTCCGCACTGTACCGAACAACTACTTTACCAGCAGGGGTAGAGTTGTTTATTTTTTCTAGGGTATGAAATGTTATTTGTTAATTGATGAGGAATAATTTGGTCATTTAATATTTTTATATACAGCAAAATTACTTTATTGCCATTAAAAACTAAAACGTAAGCTTTTTATCCAGTCTTTTATGTATATTTAATTTTATTTACACAGTTAAAAGGATAATGATACATTTAAATGCTCAAAAGTATTGACGTTGCGGAGAGGTTTTTTTTTATCTTTACATATGTTTTGTACAATTAAATAACATGTCTAACCTGACTTCAAAAAATCTAATCCTGTCTTGGGAGGGCATTTCATCTTTGCTGCATGGTTTTTTTTTTTTTATAATATTAAGATGCTCTTACGAGCTTTTTAATAATTTAAATTAATAAAATATTAATAAATCAATATAAAAGGTTGTTGTCTCTACGCACGCATCAACTCGTCATCATCCCCTGTGATAAACTGAGGTGTGTGGGGTGTTTCGATGGTCAAAACCTACTGACTATCATTTCATTCGACGTATCAGGTGGTGACACAACTATTGAAATGGCGTGTTTAGTCTGGTAAACAATGGTTCAAAGGCAATGAAAGTTTTTCTTCTTCCATTTCTTTTCTCTCTCTTGTGCTTTGGTAGTTACCTCGAGCCTTCAAAAATTCAGCTATGTCCTCTTGTTTATATTTGTTTTAAAGTTGGATCTTTTTTGTTTTGATTTTTGTGTGCTTTGATTTTAGTGCTTCTTGAATTTTTTTTTTGTTTCAATTTCATTTCCTTGCATTTATTTCATTTAATTTTTGTATCTAATTTGGTTCTTATTTTTTTTATTGCTATTTTTTATCCTTTGCATTAATTTTTTTTCATTTAGAATTTCATTTAATTTTGTTTGGTTTTTAATTTTGGTCCTCGTCTTTTTTATTGCTTTTTTTTTATCATTTTTTTAATTTTGTTTTTCAATTTAATTCCTAATTATTATTTTTTCAATTATTTTTTGTGTAGGATTTAGTCATCGTTGTTTTCATTTTTTTACTTCTTTTTATTTTTTATGATTGAGAATTTTACTTCATTATTTTTTTGCATTTGTCCTCTACAATTATGACCCGATCCACTAGTTTTAATGATTAACTCGATTTAAGTTCGGTATTTTTTTTTAAATCCCCTTTAAAAATTGATTTTTTTTTATTTTTATAATTTGACATTAACTTATTGAGCCTTGAACTTCGTGATTTGTTATGCTTTTTTTTTTTTATGAGGTTATCCATATCTCATATCTTGGATCATAACTTATTAAAGTTAAACTAGGTTGACTTGGTTTTTTTTTTTTCATCATCTTATTTTTTTCTCACTTTTGATGGGACTTTTCTAACTTTTTGAGAGTAAAACGGGTTGTTTTGATTTTTTTTGTCTTTGCTAGATCTACCTCTTTTAGAATGAATTGTTTTTTATTGGATTAAATCAATTTATTTTATTCTTTACTATTAAATTGATTTGGCATTGCCTCGGTTTTTTGGTGCTCTTTGTTGAGTCTTGCTCTTTTTTAAAAAAATTATAATTAAATTAATTTATCACACCCTTTAGCATTAAATTGGTCTAGTATTGCCTCGGGTTTTTTGGTGCTCTTTATTAGATTTGTTTTAAAAAAAGTAATTAAATTAATTTATCTCACTCTCCAGGATCAAATTTGTTTTATATTAAGCTTCTTAAGTGAGTTTAGGTTTGTAATTTAACGGTTTGCAGCTTTAAAAGATTAACCTGAGTTTATAAGTTTCACCTAAATTCACTTTATCCCCCCTCCCCTTTTCTAGCTCTTTTGTTTTTTTTAATCCTAGACGTTTTTTTTCACTTCTTATGGGATTCTCCACTTTTTTTGAAAAATAAAAGTGCTACCTAAAGTTTTTTTATTTTTTAGCTTTGTTCAATTTAGTTTTTTTTTATGAGAAATTTTGCTTTAAATTAAATATAAATATCAAGGTTTTTTTATGTTTTGTTTCAATTACTTTTAAAACTTGAGTCAGCCTAGCCCCGGGTTCCTGGATCACTAGTCAATCTATTAGGTCAAGCATTTAAAGCATATCAAATGATATATTTTAGTTTTGATTTTTTTTTAAATTTAATCCTTACTCATTTAATTTTTATTTTCATTGTTGACTGATTTTTATTCTTCTATGAATTTATTGACTTCAAAATTTTCAATTTTACTCTTCAATACAATATTTAAAATTTTAGCTCTCAATGTTCTAATTTTTATTCTTCTTTTATCAAATTTATCGTCATTAGTTCTGGTTTAGTGATATTTATTATTCATTAATATTTTTTTTAATTTTATCTTTTATCATTAAATTATTATTTTCAATTCTCTGTTAATATTTTTTAAAAATACACTATCGTTTTCTTACACTTTAAAAAAATCAACTCAGCCCATTGCGGAGAACGGGCAAACTATCTAGATTTGGTCAAGCAGAAATTAGCATATTGATCGCACACGATATAGGGTCAACCGCGGCCCAAACTATAGATTGCAAGTTCATAAAACAGGTATATACCCCGGTTAGTATTCGGTGGGCACACCACTACCGAGGAATATGATCATGCTATACAGTTAGATGAGCACACCGCCACAAATAGCAAATGGATCCGGCTGAGATTCACGCGCAACCAAAGCATTTACGGCAGCGGGAAAAACTTGATGGTGCTGGTGACGGCTCGGGCTCGGGCTCGGGCTTTTTTGGAGGGAGATGCTTAAAGAATGCTTTTACTGCTCCAGTGGCACCATCCTCATTCTCCATGGCCTTAGCGAGATCCACGGCACGCTCCTTGACCTAAAATGTTAAAAGTTCATCAGGTAAATTCTCGGCCCAGAATTTGTTGCAAATAATACAAGTTTATTTTAGTTCTAGATGATAGTGATTATCATTTCGTAGCCACTGGAATCATTGTGGAGGCAAGTCCCAACATTTTTTTGAGAAGCTTACTGTTTGCTTTTCACCTGAAAATAACTATATATGTTTTTAAACTCATTGGTTCTCTCTCCAAATAAATGCATATCGAATCTTTAGCTCCTTAGTGCCAGCACCCACAAACTGTAGCATTCGGCCAAAACTAGAAAGATCACTGCTGGTTTATGGTTTTCGAAATCTATAATAATGAACTACTGAGTTTTAATTCCAGGTTAGATGATCTAAACAGAATATATAGTCTAGCTGACTGCTAGGAGATAAGCCCAAGTTCGAACTCCCTTGATGTCCTTCATATAGGACGTCGTGCCAGAAAGGAAAAGGAGCAGACTGCATGTGGATTGTAGATCTTGACATTATTTTCTTTGTTATCCTCAGCTAATATATATCGAGTGATTTGACATTAACTTGGGATCTAGCATGAAGATAATTGCATCAACCTTGAGTGATTTGACATTACCTTGGGATCTAGCATGAAGTTTATTGCATCAATTAGCTTGGTACGGGAGAACTCATCAACAGGTATGGGCGGAGGACCTACTCCTCTCGCATGCACCCGCTCACCCCAGAAAGGTTGGTCGCCAAAGAAAGGCACGATGGTTGTAGGGCACTACATCACAGAAGAAGGATAAAGAAAAAAGATGGACAGGACATCACACGGAAATATATGATACAAACAAGCTGCAGCTATTACCGCAGCTTTAAGACCAGCAGCTGTTGTTCCAGCACCTCCATGATGAACCTGACAGTAAAGTGCAAACTAATAACAATGGGACACCAAGACCGAAAGGAAAACACAAAAATTGAAGAACAAATAATATACTCAATCAACATCATCATCAATTACTCAAACTTTTCTACTTCCAAATCTTTCATGTTTTATGGATTTTGATGAAGTGACAGTTGTTTCTCAAGCATTATATCCAGCTGACAAAGCTATAAAATTAAGCCTTACCACTGCCTTGCATTGCAAGAATAGCCAATCATGAGGGCAGTTATCCAGTAAGTATATAAAGTCCTTCGGTTCTGCCACTAAAGAGGAACCAAAATAAGCTAGATAGATGGCATGCAAGACCCTGAAGATGCATATACCGTGCACAGAATACAACAGGAAAAGGAAATAGCAAGAATTTTTAGTGAACATACAAAAGTTTAAAGGGGGAACCAGAAACTTACAGTTACCCAGGCCGCCCCAGCCTTTATTAATGATGCCCCTCTGCCCAGTTTGTTCCACCGCTTCAACGATTGTTTGGGTCATTTTTTCTGGTTCTTCCACAGGCTGACATGAATACAGAGAATGTGAGGCGAAAGAAATCATGTAAAAAGATACAGCGAATTGAGAGAATAATCGTGGGGGCCGGGGGGTGGGTTTCAACTAGTGAAATCCTTTTATATAGTCAACCTTCTTGGTATCAATTCAAGACTCAATTATTGGCACTGACTTCGATGCAGACCGAATACACAAATACAATTTACATTTCAAGCCACATACTAGTCCACACCTAATGGAAACCTAAGTACGGACAAACTATTGCACATAAGGTCATTTAATTAAAAACCCTGGGAGGAAACAGCACATTTCAAATCCTATAACAACAATATGTACTACTTCTATCGCATGAGACGCCCAACAGATTACATCAAATGGGATTATCTGACCAGGAAAAGGTTTCTCCATTGGTGATCTTTATTGAACTGCAGTTGCCTAAACTTGCATATTCACTTCAAACAAACCAAATATAAATGAAAAGGTATAATCTTAACCAGCAAACACATAGGTACTCTTTTGTGTTCAAGAATCTCTATCACACCCCTGACAAAACAGCATAAAAGGAATATATAACAATTATGTTCAAGATTCCATAATGCCCACGTCAGAACATACATTTACAATTCTAAAGTAAGCTTCAATCAATTACAGACCTTATATTTCCTTTAAATAACCAAACAAAAAATCAAAGAAAGAAAGAGGAAATGAACTCACAAGGCTACCAAATCCAATATAAATAGGTTTCTGACCAGCCTCAAGCCATTTCAAAAGTGATTCCGGAGGTTCATAATTTGATGCTAGATCAAGAAAGCAGAAGCCAACCACATCAATTTTAGGCCCCCAATCTGCACACCAAGAAAAAAAAAAACACAAACTAGGTTTAGCATCCTTCCAATAAAAGTCATGCCTGCTCGAATACCAGGTTGTTTCATATAACATAGTAAAACTACACTTTCTTTACCAAAAAGGGATGAGAGATAAGCAGAGAATTTGTACATAATATGAATAAACCATCTGTAAACATCATGAATCATGGCTGATAAAAGCTTGTTTGTCATCACTTACGAATATTAACAAACTAACTCAAACTTGACCACAAACTCATTCAGTAAAGGAACCAAGCTAGGATAAGACTAAGCTCTACTGATTTATATTAGCAAGGAGGATCAGAAACAAACTATATGGTCACTATCAGGCTCATTTTACAGATCGCTGTTTGAACTTTGATTTATCTTATTTATATCCATTACACCCCTTCGAGTCAAAACCAGAACAGGGAAAAACTCACCACTGCAGAAGGAACCATCCTCAAAACATTCTATGATTTGTTATATTAGGTAGCTGCATTTGCAAGTCTTCTATTTTAGAGTTCACGACTCCTAACTATTTAATAAGCCTGTACGAGTTTGAGTTTAGCTATTAAATTATAGATTATTTCAAATAGAACGAACTTGGGTCAGCTCTTGGAAACTCAAGTGGAGATTGGTTCAAGCTCAAACTTGATAAAAAGTTTACCAAACCAAGTGCGAGAGATTGGTTCAAGCTCAAACTTGATAAAAAGTTTACCAAACCAAGTGCGAGCTGCCCAAAGCTTGACTCTGTTCACAGCCTTACCAAGAAAAAAGGGTACCTTAAAGCTTGGATAATAGAACACGTTTTTTGTTTCAAAAATTTATAAAAGGTAAAGCATTTAGTGATGAAAAAAAAAGATCATTACAAGAAATATGTTCAAGCTTATCAAGACACTGGAAGCTCCAAGCATAGTGAAGAAAGTAGAAGCTAGCTAGCCATAAGCACTCTAGTTCAATTACCTTAGGGGATAGAATTAACTGCAACAAACAAAACATTTTAAGGTTCCAGTGCTGTCAATTAATCATCCTTTTGTCTAGAACAATAACCCTGATTGTGTAATATTAAGAAAGACATACAAGTGGACATCGTAGAAAACAGTTTATGGTCTACTAAAGGGATAAGAAGAGAGAGATATTCAAGCCACAAGCCTTAATTCAACGGGATAAAGGAGAGGAAGAAGACTCCTAGTAGAAGTTGGTTTGAGTTTTTACCACTGTTTAGTTCCAGCAGAGCTGTATCAGAATTGTAGGGTTGCTGAAATTTCAATAGGAGTCTAATATATTTTCCTATTCAGATGCTGAAATCCTTGTGTTTTCATATATAGGAATTCATGTCCTATTAGGATTAGGAGTCACTCAAGCATTATAAATATGCTTGTAGTATTTTGATTTCTAGTAGAGAAATTTTTTATTGAATAAATTGCAGCTTTTTCTAATATGGCTTTCAGTCTAGGAGTGAGTCCACTAGAAGATTTTTAGGGAGAAATGTTTTTATTGAATAAATTTAGTGTGAGGGTAGAAGTTTTTTTCTTTTTTTCCTCAATCTATTCTGTTTTTCAATTCCTCAAAGTCCTAAAACTTCATATTCTACAAAACTAAACTAAACAGTCAGCTACAAACATTCTCCTAGAGTTGCCCTGCATCAGGACAACCACCCAATATGAAGAGGATAACATTATGAATGATAGCTGTAATTACTTAGTATTGCAGAAGAACAGCACAAGCTGGTAAGCTATAATATAAGATTTTGACATTCTCACAGTATGCAGTACCTTTTGGTTTAGGGACAAGGTGAGGACTCCATAAGTATCCATGTGGGACATCAGAGTCGGATCCCTGTGAACCACTGAGATACGTGACAGGTCGTAGCTTCAACTTTTTTTTCCTAAGATCATTTATCATGTCCCGTATTCCAAGCCAAATCAACGAATCAACTATTTGATATGAAAGCTACAGAAATTGAACATGGACAGAGTAAGTCAGAAATAACCAAGATATTCTAAAGAAATCAAAGCTACAACAAGAACCAAAAGGGAAAAAACTCAATGGCTCACTCGATATCCAGCCGGTTGCTTGACACGGGACAAGGGATGTGGAAATTCACTAGTTGGCCTGGCAAGAGAAGATAAAAAAATTGCTTAAAACAGTTTAGGATTTACCCATCAAATGATGCATAGAAGTAAACACTGATAGAAACAGGGAGAAAAAGAAAATCTGATGAACAGTAACAATGAAGCTACATTTAACTCAGCAAGATTCCATTACCCAGGGGAGACTTACGTCCACGGCATGGTGAAAAATATATGAAGCGGAACTTTTAGTGCCTCTGCCACATGAGTATGCCCTAAAGAAACATTTTAAGGGTAAGTTGTATAATATCAAACACGAAAATATAAGGACAGGTTGAAAATCTCCATGTAAGAAACAGCCAGGTATGTTCGCATACTAAAGAAAAACAACATGGTCCAATCTGGATAATTTGGTGAGAGCAGGCACACAAGAGGGAGATGGAGAGAGGGAAGAGAAAACGACACAAAACAATAAAGAATAGTAATATAAAGGCTAAAACTTGAAGAAAACTGAGAGGGGGGGATGCACATCCAAGGAATTTACAAATAATTACTACAGGAGGAACAAGAGCAAGAGGATTGCAGATTATCTTTCCCATAAAACAAAAATGAGCAAACATAGAGAAATATAAGTCATTTACAAATATAAAAAAAAACTTCCTTTCCTCAACCCCAATTCAAATGGGGTTCGCATACTAAAGAAAAACAACATGGTACAATGTGGATAATTTGGTGAGAGCAGACACACGAGGGAGATGAAGAGAGGGAAGAGAAAATGATGCAAAACAATAAAGAACAGTAATGTAATGGCTAAAACTTGAAGAAAACTGAGAAGGGGGATGCACATCCAAGGAATTTACAAATAATTACTACAGGAGGAACAAGAGCAAGAGGATTGCAGATTGTCTTTCCCATAAAACAAAAATGAGCAAACAGAGAGAAATATAAGTCATTTACAAATATAAAAAAAAGCTTCCTTTCCTCAACCCCACTTCAAAAGAAAAGGGAGAACAATGCCAAATGAGGGAGCTATCAATATCTTGATCTTCATGCATTAGGAAAGGACTTTTCAAAAAAAAAAGAGGAAAGGAAAGCAATTTTAGACATTCAAGTTAAATGCCAGATATGAAACCGAAAATCAGTACCAAAGAACAACTTCTTTAAAATCATTAAGAAGAACTCAAAATTATCATAGAAGCAACATTTCAAACATCTACAAGGAAGACGACCAGCATTCCGTGGAAAAATCTGTTAGGTGAGACAGTCATTCGAGATGTTGCAGAGAATTATCCAGGAAGAAGTACAATAAAGCTACAAAAAGTCACCCTCCAAGTAGTGTTTGTAGCGGGATAGGTACTTCAAAGTTGAGAAAAATTGGATTTAAAGTTAATGAAAGTCTGGGCGTCTTGTAAACTAGGATTGAAAGGAATAAGTTTCCTTGGGCACTTGCAGACTACAAATTAGACTGGCAACAACATAGTTTGGCGTTTAAGAACTCTTGAATGGTTTAATTTGATGGTAAAGGCTAGTGAGTTATGTTGGTTTTTACAGTTTAAGAATGGAGAAAATTTGAGGTTGAATAAACAAAGGAAGGAAAATGGAGTAATTTATCCTGAGGTACAGTGACAGCAACATTTGGAAATCATGATCCCATTTGACAGAAGAACAAGTACAAATAAGGGTTTTATGTTGAACAGTTGATTATTGTAAGGAAAAATTGCGGACATGCTGGAAACTCAGCAGATAATTAAGAAAAAAGGTAATGCAAGAACATTACAGCAGATTACAACTGAAGCACAAAACATATGGCAGATTCAAAGTAAGAAGTCTTACCATATGCTGGAGGATTGGCAATGATGGCATCTGCCTTAAAAGGGATGCCTGAATCAATATCAGGTTCCTTGCAGGCTGGTAGCAATGAGTATATAATTTCTTTTATTTGATTTCGTTGAACGGATATCTCAGAAGGCCCTGATGGCAAGAAGCCTTTATTTTTTACCATGTCTGCTCATTATAGCCAAAAAAAAAAAACAATGAAAGTTACTGAAGGAGCTTATAATCTGAATTTGAAAAAATCCAATAAAGCATAAACTAGTAAATCAGACTTGCATATCAACAAAGTTATTTTTCGGACAATTACAGTCTCAAATATATTTTAAGAAATTCTTAACAGAGGCTTGTGCTCAAAGCAACTTACTGGGGCTAGAAAGCTGTCTAGTTAAAAAAAAAAAGATATTTCAGATAAATCTCCAAGATTCTCCAGTCAAACTCTCGCAACAAAAAAATTGTCTGCACTCTTTCATAATATATACAGAAATGAATACAAAAACAAAAGCATGCATTATCTGTTGCCAGTGGTACTGGGTTACTACTATTGTTTTAGTATAACTTCAACTTTTTTGTCCATGCTGATTAATTCACGAGTAGAATTCTATAACTTCGGCAAAAGATTACACAAATTTCGATTTGTTATAGTGAATCAGCAATGCATATTTGCCCCAAAAGTACCATTGACAGGCTGCAACGTGATTAATGCAAACCATTTTGCAAGAACTCTATCGATGACATAAGAAATACAGAACCATTTCAAAAGACTAAAACATAAAGATTAGAGAGAGAGAGAGAGGACCAATAAATTTTAAAAGAAAGTGGCATTTCTTGATACATACAACCAGCAAGAACTTTGGGATCTCCACCTAAAGGAAAAAACTCCAACCCAGCTGTCTCGACAAATTCTTTGAAATTTGAATGAGTTGCTAGTCTAACACGATGGCCATAATCCTGCGCAAAAAGTGCTCGTTAATGAACCAATATTTGCAAACGAAAAGTCCTAAAAATATATTCTGCAACAATTCAGCCTTATATATACAAACTCCTTCATTGTAAATAATCATGGTGTTAACAAAGAAAATGTAACTTCAGATTTTCTTGTTTACATAACAAAAGAAGAAGCAAGCTTTTTCTACAACTAATACTTAAGAAAGCACACAACGAGGCACTGTAAATAAGACAGACAATTAGAAAGGAAAGCCAAAAATGATGAGGGTGACAAACTGCAGCAACAGAGTGGTCAACAGTGAATTGTATCATCCTTCATATTTTATTCAAAGCTTCTGCCGAACAAATAGCAAACATCTTACACATGATTAAATTTGAAAATCAAACATTCAAACACATGTTCATGGATAGAGCTCAGAATGAAAAGCTGAAAATAGAAAATAAGCATCACAACTAACCTGTAGACGTTTACCAATTGCAATAAACGGTTGCACATCTCCTCGTGTGCCAACAATAAGCATTACTATTTGCAGTGGTGGTATATATTGAAGGTCCGTTGCATCAAGAGGCTCATCATCAACTACTGTATTATATACATCATCATATCCAACACCAGGAGCTTGGGGTTCTACATCCCCTGGAACCTCAAATTCTACAGTTCCATCATGTTTGACACTAGCTATTCTTCTCAACAATTTACGCTGCATAGTTTTAAAAAATCAAATAAAAACATTAAGCAAAGCTCCATCATCTTCAACAACCTAAACACCGCAGTTTTAGGAAATAAAATCCTAAACCAACTAGGAAAAACTAATCACTCTCCAAAAATTTTAGTTATAAGGAAGAAATTTAAGTAAAATTATATACACATCTAGTAATAGTACCAGTTAAAGTTCGAATCCGGTGCCTCAAAGCTTGCTAAATACACTAGCGATATTTAGAATATTCATCGTAATTAGGAAAATGAAGAGCTCAAGCAGAGTCAAGATCAATACCTTCTGCCGAACAGGAATCTTGTCATTGCAAATTTGCGCAGCCTCCTCAGGAAGTATATTTTGATGTCTTTGCCCCTTCGTTTTGGTTTTGGATCTTTCTAGCTTGGAGAGCTGACTCGGAGTTGGTTCAGTCGTAGTGTCGCCCCCTCTGATTCCTAACAAAGAAATCTATAAGCTCATAAAACCAACAGCTTTTTTCACACAATGCTCAACAATGTTAACGGAATCAGAAACTAACACAGTTAAAACAAACCGATTTAAACTCGGATTACCGTTACTAACTGAAGCAACACCAGCTGCCTCTCTGCTCTCCGATTCATCACCGACGCCGATTTCGCCTTCGATTCTCACAGACGAAAAGGAAGAAGAAGACGAGCTCTGGCGCCGTGACTCCGCCATCGCCGCAGCAGACTCCAGCGAGCTCTGCTTGTTCTGATCCAGATCTGACGGTAGTTTCTAACGTGAGAGTTCAGTGCGAGAGAATGTTTGGATTCCGAGAAAAAAGAACGTTAGGAGGGAATTTTTTTTATTTTCCTTTTCCTTTGAGCGGTGAGGAATCCTAGAATGCTCGAGGAGGGAAGGAGAGAGTGGAGTGGGTGATGTGTCGAGGAGAGGTTAGGGGGTGACACGTATGCATTTTTTACCTGCCAGCATGCTTTTGATCGCTGTTAATTACGATTTTTTCTGTTGGAAAGAGGGGATGACGTGGAATGGTATACGATTCTGTTATTTGTCTTTACTTGCTTTTGTTTTTGCTGGAGTTTTACGGGAACTTAGCAAGAAAAAAAATCATAAAAAATATTTAGGAACCTTGTATATTTAGCTATTATTTAGTATTTTGTTTTACACGGGGTTGGGTAAATTAAAAAAAATATCTTTTATATATATTTTTTTATTTTTTTAATGAGCTGGTATTAAAAATAATTTTTTTAAAATAAAAAAATATATTATTTTGATGTATTTTTAAGTAAAAAAACACTTTAAAAAATAACTGTTACCTCACTCTCAAACACCCCCTTAATCAATTTGAGGTGTAGCTCAACTGGTTAGGTCTTATGTTCACTCCCTAGAAGTTACTGGTTTGAGTTTCACAACCTAAGGGCCACTAGAGGCTTCCATGATCGTTAACTTCAGGGCTCGTGTGATTAGTCGATGTGCACGCAAGCTGACCCAGACACCAACGTTAATATAGAAAGAGAGTTGTGGACAACATTTGAGACTTGTTTGTATAGCATTTGTGAGTCAATAAAGAAACACAAAGATCGGTTTCTTTAATTATTAACTTCTTATCTAAAAAACCACAATTCAAATAATTAATTTTTCAATCTCAAAACACAATTCATATAAACAACACATAACATCTTCAATCATAATTAATAAAATTGGACCGATCATTAATATAACATAATATTTTATTAAAAAATACTTAACTACGCATCTATTTATAATTCTCATAACATGTTATTATATCTAATAATAGTCATAACTCATGAAAGGGCCTAGAGCACTCGTGGAGGGGTATGGAGCACCACCACAAATCATCCAACTCGAAGATGGGTTTGTAACATTCATGTAGGGGTAAAGAGGACTAATATCACCCAAGCTCGTAGACAGACTCGGGACATTCATGAAAATACTTGCACCACCACCCTAACTAGTCCAACTCGAAGACAGGTCTGTGTAGGTGTCAACACCAATATCACCTTAACTTATTGACAATCATGATATGCTTGTGGACTGGCCACCATCCCCAACACTTTTATAATAAGCAATCTCATCTTACGTTAGGGTGATATTGGTGTTGACACCTACACAGACCTGTCTTCCAGGTATCTACATCAATCATCAAATATCGCTCCTAAAAAACACAATTTTTCATAGCATCCCAAAGATTTAAGTAGGATGCATGAAACCAATTCCCCTCGCGTTTACTCTGACAACTAATATTATGTAGCTTGTCATTAATATCAACATAATTTGGTATATTATGAGATAGTACAAACTGTCACATTATCCAATCTAGGCAATACATCTAAACAATGTCGAAGTAGTGCAACGAGACTCGTGTTAGCCAAAGGCCAAATCCCTTGTGACATATAGGCGAAGTTTAAAGTACTAAGCTAAATAATTGATGTTTAAATAACAAAAAAAATATAATACATTTGTAACTCATACCTAATGTGGTTTTCATGCGTTCAACTCATCCCGGTAGAACTCATTATATATATATATATACACACCCCAACTCTCTAGACATCCAACATGAATATGCTCTCATGACTATAGCTATATTAATAAACATTGACAATTTTAAGTTGGTATTTAAAATCCCATAAATTTTAGCAATAATTTTTTTTTTAAATAATCATACCTAGAGAAATAGTAGACACCCAATAATCTGTCTTCTCTTTTCTAGACATGTTTTACATAGTTGCCGGTATGGATATGCAAGCATGACCCACTAACTATAATTGGAAATGGCATAGAAGTCCTCGAGCTGTGTCAGAAAGAACATTGGTATTGCATTACCTACAATACTCGTGAAAATAAGATATGTAATACGATGTCTGATCTTACATAACCATCTAGTCCTCCATCGCATCTACTAGGGGTTTTAAAATTTATGTCCAACCATGTTAATTTGATGTATATGAGACTGGTTGTAGGCACCCCTCCTAATAGACGATCACATAAAGCATCTCTATCAACTAACCATCCATGTCCTATCATAAGAGCTCCATATATTAGAAGGCTAGTCAATATGGTTACATCCTGCAGTGTGGTTGTCATCTCACCACCACGTAGATGGAAGGTGTATGTGTCTCGTGCCTCCATCACTCAACCAAAGTTGCAATTAATATGTGGTTAAGATGTATGCCATATAGCTGATTGCTCTCATAAAAAATTGCCTCGTTAACAGATAGGTGAACGTGCTCGTGCAACTCTATTAATATATACCATCGGGGTGTTACAAGATCACTATACTGAAAATCAAGCAATTTAGTTAATTCAAACAGTTATTTAAAAATATTATTAATCTAGAGATCTTACCTCTTCGCTCTAAATATTATTGGAACGATGTTGATCCTACATATATAGAACCAACCTATCATAAGGACTTGTCTCAACAACTAAGTGGTAATATTTGTCTACATTCCTAGAAGCAATAGAACCTTCTCTAGTCAAAACCATGCCTCATTTGAGGTTCTATATCAAAAAATTATTAGCCATTATAATACAATTGAACATCTATATAATTGAATTAAAAGCAATAATTGATGTTTACATAATTTAGAACAAATACTACAATTAACATATGTTGTTTAGTTTCAAGTTTTCCTAGTATGACCTCTTTAACCGCATATACCATATTTATCCAGTGAGTGTCCCTTTCTAGCATCCATCTTATTACATAGATGAATGGATTTTCTTTGACCCTTATCTACTCACCATTTAGTTGGACATCCATTTACATCTGGATCGTTATATGCAGGTCACAATGACATATTAAGCAATGATTGAAAATGAGGAATATATGCATTTTTGTACTACAAGTTGGAGTAGGAATAATCAACAAATTTCACATAATCCATGTTTTAGGAGTAGGAGATGACATATATTGATCAATAAACTCAACTAACTGAACATCCCTATTTTCCCCATTTTTTTTATCTTTCTCTTTAACCTTAACTCTATCAATGTGATGATCATTTTTGTCATCACTTGGTTCAGATTCTCCATGGTAATATGGAGCAAATATTATACCTAACTTGATGCGAACCTTGTGATGATGTAACTCACAATCAAGATTGAGATCTAATCTCGGAAAGTCAAAATAGCCTGATAAAAGTGTGACACAATAAAAATCTACCTCAAGGCACCAACACTATTGGAATGAAGTAGAATGACGCCATGAAGCCAGTTAATCTTCGATAAGTCAAATTCAATTCGTTCAAGAACTGAAGAATACAAGAATCACTCTCACATGTTAAAACTGAAAAATTCAAAAGTAATATTCATCAATGACTACCAAAATTTTGGTTACATGTGTTTAAATAATTCTTAAAAATTAACCATAATGGATCTACCCTTGTGGGTTGAACTGACCCACATACAAAACTGACTCAAAAACTCTAAACTGAAAAGCCATATCCTGATCCAAACAAGTCTCGGATCCTAACTGAAAACAAAGTGTTAATTAAGCTCAAACAAGCCTTGGGTTGTAACTAACAAAAATAAAAATAAAGTCCATAATATTAAATCCATGTTCTGTCATGAGAAGAAGAAAAATAAATAAAATATTACAGAACTGATTTTAGGCTTATTTATAGCCTTCCATACAACCCATTAATCCTAGAAATAAAAGGAAAAGGTAGTCACCCACGTTGTTTCCAAATTGTAGTAGGATTATTTTGTTTTCTTTGTTGTCCTCACCTTATGGCCCAAATAAGGTTGGATTGGGCCCTTCTTATACATAAATAAGATGTATTAGGGCTTTATCTTGATACTCCAATTGACCCTTCAAATTTAACTTGGTTGAAACTATAACACCCTACCCCACTAGCAAGATATTGTTCGCTTTGGCTTGTAGGCCTCACAGATTTGTTCTTGGCAGCCATACATGGATCCAAAACACATCTTACTAGTCAAGGTGAGCATGCTCATATAAGGCCCTCATCCAAGTCCTCACCCACCAATGTGGTATATTATAATCCACCCCCCTTGAGGAGGTTAACAATCTCGTCGGCACCACCGAACAACCAGTAAGCCGAGCTTTAATACCAAATGTAACACCCCACCCCACTAGCAAGATATTATCCGCTTTGACCCACGAGCCTCACAGATTTGTTCTTGGCAGCCACATATGGCTTCAAAACACGTCTTACTAATCAAGGTGAGCATGCTCATATAAGGCCCTTTCCCAAGTCCTCACCCGCCGATGTGGGATATTATAGAAACCCTCAAAACCAATGCATTGAATGCCTCCTTTAATGCCTTTGACTTGGACCGAGTCATTGAACCATTTGGAACATGTAATGGGTCTTTACTGGTGTTTCTAGGTTAATCCATATCATCTTCTCTCTCCTTGAAAGGATTCGACCTCGAATCAAAACCTCTGTTAAACAAAGTAAGATTAACAACATTAAATGTAGCACTAACACCATACTCACTTAAATGATCAATTTTATATGCGTTGTCATTGGTCCTCTCTAAAACCTGAAATATACCATCACCACAAGGCTGTAACTTTGATTTTTTTCAGTTAGGAAATCGTTCTTTACGCATGTGCACCCAAACCCAATCACCGGGTTGGAAAACAACTTATTTACGCCCCTTATTTGCTTTAAAAGCTTACAGTCTGTTCTTTTTCTTTATTTGCAGTCGAACTCTCTCATGGAGTTATCCACCATCTGTGCCTTCTTTTCACAATCTAACCCTTTCTTAAAAAGGTAAAGGAATTAAATCCATAGAAGTTAGTGGATTAAACCTATAAACAATTTTAAAAGAAGAAAAGTCAGTGGTCGAATGCGTAATTATATTATAAGCAAACATTCTTCCTAACTTTTTAGATTCTTGTGAACAACAACATGTAAAAGTTGGGATAAAGTTCTATTCACTACCTTAGTTTATCCATCTGTTTAAAGATGACATGTCAAAAATAAGAGTTTAGTTCCCAACTTTCCCCATAAAGTCTTCCAAAAGTAGCTAAGGAACTTAATATCGTGATTTGACACTATACTCCTAGGAATGCCATGCAAATGTACAATCTCTCTAAAGAACAAGTCTGCGATATGAGATGCATCATATATTTTATGGCATGCAATTAAATGCGTCATTTTAGAAAACTTATCAACCACAACAACTATAGAGTCTCTACCTTTCTTTGACCTAGGTAAATCTAAAATAAAATCCATAGAGATATCCACTTAAGGTTCAGTAGGCACAAACAATGGTGTATACAATCCAAATAATTGTACTCTAGATTTTGCCTTTCTACAAGTAATGCATTATTCATAGAATCATTGCATATCCTTTTTCATCTTTGGCCAATAGAATTGCTCATGCAATACATCTAAGGTTTTCACAACCCCAAAGTGACCCATTGAACCACCCTTATGTGTTTCATGAACAAGCAATTCACACAAAGAACTAGCAGGAACACAATTAATTCTCTTTGAATAAGTAACCATCCATCAAATAAAACTTACCAAAAGCTGAATGTCCATATACATTATAAATCTCGGCAAAGTCAGAATCATTATCATACAATTCCTTTACATATTCAAAGCCTAACAATCTAGTATTCATGGTGTTTAGAAGAACATACATGCACCAAAGTACATCAGCTACTATGTTCACTTTACCTTGCTTGTACTTGATTATGTAAGGAAAAGTTTCAATGAATTCAACTCATTATGCATGTCTCATATTCAACTTACCTTATCCTTTTAGATGCTTCAAAGACTCATGATCTGAATGGATCACAAACTCATTTGGCCACAAGTAATGTTACAATGTCTCAAGTGCTCTTACCAGCGCATAGAGTTCTTTGTCGAAAGTGGGATAGTTCAAGGTCGCTCCACTTAACTTCTCATTGAAATATATAATGGGTCTCCAATCCTTCATCAAAACAGCACATATTCCTATTCCAGATGCATCACATTCTATTTCAAATGCTTTCGTAAAGTCAAGTAAAGCCAAAACAGGTGCAGAGCATAATTTCTCTTTCAAAAGTACAAAAACCAATTCTTGTTCCTCCTCCATTTAAACCCAATTAACTTTTTAACAACTTCATTCAAGGGTACAACCATTGTACTGTAATCTTTTATAAAACGCCTATAAAAACTAGCTAACCCATGAAAACTCCTTACCTCACTTATCGATTTGGGTGCATGTCAATCTCAAATGGCCTTAACCTTCTCCTCATTCATCTTGATACCCTGTGTAGTTACAACATAACCAAGAAATACAATCTTCTCCATATAAAAGGTACACTTTTTAAGATTAACATATAATTTCTCACTACGCAACACACTAAGTACATTACGCAAATGATCAAGATGCTCAGTTAAGTTCTTGCTATAGATCAAAATGTCATAAAAATACACAACCACAAACTTACCTATGAATGTACGCAACACATGATTCATTAAACGCATAAACGTACTATGTGCATTTGTAAGTCTAAACGACATTACTAACCATTCATACAAACCATATTTAATCTTAAATGTTGTTTTCCATTCATCACATTCTTTCATCCTAATCTAATGGTACCTACTTTTCAAGTCAATTTTATAGAAAATACAGGATCCATGTAACTCATCTAACATGTCATCAAGCTTAGGAATAAGATGTCTATACTTTACTATTATATTATTGATGGCTCGACAATTAACACACATCCTTCATGTTCCATCCTTCTTAGGCACAAGTATCATGGGTATAACACATGGGCTTATACTTTTACGAATGTACCCTTTTTCCATCAACTCATCAACTTGCCTATGAAGCTCCTTCATCTCCTCAGGATTGCTTCTATAGGTTGGTCGATTAGGAATTGAAGCTCCAAGTACGAAATCAATCTAATGTTCTATCCCCCTCAATGGTGGTAATCCGTTATGAATATCATTGGGAAGAAATTATCAAACTCCTGCAATAAATAAATAGCAACACTAGGCACAATATGATCAAGATAGCTAGTATTATAGTAAGCCTTTTTTTACACAAGTAAAATCATTAGTTTGTTAGTGAAAAATACAGATCTGACCTCACCCTCTTTAGCATAAAAATTGGGTTGTTTCTTTAATTTTTCCACACAATTCTCATCACCCTTATTGACTTTCTTCACTCCTCTTGTCTTACCTCCACTCTCGGCCAAATTTGGGTGTTTTTGAATAGTGGCTGGATGGTCTGATTTGTTTGGAGTGTTGGCCAAATATTTGTTTGTAAAGGGATGGGTGGCCGAATGAGTTGTAGTGGTGTTTTAGGTTCTGGCCAAATCTGATGGTCTTCTCTCCCCTTGTTCCTCATCTTGATTTTCTCTCCTCATAGCCTCATGCTCATTTTTTTGCTTTATTTGATCATCATACACCTGTTTGGGTATAAAAGGTACAAGAGTGATGGTTTTACCATCTCTTACAATGGTATACTTATTTTTAACTCCATCATGAATTGTCTTCTATCATATTGTCATGGTCTCCCCAACAAGATGTGACTTGCTTGTATTGGTATCACATCGCACAGAACTTTATCAATATACTTCCCAATAAAAAATGGAACCGTAACTTGTTTAGTCACTTTTATTTCACCACTATCATTTAGTCATTGTAATCTATATGGTTTAGCATGCTTAACAACACACAAATTCAATTTACTAACAAGGGTGGTACTACAAAAATTAACACAACTTCCACTATCTATAATTAAACTACACACCTTAGTTTATACATAGTAACGTGTACGGAAGATGTTCACCTTTTATTGATTAGTTTCATCTTTCTTGATTTGAACCTGGAGTGTTCGTTTTATAACCAAGGACTCCTCAACCGGTAATGCTAACTCATCCCCATCACTATCCTTTAATGGTGGCATGCCTTTACAATCAAATTTGTCACTTTCAGATTTGATATCACCATTATCTCTAATCATTATGATTCTTTTGTTTGAACACTTCAAAATATAATGTCTATGTCCTTGACACCTGAAACATTTAACATCATGAGTACGTTTAGGTTGAGTTTTAAATTTACCTTTGGCACTAGTAGGGACATCAACTTTAGCCTTTGGTGGTTCAACTTTGGAAGGAATAAAGGACCTCGACCGAACAATACCCTCTCTTCTTAGATTCAACTTCCAAGATGATGAAGAACCCGAATTAAACGCTGGCCGAATATGTACCTTCCTAAGTTGTCTCTCTACCTTCATAGCCACATGAACCATATCCTCTAGCTCCATATAGTGTTATAGCTCAACAATATTGGCAATGTCCCAATTTAACCCATTAAAAAAAATCTAGTCATGATGACTTATCTATCCTCAACAACATTGGCCCAAACCATTATTATCTCCATCTCTTTATAATATTCATCTACTGACTTATAACATTGATTCAAACCTTGTAGCTTCATTTAGTGGTTTGGCACAAATCATTTCCTTATCAAGACTTTCATCTCCCTTCAAGTCTGAATGGATCGCCCCTTATTCCTCCTCCTCCTGATTACAATATGATCCCATCAAATCAATGCATACTCCGTAAAATTTATGACCATCAATTTCATCATTTTTTTTGTTCAGAATAGCCATGGCAATCAAAAATCCAATTACAATAAGAGAAACACAACCAGTTGTTTTTATTTTATTTTATTTTTCTCCTTTTCATATATGGTTCTTTCGGGTCTGTTTTTCTTTATTTTTCTTTCGGTTTCTGGTGGATGATGGCTCTAAGGTGATTGTGGAAGCTGTTGTGCTAGGCCAAAGTCGGGTTATAAAAGAGGCGGATGGTCGTGGCTTGTTAGATCTCCGGTGAGGACGACGCTACTGCACGAGGAGAGGGAAGAACGACTGTTGGGTCTGTAGGGGGAGGCTCTGTGTTGTTTGATTGAAGAAGATGAGGGAAAGACGACTTGTTTAAGAGGTTATGGTAATGACAGGGATAGCTGGAGAAGAGATGGGGGCAGTGTGGCCTCTTGTGGGTCAGGAGATTGGAGTGAGGGTGAAGATGGAAATGTTTGTGGTTGACTAGGAGAGGGATGGTTTGGCGAGGCTAAGACAAAGGGAAATTGGGGTAAACCAAAGAGGGGGAAAGAGGAATGTGAGCGGTGCTTGGTGAAGTAGGTGAAGGGGCCATCTGGTTTTGGCTTAAAGGGAAAGGGGCATTAGTTTTGGAAGAGAAGGGAGTCTGAAAAGAAGAGTGAGAGAGTGCAGCAGTGAGGCCAAAAATCAAAAGCCAAGGGGGCGACTTGTTTTCTTTGCAAAGGGAAGGGGGGCGGCACCCTCTAGAAAAGATTGGTTTTTATTAGGGTTTTTTGCGGTTACCTAATTTTCTGCCCAAAATTTCCCCCTCATTTATAGATGTTGTGACCTTTATTTATAGGTAAAAATGTTACCAAGTCCTCAAACTTGGTCCCTCAACTTTCTTTCTTTTTTGCAAACTTTGATTTTTTTTTGTATTTTGATTTTTTTTTTAAAATGAGTAATATCAACATCGACTCAATAAGAAAAATCAATGATTTTAAAAAACAACGCGTTAAAAGTCGAACGCGTTCAAAAGACTTTTGAAAAATTAAATTCTTTTGAGATGCTGAAAATTCTAAAAAAGATTGAAATATATCAAGAACATATTTTTTTGGGTTTTTGCTGTTTTTTGTTATTTTTTTCTCGACAACATTGGGTCAAAAATTAGGTAGCAACAACGGTGGTAAGACATGTTTTCACATCCAGAACTCAGCGAAGCTCTAATAAAAAGTCCCTCCCCCTCCTAGAAAAATGTGTTGGCTATTGCAAAAAAAAAGAAAAGAAAAAAAAAGTCTTGCTATTTGTTTGTCCCAATTCTTTTGATTATAATGTATTTGGTATTGAATCATTTATTGAGTTAATTTTTTTTTCAGTTTCATCCTTCGACACTTGATTTTTTTATTAGATTTGATATTAATTCTTTTAATTGCAATGTATTTGATCTTTAATCATTTATTGACTTATTTTTTTAATTTCATCCATTGACACTTGATTTTTATATTAGATTTGATTCTCGTTTTTTTAATTATAATTAGTCTTGAATCCTTTATTAAATTAATTTATCTTTCAATTTCATTCATTAACATTTGATTTTTATATCAAATATGATACTCATTTTTTTTTCATTGTTATTTTTAGTTGTTCTTATCATTTTCTTAATTGGAATTGTTTTTCAATTTCATCCATTATGATTTGGTTTTATTTTCTTTTTTGTGTCAAATTTGGTTCTCTTTCTTTTTCAAATCTTTATTTTTTAAATCACTTTTTTTAAAAAAAATTTAAGTTTATCCCTAGTTATTTTGGTTGGTTGAGAACTTTGTATTTTTTTTTTTGGGTTTTCCTTTTATGATGTGATCTGGCCTCGTAGTTTGTGTAAAAAGTTTTGAATGTTTAACTGGATTGGCTTCGGACATTTTCAATTAGTTTTTGTCTCTCAACATTTAATTTCATTTGATTTTTTTATCCAATTTTGGTTTTATTCTTTCAATTATTTTTTTTAATATATTTTTTTTTAATTTAGACCCTAATTATTTTCTTTTATTTTGTTTTTATACCATATTTGGTATCCATTGTTTGGATTTTAAATTGTTTTATGGTTAGATATTTTATTTTATTATTTTTTCATGGTTGCCTTTCAATAAGGCAATCCTTTATTGAAAATTGATTTTTCTTTTTCAAATTCATCATTTGACATTTGGTTATTAAATCCTTAGCTTCATTGTTTGTTGCACTTTTCTTTTTGTTGAGTTATCATGATTTCATATCTCAGGTAATAGTTAGTCAAGTTAACCATGACTGCCTTATATATTTTTTTTCTCAGTTTTTTTTTATGAAATTGATTTTTTTTTTTACAATTTCAACTTTGGTATTAAATTATTGGCCCTTGAGCTATGTGATTTTTTCACTTTTTTTTCTATTGAGTTATCCCGGATGCGTGTTAGTCAAGTTAACCCGGGTTAGCTAGCATTTTCTTACTCAATGTTTTTTATTTAACCTTGGTTTTTTTGCTAGGTCCTTCTTTTGGAAGTATATATATTTTTTATCTCGATCTCATGTTGCGAGTGGCGGGTTAGTCGAGTTAACCCAGGCTGACTCATTTTGTTTTCTCAAAATTTTTATGACTTTATTTTTTTTTCAATTTCATCATTTTACATTAAATCATTTGCGCTTGAGCTTTGTCATTTTTCCACTTCTCTTTCTATTTTGTTATTTCAAGAGCAGGTTAGTCAAGCTAACTTGGGCCAACTTGCATTTTCTTTCTCAATATTTTTTTTTAATTTAGGTCTTTTTTGTTGGGTCCTTTTTTTGGAAGTTTATTTTTTTTTATTTCGATCTCATGTCATGGGTGGCGGGTTAATATAGCTAAACCAGATTGACTCATTTTTCCCTTAATTTTTATGAATATTTTTTTTTCAATTTTATCATTCTACATTAAATTATTTGCCCTTGAGTTTTGTTGTTTTTTTACTTTTCTTTCTGTTTGGTTATTCCGAGAGTGGGATGGTAAATTTAACCTGAGTTGGCCTGGGGTTTTTTTTGACTTTTTTTTTGAATTTTGGTTTTTTTTACTAGGTCATTCTTTTGAAATTCTTTTTTTTTATTTCGATCTCATATTACAGGTTGTGAGTTTGTCAAGTTACCTCAAATTGACTCGGGTTTTTTTCCTTGTTGTTACTCAATTTTGGGCCCCATGTGCTAATGGAGATGGTGTATATCCCTTTTGAATCAAAGGCAGGAATTTTAGTTCAGGGTTGCTGGGAAATTGACAAAAACAAAGAAGAAAGAAATGTTTTTCGAACCCTGTTTCAGCCGTTTTCTGCTCTCTTTATCCTTCCCCTTTGCTGCCGAAATTGTAAGGATTCTTAGGCTAATTATGAGTCTTTATAATGCTAAATTCATTCCTTTTTTATTTGGTCTTTAAGGTTGGATAAATCCCTTAGAAGTTGCACTAAAAAAAACTGATTCTGCTGCTGTGGCAATGTTTTGTTCCAACTTAGGTCTTGATTCTGACTTGGTTTCGTGCAATAACTAACCATCCCAGCTATATTCTGTCACTCATGACATGTTGAATAATTGACCTACACCTTTATTGGGTCCTAGGGCTCACTGTTCTTATAGCAGACTCTCAATCAAATTGGTGCTTGGTATTGTCAGTTTCCTGAATTAGATCAAGAGATCTTTTTTGACCAACCAGATTGCAGCAAGATTATGTTCTTCAAAATGAAATTATCTCATTTTAAATCCTTTATGAAAGTTGTAGTCCTGTACGCGTAGATGAATTTGGGTTTTTGAATCGCTTGATTTCAATATCAGAAGCTCAAGATATTCCCGTTTGAATATCTAAATGTGAAAGCATAGAATTCTGCCATGAGAAGGATTCTGACCCGAGTTTTGCACTAAAGACTCTGCTTCCATCACAATTTTGTTGGTTGTTATTCTTAGGTCATACTATGATTCATATTGGGATGCTCAACATCGTCAGTTCTGAATCAGATTAGGAGACCCTTTTTTTTACCAACCAGATTGCTGCCAGATTCTGTTCTTTAAAACGATTTTACCTCACTTTTAATCCTTCATCAAAGTTGTAGTCCTAGATGCGTAGATGAATTTGGGCTTTTGAATCGCTTGATTTCGATATCAGAAGCTCAAGATATTCCCGTTTGAATATCTAATGTGAAAGTAGAGAATTTTATCATGAGAAGGTTTGGCCCGAGTTTGTAGGTTTGATTCGAAGGACCTAATTGCAGGATAATTAAAGTTTGAAGACTAATTACGGGCCAACGTGAAGGACTTTTTCGGACCAAGGGCTGGGTTAAAAAAAAATATTGAAATAAGCGAGTTTACAGATGAAATCGGAAGAAACTTGGTTGGATTTGAAAAAAACAGAAAGCAGGGACAGGATTAATTTGCATACCAATTACCTTTGCCTTGCGTTTCATTAATAAACGACACCGTCATTCTTTTACACATTAATGCACATTGTTTTTCCTTTCTTCAGCTGAGGAGACAAGACGGCGCTGTTTTAAAACAGCCCTATTTTGAATTAAAGAGCATGGTACTGTATCCCCATCTGCAACCTTTTCCCTCCTCTACAATCGTTTCCTGCTATTTTCTTTTTTGCACTTCTCCCGTCCTTACATTCTACAAGACAACCCCCTTTTACACTAGGATGGAAACTGCGAGATGGAACGGTTTTGTACCTCACAGTGCCAGTTGGGGAAGAGGACGCAGAGGGAGCCTCGCCATCATCTAATGGTTGGAATTCCATCCCTAACACAGACGATTGGGATGAGAGGATGTTAGGTTAGTCTCCAAGTTTTTGCTTGGCTATATAAATGAGCTGTTGAAGAAAAGAGAGGAGGAGAACGAAAAAAACAGAAGAGGTGAAACAAAAAAGAGAGACGGAAAGAAAACAGTAGGGAAGAAAAAAAAGAGAGAGCAGAGACACAAAAAGAGAGGGAAGGCTGAGAGAGGAAAAACAAAGATATCAAGAAGAGAGTAGAGGGAGACGGAGAGAATTAAACACGCAGAGAAAAGATAGAGACAAAGGAGAAAAGGAAAACAGAAGGAAACAACAAAAGGGAAGGGAGGTTAACTTCAATCAATTCTACCTTGCCGAAAAGGAATTTAACAAAGCTCTAAAGAGTTTTGAAAAAGTTCCTAACGGTAAAAGAGGAAGGTTTTCTTCGGGTCATCAAAGGCAAACACGCAGGGATTGCCCACCGGTTTGTTCTCCCTTTCTGCAAGCAAGATCTGCAGGTATAAACTTCGGCCCTTTTGTTTTTCCTACTATATTCAAACCCTTGCATCTGTGTTTCGTTATGTTCCAGAACTGTTTCTTCCTTTGCTCTAGATGTTTGTTTTCTGTTGGGACAAAAGGTGGTATGCTTACCTATTGTTCCATCCATGGCTCTGAGTTGGTTTCCTTTTGCTTATGTTAAAGCTGCATATTTTTTTTTGGTTCTTTTGTCGTGAGTTTTAAAGGCCTTCATCATCCTTGCCCTCCTCGGCTCAGTGCCTCTTTGACTAGGATTTGTATAGGAATGTCATCCACATAGATTTAGTTTTATCTATAAAGAAAAACGTGAGAGAGGTTCCTTTGCATTCGAGGGGTTTCTTTTAGGCAGGTTTTGTTGGTCGTTTTTTCCCTTTCTTTCTTTGAAGGTGATTTAGTCGGCCATTTGCTTCTTCTTTTTTCATCTAGTTCAGTCTTGAATATACGAGGTATAGAGGCATGCTTCCGAGGTTTCTTTCCTCTTGCATGAAACTAGCATGACATCGTCAGAGATTAGGAAAAGATGATAGGCATGAGACCCGATTTCTATTTCTGTTGTAAGGCTTTGAGTTCAACTTTGTATTTTTTTGTGCATGCGGACGGGTGCTTTTCTTTTGAGAATAATGGGCAAACTTATATTCAAGCTTTAAGTTTAAGTTGCTATGTCAGGCTTTGCTTGATTTGAATTGTTTTAAGCTTCTAGTGAATTTTGAAATATATATGTGTACAACTTGTTTCTTTAATTGTGATACTTGATTTAATTGTGTTGTTGTGTTTTGACAAAATATAAAATTTTCCTTGTATGTTGCATATGTCCAATACCCTAACATATTTTGAACATTTCTCCTTTAAAAAAAAAATATTCAAAGTTTAAAAGAAAATGTGTTTTAGCATGGATTTCTTAAACACAAAAATTATTTTCTTGCATTTTGAATTTTACAACATGTTTGTAAATTCCAAAGGGTGTTGGCCAATATTCCAAAAATATAAAAATTTTATTTTTGGGGAATTCATCTTTATTCACCATTAATAGTTGGATAAAGAATTCCCAAAGGGGTTAATATCCAAAATATTATTGGGAATAATTTTATTCACCATTAATATTTGGATAAAGTAATCCCAAAGGGATTAATATTCAAAATATTATTGAGAATAATTTGTTATTATTCACTGTTAATATTTGGATAAAGAAACCCCCAAGTACTTAATATCCAAAATACTTTTCTAGAAATAATAAGTCATTATCCCTTAATAATATAAGTGCAAAGAAACCTATGAAAGGTAAATGTATGAAATATTATTAAGAGTAATCTAACTTGTTCATTTTTAACATAAGGGCATATTTATGCTCAAAATGTTTATTTAGAACAATTTAATTGCACATCCTTGAAAAAAGTCTCAATTATAATTAGGGACATTTCAAATTTTAATTCCACGGTTTATGAGTCATGAAAGTATGAAATACTGAGGCAAAAATGAGCTTTTTTAAAGCACCTTGAATTTTTTTAGATTTCTAACTTAGTTTTTTTGTTTCTCTTCCTTACGATTTACGAGTCGCGAACACTTGAAATACTAAGAAAAAAATGAGCTTTTAACATTCAATCTCATTAGATTTCTATCTTAGCTGTCTCTTAATTCATAGGTTGTAAATTTATTTCAAATCAAACATAGATTTCAAGAGATCTGCATCGGTTCTCCTTTGCACTCTATAGACATATCTAAAGGTATGATCCATATTGGCTAAGGGTTATTTCTTTTAGACTTTGAACCCAAGTTTATTCATCATAGAAAGCTCACCTAGGAAAACTGATTAGAGAACACCAATACCATTGTAATAATAAGGCAAACTAAACACTAAGCAGCTTAGCTTATGTAGGGCGTACTAGGGGTGCTAAAACCTTCCCTTTACATAATCAGTCCCTTGCCTTAGAATCTTTGAAAGACTAGTTAGGTTTTCTAGTGACCATAATACTAGGTGACAATTTTTTTTTTTTCACAAAACAAAGACCCCGACAATCAACTCCCTCTCCGGGAAGGGTCGTCGTGACATCACGCTCTCGATAGGGTACAACATCCTTGACTTTATTTTTTTGTTTTTATATTTGACATTAGGTTATTAGGCCTTGAACTTTACAATTTTTTTTTGCTTTTTTTTCTGCAAGTTTTTTCTGTCTCATATTCCGAGTCATGTTTTAGTTAATTTCACCAGAGTTATCTCGAATTATTACCGTCTGAATATATTTCTTCCGTTTGAAAAATTTAGTCCATCCTCCAATATAACATAGACCACCTATCTAGTGTAGACGAAAAGGATCATAAACATTGTAATATGCGAGTTTGGGATGGAAATAAATAAATCTAATTTGTTTAGGACAAAATTGATAATAAGTTAAAACATCAGTGGCGAAAATGAGCTTATACACGCACAAAAAATTTATTTGGTTTTCAAGGAAAAAGAGAACTTGTGTTGGATGCAAAAGAAAGAAATAATAATAATAATAATAATAATAAGAGAGGAAGGAGGAGGAAGCAGGCGAGAACTGAGTATTGATACGTAGAATTTTCCGAATCGATTTGGAATTAACTGTGCGATGGGGGAATTTGTGGAGCTGGAAGCTCAGGACGGCGTGAGAATGCCTTGGAACGTGTTGCCGGGCACCAAGCAAGAATCAAGCAACTGTGTGGTACCTGTGTCCGTCATTTACACTCCGATCAAGCCCTTCCCAAAAATGCCCGTTCTCCCATATTCTCCACTACGTTGCCGAAACTGTCGCTCCGTCCTCAATCCATTCTGCACCGTCGATTTCTCTGCCAAGCTTTGGATCTGCCCCTTCTGCTTTCAACGGAACCAGTTTCCCCCTCACTATACCGCCATCTCTGACGACAACCTCCCTGCCGAGCTTTTCTCTCAGTATACGACCATCGAGTACGAGGAACCTCAGATGATCTCATCCTCCTCTCCATCACCGATGATATTCATGTTCGTGGTGGACACTTGCATGATCGAGGAGGAGATGGCCTTCCTCAAGTCTGCCCTGTCCCAGGCCATCGAACTCCTCCCTGATAACTCCTTGGTGGGCCTCATTACCTTTGGTACTCTTGTCCACGTTCACGAACTTGGCTTTGGTGAAACCCCTAAGACCTACGTTTTCAAGGGCTCCAAGGACGTCTCCAAGGACCAGCTTCTCAAGCAGATGGGCTTCTTTCTCAAGAAGCCCAAGCCCAAGCCCCCCACCAGTGTCATTGCCGGCGCCAAGGATGGCCTCTCTTCTGATAGCATTTCCCGCTTCCTCTTGCCTGCCTCCCAATGCGAATTTACACTCAACTCTGTAATTTCTCATTTCCCCTTTTCTCCGTACATCATTTTATGATAAGTACAATGTAACTATTTTTCATCGAGTTGTTTAATTAATCAGCCAAATTTACTAAATGAATAAAAAAAAAAGGTCCTGGAGGAGCTGCAGAAAGATCCTTGGCCGGTCCCACCCCATCAGCGGGCTAGCAGGTGTACCGGCACTGCACTCAGTGTGGCTGCTTGTCTGTTAGGAGCTTGTGTTCCTGGTTCTGGTGCTAGAATTATGGCTTTCATTGGTGGTCCATCCACTGAAGGACTTGGTTCTGTAAGGACTTCGTTTTCTTTGATTTGCTGTTTATTTGAAGTATTATTTAACTCACTATGCTTGTTGGTTCTAATTCTAAACTGGACTCTGCTTGCTTACATGAATCCTACATGACTAAGCTGCATCTAAACTCGTGTTTCTAAGTTCTAACTCTTACTGCATAATCAATCACCAAGATGCTGACCGCTTCCATGTTTGCACTGTATTGTTTCTACATCATCTCTTGTCACTTTTATGTGTATACTCATGTAATGAATTTTCTTATACAGTATCCTCTATTTCTTTTTATTTTTATGTTTTTTTTTTACTGGAATTTTTTTTCCCGTGTTTCTTCTAGATTGTGTCAAAGAATCTCTCCGAACCAATTCGTTCTCACAACGACATCGATAAGGACTCTGCTGCTCATTATCATAAAGCTGTCAAGTTCTACGAGAGACTTGCTAAGCAGCTTGTACATCAAGGTCATGTGCTCAATCTGTTTGCTTGTGCCCTCGACCAGGTAATATCCAACTCTTACAACAAGCACATACTGACCAGCATGCAGTGTGTGTTTAACTTTGAGTACCCAGTATCTATATGTGTATTGATGGAATAAAAGGGGAAATTTAATGAAATTTTACATTCCGTCTGATGCTATATGTATATCTTTTTTTTTTTTTAAAAAAAAAAATTCCTTTTGCAAATATCTTGACAAAGGGCACTCCCATAGTAAAGGTCAAACTTCTAATTTGCCTGTTTACTGAAACTTGGGTTTTGTAGTTTTAGAAATATTTTGTGATTGGAGATGAGCTCTATAGCATGTCAAAAAAAAATTAATTTCATTAATGGGGCTATGCTCTTTTTTGTGTCAATTACATATATAATTCTTGAATACTACAATTGCTCCATGTTTGACTGCTTTTTCGTTGGACATCCATTGACTGAGCCTTTTGCTATCCATCTTTTTTGGTCTGACTTTTCTGGATAGCTTGGTAATGATTAGCTTTCTTTGTGTCTCTCTTTGGGTCTCTAATGATTTTTGTTCTATACATCTGGGACACAGAAGTCAATAAGATGTTAAGTATTTTGTCAGTCCCCACCTACATTTAATACGCTGCTTTCCTATTTTTAAATATGTATTCATCATAAACTGCTGTTATAGTTACTTTCAGCATGTTTGAAACTCTTTAAATTGAATTCAATTCAGAGGTTTTAATGAAATTTTATGTTTGAAATCATTTTAAATTTCAAGAATTGAATTTCAAATGAAATTCAATCTCAAAAAATGGTACAAAGTAAATCAAAAGTCTACCCCTCTAAATTACATTTCCAATGAGAAGAATTTTAATATTAAAAATAGCTTTTCCAAAATACACATCTCGTTTTTTTAGAGATATTTGAAGAAATAAAATAAAGATTATAAAGGTAATATAGAAAATAAAATGAATTAAATTCTATCTTTTACAAGCATCAATTCAACTTATTTATCAATTGAGGTAAATTTAAACACTATAATTGAATTAATTTACAATAGAGAATTGGTTCCAAATAACCTGATTCTTGAATGCTTAATATGGGTTGAAAATCAAGAGGTGCTTCTTTTGCTTGACTGTCTTCCTAGGTGGGGGTTGCTGAACTTAAAGTTGCAATTGAAAGAACTGGTGGGCTTGTCGTGCTTGCAGAAAGCTTTGGCCATTTAGTCTTTAAGGATTCTCTGAGACGCGTTCTCCAGTTGGGTGATTATGATCTTGGACTATCATCAAAGTAAGATTTATTCAATCTCCTTTTATGTTGGTCTATGAAGTTTCCCATTATCCTTTTGAGTTTTTTTATACCCCGCAATGGTCCTGTCACTTGCCAAGCTTTCAGCTTTACTGAAAAGAAATTGTCAATCTATTCATTGTGAGTACTGCCATCAATCTATTCCCATCAATCTATTTATAAATGATAAACCGAGGTAGCTGTGAATATAACATACTGTAGCAACGTAATTTGTAGTGGTAGCAATAGTATGGACATTAATAAACTGCAAAAACTCAAGTAACTCACATTCAAAGATGTACAATTCTTCTATATATAATTTTTTTTTAATTTTGCTTTTCCTTGGGTTTGTTTTTGGACATAGGATGTAGATCTGGAAGCAAAAATGAAGATAGACCTCAAAATCAATTAGGGGTTTCTTAAATTCATCAGGGGATATATAATTTTTCTAACAGTACGAAACAATAGATATTTACTAGGTTGTAACATTGCTCTCCATAAAAAACATAGATGTGTACTGTGAAACAAGTGTTGATATTGGTCTCACTTGGTTTGAATTTTGTTATAGTTCTTACGGCATTGGTGTCACTTGATGGTTTTGAATTTGTTTTTCTTAGTTTGTAGCTTAGATAGACCTGTATTATGGAACAATTTTTTATTACTTGTGCTTGGTGGTTTACACTTTATTATATTGCTTTATCAAATACAGCAGCTGATAACATTGTTGTTTCCCCAATACAATTTTGTACTTCCTCATAAAACATGTTATATTTCTTTAGTTCATGGATGCCTTGAACCTCATGTGATTTGTTCAAAAGTTCCCTTATTTGTTTCCTTACATGTGATATAATTGTATATTTTTTATTACCTGGACTAGAACTATATTAAGAAATTATTTTTTCACACATGCAATATAGTGGTATATTTGAGGTAAACTGCTCGAAGGATATCAGAGTTCAAGGCATTATTGGTCCTTGTGCATCGCTTGAAAAGGTATGATCCAATGGATTTTTTAGTGGTTTTCTTTTTCTTCTTGGCTTTCTTCAATGTAAATTTACTTGTCTATGACTTTGTGCAGAAATGTCCTTTGTGCTCTGACACATTTGTTGGCCAGGGAACTACAAGTGCATGGAAGATGTGTGGCCTGGACAAAGCTACAACTTTATGTCTAATATTTGAAATTGCAAAGAAGGACAGCACAAATACTACTGTTCAACAACCCTCAAGCTATCAATTCTACTTCCAATTTCTGACTTAGTATGCCAAGCTTATATGCTTTTTTGAGTGGTTAGTTTCCTGTTATTTTTTTCTTGGAAAAGATGGACGGGTCTCTGACTTATTAATAATAATTTGCTACAGCTATCAGCATAGTGGTGGTCAAATGAGGCTTCGCGTAACAACCCTCTCAAGGAGATGGGTTGCTGGACTTGGAAGTGCTCAGGCAAGCTCTGCTGTGCTCTTGTATGTGATGCATTATTGTTCCATTTGTTTTTCTTGGATTTGCTAATCCTATTAGAGCTTAAACAAACATGGATGTTCGTCATCTAATAAAACACGATCTCATTATTAATCAGGACTCATTTAGGAAATAAAGTAACTAATATATTTATAGGTGTATGACTAGAAAGTCTACGTAGCCAGGAATTTTAGTCACTGATCTAAGAGGCATCATGTACTTAATATCATTACCCTGCACATTATTACAAGCTTTTTAATATTTTTCATTTATGTTCATGTTGCTTTATTAAGAGAATATCAATTATATTTATGAAAAATCTGAGTCCAAAAAGTGTTTTAGATCTTCTACTTCTCATTTATATTGTTTTCTCATTTCCTGCTGGTCCAATAGAACTGGGATGTATTTGGGAGAAAAATAGAAGTGAAGACATCATGTAACGAACTTATTTAATATGCCACACCTGTCTTGTTTCTTGCATGATGAGTGGTCATATATCAAATCCATGAATAGCAGAAAAAAATTTGCCTAATGAAAATATGACCTTCTAAGCTACTCTCACCATGCCATACCCATTCCTCTGTTGCAGGAAAAAAAACCGCATTAATCTGACATGGGGGTATGGGTTCTTCTAATCTGTCTTTGAATATTGTAGCTATTTTTTTTTCATATTTGTTATCAGGAGCTTGAAATTTCTCATACGAGTGTAGTGAATTCCAGTGATGCTCTCATTTTATATTTAAGCAACAAAGTGCCACCTAGACTTGATGTAGTGATGAAAGGTGATATCATGGCAGCATAGGAGATCAGGGTGTTGACAGGCAGTATGTCGTGCAGAATAAAATACTGTCAAGCTTCTCAACCTTTTGTCCCTAATTTTATAGTTTATTAAAAATATTTCCTGTGATCTTCCAGAACAACTTGGGCTTTGCAATGATGCATGTCAATATTGTGTGTGAAAAGGCATAATAGGAGGATAGATAGACTTTGCACATATTAATTTAGTTACTAAAAGTTTGGTCAGGTAATATGCATATTGACCACACACGCACACAGATCTATTTGTTGGTGCTTGGAATCGTATTCAATATTTGGTTTACTGTTTGCACTTTCCACAAATTAATAAAATAGAAAATAGTGGTCAGATCATTCTTTCATCTGATGCAGGGTATGGATCAATTTTTCTTCCTTCTTTTTCTTCTTTTGGGTGCTAGTGAATTTTTATTTGTAATTCTCAATCTATTTTAATATGCTTTAGGACTTGATTGCTGGATTCGACCAAGAAGCAGCTGCTGTAGCTATGGCACGCCTAGTGTCTTTCAAAATGGAAAATGAGGTAACCATCAAATCTTCGATGGCTTTTGTAAATTCTTGGATATGGAATAGTGAGGGTTATCAATGAGATTTATTCTGAGAAGCTCTCTGTTGTGCTGAAAGACACGCACCACCACATTTACAAACAAACAGTGAGTAATCAATTGAGTCCAGTAACCCCTCTTTGTTTTAGAAAGTACCTCTAATTGATGGTTTGCGAAGATAAGAATGAGTGTCTAGGAACAAGCCACTTTTCAGTTTTAGGGAATTTTCAAACAGATTTTTGGGGTTTTTTTCCCCTTGAAGAAGTAATTTTAAGGAACTCCCTGACTTATTAGATTCAAAAGGAAAAATATTTTTATGGAAGACCTAGAAACATTTTTATATTTTGATTTTCAAGATAAAAAACCTTGTAACCTTTCTAAGCAAGTGGATAACCAAGAGAAACACATTGTCATGCTTGAGGTTCAAATTTTAAATTTTGAGCGATTGTATGTGTCAGTGCTGGCATAGCAAAGACATCCAAAAATTCATAATTTGAATATGAATATGAAGGTTTTGCATGAAACAGTGCTTCATATGGACTCTGACCACATTATAAAAGGGGTGGGTCTACGATTGACACTATAAGTTGCTGTAGCCCCCCCCCCCCCCCCCCTCATAAAAAGAAAATAAAGTAAGGAGGTAAATTGACTTCAAATCTTTAACATTCAAAATATGTCAAAGCTTTCTCTTCACAGCCCCATTTTGTTGTGGAGTGACACACTGTTTTGGAAGAACCTTCAAACTTTGAAAATCAGGGGCTCTTTTTCCATGAAATTGTTTTGCTTTTGCTTTATTGCTAGCATAGTTTGAGGGGTGATGAAACAGTTGTCTAGAAAATACTGATATATGCCCAAGTTATTATAGATTTGGAAAAACGGTCTCTTTGTTAAGTAGGCCTGTGTTACTTTATTAGAATAGTAATAGGTATTTGGCATTTTAACCATTTTGCCATTGTGTTGTTTGATGATACCTGCCAAGAAGGCTGAGTTTGACCCCATAAGATGGCTAGACAAAGCTTTGATACATCTATGTGCTCGATTTGGAGACTATCAGAAGGGTAGTTCATCTTCTTTCAGCCTATCTTCACGGCTTTCAATATTTCCTCAATTTATGTTTCATTTACGACGTTCTCAGTTTGTCCAGGTAATATAATGAATTCGAGATTTATTTCTTAAGCACTTATTCTTAACAAAAATTAACCAGTTAGGTCCTTTGAAATCCTTATATGCTCCAGTTAATGTTATTCTACAGGTCTTCAACAACAGCCCAGATGAGACAACATACTTTAGACTTATACTGAATCGTGAAAATGTTCCCAATTCAGTTGTGATGATACAGCCTTCATTGATTTCTTATTCGTTTCATTCAGGACCAGAACCAGCACTTCTTGATGTTGCTGCCATTGCAGCTGATAGAATTCTGCTTCTAGACTCTTATTTCACTGTTGTCATTTTTCATGGGGCAACAATTGCTCAATGGTGGAAAGCTGGATATCATAATCAACCTGAACATCAGGTACTCTGTTCTGTTAAGATGACATGATATGAGCCATATGAAAAAAACATGTCTTTTAATTTATAGGCCGCCTCCATTCCTGAAACTGACATATAATCAAGGACATTCTTAATAGTGAGAGATTCTAAAACCTTGACTTAATTGACATGGTTGCTAACTTCAGAAAATGAACTTCACTCCCATGACATCAGCATGGTGATCACTATTTTGACCAGTTCATTGTGATATGGTATACACTTGCTTGGTCTCCCAAAGTATACAAAGTGACATAAATGTTTAGTAGCCGTTTCTTGTTCTCTTTTTTTCTTATTTATTGCAGTTCTATCTCATTATATCACATTGTGTTCTGAGCTTAGTTTTTTAGTCTTAGCTCTATGTTAGAGGTGCAGAGAATCACCATTAAGTTACAAAAATTGTTCTTGATGACAAATCATGTTAATATACAATCCAACAAGTAGGTGGCATCAGATATTGCTCGCAGATTATCACACAATATATACTCCCATAAAATATCTTCAGATGTTATTTTTTTTCCAGTCAGTGGTTGCATTTTGGTTTACGGTGAAAGAGGCACGTGGTTCTGGAACCTAGTGGCAGTGGTGATGCTGCCTCCATCATCTCTCTTTTATCGCCCCGCTTCCTCTTTTTATGATATCATTTTTGTCCTTTGCAGGCATTTGCCCAGCTGCTGCAAGCTCCTCGAGATGACACAGATGAAATAATCAAGGAAAGGTTTCCAGTTCCTCGCTTGGTCATTTGTGATCAGCATGGTTCACAGGTGCTCTCTTATTTATGAAACTTCTGAACTGAAAATAAGCATTCAATTATGGATAACATGAGTTTGCTTTTTTTTTTTCTTTTGATAAGCAGCTCGGGTTTGCTCTTATTCATTGTTCCTCTTTCTTAAAAGATTGACCTCTGATTTTTACCCCTACTTGTTGATTGTGACTGGAAGTTTAAGTTTGCACCACAATTTACATATTGTAGTACCAGTGTTGTTAACATGAACCATAGGCACTGGGCAGAAGGCTTTGCGGCTAGACACTTTCAAGTTAGCAAGGCACTTCACCAGCTACCAAGGCACACAAGGCTCTTTTCCAAGAGCCCACACAAGGGATAAGTGTGTGCCTAGGTGAACAAGATGCTATCATTATTATCATCTGTCTCTTTATTGTTATTTAGAAAGTGATATGCCGTGAATAATTTGAAAATCGGCAACAATGAATCTGACGAAAATGGATGAAGGATAGGTCTGGTTGGTTGTCTTTCTTTTGGTGTTTATGCTGGATTATAATGATTTTAAGGTAAATAAGATGGAGGATAGACTAGAATGATACTTTGATAAGTCGATCTGGACGCCACAAAGATCAATCTAAGATTTCGACACCACACTCTTTGTGATTGAAGAGTGATAAGTCAGGTAGGATTCTTCACAAAATCAATTTGGAAGAACAACTCTTAATTCTTGGAATTAAGTTTCAAATCTTGGCCAAAGTGTTTATTACATATTCTGATACTATATTTATAATTGGAACATCCCTCCATAATTAGAAAAATTCAACATGACAAAAGTCAAGTCAAAAAATTAGACTTTGACAAAGTAACTAGAAAAATTTAACTAGCACACGTTTTCTGACCTTAATTGAAACATAAACAGACCAAATTTAAAATGGCTATAACTTCTTGCACAAAAGTCCAATGCAATCATGGTTGGACAATCTAGAAAGATCATGTTTTGAACTTGAAATCCACCTAGATTAGTCTTGTCTTCACATGCAATTGATGACTTCAAAATCAGGTTCAAATTCATCTACTATTCTGACCGTAAACAACATCAATTTCGTCACTTATATGCATTATCAATCCAAACTCAAGTAGCTCAACATCAAAAGAACCATTAAAGGTTTTTCCCATGTCCAAGTTTCAATTGGAGGCAAATAAGAACCTTTGAACCAATTCCAAACAGATTGCTAGCTTTTAACTCCGAAGCAGCTTCAATCATTCCAATTTGACTTGTCAAGGCCCTTTGCAGTTGTTTCGCTCTCGCCCTTGTTATTGGGTCATCTGAATCTTCTTGTAGATTAGATTCAACTTTACGAGATGGATTATAACTTTTGTCAAACCGAGTGTTCACAGCGCCCTTTCTTTGCACTAAGTTTATTTCTAAAAGATCACCCTAGCTTCGATTGCTCTACCAGCATTCCTACCGTCATGCTTTCGCTGTCACCTATTTTGTTCTCCAAGGATTGGGACAGCAACAGAAAGAGGTGAGTTTCCGCTGATACAGTAACCCCTCTACAAGTTATTCTTAGTGGAAGGACGTGCAATCTAGAGTAAAGGCCCTCACCTTTAATTTAGTTTAGACGCAACTTACAATCCATCTTGTAAAGCTAAACCTAATCTACAAGAAGATTCAGATGGCCCAATAACAAGAGTGAGAGCAAAACAACTGCAAAGGGCCTTGACAAGTCAAATTGGAATGATTGAAGTTGCTTCGGAGTTAAAAGCTAGCAATCTGTTTGGAATTGGTTCAAAGGTTCTTATTTTCCTACAATTGAAACTTGGACATGGGAAAAGCCTTTAATGGTTCTTTTGATGTTGGGCTACTTGAGTTTGGATTGATAATGCATATAAGTGACGAAATTGATGTTGTTTACGGTCAGAATAGTAGATGAATTTGAACCTGATTTTGAAGTCATCAATTGCATGTGAAAACAAGACTAATCTAGGTGGATTTCAAGTTCAGAACGTGATCTTTCTAGATTGTCCAACCATGATTGTATTGGACTTTTGTGCAAGAAGTTATAACCGTTTTAAATTTGATCTGTTTATGTTTCAATTAAGGTCAGAAAACATGTGCTAGTTAAATTTGTCTAATTACTTTGTCAAAGTCTAATTTTTGGGCTTGACTTCTGTCATGTTGAATTTTCCTAATTATGGAGGGATGTTCCAATTATAAATATAGTATCAGAATATGTAATAAATACTTTGGCCAAGATTTGAAATTTAATTCAAAGAATTAAGAGTTGTTCTTCCAAATTGATTTTGTGAAGAATTCTACCTGACTTATCACTCTTCAATCACAAAGAGTGTGGCGTCGAGTGGCATCCAGATTGACTTATCAAAGTATCATTTTAGTCTATCCACTATTTTATTTACCTTAAAATCACTATAATTCAGCCTAAACACCAAAAGAAAGACAACCAACCAGACCTATCCTTCATCCATTTTCGTCAGATTCATTGTTGCCGATTTTCAAATCATTCATGGCACATCATCTGGTATCAGAGCATCAGTTGTGATCTAAGACAGGAGCAAAAAACAGAAGAAAGGCTTGCTGGAATTGAGGTTGATAAACTTAATTATGGCTGGAGATAAAGAAGATTTGCCAAGAGGGTTAAGTTTGGAACAGGCACAGGTTATGAGCTTACAACGATCTCATGCTGAGATTCGGGATGAAATGACCGGAATTCGTGAACAGTTGAATACCCTTATGCAAATGATGCAAAGAAATAATTTGCAACCCCAACAGAGGCAATCACTTAGGGTGCCACGCAATGATATTATAGAAGCTGACGAAGATCCAAATGGGGATGATGAGGCCGACGATAGGGGCAGACCAAGAAGGCAGAATTATAATCCTCCTAATGGTCTCAAACTTAAGATTCCACCGTTTAGAGGAAGTAGTTCACCCGAGGAATACTTGGAGTGGATTTAAAAGGTTGAAAAAGTGTTTGAATGGTATGAATATTCTAAAGAAAGGAAGTGCAAGGTGGCAACACTTGAGCTTACGGATTATGCTCTTTTATGGTGGGAAAACTTAAAGATTCAGAGGAGAAGGGATGGAGAAGAGGAGATTACAATGTGGGCAACTATGAAAAGAGTGATGGAGAAGAGATTTGTTCCTAATTACTATAAACATGAGCTATACATCAGACTTCAGACTTTACGACAAGGATCTTTGAGCGTGGAAGAGTATGTGAAAGAGTTTGAGTTTCTGCTAATTCGATATAAATTGATGGAACCCCAAGAGCAAACAATAGCTAGATTTCTTGGAGGGTTGAGGAAGGATATAGCTAATGTTGTTGAATTACAGCCGTACATCTTCCTTGAGGAAGTTATAAAGCTTGCAACTCGAGTAGAGAGGCAGCAGAAACGAGGAGGTGTCCGAACTGGTGTAACTACGTTAAGCACGACAAGGGTTGTTTCTACACCTATACAAACATGGAGGACACCTATACGAGATGAGAAGGTGGAGTTTAGTAAGGGGAATACTAGTTCTGATTCTTTGAAGGGAAAAGAGAAGGTGATAAAACCTCAACATCCTAGGAGGTCTTGGGACATCAAGTGCTTAGGACATGGGCACATTGCTTCGGAATGTCCAAATAAAAGGGTGATGATTTTGCATGGGGATCATGGAGAGCTGATCAGTGGAGATGAGGTTGAAACTGAAGATGAAGATGAGGTACAAGTGGCTGAACAAGAAACGGATTTCAAACCAGTGAAAGGAGATTTGTTGGTTTTGCAACGGGTTCTGAATGCACAAATTGACGTTAGTGATGAGCAACGCGAGAACATCTTTTATACTCGATGTCAGATTCAAGATAAGGTGTGTGGGATGATCATTGATAATGGAAGTTGCACTAATGTTGCGTCAACTACCTTAGTGGAGAAATTGGGTTTAACTACCATTCCACATCCCAGGCCGTATAGTTTGCGATGGCTGAATGAGAATGGGGAGATTCGGGTGACAAAGCAAGTCCGTGTACCTTTTTCCATTAAAACCTATCATGACAAGGTTTCGTGTGACGTTGCGCCGATGTTAGCTAGCCATTTGTTGTTGGGTTGTCCATGGCAGTTTGATAAGGATGTGACCTACAATGGACGAAAGAACACTTATTCTTTTATGATGAATGGAAAGAAGGTCCCAGGCCGTATAGTTTGCGATGGCTGAATGAGAATGGGGAGATTCGGGTGACAAAGCAAGTCCGTGTACCTTTTTCCATTAAAACCTATCATGACAAGGTTTCGTGTGACGTTGCGCCGATGTTAGCTAGCCATTTGTTGTTGGGTTGTCCATGGCAGTTTGATAAGGATGTGACCTACAATGGACGAAAGAACACTTATTCTTTTATGATGAATGGAAAGAAGGTGAACTTGTTACCATTGAGTTCTCAACATGTTAGAGAGGGTCAGTTACGAAGCCAACAAAAGGAGGTGAAATCACATAAGAGGCTGTTGTTAGCCAAAAAAGAAGACATCAAACAGGTATTAGCTTCGGTGGGGGCTGTTTTCATGATTTGTGCAAAGCAATTATTACAAGTAGAAGGATTGGACTTACTAAGACAGATAAATGAATTACTTGAAGAATTTAAAGATGTGTTTCCAATTGAATTACCTAAAGGGTTACCAACTATTCGTGGAATTGAGCATCAAATTGATTTGGTGCCGGGAGCTTCACTTCCTAATAGACCAGCATACAGATGTAATCTAGAGGAAGCAAAAAAGATTCAAAGGCAGGTTGGTGAGCTCTTAGAGAAGGGCTGTGTGCGAGAATCACTTAGTCTATGTTCTGTACCTACTTTGCTTGTATCGAAGAAAAATGGTATCATGAGGATGTGTATGGACAACCGCGCTATCAACAAAATAACAGTTAAGTATTGATTTCCTATACCCAGACTTAATGATTTGCTTAATGAGTTGTATGGTGCTGCATTGTTTTCTAAAGTCGATTTGATGGTGGTTATCACTAAATTAGAATGAAAGAGGGAGATGAATGGAAAACAACATTTAAAACTAAACAAGGGTTATATGAATGGATGGTAATGCCATTTGGGTTATCTAATGCGCCTAGTACATTTATGAGGCTTATGAATCATGTTTTGAGAAGTATATTGGGCTGTTTGTTGTAGTATATTTTGACAATATCCTGGTGTATAGCGAGACCTTTGATGATCATGTGAAGTATCTTAGAGTTGTGTTTGAAACTTGCGAGATTTTAAATTGTATGGGAAACTCACAAAGTGTTACTTCTGTAAAGAAAGTCGTGTTTCTTGGATATATTATCTCTAGCAGGCGAGTTAAGGTTGATGAGGAGAAAATTAAGGCAATTCGAGACTGGCCAAAACCTACTAGTATCGCTGATGTGAGGAGTTTCCATGGTTTAGCTTCTTTCTACAGGTGATTTGTGAAAGACTTCAGCTCTATTGTTGCTCCTATGACATAATGATGTGCATCATGCGAATTATTATGTGAAAAGTGTGTGTCTAGGCGCGTACTTATCCTCTTGTATCATTTGAATTTTTCCAACTTTGGAGAGATGTTTTAATTATGGTGTGCATTATGAGAATTATAATCCATCTCGTAAAGTTAAATCTAAAATGCAAGAGGATTCAGATGGTCTAATTCCTTCTAAACACTTTCAAGCTACCAAGGCACTTCACCAGCTACCAAGGCACACAAGGCTCTTTTCCAAGAGCCTACACAAGGGATAAGTGTGTGCCTAGGTGAACAAGATGCTATCATCACTATCATTTGTCTCTTTATTGTTATCTATGAAGGCTACTACGTTTATGTAGTTGTTTTTGTTCGGCCCATAACAGTTTCCTGAAGCAAGCTGAAAAGGGAGAAACATTTGAAGAGAGAGATGTTTGCCAGTCTTATACTTTACAAGGATAATGTTTCTATCCTTCTCAGAATGGGATAGTGGTAGATTCATTGTTTGAACAATTTTCTTATCATTTAATAGTTTTATGTTATTGATAATTCTTTTTGCCTGTTAGTAAACAGAATTTTCACACCTATGTAGAATTTGAGCAGAACCTTTATCAACAACATTTGAGAGGCCATTTGAGCTAATAGGCTAATTAAATTGTCATTGTTATGACTGTTGTTTCTTCTTCTTCCATTTTCTAGAAGAGCTTTCTTCCGTTGTCTTACAAATAGTATTATTACACATTTTACATATTGAAAGTACATGCATATGCTTGCGTTTTGCACCTTGTGGCTAGGCTCTAGGGCTTTTAGTACCCATGTGCTTCTTGTGCATGTAGGCAACACTTTGTAGAAGCTGACAACTAATCCTTCAAAGCAAATGCACCTGCTTAATGCCAGTTCTCTGAACTGTTTTGAACAGAGGTTTTGCCTTTTCCTATTATCCTCAGTTGAATAAAGACAGGTTTGCTGCATATGCTTTGCTAGAGGGCCTATGCATCCAAACTGAAACTATTTATTTAAGTGTCATATGTCTTGGATGATTGGCCGAATGTCCTGGTATTAGATGCATGGTTACCTGCCCTGTTGTAATCACATTATTTAACACGTGTTTAATTTGATACTCCGTGTCAGCTAACATTGTTATTCGATGCAGGCCCGTTTTCTTCTGGCAAAATTGAACCCTTCTGCTTCATACAACTCTGATTCTCCTCTTCCCGGTGGAGATGTCTTGTTTACCGATGACGCGAGCTTTGAGGTCTTCTTGGATCATCTTCAAAGACTAGTAGTTCAATGAGACCATTTTTACTAGCAATCTTGTAAAATTTATCACCTCAGAGTTCTGTACAGTTGTTCTAGGATTTTTATAGGCTACCTAATTTTCTGATTTTACTTTCTTGCAAAAATCTTGTCACAACTTGATTTGCTAAAACAACAAATTCAGGTTCATTTGACAAATAGACAGTGCAATGATAAATTCATTTAGTTGCACTAAAAGTGGCATTCTCAAGCTGGTTTGTGCATCGCAAGACTGATCTACCTCCTCTCTGATCTGGTAAAAGGTGTTCAGTCATACCGAATCAATGGTATCAGAGAAACTCCCCTATCCATGGCTAGACCTAGAGTGTGAACATATGTTTAGCTCCTACTACACAACACGTCTTCAGCCCTAGCTTCCCTGTTATATTTTCTCTAGGAAAACAAAGGCCTAACAGGGAGCTTAATCGGGAACCTCAACAACACCAACATCTGCACATACAGTTCACTTCTAATAGAAATCAGATGCTTCAGCCTTCATGAGTGAAGGTCAAGAGTTGCATTCGAGAAGGTAGTGTTGCATTGTAATTTCTTATCTGCGTTAAAGGGAAGTAGTGCATGAAATGATGATCGTTTTTTGTAACATGAAATTCCTACTGACATGGACGGCGTGGTGGCTGGTGCTTTGTCAAACTCATTCTCCGGCATTGTTTGTGTCGCAAGAGTCCCTCAGATTGGTGATGCAATCGCCATTATTTGGAATATCCCTTGAAACCAAATTAACTAACATATAATCTCATGTTTTGTCGTAGTCAGTATCAGCACCACCTCCTCCTCCCAAGAGAAACAGAAATCTTAGCTCTGCAAATTATACCATTCCGCCTGAATCCAGCAATCCCTCTGTCGACTTTTGATCCCTACTTGACATGTTCATCATCATCATCCAAAGCCGACCACCATCTACCTCCATCCAACCGCTCCGCATGGTCTCCTCAGTCCTCCAAGTCGTCCTACTGGCAACCTTGGAGTAACACCAATAGATGAGGCACCTTTATCCTCCCAGGAAGGAAGAGCATCGATACGCCATCCAGACACTCCGCCACTATCTCCATTTCCACTTCTCTTTCCCCATTCATCTTTAAGATGCAAGAGTGGAGTTCTTGCTTTTCTTTTTCCTTTAAATCGAAGAATGCCCCTGATGCAATACATGCTACCAGCATTAATAACATTAATCCTACAAGCCCAGCTCCCAATTATTCCGCCTCCTCCTCCTCCTCCTCCTCCTCTTCTCTACCATCAGACAGGACGAACCTAGAGAAGGAGACGCATAGCGTTAATGCTTTCACTTAGTGTCATCTCCAATTTATGTCCCAGGTTTGATATTTGATTTCTTGATCCGGGTTAACTGTAAATTCACTCAAGACCTTTTTTTATTTTTAAAAATATATTTTTAAATTGTCTTATAATAAATTTCTTTCTTGATAGAACCTGGATCCAGGATTTCATAGATTGCGAGCTTTTTAAGATTTGATCATGTTTAGAATGTTTGTCCGGATTTACTTGGTTTTTACAGGTGTTTTTAATTTCACTCCTTGGATATTTTTTTAATCTTTAAAATTTGGTCCTTGTTATTTTAATTGATATTTATTTTATTTTGAATTATTTTTTTTCATTAAATTGCATCCTCAGGTTTTTTCTATCAAATTTTATCCGCGTTCTTTTTGTTAATAGTTTTTTTATTAATATTTTTGTACCGATCTTATCTTTTGAAATTAAATTTGTTGAAAATTATGCTTCTTAATTGAATCTGGGTAAAAAATTTCACGGGATGCGATTTTAGAAATTAGGACAGGATTAAGAGGTTTGTCGTTTGCCCTCTTTTTTTTTCTGTTTTAAAAAAATGATGTTTTCTTATTTTTATCCTCTTTTTTAAAATTTTATTTTGTTATTTTTTTTTGGTTTAATTCTCTTTTTATCATTTTTGTTTTCTTATTGTTTTTCGGTTTGATTCTATTGGGTTAGCCTTCAACAATTTATTTTTTATTTCACCCCCTATCAATTTTTAATCTATAAATAATATATCGTATTACAAATGATTTTTTAATTTCACACTTTATAATTTTTTTAATCTTTTAAGTTTGATCTTAATTCTTTTAATTGTAATTTTTTTTGGGACAATTATGTTTTTTTTTAGATTTCATCATTATTGGGTTTTTACCTATCATATTTTAGCCCCACTTTTTTTTTTGTTCCTTTTCTTTTGCAAGTTATTTTATTATTAGTTTTTTTAACTATTCCATCCTTAATAAATAAATTGGATGACATTTAAGCTTCCTGATTGAACTCAAGTTTATGATTTAACAAGTTGTAAGTTTTTTATATTAAACTAGGTTTAGGAAATTCCCCTAGGTTTGTATAGTTTTTTCTCTTTTTTTAAGTTGATTTTTTCTTTTTTTTTTAAAAAAAATTGGCTTTTTTTTTCTTCAATTAGATTGGATTGTTTGATAATTTGAATAAGTTTAGGTGTGATTTTTTTATTGTTTTTTTGTTAGTTTTTTTTCATATTATTTAAATTTCTATTTTTATCAATGACTTGGGACTTCAATTTTTTTTTACCTATCACTTTTTTACATTAAAAAAATTATTTAACCTACAACAACACGTGAGTAACATGTCTAGCAGTTAGTACTTGGCTAGCAATGCTAGCCAAATGTAAATGCTAATATATGGGATTGGGATTTTTTTCACGCAATATGCATGGCATGATCATCACCACCATGTTATTTTTGGTTCACCCAACATGACTTAACTAGGTTTTTTTCCTCCTTCTCACAGTGGTTATTGTTTTAGTTCCGAGGAATCAGATGTGGTGTCGCGCACCATCACGTACACAAAATTTTATATGCTTTATTGACAAGCTCTTAATAAGAATACACTTTTATTAAGGGTGGACACCACAATTCTAGTCAATGATCGCAATGCAAAGATACTCCACGTTCTATGAAAATAAAATGCCTCATTTCTCGACCAATGGTTATTTCTCGTTAATGTGTCACTAACATTCACTAACCCTTCAACTAATAATAATGTCAAACACTACAATCATCATTAATATTTTCACTAATTAATTGCAACACCACTTATCACATTCAATGTGAGTTAACGTGATCAAAATCTATAAATACATAAACAGCACAAGCTTCTCAAGATATAAAACTCACTCAATTCTCTCTTACATTACACTCCCTTTTTATTTTCCTTACACTATCTACCGCGTACAATTACTAATTTAAGTATTGAATAGTCCCTCGTGGAACGAGACTTATTTTTTAAGGAATACTCAAGCCCATATAAAGGCCCAAGCATAAAGCCTAGCTCATTCATCCTGACTCAGTTTCGCAGACCATGGAAAATCCAATTTAGATGTGAAGTTTTTTCCCACCTTCATCAATTATAAATTGCATGTTATATATATAAATTAAATAATTAAGATCACCAATCTACTCTATAGATCTAGAATAAATAAATGACATTTTTTTCTTGTTTTATTTATTTGTTGTTTTTCACTCATTCACTGTTTGTCCAGGACAAAATAAAAATGTAAAAACAAGGAATCTTAAAAGAAATCATGAAATAGCTAAGGTTTTTTTTTTTAAAAAAAAAATTGGTGAATCTTCATGAGATTTTTAGGACTTTAAAGAATTTTGAAAAATTGGGGTAAAGGACTTGAAAATGAGTTATACGAAGGGTCTTGTGTTTGTTACTGATTTAGTTTTCATTCTAAAAAAATGAAAGCTATGATTTTCATTATTATATTTTGTTCAGTTATATGTTGGTTTTCCAACATTCACATTTTATAATTGTCTTTTTTTTTTGTTTTAATTGAATTATATTTGTTTCAACAAACTCTTTTAATTATTTTTTTATCAAAGTAATTTTTCTATTAATATTTTCTATTACCTTTTAGTTTTCTTATTTTCCACCTAATTAAACCTTGTAGGGAAAGCACTGTAGCTTATCAGAGAATTGATAGAGATACCTTATCAGAGAATTTGTTATAGTATAAAGATGGTAGCAATTTTTATAATTACAATATAGCTAAAATACATGGGGGGAACACTGTAGCTTTCCTCACATGTTACTGTGGATTGCTACAGTATTTTCCTTTTTTTTTTTCTTCTTTTTTTTAAAATTGTTATTGTTGATTTTATTTTTGTAATATTGAGCTGATTAAGAATTTAACCTTGTAATTTTTTTCTTTAAAACACTGTGAATTGCTTCAGTGTTTCTTCACATAGATTTTTTTTGTTATGATTTTTTTCAAAATTGTTTGTCGATTTTATTTTTTTAATATTGAGCTGGTTGAGAATTATAGATGTAGCTTTTCTCACAAAACACTATGGATTGCTACAACCTACAGTGTTTCCTCACATGGTTTTCTTTTGTTTTTTTATGATTTATTTTCAAAATTGTACTTGTCAATTTTATTTTTTTAATATTGAGCTGATTGAGAATTTAGCTTTCTAATCATTATTTTAAAACATCTTGGATTGCTACAGTGTTTTCCCACATGGTTTTTTTTTGTTCTTTTATAATTTTTTCCAAAATTATGCACTATAGCTTTCCTCGCATGTTACTGTTGATTGCTACAATGCTTTCCTTTTTTCTTTTTTTGGTTTTTTTTTTCCCAAAATTATCTTTGTTGATTTTATTTTTTAATATTGAGCTGGTTAAAAATTAGTTTTGTAATTTTTTTCTTTAAAATATTGTGAATTGCTATAGTGTTTCTTCACATAGTTTTTTTGTTATGATTTTTTTCAAAATTTTTTGTTTATTTTATTTTTTTAATATTGAACTGGTTGAGAATTATAGCTATAGCTTTTCTCACAAAACACTGTTGATTGCTACAGTGTTTCCCCACACGGTTTTTTTTTTATGATTTTTTTAAATTATATTTGTCGATTTTATTTTTTTAATATTGAGCTGTGTAAGAATTTAGCTTTCTAATTTTTTTTCTTTAAAGCATGGTGGATTGCTACAGTGTTTTCCCACATGGTTTGTTTTTTGTTTTTGTTTTTGTTTTTTTTATGATTTTTTCCAAAATTATCTTTGTCGATTTTATTTTTTAATATTGAGCTGGTTGAGAATTACAATTACAATATGTGGGGAAAACACTCTAGCTTTCCTCACAAATTATTGTGAATTGCTACAGTGTTTTCCTTACATGATTTTTTTCTGATTTTTTTATGTTTTTTTCTAAAATTTTCTTGTCGATTTTATTTTTTAATACTGAGCTGGTTGAAAATTACAATTACAATATGTGGGGAAAACACTCTAGCTTTCCTCATAAATTATTTTGAATTGCTACTGTGTTTCCTTACATGGTTTTTTTTCATTTTTTATGTTTTTTTCTAAAATTGTCTTTGTCGATTTTAATTTTTTAATATTGAGTTAGCTGAGAATTACAATTATAAGTAATAGAAGTAAGGTTAAATCATGTGGGGAAAACACTATAGCTTTCCTCACAAAACACTGAGAATTGCTACAATATTTTTCCACATGGTATTTTTCCCTTTTTTTGTGTTTTCTTTTTTGTTTTGATTTTTTCCAAAATTATCTGTCAATTTTATTTTTTTTAATATTGAGCTTTTAGAATTTAGCTTTGTAATTTTTTTTTTTCTTTAAAACACTGTAGATTGCTATATGGTTTCCCCACATGGTTTTTTTTGTTTTTGATATGATTTTTTTAAAATCTTTTGTCGATTTTTTTTTTTAATATTAAGTTGGTTGAGAATTACAATTACAATAAAACTAAACCATGTGGGGGAAACACTGTAGCTTTCCTCACAAAACACCGTGGATTGCTACAGTGTCTCTTCACATGGTTTTTTTTTCTTATGATTTTTTAAAATTGTGTTTATCGATTTTATTTTTTTAATATTGAGCTGGTTGAGAATTACAATTACAAGTAAGGCTAAATCATGTAGGGAACCATTATAGCTTTCCTCGCAAAACTAGTGGATTGCTACAGTGTTTTCAACATGGTTTTTTTTTCATTTTTTTGTGTTTTTTTTGCTATGAGTTTTTTAAAATTGTCTGTCATTTTTTTTTTATTGAGCTTGTTGAAAATTTAGTTTTGTAATTTTTTTCTTTAAAACACTGTGGGTTGTTACGGTGTTTCCCCACATGTTTTCTTTTGTTTTTTTATTATGATTTTTTTCTAAAATTATCTTTGTCGATTTTTTTTAATATTAAGTTAGTTGAGATTTACAATTACAATAAAGATAAATCATGCAGAGAAAGCACTATAGCTTTCCTCACAAAAATATTATGGATTGCTACAGTGTTTCTCTACATGGTTTTTTTATCATGATTTTTTTCAAAATTATCTTTGTCGATTTTACTAGGAAAACCATTGTAGCTTTCCTCACAAAATATTATGGATTGATACAAATCATTCTATTCAATCTCTAAATTTTTTATCATCAACATAAATTTCTTTTTGTCGTGAAATATTGACTCATCACCGTCAGTTTCTATTACTTATCTAAGTATTAATTCACAATTATAATACCATCAAGTTCTTTTATTTAATAAACCCGCCGACATGCCATCTAGCTGACCCTAAAGAAAGTTGTAAAAAGGTATTACATGCCATTTATTTAATATAGATCAACCTTGGCAGGTTAATTTGGTCAACTCTCAGCTTTTCTTTATTTATTTTTAATTAGAGCTCGTGACAGATCCCACGTCGATCAGGTGCAAAGCTCGTTACCAACAATACCCATTAATTATTATTTACTTATTTTAATTCCATTAGCATTTAAGCACCATTTCTCCACACTAAAAGCTTGAACAAGTGAACCTGGGAACTAGACATACGCAAGACAACAGACGCTTGACCATTTGCAAAATCACCTAAAGACCCAATCCGCACAGTTTTTACAACAATCAAATAACTTTTGACTTCATTGATCAAAAGCTTCAAACTTGAGCATCCCAATCACTGTACAAATGCTTCGAGTATAACTGGAGAAGTATTAGGAAGCGGATAATTTGATGCCCTCAGCATTTAAAAAGGAAAATAGATCGACGCATCATCAACTCCAGAAATTACTATGGCCAATTATTATAACCACCATTACAACTGATCTTAAAATTGCCGGGGTGGAGAAGCATTAGGGAATGGATAATGCTACGCCCTCAGCATATAAACATGAAATATTGATGCATAACTCAACTCCACAAATGACAGTCACGGATTATTACCAAACATCGACACTCTTTAGAATTTATGTTGCATTGGAACAACGAGTTTGTGGAGAATTCACCTTGCATCATAGACAAATTGCACACATCAACTATCCTACCACAAAGCTCTAGCTACCTCGGTAAGTAGTAAATGAAAAGGGGGAAAATAGAAGGGGAACATGAAAATGTTCCCGGTTCTGCGACTCTTTGATTTCAAACACAATGGAAACACATGGAAAGAACCCAGAAGGACAGTATTTACCTGTGTTAAAACTTATTCTGTATATTCCTGGGTTCACAACATCAACAATGTTCATCAGCTGACCACTTCGCCCATCAGCATCTGTGGTTGAAGACCCTTGAAATACCCAACCACCTACATCTGGCTCACCAAACAATGGACGAGGTTGAGTTCCCTTCCATATTTCTAGGCATACCTCAACACCTGCAGCTGGAGAGCCTCGAGAAACATCCAAGACATGGGTTGTAATTGGTGGACGAGTGCGAGTTGAAATTTGAGATGCCTTTCCAGATGAAGACTCGCTAGTTGTGGTTAAATGCCCGCTAATGATACTCACACGATCTTCTAGAGTTCACAAGCAAATAATCAGTAATTCAAACAGTCATAAACACATAATAGATGGACACACAACATGTTCCAGGGAGAGACTCAGGACTAAATTGCAATCAAAAGCCAGAAATTACAAGAAAGACTTTATTTATTTATTTTTGTTTCCAAAACCTGTTTCTAAGAAAGGTCATGTATTATTACAAACATTTTCAACCTAATACAAAAACACTTCAAAACTTGGGATAGTTGTCTCGGGGACTTGTCTACATCGACAAAGACCTAAAAATTTTATTGTTCCATTTATCGTTCAAAGACCTAAAATCTTTATTTAATTGCATGGAGAGGTAGAAATAAAATAAACATGTAACCAAAGCATAATAGATAACGCAGTTGATGGGAGCATATTAAAATTGGGGATAACATATTGGGACTGTAAAGAAGGGATTCACAGGAAAATTAGCATTGCACATGCAGAGACTGTTAAGAAGGGTATTACATGAAATGGGTGAGAAGGCAAGTATTGGAATGCAAGCAGTAAAGAAGCTCAGGAACCCATGGTGTTTCCAGGAAAGAAAAAAAGAAGGTTCCAAATAAATAAAACCAACAATGAAGATAGCAAAAATACAACCACCTTCTGCTTTCTTTACAGAAACTGTGGCATGTTGATCGCCTTTTGAAGTAGATTTTATTTTACTTGAAAAGAGCTTCGCAAGACGTAGTTCTGTAACTTTCATCTGTTCCTGGGCTGCGATCTCAAACTCAACTATGGGCCTGTTTGGATATCGTTTCTGCATAGAGCAAAATAAGAATCACACGTATTGAAATGCGAATCTCAAATGTTAAAGTGCAAGAGGTCAGAAAAGGGGCTGAATAACAGGCCAAGAGAGATCAAATGTGAAAGTGCAACTGTGCAAGGAACAAATTATGCATATGCAGCGGGAGAGAAGTTGTATAGCATGGTAGCAGAAGAGCACAGCTCGTGTGGAGGTAGTTTTATGAGATCGGTATGGAGTAAATACAAAAACACCAGCTCCAACAATACCCCCATAAACAAGTCATGTATTTTGTGTTTGGTTTAGTTGCGAGCAAAATTTTTCTTAAGAACAATCTACGGAGAGGTGGATTTTTTGAATAATTCACCAGTAACATAACTAAACTTGAAAAACTTGACATATATATATATATATATATATATATATATATATATATATATATATGTAAAGCAAAATAAAGGGTACCTTCAAGTCAGCAAGTATTTCGGCAGTGGAGCGTCCAGATGCACAAATAAGAAAAATAAATCCAAACTTCTGTCTATATCGAGCATTCCAGTCAGATAGTTCCTGCAACACACATACACATACGAGCGCGCACGTTAATGATAATTAGCACGAGAGTAGTAAGTTGTAGCAGAAGAAGAGAAGAGAAGAGAAAGCAGCATGTGGTACCTGTAAGGTGGAAGTGGTAGCGGTAGCTAAAGCAGTAGATTGCTCTCCCTTACTCCACCTACAGGGAGGGAAACACCATTAATCAAAATATTACTTTTGTATTTGTTTGATAGGAATCTGTAATTAGTAGAATATCAATATTAGTTAATTAAATTAAAGAGAGAAAAAAAACACTCAACTGAGCAGCAGCAGCAATGTGATCGGGAGAAGGGGATTGACCAATCTGAGGATGAGCAGAGAATGCTTCCAACCAACCATTCACATCAACCTATTGATTAATTAAATCCATTGATTAATTAAATTAATAATTCCTTTGATTTCCCCAAATACCCCAATTCAATTCGATTCGATTCGATAATTGAAAAAACAAAACCCTAGGAAGAAGAAGTCAACGAGGCTAGATGGATAGGAGAGTTAGATAGGGAGGGAGGGAGGCACCTTGTTGAACCAGATGTCTCTGGCAGCAGAGACGGCTTCATGGACAGAAGCAAAAGGAGAAGCCTTCACCATTTCTTTTGCGAATTGGGTGCTTCCACAGCATGCCAGATACTCCTCCTCTTCATACCTTTCCATTTCCTCCTCTCTCACTCTGTCCTCCCCCACTACTAGGAATTAGGATTTAGGATCGATCGATCCATAGTCGAGGGCATAGTTGTCATTTTACATCAAAAAATTGAATTATTTATATAATTATTATTGAATTCCATGATTAAAAAACTATCGTTGCATTAAAATGGAAGGTGTGTGGGATGATCATATATAATGGAAGTTGCACTAATGTTGCGTCAACTACCTTAGTGGAGAAATTGGGTTTAACTACCATTCCACATCCCAGGCCGTATAGTTTGCGATGGCTGAATGAGAATGGGGAGATTCGGGTGACAAAGCAAGTCCGTGTACCTTTTTCCATTAAAACCTATCATGACAAGGTTTCGTGTGACGTTGCGCCGATGTTAGCTAGCCATTTGTTGTTGGGTTGTCCATGGCAGTTTGATAAGGATGTGACCTACAATGGACGAAAGAACACTTATTCTTTTATGATGAATGGAAAGAAGGTGAACTTGTTACCATTGAGTTCTCAACATGTTAGAGAGGATCAGTTACGAAGCCAACAAAAGAAGGTGAAATCACATAAGAGGCTGTTGTTAGCCAAAAAAGAAGACATCAAACAGGTATTAGCTTCGGTGGGGGCTGTTTTCATGATTTGTGCAAAGCAATTATTACAAGTAGAAGGATTGGACTTACTAAGACAGATAAATGAATTACTTGAAGAATTTAAAGATGTGTTTCCAATTGAATTACCTAAAGGGTTACCAACTATTCGTGGAATTGAGCATCAAATTGATTTGGTGCCGGGAGCTTCACTTCCTAATAGACCAGCATACATATGTAATCTAGAGGAAGCAAAAAAGATTCAAAGGCAGGTTGGTGAGCTCTTAGAGAAGGGCTGTGTGCGAGAATCACTTAGTCTATGTTCTGTACCTACTTTGCTTGTATCGAAGAAAAATGGTATCATGAGGATGTGTATGGACAACCGCGCTATCAACAAAATAACAGTTAAGTATTGATTTCCTATACCCAGACTTAATGATTTGCTTAATGAGTTGTATGGTGCTGCATTGTTTTCTAAAGTCGATTTGATGGTGGTTATCACTAAATTAGAATGAAAGAGGGAGATGAATGGAAAACAACATTTAAAACTAAACAAGGGTTATATGAATGGATGGTAATGCCATTTGGGTTATCTAATGCGCCTAGTACATTTATGAGGCTTATGAATCATGTTTTGAGAAAGTATATTGGGCTGTTTGTTGTAGTATATTTTGACAATATCCTGGTGTATAGCGAGACCTTTGATGATCATGTGAAGTATCTTAGAGTTGTGTTTGAAACTTGCGAGATTTTAAATTGTATGGGAAACTCACAAAGTGTTACTTCTGTAAAGAAAGTCGTGTTTCTTGGATATATTATCTCTAGCAGGCGAGTTAAGGTTGATGAGGAGAAAATTAAGGCAATTCGAGACTGGCCAAAACCTACTAGTATCGCTGATGTGAGGAGTTTCCATGGTTTAGCTTCTTTCTACAGGTGATTTGTGAAAGACTTCAGCTCTATTGTTGCTCCTATGACATAATGATGTGCATCATGCGAATTATTATGTGAAAAGTGTGTGTCTAGGCGCGTACTTATCCTCTTGTATCATTTGAATTTTTCCAACTTTGGAGAGATGTTTTAATTATGGTGTGCATTATGAGAATTATAATCCATCTCGTAAAGTTAAATCTAAAATGCAAGAGGATTCAGATGGTCTAATTCCTTCTAAACACTTTCAAGCTACCAAGGCACTTCACCAGCTACCAAGGCACACAAGGCTCTTTTCCAAGAGCCTACACAAGGGATAAGTGTGTGCCTAGGTGAACAAGATGCTATCATCACTATCATTTGTCTCTTTATTGTTATCTATGAAGGCTACTACGTTTATGTAGTTGTTTTTGTTCGGCCCATAACAGTTTCCTGAAGCAAGCTGAAAAGGGAGAAACATTTGAAGAGAGAGATGTTTGCCAGTCTTATACTTTACAAGGATAATGTTTCTATCCTTCTCAGAATGGGATAGTGGTAGATTCATTGTTTGAACAATTTTCTTATCATTTAATAGTTTTATGTTATTGATAATTCTTTTTGCCTGTTAGTAAACAGAATTTTCAAACCTATGTAGAATTTGAGCAGAACCTTTATCAACAACATTTGAGAGGCCATTTGAGCTAATAGGCTAATTAAATTGTCATTGTTATGACTGTTGTTTCTTCTTCTTCCATTTTCTAGAAGAGCTTTCTTCCGTTGTCTTACAAATAGTATTATTACACATTTTACATATTGAAAGTACATGCATATGCTTGCGTTTTGCACCTTGTGGCTAGGCTCTAGGGCTTTTAGTACCCATGTGCTTCTTGTGCATGTAGGCAACACTTTGTAGAAGCTGACAACTAACCCTTCAAAGCAAATGCACCTGCTTAATGCCAGTTCTCTGAACTGTTTTGAACAGAGGTTTTGCCTTTTCCTATTATCCTCAGTTGAATAAAGACAGGTTTGCTGCATATGCTTTGCTAGAGGGCCTATGCATCCAAACTGAAACTATTTATTTAAGTGTCATGTGTCTTGGATGATTGGCCGAATGTCCTGGTATTAGATGCATGGTTACCTGCCCTGTTGTAATCACATTATTTAACACGTGTTTAATTTGATACTCCGTGTCAGCTAACATTGTTATTCGATGCAGGCCCGTTTTCTTCTGGCAAAATTGAACCCTTCTGCTTCATACAACTCCGATTCTCCTCTTCCCGGTGGAGATGTCTTGTTTACCGATGACGCGAGCTTTGAGGTCTTCTTGGATCATCTTCAAAGACTAGTAGTTCAATGAGACCATTTTTACTAGCAATCTTGTAAAATTTATCACCTCAGAGTTCTGTACAGTTGTTCTAGGATTTTTATAGGCTACCTAATTTTCTGATTTTACTTTCTTGCAAAAATCTTGTCACAACTTGATTTGCTAAAACAACAAATTCAGGTTCATTTTGACAAATAGACAGTGCAATGATAAATTCATTTAGTTGCACTAAAAGTGGCATTCTCAAGCTGGTTTGTGCATCGCAAGACTGATCTACCTCCTCTCTGATCTGGTAAAAGGTGTTCAGTCATACCGAATCAATGGTATCAGAGAAACTCCCCTATCCATGGCTAGACCTAGAGTGTGAACATATGTTTAGCTCCTACTACACAACACGTCTTCAGCCCTAGCTTCCCTGTTATATTTTCTCTAGGAAAACAAAGGCCTAACAGGGAGCTTAATCGGGAACCTCAACAACACCAACATCTGCACATACAGTTCACTTCTAATAGAAATCAGATGCTTCAGCCTTCATGAGTGAAGGTCAAGAGTTGCATTCGAGAAGGTAGTGTTGCATTGTAATTTCTTATCTGCGTTAAAGGGAAGTAGTGCATGAAATGATGATCGTTTTTTGTAACATGAAATTCCTACTGACATGGACGGCGTGGTGGCTGGTGCTTTGTCAAACTCATTCTCCGGCATTGTTTGTGTCGCAAGAGTCCCTCAGATTGGTGATGCAATCGCCATTATTTGGAATATCCCTTGAAACCAAATTAACTAACATATAATCTCATGTTTTGTCGTAGTCAGTATCAGCACCACCTCCTCCTCCCAGGAGAAACAGAAATCTTAGCTCTGCAAATTATACCATTCCGCCTGAATCCAGCAATCCCTCTGTCGACTTTTGATCCCTACTTGACATGTTCATCATCATCATCCAAAGCCGACCACCATCTACCTCCATCCAACCGCTCCGCATGGTCTCCTCAGTCCTCCAAGTCGTCCTACTGGCAACCTTGGAGTAACACCAATAGATGAGGCACCTTTATCCTCCCAGGAAGGAAGAGCATTGATACGCCATCCAGACACTCCGCCACTATCTCCATTTCCACTTCTCTTTCCCCATTCATCTTTAAGATGCAAGAGTGGAGTTCTTGCTTTTCCTTTTCCTTTAAATCGAAGAATGCCCCTGATGCAATACATGCCACCAGCATTAATAACATTAATCCTACAAGCCCAGCTCCCAATTATTCCGCCTCCTCCTCCTCCTCCTCCTCTTCTCTACCATCAGACAGGATGAACCTAGAGAAGGAGACGCATAGCGTTAATGCTTTCACTTAGTGTCATCTCCAATTTATGTCCCAGGTTTGATATTTGATTTCTTGATCCGGGTTAACTGTAAATTCACTCAAGACCTTTTTTTATTTTTAAAAATATATTTTTAAATTGTCTTATAATAAATTTCTTTCTTGATAGAACCTGGATCCAGGATTTCATAGATTGCGAGCTTTTTAAGATTTGATCATGTTTAGAATGTTTGTCCGGATTTACTTGGTTTTTACAGGTGTTTTTAATTTCACTCCTTGGATATTTTTTTAATCTTTAAAATTTGGTCCTTGTTATTTTAATTGATATTTATTTTATTTTGAATTATTTTTTTTCATTAAATTGCATCCTCAGGTTTTTTCTATCAAATTTTATCCGCGTTCTTTTTGTTAATAGTTTTTTTATTAATATTTTTGTACCGATCTTATCTTTTGAAATTAAATTTGTTGAAAATTATGCTTCTTAATTGAATCTGGGTAAAAAATTTCACGGGATGCGATTTTAGAAATTAGGACAGGATTAAGAGGTTTGTCGTTTGCCCTCTTTTTTTTTCTGTTTTAAAAAATGATGTTTTCTTATTTTTATCCTCTTTTTTAAAATTTTATTTTGTTATTTTTTTTTGGTTTAATTCTCTTTTTATCATTTTTGTTTTCTTATTGTTTTTCGGTTTGATTCTATTGGGTTAGCCTTCAACAATTTATTTTTTATTTCACCCCCCTATCAATTTTTAATCTATAAATAATATATCGTATTACAAATGATTTTTTAATTTCACACTTTATAATTTTTTTAATCTTTTAAGTTTGATCTTAATTCTTTTAATTGTAATTTTTTTGGGACAATTATGTTTTTTTTAGATTTCATCATTATTGGGTTTTTACCTATCATATTTTAGCCCCACTTTTTTTTTTGTTCCTTTTCTTTTGCAAGTTATTTTATTATTAGTTTTTTTTAACTATTCCATCCTTAATAAATAAATTGGATGACATTTAAGCTTCCTGATTGAACTCAAGTTTATGATTTAACAAGTTATAAGTTTTTTATATTAAACTAGGTTTAGGAAATTCCCCTAGGTTTGTATAGTTTTTTCTCTTTTTTTAAGTTGATTTTTTCTTCTTTTTTAAAAAAAATTGGCTTTTTTTTTCTTCAATTAGATTGGATTGTTTGATAATTTGAATAAGTTTAGGTGTGATTTTTTTATTGTTTTTTTGTTAGTTTTTTTTCATATTATTTAAATTTCTATTTTTATCAATGACTTGGGACTTCAAATTTTTTTTACCTATCACTTTTTTACATTAAAAAAATTATTTAACCTACAACAACACGTGAGTAACATGTCTAGCAGTTAGTACTTGGCTAGCAATGCTAGCCAAATGTAAATGCTAATATATGGGATTGGGATTTTTTCACGCAATATGCATGGCATGATCATCACCACCATGTTATTTTTGGTTCACCCAACATGACTTAACTAGGTTTTTTTCCTCCTTCTCACAGTGGTTATTGTTTTAGTTCCGAGGAATCAGATGTGGTGTCGCGCACCATCACGTACACAAAATTTTATATGCTTTATTGACAAGCTCTTAATAAGAATACACTTTTATTAAGGGTGGACACCACAATTCTAGTCAATGATCGCAATGCAAAGATACTCCACGTTCTATGAAAATAAAATGCCTCATTTCTCGACCAATGGTTATTTCTCGTTAATGTGTCACTAACATTCACTAACCCTTCAACTAATAATAATGTCAAACACTACAATCATCATTAATATTTTCACTAATTAATTGAACACCACTTATCACATTCAATGTGAGTTAACGTGATCAAAATCTATAAATACATAAACAGCACAAGCTTCTCAAGATATAAAACTCACTCAATTCTCTCTTACATTACACTCCCTTTTTATTTTCCTTACACTATCTCCCGCGTACAATTACTAATTTAAGTATTGAATAGTCCCTCGTGGAACGAGACTTATTTTTTAAGGAATACTCAAGCCCATATAAAGGCCCAAGCATAAAGCCTAGCTCATTCATCCTGACTCAGTTTCGCAGACCATGGAAAATCCAATTTAGATGTGAAGTTTTTTCCCACCTTCATCAATTATAAATTGCATGTTATATATATAAATTAAATAATTAAGATCACCAATCTACTCTATAGATCTAGAATAAATAAATGACATTTTTTTTCTTGTTTTATTTATTTGTTGTTTTTCACTCATTCACTGTTTGTCCAGGACAAAATAAAAATGTAAAAACAAGGAATCTTAAAAGAAATCATGAAATAGCTAAGTTTTTTTTTAAAAAAAAAAAAATTGGTGAATCTTCATGAGATTTTTAGGACTTTAAAGAATTTTGAAAAATTGGGGTAAAGGACTTGAAAATGAGTTATGCGAAGGGTCTTGTGTTTGTTACTGATTTAGTTTTCATTCTAAAAAAATGAAAGCTATGATTTTCATTATTATATTTTGTTCAGTTATATGTTGGTTTTCCAACATTCACATTTTATAATTGTCTTTTTTTTTGTTTTAATTGAATTATATTTATTTCAACAAACTCTTTTAATTATTTTTTTGTCAAAGTAATTTTTCTATTAATATTTTCTATTACCTTTTAGTTTTCTTATTTTCCACCTAATTAAACCTTGTAGGGAAAGCACTGTAGCTTATCAGAGAATTGATAGAGATACCTTATCAGAGAATTTGTTATAGTATAAAGATGGTAGCAATTTTTATAATTACAATATAGCTAAAATACATGGGGGAACACTGTAGCTTTCCTCACATGTTACTGTGGATTGCTACAGTATTTTCCTTTTTTTTTCTCCTTTTTTTTAAAATTGTTATTGTTGATTTTATTTTTTTAATATTGAGCTGATTAAGAATTTAACCTTGTAATTTTTTTCTTTAAAACACTGTGAATTGCTTCAGTGTTTCTTCACATAGATTTTTTTTTGTTATGATTTTTTTCAAAATTGTTTGTCGATTTTATTTTTTTAATATTGAGCTGGTTGAGAATTATAGATGTAGCTTTTCTCACAAAACACTATGGATTGCTACAACCTACAGTGTTTCCTCACATGGTTTTCTTTTGTTTTTTTATGATTTATTTTCAAAATTGTACTTGTCAATTTTATTTTTTTAATATTGAGCAGATTGAGAATTTAGCTTTCTAATCATTATTTTAAAACATCTTGGATTGCTACAGTGTTTTCCCACATGGTTTTTTTTTTGTTCTTTTATAATTTTTTCCAAAATTATGCACTATAGCTTTCCTCGCATGTTACTGTTGATTGCTACAATGCTTTCCTTTTTTCTTTTTTTGGTTTTTTTTTTCCCAAAATTATCTTTGTTGATTTTATTTTTTAATATTGAGCTGGTTAAAAAATTAGTTTTGTAATTTTTTTCTTTAAAATATTGTGAATTGCTATAGTGTTTCTTCACATAGTTTTTTTGTTATGATTTTTTTCAAAATTTTTTGTTTATTTTATTTTTTTAATATTGAACTGGTTGAGAATTATAGCTATAGCTTTTCTCACAAAACACTGTTGATTGCTACAGTGTTTCCCCACACGGTTTTTTTTTTATGATTTTTTTAAATTATATTTGTCGATTTTATTTTTTTAATATTGAGCTGTGTAAGAATTTAGCTTTCTAATTTTTTTTCTTTAAAGCATGGTGGATTGCTACAGTGTTTTCCCACATGGTTTGTTTTTTGTTTTTGTTTTTGTTTTTTTTATGATTTTTTCCAAAATTATCTTTGTCGATTTTATTTTTTAATATTGAGCTGGTTGAGAATTACAATTACAATATGTGGGGAAAACACTCTAGCTTTCCTCACAAATTTTTGTGAATTGCTACAGTGTTTTCCTTACATGATTTTTTTCTATTTTTTTATGTTTTTTTCTAAAATTTTCTTTGTCGATTTTATTTTTTAATACTGAGCTGGTTGAAAATTACAATTACAATATGTGGGGAAAACACTCTAGCTTTCCTCATAAATTATTTTGAATTGCTACTGTGTTTTCCTTACATGGTTTTTTTTCATTTTTTATGTTTTTTTCTAAAATTGTCTTTGTCGATTTTAATTTTTTAATATTGAGTTAGCTGAGAATTACAATTATAAGTAATAGAAGTAAGGTTAAATCATGTGGGGAAAACACTATAGCTTTCCTCACAAAACACTGAGAATTGCTACAATATTTTTCCACATGGTATTTTTCCCTTTTTTTGTGTTTTCTTTTTTGTTTTGATTTTTTCCAAAATTATCTGTCAATTTTATTTTTTTTAATATTGAGCTTGTTAGAATTTAGCTTTGTAATTTTTTTTTTCTTTAAAACACTGTAGATTGCTATATGGTTTCCCCACATGGTTTTTTTTTGTTTTTGATATGATTTTTTTAAAATTATCTTTGTCGATTTTTTTTTTTAATATTAAGTTGGTTGAGAATTACAATTACAATAAAACTAAACCATGTGGGGGAAACACTGTAGCTTTCCTCACAAAACACCGTGGATTGCTACAGTGTCTCTTCACATGGTTTTTTTTTTCTTATGATTTTTTAAAATTGTGTTTATCGATTTTATTTTTTTAATATTGAGCTGGTTGAGAATTACAATTACAAGTAAGGCTAAATCATGTAGGGAACCATTATAGCTTTCCTCGCAAAACATAGTGGATTGCTACAGTGTTTTCAACATGGTTTTTTTTTCAATTTTTTTGTGTTTTTTTTGCTATGAGTTTTTTAAAATTGTCTTTGTCATTTTTTTTTTTTATATTGAGCTTGTTGAAAATTTAGTTTTGTAATTTTTTTCTTTAAAACACTGTGGGTTGTTGCGGTGTTTCCCCACATGTTTTCTTTTGTTTTTTTATTATGATTTTTTCTAAAATTATCTTTGTCGACTTTTTTTAATATTAAGTTAGTTGAGATTTACAATTACAATAAAGATAAATCATGCAGAGAAAGCACTATAGCTTTCCTCACAAAAATATTATGGATTGCTACAGTGTTTCTCTACATGGTTTTTTTTTATCATGATTTTTTTCAAAATTATCTTTGTCGATTTTACTGGGAAAACCATTGTAGCTTTCCTCACAAAATATTATGGATTGATACAAATCATTCTATTCAATCTCTAAATTTTTTATCATCAACATAAATTTCTTTTTGTCGTGAAATATTGACTCATCACCCTCAGTTTCTATTACTTATCTAAGTATTAATTCACAATTATAATACCATCAAGTTCTTTTATTTAATAAACCCGCCGACATGCCATCTAGCTGACCCTAAAGAAAGTTGTAAAAAGGTATTACATGCCATTTATTTAATATAGATCAACCTTGGCAGGTTAATTTGGTCAACTCTCAGCTTTTCTTTATTTATTTTTAATTAGAGCTCGTGACAGATCCCACGTCGATCAGGTGCAAAGCTCGTTACCAACAATACCCATTAATTATTATTTACTTATTTTAATTCCATTAGCATTTAAGCACCATTTCTCCACACTAAAAGCTTGAACAAGTGAACCTGGGAACTAGACATACGCAAGACAACAGACGCTTGACCATTTGCAAAATCACCTAAAGACCCAATCCGCACAGTTTTTACAACAATCACATAACTTTTGACTTCATTGATCAAAAGCTTCAAACTTGAGCATCCCAATCACTGTACAAATGCTTCGAGTATAACTGGAGAAGTATTAGGAAGCGGATAATTTGATGCCCTCAGCATTTAAAAAGGAAAATAGATCGACGCATCATCAACTCCAGAAATTACTATGGCCAATTATTATAACCACCATTACAACTGATCTTAAAATTGCCGGGGTGGAGAAGCATTAGGGAATGGATAATGCTACGCCCTCAGCATATAAACATGAAAATATTGATGCATAACTCAACTCCACAAATGACAGTCACGGATTATTACCAAACATCGACACTCTTTAGAATTTATGTTGCATTGGAACAACGAGTTTGTGGAGAATTCACCTTGCATCATAGACAAATTGCACACATCAACTATCCTACCACAAAGCTCTAGCTACCTCGGTAAGTAGTAAATGAAAAGGGGGAAAATAGAAGGGGAACATGAAAATGTTCCCGGTTCTGCGACTCTTTGATTTCAAACACAATGGAAACACATGGAAAGAACCCAGAAGGACAGTATTTACCTGTGTTAAAACTTATTCTGTATATTCCTGGGTTCACAACATCAACAATGTTCATCAGCTGACCACTTCGCCCATCAGCATCTGTGGTTGAAGACCCTTGAAATACCCAACCACCTACATCTGGCTCACCAAACAATGGACGAGGTTGAGTTCCCTTCCATATTTCTAGGCATACCTCAACACCTGCAGCTGGAGAGCCTCGAGAAACATCCAAGACATGGGTTGTAATTGGTGGACGAGTGCGAGTTGAAATTTGAGATGCCTTTCCAGATGAAGACTCGCTAGTTGTGGTTAAATGCCCGCTAATGATACTCACACGATCTTCTAGAGTTCACAAGCAAATAATCAGTAATTCAAACAGTCATAAACACATAATAGATGGACACACAACATGTTCCAGGGAGAGACTCAGGACTAAATTGCAATCAAAAGCCAGAAATTACAAGAAAGACTTTATTTATTTATTTTTGTTTCCAAAACCTGTTTCTAAGAAAGGTCATGTATTATTACAAACATTTTCAACCTAATACAAAAACACTTCAAAACTTGGGATAGTTGTCTCGGGGACTTGTCTACATCGACAAAGACCTAAAAATTTTATTGTTCCATTTATCGTTCAAAGACCTAAAATCTTTATTTAATTGCATGGAGAGGTAGAAATAAAATAAACATGTAACCAAAGCATAATAGATAACGCAGTTGATGGGAGCATATTAAAATTGGGGATAACATATTGGGACTGTAAAGAAGGGATTCACAGGAAAATTAGCATTGCACATGCAGAGACTGTTAAGAAGGGTATTACATGAAATGGGTGAGAAGGCAAGTATTGGAATGCAAGCAGTAAAGAAGCTCAGGAACCCATGGTGTTTCCAGGAAAGAAAAAAAGAAGGTTCCAAATAAATAAAACCAACAATGAAGATAGCAAAAATACAACCACCTTCTGCTTTCTTTACAGAAACTGTGGCATGTTGATCGCCTTTTGAAGTAGATTTTATTTTACTTGAAAAGAGCTTCGCAAGACGTAGTTCTGTAACTTTCATCTGTTCCTGGGCTGCGATCTCAAACTCAACTATGGGCCTGTTTGGATATCGTTTCTGCATAGAGCAAAATAAGAATCACACGTATTGAAATGCGAATCTCAAATGTTAAAGTGCAAGAGGTCAGAAAAGGGGCTGAATAACAGGCCAAGAGAGATCAAATGTGAAAGTGCAACTGTGCAAGGAACAAATTATGCATATGCAGCGGGAGAGAAGTTGTATAGCATGGTAGCAGAAGAGCACAGCTCGTGTGGAGGTAGTTTTATGAGATCGGTATGGAGTAAATACAAAAACACCAGCTCCAACAATACCCCCATAAACAAGTCATGTATTTTGTGTTTGGTTTAGTTGCGAGCAAAATTTTTCTTAAGAACAATCTACGGAGAGGTGGATTTTTTGAATAATTCACCAGTAACATAACTAAACTTGAAAAACTTGACATATATATATATATATATATATATATATATATATATATATATGTAAAGCAAAATAAAGGGTACCTTCAAGTCAGCAAGTATTTCGGCAGTGGAGCGTCCAGATGCACAAATAAGAAAAATAAATCCAAACTTCTGTCTATATCGAGCATTCCAGTCAGATAGTTCCTGCAACACACATACACATACGAGCGCGCACGTTAATGATAATTAGCACGAGAGTAGTAAGTTGTAGCAGAAGAAGAGAAGAGAAGAGAAAGCAGCATGTGGTACCTGTAAGGTGGAAGTGGTAGCGGTAGCTAAAGCAGTAGATTGCTCTCCCTTACTCCACCTACAGGGAGGGAAACACCATTAATCAAAATATTACTTTTGTATTTGTTTGATAGGAATCTGTAATTAGTAGAATATCAATATTAGTTAATTAAATTAAAGAGAAAAAAAAAACACTCAACTGAGCAGCAGCAGCAATGTGATCGGGAGAAGGGGATTGACCAATCTGAGGATGAGCAGAGAATGCTTCCAACCAACCATTCACATCAACCTATTGATTAATTAAATCCATTGATTAATTAAATTAATAATTCCTTTGATTTCCCCAAATACCCCAATTCAATTCGATTCGATTCGATAATTGAAAAAACAAAACCCTAGGAAGAAGAAGTCAACGAGGCTAGATGGATAGGAGAGTTAGATAGGGAGGGAGGGAGGCACCTTGTTGAACCAGATGTCTCTGGCAGCAGAGACGGCTTCATGGACAGAAGCAAAAGGAGAAGCCTTCACCATTTCTTTTGCGAATTGGGTGCTTCCACAGCATGCCAGATACTCCTCCTCTTCATACCTTTCCATTTCCTCCTCTCTCACTCTGTCCTCCCCCACTACTAGGAATTAGGATTTAGGATCGATCGATCCATAGTCGAGGGCATAGTTGTCATTTTACATCAAAAAATTGAATTATTTATATAATTATTATTGAATTCCATGATTAAAAAACTATCGTTGCATTAAAATGGAAGGTGTGTGGGATGATCATATATAATGGAAGTTGCACTAATGTTGCGTCAACTACCTTAGTGGAGAAATTGGGTTTAACTACCATTCCACATCCCAGGCCGTATAGTTTGCGATGGCTGAATGAGAATGGGGAGATTCGGGTGACAAAGCAAGTCCGTGTACCTTTTTCCATTAAAACCTATCATGACAAGGTTTCGTGTGACGTTGCGCCGATGTTAGCTAGCCATTTGTTGTTGGGTTGTCCATGGCAGTTTGATAAGGATGTGACCTACAATGGACGAAAGAACACTTATTCTTTTATGATGAATGGAAAGAAGGTGAACTTGTTACCATTGAGTTCTCAACATGTTAGAGAGGATCAGTTACGAAGCCAACAAAAGAAGGTGAAATCACATAAGAGGCTGTTGTTAGCCAAAAAAGAAGACATCAAACAGGTATTAGCTTCGGTGGGGGCTGTTTTCATGATTTGTGCAAAGCAATTATTACAAGTAGAAGGATTGGACTTACTAAGACAGATAAATGAATTACTTGAAGAATTTAAAGATGTGTTTCCAATTGAATTACCTAAAGGGTTACCAACTATTCGTGGAATTGAGCATCAAATTGATTTGGTGCCGGGAGCTTCACTTCCTAATAGACCAGCATACATATGTAATCTAGAGGAAGCAAAAAAGATTCAAAGGCAGGTTGGTGAGCTCTTAGAGAAGGGCTGTGTGCGAGAATCACTTAGTCTATGTTCTGTACCTACTTTGCTTGTATCGAAGAAAAATGGTATCATGAGGATGTGTATGGACAACCGCGCTATCAACAAAATAACAGTTAAGTATTGATTTCCTATACCCAGACTTAATGATTTGCTTAATGAGTTGTATGGTGCTGCATTGTTTCTAAAGTCGATTTGATGGTGGTTATCACTAAATTAGAATGAAAGAGGGAGATGAATGGAAAACAACATTTAAAACTAAACAAGGGTTATATGAATGGATGGTAATGCCATTTGGGTTATCTAATGCGCCTAGTACATTTATGAGGCTTATGAATCATGTTTTGAGAAAGTATATTGGGCTGTTTGTTGTAGTATATTTTGACAATATCCTGGTGTATAGCGAGACCTTTGATGATCATGTGAAGTATCTTAGAGTTGTGTTTGAAACTTGCGAGATTTTAAATTGTATGGGAAACTCACAAAGTGTTACTTCTGTAAAGAAAGTCGTGTTTCTTGGATATATTATCTCTAGCATGCGAGTTAAGGTTGATGAGGAGAAAATTAAGGCAATTCGAGACTGGCCAAAACCTACTAGTATCGCTGATGTGAGGAGTTTCCATGGTTTAGCTTCTTTCTACAGGTGATTTGTGAAAGACTTCAGCTCTATTGTTGCTCCTATGACATAATGATGTGCATCATGCGAATTATTATGTGAAAAGTGTGTGTCTAGGCGCGTACTTATCCTCTTGTATCATTTGAATTTTTCCAACTTTGGAGAGATGTTTTAATTATGGTGTGCATTATGAGAATTATAATCCATCTCGTAAAGTTAAATCTAAAATGCAAGAGGATTCAGATGGTCTAATTCCTTCTAAACACTTTCAAGCTACCAAGGCACTTCACCAGCTACCAAGGCACACAAGGCTCTTTTCCAAGAGCCTACACAAGGGATAAGTGTGTGCCTAGGTGAACAAGATGCTATCATCACTATCATTTGTCTCTTTATTGTTATCTATGAAGGCTACTACGTTTATGTAGTTGTTTTTGTTCGGCCCATAACAGTTTCCTGAAGCAAGCTGAAAAGGGAGAAACATTTGAAGAGAGAGATGTTTGCCAGTCTTATACTTTACAAGGATAATGTTTCTATCCTTCTCAGAATGGGATAGTGGTAGATTCATTGTTTGAACAATTTTCTTATCATTTAATAGTTTTATGTTATTGATAATTCTTTTTGCCTGTTAGTAAACAGAATTTTCACACCTATGTAGAATTTGAGCAGAACCTTTATCAACAACATTTGAGAGGCCATTTGAGCTAATAGGCTAATTAAATTGTCATTGTTATGACTGTTGTTTCTTCTTCTTCCATTTTCTAGAAGAGCTTTCTTCCGTTGTCTTACAAATAGTATTATTACACATTTTACATATTGAAAGTACATGCATATGCTTGCGTTTTGCACCTTGTGGCTAGGCTCTAGGGCTTTTAGTACCCATGTGCTTCTTGTGCATGTAGGCAACACTTTGTAGAAGCTGACAACTAACCCTTCAAAGCAAATGCACCTGCTTAATGCCAGTTCTCTGAACTGTTTTGAACAGAGGTTTTGCCTTTTCCTATTATCCTCAGTTGAATAAAGACAGGTTTGCTGCATATGCTTTGCTAGAGGGCCTATGCATCCAAACTGAAACTATTTATTTAAGTGTCATGTGTCTTGGATGATTGGCCGAATGTCCTGGTATTAGATGCATGGTTACCTGCCCTGTTGTAATCACATTATTTAACACGTGTTTAATTTGATACTCCGTGTCAGCTAACATTGTTATTCGATGCAGGCCCGTTTTCTTCTGGCAAAATTGAACCCTTCTGCTTCATACAACTCCGATTCTCCTCTTCCCGGGTGGAGATGTCTTGTTTACCGATGACGCGAGCTTTGAGGTCTTCTTGGATCATCTTCAAAGACTAGTAGTTCAATGAGACCATTTTTACTAGCAATCTTGTAAAATTTATCACCTCAGAGTTCTGTACAGTTGTTCTAGGATTTTTATAGGCTACCTAATTTTCTGATTTTACTTTCTTGCAAAAATCTTGTCACAACTTGATTTGCTAAAACAACAAATTCAGGTTCATTTTGACAAATAGACAGTGCAATGATAAATTCATTTAGTTGCACTAAAAGTGGCATTCTCAAGCTGGTTTGTGCATCGCAAGACTGATCTACCTCCTCTCTGATCTGGTAAAAGGTGTTCAGTCATACCGAATCAATGGTATCAGAGAAACTCCCCTATCCATGGCTAGACCTAGAGTGTGAACATATGTTTAGCTCCTACTACACAACACGTCTTCAGCCCTAGCTTCCCTGTTATATTTTCTCTAGGAAAACAAAGGCCTAACAGGGAGCTTAATCGGGAACCTCAACAACACCAACATCTGCACATACAGTTCACTTCTAATAGAAATCAGATGCTTCAGCCTTCATGAGTGAAGGTCAAGAGTTGCATTCGAGAAGGTAGTGTTGCATTGTAATTTCTTATCTGCGTTAAAGGGAAGTAGTGCATGAAATGATGATCGTTTTTTGTAACATGAAATTCCTACTGACATGGACGGCGTGGTGGCTGGTGCTTTGTCAAACTCATTCTCCGGCATTGTTTGTGTCGCAAGAGTCCCTCAGATTGGTGATGCAATCGCCATTATTTGGAATATCCCTTGAAACCAAATTAACTAACATATAATCTCATGTTTTGTCGTAGTCAGTATCAGCACCACCTCCTCCTCCCAGGAGAAACAGAAATCTTAGCTCTGCAAATTATACCATTCCGCCTGAATCCAGCAATCCCTCTGTCGACTTTTGATCCCTACTTGACATGTTCATCATCATCATCCAAAGCCGACCACCATCTACCTCCATCCAACCGCTCCGCATGGTCTACTCAGTCCTCCAAGTCGTCCTACTGGCAACCTTGGAGTAACACCAATAGATGAGGCACCTTTATCCTCCCAGGAAGGAAGAGCATTGATACGCCATCCAGACACTCCGCCACTATCTCCATTTCCACTTCTCTTTCCCCATTCATCTTTAAGATGCAAGAGTGGAGTTCTTGCTTTTCCTTTTCCTTTAAATCGAAGAATGCCCCTGATGCAATACATGCCACCAGCATTAATAACATTAATCCTACAAGCCCAGCTCCCAATTATTCCGCCTCCTCCTCCTCCTCCTCCTCTCTACCATCAGACAGGATGAACCTAGAGAAGGAGACGCATAGCGTTAATGCTTTCACTTAGTGTCATCTCCAATTTATGTCCCAGGTTTGATATTTGATTTCTTGATCCGGGTTAACTGTAAATTCACTCAAGACTTTTTTTTATTTTTAAAATTATATTTTTAAATTGTCTTATAATAAATTTCTTTCTTGATAGAACCTGGATCCAGGATTTCATAGATTGCGAGCTTTTTAAGATTTGATCATGTTTAGAATGTTTGTCCGGATTTACTTGGTTTTTACAGGTGTTTTTAATTTCACTCCTTGGATATTTTTTAATCTTTAAAATTTGGTCCTTGTTATTTTAATTGATATTTATTTTATTTTGAATTATTTTTTTTCATTAAATTGCATCCTCAGGTTTTTTCTATCAAATTTTATCCGCGTTCTTTTTGTTAATAGTTTTTTATAATATTTTTGTACCGATCTTATTTTGAAATTAAATTTGTTGAAAATTATGCTTCTTAATTGAATCTGGGTAAAAAATTTCACGGGATGCGATTTTAGAAATTAGAACAGGATTAAGAGGTTTGTCGTTTGCCCTCTTTTTTTTTTCTTTTTTTTAAAAATGATGTTTTCTTATTTTTATCCTCTTTTTTAAAATTTTATTTTGTTATTTTTTTTTGGTTTAATTCTCTTTTTATCATTTTTGTTTTCTTATTGTTTTTCGGTTTGATTCTATTGGGTTAGCCTTCAACAATTTATTTTTTATTTCACCCCCTATCAATTTTTAATCTATAAATAATATATCGTATTACAAATGATTTTTTAATTTCACACTTTATAATTTTTTTAATCTTTTAAGTTTGATCTTAATTCTTTTAATTGTAATTTTTTGGGACAATTATGTTTTTTTTTTAGATTTCATCATTATTGGGTTTTTACCTATCATATTTAGCCCCACTTTTTTTTTTGTTCCTTTTCTTTTGCAAGTTATTTTATTATTAGTTTTTTTTTAACTATTCCATCCTTAATAAATAAATTGGATGACATTTAAGCTTCCTGATTGAACTCAAGTTTATGATTTAACAAGTTATAAGTTTTTTATATTAAACTAGGTTTAGGAAATTCCCCTAGGTTTGTATAGTTTTTTCTCTTTTTTTAAGTTGATTTTTTCTTATTTTTTTAAAAAAAATTGGCTTTTTTTTTCTTCAATTAGATTGGATTGTTTGATAATTTGAATAAGTTTAGGTGTGATTTTTTATTGTTTTTTTGTTAGTTTTTTTTCATATTATTTAAATTTCTATTTTTATCAATGACTTGGGACTTCAAATTTTTTTTACCTATCACTTTTTACATTAAAAAATTATTTAACCTACAACAACACGTGAGTAACATGTCTAGCAGTTAGTACTTGGCTAGCAATGCTAGCCAAATGTAAATGCTAATATATGGGATTGGGATTTTTTCACGCAATATGCATGGCATGATCATCACCACCATGTTATTTTTGGTTCACCCAACATGACTTAACTAGGTTTTTTTTCCTCCTTCTCACAGTGGTTATTGTTTTTAGTTCGAGGAATCAGATGTGGTGTCGCGCACCATCACGTACACAAAATTTTATATGCTTTATTGACAAGCTCTTAATAAGAATACACTTTTATTAAGGGTGGACACCACAATTCTAGTCAATGATCGCAATGCAAAGATACTCCACGTTCTATGAAAATAAAATGCCTCATTTCTCGACCAATGGTTATTTCTCGTTAATGTGTCACTAACATTCACTAACCCTTCAACTAATAATAATGTCAAACACTACAATCATCATTAATATTTTCACTAATTAATTGAACACCACTTATCACATTCAATGTGAGTTAACGTGATCAAAATCTATAAATACATAAACAGCACAAGCTTCTCAAGATATAAAACTCACTCAATTCTCTCTTACATTACACTCCCTTTTTATTTTCCTTACACTATCTCCCGCGTACAATTACTAATTTAAGTATTGAATAGTCCCTCGTGGAACGAGACTTATTTTTTAAGGAATACTCAAGCCCATATAAAGGCCCAAGCATAAAGCCTAGCTCATTCATCCTGACTCAGTTTCGCAGACCATGGAAAATCCAATTTAGATGTGAAGTTTTTTTCCCACCTTCATCAATTATAAATTGCATGTTATATATATAAATTAAATAATTAAGATCACCAATCTACTCTATAGATCTAGAATAAATAAATGACATTTTTTTTTCTTGTTTTATTTATTTGTTGTTTTTCACTCATTCACTGTTTGTCCAGGACAAAATAAAAATGTAAAAACAAGGAATCTTAAAAGAAATCATGAAATAGCTAAGTTTTTTTTTAAAAAAAAAAAAAATTGGTGAATCTTCATGAGATTTTTAGGACTTTAAAGAATTTTGAAAAATTGGGGTAAAGGACTTGAAAATGAGTTATGCGAAGGGTCTTGTGTTTGTTACTGATTTAGTTTTCATTCTAAAAAAATGAAAGCTATGATTTTCATTATTATATTTTGTTCAGTTATATGTTGGTTTTCCAACATTCACATTTATAATTGTCTTTTTTTTTTGTTTAATTGAATTATATTTGTTTCAACAAACTCTTTTAATTATTTTTTTGTCAAAGTAATTTTTCTATTAATATTTTCTATTACCTTTTAGTTTTCTTATTTTCCACCTAATTAAACCTTGTAGGGAAAGCACTGTAGCTTATCAGAGAATTGATAGAGATACCTTATCAGAGAATTTGTTATAGTATAAAGATGGTAGCAATTTTTATAATTACAATATAGCTAAAATACATGGGGGAACACTGTAGCTTTCCTCACATGTTACTGTGGATTGCTACAGTATTTTCCTTTTTTTTTCTCCTTTTTTTTAAAATTGTTATTGTTGATTTTATTTTTTTAATATTGAGCTGATTAAGAATTTAACCTTGTAATTTTTTTCTTTAAAACACTGTGAATTGCTTCAGTGTTTCTTCACATAGATTTTTTTTTGTTATGATTTTTTTCAAAATTGTTTGTCGATTTTATTTTTTTAATATTGAGCTGGTTGAGAATTATAGATGTAGCTTTTCTCACAAAACACTATGGATTGCTACAACCTACAGTGTTTCCTCACATGGTTTTCTTTTGTTTTTTTATGATTTATTTTCAAAATTGTACTTGTCAATTTTATTTTTTAATATTGAGCAGATTGAGAATTTAGCTTTCTAATCATTATTTTAAAACATCTTGGATTGCTACAGTGTTTTCCCACATGGTTTTTTTTTGTTCTTTTATAATTTTTTCCAAAATTATGCACTATAGCTTTCCTCGCATGTTACTGTTGATTGCTACAATGCTTTCCTTTTTTCTTTTTTTTGGTTTTTTTTTTTCCCAAAATTATCTTTGTTGATTTTATTTTTTAATATTGAGCTGGTTAAAAAATTAGTTTTGTAATTTTTTTCTTTAAAATATTGTGAATTGCTATAGTGTTTCTTCACATAGTTTTTTTGTTATGATTTTTTTCAAAATTTTTTGTTTATTTTATTTTTTTAATATTGAACTGGTTGAGAATTATAGCTATAGCTTTTCTCACAAAACACTGTTGATTGCTACAGTGTTTCCCCACACGGTTTTTTTTTTTATGATTTTTTTAAATTATATTTGTCGATTTTATTTTTTTAATATTGAGCTGTGTAAGAATTTAGCTTTCTAATTTTTTTTCTTTAAAGCATGGTGGATTGCTACAGTGTTTTCCCACATGGTTTGTTTTTTGTTTTTGTTTTTGTTTTTTTTATGATTTTTTCCAAAATTATCTTTGTCGATTTTATTTTTAATATTGAGCTGGTTGAGAATTACAATTACAATATGTGGGGAAAACACTCTAGCTTTCCTCACAAATTTTTGTGAATTGCTACAGTGTTTTCCTTACATGATTTTTTTCTATTTTTTTATGTTTTTTTCTAAAATTTTCTTTGTCGATTTTATTTTTTAATACTGAGCTGGTTGAAAATTACAATTACAATATGTGGGGAAAACACTCTAGCTTTCCTCATAAATTATTTTGAATTGCTACTGTGTTTTCCTTACATGGTTTTTTTTCATTTTTTATGTTTTTTTCTAAAATTGTCTTTGTCGATTTTAATTTTTTAATATTGAGTTAGCTGAGAATTACAATTATAAGTAATAGAAGTAAGGTTAAATCATGTGGGGAAAACACTATAGCTTTCCTCACAAAACACTGAGAATTGCTACAATATTTTTCCACATGGTATTTTTCCCTTTTTTTGTGTTTTCTTTTTTGTTTTGATTTTTTCCAAAATTATCTGTCAATTTTATTTTTTTTAATATTGAGCTTGTTAGAATTTAGCTTTGTAATTTTTTTTTTTCTTTAAAACACTGTAGATTGCTATATGGTTTCCCCACATGGTTTTTTTTGTTTTTGATATGATTTTTTAAAATTATCTTTGTCGATTTTTTTTTTTAATATTAAGTTGGTTGAGAATTACAATTACAATAAAACTAAACCATGTGGGGGAAACACTGTAGCTTTCCTCACAAACACCGTGGATTGCTACAGTGTCTCTTCACATGGTTTTTTTTTCTTATGATTTTTTAAAATTGTGTTTATCGATTTTATTTTTTAATATTGAGCTGGTTGAGAATTACAATTACAAGTAAGGCTAAATCATGTAGGGAACCATTATAGCTTTCCTCGCAAAACATAGTGGATTGCTACAGTGTTTTCAACATGGTTTTTTTTTCAATTTTTTTGTGTTTTTTTTTGCTATGAGTTTTTTAAAATTGTCTGTCATTTTTTTTTTTTATATTGAGCTTGTTGAAAATTTAGTTTTGTAATTTTTTTCTTTAAAACACTGTGGGTTGTTGCGGTGTTTCCCCACATGTTTTCTTTTGTTTTTTTATTATGATTTTTTCTAAAATTATCTTTGTCGATTTTTTTTAATATTAAGTTAGTTGAGATTTACAATTACAATAAAGATAAATCATGCAGAGAAAGCACTATAGCTTTCCTCACAAAAATATTATGGATTGCTACAGTGTTTCTCTACATGGTTTTTTTTATCATGATTTTTTTCAAAATTATCTTTGTCGATTTTACTGGGAAAACCATTGTAGCTTTCCTCACAAAATATTATGGATTGATACAAATCATTCTATTCAATCTCTAAATTTTTTATCATCAACATAAATTTCTTTTTGTCGTGAAATATTGACTCATCACCCTCAGTTTCTATTACTTATCTAAGTATTAATTCACAATTATAATACCATCAAGTTCTTTTATTTAATAAACCCGCCGCCGACATGCCATCTAGCTGACCCTAAAGAAAGTTGTAAAAAGGTATTACATGCCATTTATTTAATATAGATCAACCTTGGCAGGTTAATTTGGTCAACTCTCAGCTTTTCTTTATTTATTTTTAATTAGAGCTCGTGACAGATCCCACGTCGATCAGGTGCAAAGCTCGTTACCAACAATACCCATTAATTATTATTTACTTATTTTAATTCCATTAGCATTTAAGCACCATTTCTCCACACTAAAAGCTTGAACAAGTGAACCTGGGAACTAGACATACGCAAGACAACAGACGCTTGACCATTTGCAAAATCACCTAAAGACCCAATCCGCACAGTTTTTACAACAATCAAATAACTTTTGACTTCATTGATCAAAAGCTTCAAACTTGAGCATCCCAATCACTGTACAAATGCTTCGAGTATAACTGGAGAAGTATTAGGAAGCGGATAATTTGATGCCCTCAGCATTTAAAAAGGAAAATAGATCGACGCATCATCAACTCCAGAAATTACTATGGCCAATTATTATAACCACCATTACAACTGATCTTAAAATTGCCGGGGTGGAGAAGCATTAGGGAATGGATAATGCTACGCCCTCAGCATATAAACATGAAAATATTGATGCATAACTCAACTCCACAAATGACAGTCACGGATTATTACCAAACATCGACACTCTTTAGAATTTATGTTGCATTGGAACAACGAGTTTGTGGAGAATTCACCTTGCATCATAGACAAATTGCACACATCAACTATCCTACCACAAAGCTCTAGCTACCTCGGTAAGTAGTAAATGAAAAGGGGGAAAATAGAAGGGGAACATGAAAATGTTCCCGGTTCTGCGACTCTTTGATTTCAAACACAATGGAAACACATGGAAAGAACCCAGAAGGACAGTATTTACCTGTGTTAAAACTTATTCTGTATATTCCTGGGTTCACAACATCAACAATGTTCATCAGCTGACCACTTCGCCCATCAGCATCTGTGGTTGAAGACCCTTGAAATACCCAACCACCCTACATCTGGCTCACCAAACAATGGACGAGGTTGAGTTCCCTTCCATATTTCTAGGCATACCTCAACACCTGCAGCTGGAGAGCCTCGAGAAACATCCAAGACATGGGTTGTAATTGGTGGACGAGTGCGAGTTGAAATTTGAGATGCCTTTCCAGATGAAGACTCGCTAGTTGTGGTTAAATGCCCGCTAATGATACTCACACGATCTTCTAGAGTTCACAAGCAAATAATCAGTAATTCAAACAGTCATAAACACATAATAGATGGACACACAACATGTTCCAGGGAGAGACTCAGGACTAAATTGCAATCAAAAGCCAGAAATTACAAGAAAGACTTTATTTATTTATTTTTGTTTCCAAAACCTGTTTCTAAGAAAGGTCATGTATTATTACAAACATTTTCAACCTAATACAAAAACACTTCAAAACTTGGGATAGTTGTCTCGGGGACTTGTCTACATCGACAAAGACCTAAAAATTTTATTGTTCCATTTATCGTTCAAAGACCTAAAATCTTTATTTAATTGCATGGAGAGGTAGAAATAAAATAAACATGTAACCAAAGCATAATAGATAACGCAGTTGATGGGAGCATATTAAAATTGGGGATAACATATTGGGACTGTAAAGAAGGGATTCACAGGAAAATTAGCATTGCACATGCAGAGACTGTTAAGAAGGGTATTACATGAAATGGGTGAGAAGGCAAGTATTGGAATGCAAGCAGTAAAGAAGCTCAGGAACCCATGGTGTTTCCAGGAAAGAAAAAAAGAAGGTTCCAAATAAATAAAACCAACAATGAAGATAGCAAAAATACAACCACCTTCTGCTTTCTTTACAGAAACTGTGGCATGTTGATCGCCTTTTGAAGTAGATTTTATTTTACTTGAAAAGAGCTTCGCAAGACGTAGTTCTGTAACTTTCATCTGTTCCTGGGCTGCGATCTCAAACTCAACTATGGGCCTGTTTGGATATCGTTTCTGCATAGAGCAAAATAAGAATCACACGTATTGAAATGCGAATCTCAAATGTTAAAGTGCAAGAGGTCAGAAAAGGGGCTGAATAACAGGCCAAGAGAGATCAAATGTGAAAGTGCAACTGTGCAAGGAACAAATTATGCATATGCAGCGGGAGAGAAGTTGTATAGCATGGTAGCAGAAGAGCACAGCTCGTGTGGAGGTAGTTTTATGAGATCGGTATGGAGTAAATACAAAAACACCAGCTCCAACAATACCCCCATAAACAAGTCATGTATTTTGTGTTTGGTTTAGTTGCGAGCAAAATTTTTCTTAAGAACAATCTACGGAGAGGTGGATTTTTTGAATAATTCACCAGTAACATAACTAAACTTGAAAAACTTGACATATATATATATATATATATATATATATATATATATATGTAAAGCAAAATAAAGGGTACCTTCAAGTCAGCAAGTATTTCGGCAGTGGAGCGTCCAGATGCACAAATAAGAAAAATAAATCCAAACTTCTGTCTATATCGAGCATTCCAGTCAGATAGTTCCTGCAACACACATACACATACGAGCGCGCACGTTAATGATAATTAGCACGAGAGTAGTAAGTTGTAGCAGAAGAAGAGAAGAGAAGAGAAAGCAGCATGTGGTACCTGTAAGGTGGAAGTGGTAGCGGTAGCTAAAGCAGTAGATTGCTCTCCCTTACTCCACCTACAGGGAGGGAAACACCATTAATCAAAATATTACTTTTGTATTTGTTTGATAGGAATCTGTAATTAGTAGAATATCAATATTAGTTAATTAAATTAAAGAGAAAAAAAAAACACTCAACTGAGCAGCAGCAGCAATGTGATCGGGAGAAGGGGATTGACCAATCTGAGGATGAGCAGAGAATGCTTCCAACCAACCATTCACATCAACCTATTGATTAATTAAATCCATTGATTAATTAAATTAATAATTCCTTTGATTTCCCCAAATACCCCAATTCAATTCGATTCGATTCGATAATTGAAAAAACAAAACCCTAGGAAGAAGAAGTCAACGAGGCTAGATGGATAGGAGAGTTAGATAGGGAGGGAGGGAGGCACCTTGTTGAACCAGATGTCTCTGGCAGCAGAGACGGCTTCATGGACAGAAGCAAAAGGAGAAGCCTTCACCATTTCTTTTGCGAATTGGGTGCTTCCACAGCATGCCAGATACTCCTCCTCTTCATACCTTTCCATTTCCTCCTCTCTCACTCTGTCCTCCCCCACTACTAGGAATTAGGATTTAGGATCGATCGATCCATAGTCGAGGGCATAGTTGTCATTTTACATCAAAAAATTGAATTATTTATATAATTATTATTGAATTCCATGATTAAAAAACTATCGTTGCATTAAAATAATAATGGAAAGCATCCTTCACAGTCAGCAAACCAATAATAAATATCCCATAAGATTTTGTTTTTAATTTATAAAAATAATTAAATTAAAATTTTATAAAATAAAATTGAAATTGATTTCAACCAACCAATTTCGGTTCGATTTAATTATTTTATATTAAAAATCAAAACTCAACCCACTGTGTTCGATTCAGTTTCAGTTTAGTTCAGTTATTTTATATTAAAAACCAATATATATATATATATATATATATTATTTTTTAATAGGTTTTAATAGGTTTTACGAAGGAATTGGTTTCAGTTTTGTTATTTTATATTTTTTAATTAAATTAGTTCGATTCGATTGAGTTTTTTTAATTTTAAATTTATGAAACTGAAATCAAACTAAATATTTTTAAAAATATTTTAATAGGTTTAATCAGTTTTTTTTAATTGTTAAATTTTTTTCAATTTTTTATTTTTTTAATTTAATTAATTTTTTTATTTTTTTAATCACCTCTATTTTTATTTTTTTTTTGTACTCAATTTAAAAATTATTCGTGCAATAGTTGAGATGAAATAGGTTAGAAAGGAAGGAATATTATTTTCGTTCTGTTATTCTTTTATAAACTGGGAAACTTAAAAATGTCGATGCATATTATCACTTTAATTTTTTAATTTTTAGAAAATAAACCTAATTCAATCACGCCAACGAAAATTTTATAATATTCAGGGAATGACAACCTATTAGGTATTTTCTAAATTTCTATTACAAAAAAAGACAAACACAAAAAAAAAATTCATTAAAAATAATAAAAATATTTCCACTTAGAATTTTTTTTCATCTAATTATATTTATTTTTAAAAAATAAATCTAAAAAATAATTAATAAAATAACACTAATTATTCCTTCAGTAAAAAAATTCCTTATCAAGTAAGCATCACTATTTTGCTCTCCAATTTTATTTTATTTTTGGAGGATGATCAGGAAGCCGACCTGGATAAACTTGATGAAGAATTCTCAGTATGGAAGAACAAGCCTTTTCTCTGTTCAGAAATTTTATCTCTGTGCGAGACTCACAACAGATTTTAAGATTCTCTCAAGCCCTTCTCATTTCTATCTCCCTAATTTTTTTCTTTCAATCCTAATTTACATAGTTATGGTTGTGTCACTAATTAAGTTAATTAATGGTACGATGCCGTTTCTTTTTCGAAGTGTGATCTGCTAAAATCTAGATATCTCTTCATGTGTATGATTGTTCAGTTAATTATAAATGCAACTTGTTTCCTGAATACTTGGAGGAGACTATCCTGGAGTTGGTCTTGACGTGTTATACTTCAAAAGGTTATGTTTAGAGATCCAGACCACCATGACTTGTACAAAGAGTAAACTGCTACTTGCTCTGAATCCTATTGGCCATACAAACCGAAGTTCACTCTGTTAATATTTGCTGTTTATTTCTCTCACTTTCTTGGATTTTGCAATTCGGCTCAAAACTACAAGAGATTTGGGCAACATTTACCACACAAAGATAAGTCTCTTCTTGTGTGGTATTGCAGAAGCCCGACCCCTTTCTCTTTCAGCAACCAAACATTTGGAGGTGATCAAAGTCTACGTGGAAAGTGCGGATTTCCATGGGGGCAAGCTCCACCACTAGCTTGGCAGGGTCAACAGGTCCTCCCCGCACCACCTTGGGTTCTTCTCCGGTGGAGCCTTCGACTTTCCACACCAGCCTCTTCTTTTCCATGTCAGTTCTTTCTTGATTGGCAGATAAGCTCAATTCTGTGACTTCAACTATCTGAAAAAACGAAAAAAAGAACATGACTTTGGTTGTTAAGATGCTTACTGCTCTTAAAAGAATCTGACCATCCATGAAAGGACTGAACAGTGCCTACTGCTTTTACCTTCTTCTTTGGAAATAGCATTTTCAATTCCACGCTTGCCATTACTGAATAATCCTTGTCCTCCCCGGTCTTCTCACACACCATGCCCACCAAAAACAAGAATTAGATTGCTCAGCATTGTTGTAATGCAGCATAAGAATAAAAAAATAAAGTTACGAGTGCAGTGGACTGCCACCCCGCAACTCAAACTTCCCTCTTCAATAGCAAAACTAAAAGCAAATGATAATTCATTCTAACAGAAGTCACACAAACAGCAAGTAGATAGTGGACAAATAGAAAAAGGTTGCAACAGGTTGTTCCAAACACGGCCCAAGTTAGTTTCATTCTAAAGAAGGCAGTACATATATAAAGGCTTAAGAGAGATAAGAGAGGAGCTACAACCTCATAAAGGTGAGCCAACCGAAGGAGCACTTTCCCGTTTTCAAGTTCCTATAAAGAAAAGCAAAAAATCTTTATTTCTCACACACTTGTAAGTAGAGATCAAATCAATGTGCACTGTCTCGTGTTTCTTCAATACCCAGGATAAGGTTATTAAAAAGCAATGAAGTGAATACATCTTTTTTTCCTCCAAGGGCATAACAAATAGCTTGTTTGGAGAAATTTTCAAGAGGAATTTTTTCTTGCTTACCTGCAGAGTTATGACAGCCACGTTATTGGGTAACGAGTAAGATGGATCAATTCCTGAAAAAGTTGGTAGTGGGTAATTCATCTCGGTACTTCCATCCTGCAAAACAGAAAATTGATCACCAAAGCAATACAGCCTCAAGTAACAACGTCAACATCAGAACTTTATTTTTTAACCTGCTCCGTGAAGGCTAACAGAACTGGGGAATATATCTCTTGGCCAAATGTACGACGCCACTTGGCACCTTCTCCTAGTTGATCAATTCTGAGAAAGAACTTTCCTTGGATCTGAAAAAGAAATGTCACATCAAGACAGCATCTGTATCTCAATTTTCCAAAACCCCCTGATAAAGACCAAAACCAGACTTGTGAATATGTGCGCATAACAGATGCTTACAGTTAAACCTTCACATCTATCCAAGACACAGACTGTCTCATTCAACACTTCACCAACACCTCTTGCATCGTCATGAAGCAACCTCCTATAAACGGATGTCATTAGAGATTGTTGCAACACAAGTAAACCTGACTGGAAAGAGGAAAATTGTTAAATGTAGTGAGAAGTAATTAATTCAGACAAACCTATGAAGCATCAGCTCTATTTGACCATCCACTAAGCTAGATCCTCCCACTGAGCGGTCCACCAACAAGGAGAGCTCTGTGCTGTTGTCTTGAATATAAATTCCAAGATTTACCTGTAAAATTAGAAGTACATAAAGGAAAAGCCAAAAAAATGTCCAAAAAAATTAACAAAAAGAAAAAATAAAAAACGAGTTTAATACAGATAACAGTGGGATAGATGTTAAGAAGGGATTCATTCTTTTGAAAGTAGGCCCGCTCCACCTAAATGTCCTTTTTAGGCAAGTAAGCCATCTTAGCAGAGTAGGTAGAAAGAAAATGGCTTGACCAGTTTAGCCAGCTCAGTTAGTCCGGGCTTTAACATGCATACTTTTTGGAAACAAAATTGCCCCAATCCTAGATGAACTGTTAAAAAAAAACAAAATTCTGTGAAGAGCTTTTAAGATGCTAGGTAGCCCGCAGAGACTTGGTCTCTACAGCTTCCCAGACAGGCAGCACCTAATTGTCACGAAGCAAATAACAAGATGAACAGTCAACAAGTTAAGTCAGTGCTATCAGAAATTATAGATCAAGTCAATCACCAACTCTTTTTTTATTTTTTTGTCTAACAAAAGAATGTGGAACCCAACAGAATATGGAACAATAAATACCATACTGAATGTTGAATGACAAATCTCACAAAGAAGAAATTGTTGGGTATCCGCAAGTACATGCACTTCAGATTTTAAATGATGCTCGTAGACAATTTCAGGATTACTTGCTAATTGAAGTTTATAAAACTGCTTCTCAATGTTCTAAGCAAACAGTCTACTTTTAACCAGCAAAACTTCCACATTGCCAGATTAAGAATACGGAGAGAACACGCATCTTCCAAGATTTAACAACTAGACTGGCGAATGGACTCCAGCAGGATATGAGAAAGAAAAAAAAATGAAGAGAGAGATCGTGACTTGAGATGCTTTACAGAAGAAACATACAGGGTAATAATTTCCAGCAATTGGTTGATTCACTTGGAGCTCCCAGTCTGTCCTTGAGTCTCGCACCTGAAAAAATATGGAAGAATAAGACATAAATACCACATAAGTACATAACATGAAAATGAGCACCCTCAAGCCAAGCTGCTCTCATACACATTCTTCTCTTCCAATTATCTGCACTAAAATTCTCGTACAAAATAATAAACACGGAGGAAAACCGAATAAGAATTGCTGTTTGTAAGATGACTTGAATGTTATATAGGATTGCAAGCAGTAACAAGCAAGTGTACCCGTTTAATGAAGTCACGTCCATTAGAGTCTGTGTAGAACGTTCTATTGCTCTTTATTGTGGTTGTGATTTGGGTTGTGATTTCTTTCCCTGTTCCATCATCTACAGGTATAGGCCCAATCTGAAGATATGTACATGAATATCATCAAATCAAGATGCATTCTTTCAGTGATAAAATAACCCCAACCTAAAGGAATTTGCACTCTTATAACAAAATTGTTGCAAAAGGGTAACTAACAGTGAATTCAACTTCAGCATGCTCCTTTAATTTGTAGACCCTGGTAACCTGTGCACAGATATGGCATTGTGTCACTGAAAGTAAAAGAGACAAAATTCTTTGTTTTTTTTTTTCCGAAACAAAAACCCAAGACTCTTGTTTTTCATCTAGTTAATTTTATAATAAAATCAAATAAGGTATTCAAAATATTCAGATCGAGAACTCGCTGCCTACTGCAATTTCCTAATTTTATTTTGATACACTAAATTTAAAGCTCCATCTGAACTTGAAGTCTTCTCTCAGATGAAGAGGTGAAAATCAACCAAAAAGTACACTGGTGAAAGCACCCAATAGCAATATTTACAATTTGTAGGAGAAGTGATGTCAAGAGAAAAAGATGAATGTTTAAACAAGTTCAGCCAGCCCTAGTTCCACTGAAAGACTACCTAATCACAAATAGACTTTATGGCTGAAGTTGCGCAGCTCTTTCTTAATCTTCACACCATCTCCAAGCAATTGATTTATGCTTTATCAAGGCCTTATTTTACTTAGTCAATGCTAAATGTAACTTCATTTTTTAATATGAAAAATTAATGTTGTTAGTAATAGAAGCAAGAAGGTTTTGTGATAGAAGTTCGTGCATTGGTAGGAGATTTTTTTGATAAGTTAACCACCTGCGATATCCATGAATTAAGCTGCTGGTGTACTTCATCCAGTAGTGGACCCCGCATAACAGTCAAAGGAACCTGGAACCAAAAAAAGGTCATTTTCCTTCAATTGTTTGATATTTCATGACTGCATGAGTTTATGATCTAAGAATTAAATGAACACAATTACCTGGTATTGGGGTTTTATTGGTAATGTACTATTTGGTCGAAAAACATATGCCCCAGAGGCCTTCAGCATGTAAAATGAATATCACCCAGGTAAAGTTACAAAATACTTTCTGAAGTAAACTGAAAACTAGAGCAAGTACTGTAAAATGCAGTAAGTGGTTCACAAGTATAAGAAGTCAAGTTTGTATGCTTGGAGATTTGCCTACCTGTGGATCTTTATCAGTGCCATCATTTCCAGTATAATAACTGTATGATTGTCCAGCAGTGGAGGTAACCTTCAGTAATAAAAAAAAAATATAGAACTATTAGCAGCATTAAGAGTCTACCGTTTGAAGACCTTCATATAGTAGCGCAAAGGATTATTCAAAGAAACAGACAACCAAAAAGTGAAAGAATAAATATATTATGACTGCAGGATTAAACACAAATCAAGTTAGTTGACATCAGAAAACAATATACCAAGCTTCTGCTATTCAAATAATGAGTGAGTTTCCCTTCATCTGCAGAATAAAGTAGCTTCAAACTTCCTTGGCCAACTTCTATGGTTTCATTTGTACTTTCATTTGATGTCTGTACCAATGAGATGGTTGACCTAGGGCCTTCAACAAAGTGACATTACAAAATAGAAATCCGTCAGTAACTTGGAAACACTGTCCTGGTCATTCATTTCACGGTGACATATTATTATAAGTGAAGATAATATTGCAACCTGTCTGTTTTGCTCCTGAAACGATGTAAGTGTTGAAACCAAGGGGTGGTAGGGATGCTGAAAATGCAAGCCAATACTTAAGTGCCTCACGTGGGAATTTACCCAAATATGCTTTTACATATTTCCTTCTTATGTGTGGTGTTGCATTTGATATAGGTAGAAGCTGAGATTCAATTTCTCCCCCACTAGAATCTCGAACCACAACTTTTTCAGTGGAAACCTATGGCAAGTATGAGCTGAAGTTAGTTACACTCAGGAAACCATCAAATTTATCTTTAATGACTGCTGAAGGTCACTTTTATAAATTGTTTTCCGTTACAATTGCACAAAAAGACAACAGCTCATTGGATGAAATAGCCCCTCTCCTTCATTTAGCAACAGAAACCATCCGAGAGGCTCCTAGAGTAAAAATGCTCAATAGAAAAGATGAGAGCAAAGATTTAAAAACTCACTGGAATTCGTATGACTTCCTCTCTTTTCCATCCTAGAGGATTGTAAACAACCACCAGCTGTAAGAGAGGGAAGAACCCAAGATGGTGAGTGAATAAACCATCTCTAATCTTCCAAGTCAAATCATGCACAAGGGGAAAAACCTCTTACCAAGCTTTTCCCATCAGACAAGTCAGCTTCTGAAGGAGGACAGTAACTTATATTAAGAAGTGGACACTGCCAACAAAATTCACAGAACAGATTTCAGCAAACTTTTCCATTCAATGTCAACAGAAAGGACGATCTAGTATAAAGTCGCTTAAGATGCAAAAATATCACTATGAACAATAAACCAGGTTATTCTCAGAGCATGCAAGGAAAGGGGTGAGGAAAGCAGGAAAATAATGGAGCATTCTCAATAATATTTCATGTCTGGCAACTTTTTTAGATACTATATATCACAAAGACACACAAACAGACAGATTATTTTTAATTTATCACATGGTCAAATCAATTAGGGTTCCTTTTTTTGTTTTTCCCCTCATTCTCTATTCAATTAAAGTTCTTTTACTATTTTTAAACTTAGCAATTTATGTAAACGTAAATTAGTTAAAAAAAAAATTATTTCAATAGTATTTCTTAATTAATAAAAAAAATTAAACAACTTGAATAATCCACGTGCATGTATATTTTTAAAGAGCAGGCAGTTGTAATTTCAAATCTTCACTCTTCCAAGGCTTACACTGCCTACCAAACTAACCCTATAGAACCATACACGCATCAACAAGTCTTCAAACCATTTACGTTCATGATAATATCCAGCACAAAAGCTTAATCTCCCCAGGGGTAACTTTTTGAATAGTTGCAATACACCAAAGAAATAGCGCGATCAAATAGATATTACTTGCTGAAAATTGATGACAGTGTTCCCTTGTCTGATATTTGAAGTTGACTCTGCCAAAGAAGCAAGTGAAGAGGCAACCAATTTCTCAGCCTGCAGAGAAAAATAAGTGAAATGTATCAGAAAAGTGATAGATTTTAATCCAAACATGCCTAGAATTTTGTTGGACACCAAACTGATAAGCACCTCCTTATAGCCAATTGACAGTCGCAGAGCATAATCAGCGGCAACATGCTGCCTTTCTGTACCACTAACTGCATCATGATGTTGTGCAATTGCCAAAGCATCAGCAAGAGCATCAGTGTTTGGCCCTGAAGAATTTCTGCCTTTAAAGAATTCTAGCTGCCTTGCAGCCTAGTTATAGAGCAATAATGTTAGCAATGGAAATGAGAGCATAACAGGATATTTAGTGAAGAAATAAAGGGCCAAGATCTTACAAGATAGTATCCACTCATCAATCTGACATAGCCTTTGAAGGCTGGCCTGCTTGTAAAATAACCAGTCCAATATGCATTTGGATGATCCGCGTATCTGGAAAGCGGTTATAATCTTTCAGCAAGGTTAGCAAAATATGGATGAGTAGGATATCAGCATTACGACATAGAACTCACGGGAAAAAATCTTCTGTTTTGAGAGGCCATTCTTCATCTGCTGCATGTTTCAAATCGGTATACATGGATGGGGTTGAATATAGAGCATTTACCCGACCATCCTGAGAGCTTTTCAATCAATACACTAGCACGGAATCTACACATTTTCTTTTTATTTGACCTTCTTATGGCTGTAGGAACTAGGAAGTACCTGATTCACATAATGAATGAACTTGTCCATCTGCCTGAACCATGAATTTGCATACTGATAGCGAAAATCCGTCCCCATCAGCCACATTATATGATTTGTCCTGGTTACATTAGCCTAAAGTGGGGAAAGAAGAAGAGATGATATGTTTGTTAACTGCCATTAATTGTATCTCAGAATGGACAATTAATGGCTCTTTGATTCTAATACTTAAGACTCTAATCAGCCTTTAATCCCATCTAGGGCAATTAAAATACAACAGATAAAATTCCAAAATCCAGCATAGAGCAAACATTTGGAGAGAATAAATAGCCTTTTTTTATATCACACCTGAGCTAAAGCAGCAGCAACAAAGGCATTGACTCTCTCTTGAACGTTATAGTCAAACAGGAGAACATCGTCCTTCAAGACAAAAGCTATGTGTTGATAGGAATTTCAAAGAAAAGAAAAAAAACCTATCATTCTTTAAATATATACCTGAATAGGAGGGGACACATCATTTATTTCAAATGTGAATCCATCAGGAGGGTCATAATGCCTAGGAAATATACCGGTAAATATCTGCACGTGGAATTGATAATGCAAAGAAATTTTAAAAAAAAATGGTTCAAATATCACACCTATGTAATTATACCTCAATAAAGCTAGCAGTGATCAATAAATGGTAACAAATCACAATTCTGATATAAAAATTGTGAAAGGCAAAAGAAATATACAGATTTAATATGCCAACCTGTGAAGTTGAACCAAGGGACTTGGAACCCTGCCAGACAACCTCAAGATTCTTCTCCTTCAATCGCTTAGCTCTATCTTGGTAATCGATTCGAGCAAAAAAAAGAGAGTCGAATCCTAACTGCAAACTAAAACAAATACTTAAGCAAGCGGATTCCAGAGCTATGCTGACAAAAAGAGAACGACACGCCATGTTTGCGATGAATGATAAGTAACATGGTTCGAGACTCCAACATGTACATACACACAACTTTGGCTAGGTTACATAGTTCTTGATGGTATGCACAGTCGATCGCATATAGAAAATTGTAAGAGATAATGCTGAAAGTAATAAACAAAAAATAGTAAAGAAGTTCAAAGGGTAATCAGATATACCTCAGCACCAAGCAAATAGGCTTGAACAGCAGAATGTCCAAAAGGGTCAATCTGCCAACCAACTCTTGGAAGCTGACCAAATTCATCTTTGATATATTTGTGGCCTAAAGTTGTCTGATCAATCAAATCAATATAATGCGGGGTTGCCTCATCATGCATACACATGCCCCCATTTCTTGTTCCCAAAAAACAAGAAGATAATAAACCCATCATCAGTTAAGTCTAGAGAGAGTGAACTTCATCATTAACTAGTACTTCGATAGCAGCTAGAAAGAAAACAACAGGGAAAAAAAGAAAAGAGTGAAAGTTAATTGAAAAGTGGAAGGGGAAGTACATGAATTCAAGTTGACCAGAGTTGACAAGGTCCTTGACTTTAATCTTCATTGCTTCACTTTGCTGTCTCCACCATCTCTGGAAGAATGCCTGGCCAAATTGAGCCCCAAACAAGCAAATGATCATGACCAAGAAATATCTAAGAAAATAGAAGGTAGACTAGTAGTTAAAAAACGAGAAGAAGGGCACCTACCATCTCTACATAGATAAACTTGCGATTCTTATCCTCAAACAAAGCAGACATTACAGAGTCTATCACATTCTGTACACACGCTCCCTATACACACACGCACATAAAGATTCGTCATCAACAGTTCAATTCAAAAAAGGAAAAGAAAAGGTAGGAGAAAAAGAAGCATACCCGGATGGAATTGTTACCGCCAAAATAGTACTGATCAACAGTCTTCAACCACCCAACATCATCGTGAGAGTGGGGTACCAAATGAACGTTAATCTTGCCAGGAACGATGCTCCCTGTGGTGTTGTAAGCTATGTACTTGGATTCCACCGGCAACCAAAGCCCCCCCTGCAAATAGATTGTTAAACACCACAACAACATCCCCACCGCCGCCATTGCTGCTACTTCTTTTTACACCCTTTGCTTTACAATTCAGAAGGACACTGATGAAGAAATCATGGGAAAAGTAGTACTGATCATGCTATCTTTGTTTTAGCTAAGTCTCAGTGATGGGTTTTGTACTGCTCTTCTTCTTCTTGTGGGCAAAGCCTTGAACCAGTCTAATGATGAAGTCTCGCTTATTTGGAAAGCAAGACAGCTCCTTTTCTTGTAATTATTAACTCTGTTGTGTCTGGAGAGGCGTGCACACCGAGATTGCTGCTTCTTTTCTTACAATTTTTTTCTTCTTTGAAAGTGATACGATGAGAAAATGGATTAAGTGGTTAAAAAAAAAGGGGGAAAGGTAATCACATCAAAGAAAAACAAAGCAAGATATATAACTGTTAAACATGGCTCGGCTTAGCAGTTAATCAAGAAACATGGAATTGAATGCTGAAATCGGATTAGGTTTTTAGTTGAATTACATAAAACATTAGCTTAGCCGAAGCCGGTTTACCTGGGCTTTTAATTTTGTTTAGATTTGTTTCAAAAAAAAATATTTATCTCAACAAAAATATTAATTTTATATTTTTTAAGTATTTTCTGGTAATTTTAATTATTGTTGTTAAAAATAAATAATAAAAAAATAATTATTTTAATATATTTTCTTTAAAAAAATACTTTTATAACATAGTTTAAACATGCATTTAATAACTCAATTGTTCACTTCAAACTTTGCCTAAACTCATTCAGGTTAATATTTTATATAAAAAAAATACTATCATTTTAATCAAATATATAATCCGAGTAGACTTGCAAAGTTAATCTATCTAGCAACAGGATATTTACTAAGTGAGGCAATGTTTAAAATTATTTTTAAAAGTATTTTTTATTTAAAAATATATTAAAATAAATTTTATTAAAAAATTATTTTTAACATTAATATATTAAAATGATTTAAAAAAATAAAATCTTTCAAAAATACAATTATGTCGGACCTGTTACCGAAAACTTCCTTCGGTAACAGGTCCGACAACGATGGCAAAATATGCACTTCCAGTATTGTTATTGTTTTGGATCCTAATTCCTAGGTGTTGCTTGGATAAGTTATCTACTTAGCTTGACTTCTGTTTTTTATTAGTAGTAGTATTAATTAATGTTATTGTTTTAGATTTTTAAATAAAAAAACAAGAGGATAAGATTGTAAAATCATTTTGTCCTACTTACCTAATTTCCAATGAGATTCTCGTTTCCAGATATTATGTGAGTGATACATACATATACATACATACATACATACATACATATGTACGTAGATGTATGTATGTATGTATGCATGCATGCCTACAACTATGGCTATTTATTGTTTCATTTTAGTTTCACTTGTGAAATTTTACTAAGTTGCCCTTCAAGCATAGGCACCACTGTGAGGGTATTTCTTGAGGTGGATTATGTTTTTTTTTTTTTGGTGCGCACCAGGATATTCCAGGTGCTGGCCCAGACTAATCCCCGTTTCGGGTGGCAAGGGCTCCTCAAGGGACCTTCTGCAGACGAAGAGAGGGGTCGAACCCCTGACCTCGTAAGCGGTGCGAGCGCGTCTAACCGCTCCACCAAGACCCCTTGGGTCTTGAGGTGGATTATGTGAATCATACAATACAAGGATTGGTGTTTAAAAGAAAAAACAAAGGGAAAATAAAAAACAAAAAATGTTAGTTGTGAGATGGCAAAAAAAAAAAACCTTGCTTGATTCGGGTCGGGTTATCTTAAAGTATTTGATTATGTCTAAAATAGTTTTTATGAAAAAAATTGAGAAACTTAAACAAAAAGAAATTGAGTTGTTTATAACCAATTTTCTATTATAATTAATTTAATTATAGTATTTCATTCGAATTTAAATGATAAATAAATAAAATTTAAATATTTTTAAAAAATAAAATTCATTTTATTTTATTTACAATATTGCCGTCATTGCTTTCATCTTATTTTTTCAAAAGTCTTGAAAAAAGAGAGAGGCTAGATTAGTATTTTTTAAACAAATAATTTTAATATTAAATTTTTATCATTCAAATTGTAAATTAGATGGTTTGATATATGATTTATTTTTATAGTATTTTTAGAAATTAAATCAAATTTAAAATTTAATTATTAACACTCGATAAACATGAGATGAGATTTTATTTTGAGTTAAAATCTTTTTATCGAATTCAATTCAAAAAATTCAAAACACTTTATTTATATATATAAAGTTATACCTAAATAAATAAAGAAAAAACCACATTAACACTCATAAAAAAATATAAGATTATTTCTGGTTTATCTTTAACCCTGATTTTTATCTCTAATTAATGAAAGCTTTAGCACCATATCATGATATTTAAATATAGAGTATTTAAAAATGTAGTAATGGTTATGATTTAAAATATATTTTTTAAAAATATATAATATATTAAAATAATTTTTTTTAATATTAGAACAAAACTATTTAAAAATACATAAAAAAAATTAAATTTTTAAAACCTCATTCCTCAAAATAACTAAGTAATGGATTGAGGATGAGACAGGTAGTAAATGACAAGTTTAGCAACATAGTATTTATTTAATATCAGTATAAAATAACTGGTGTTGTTTTCCGCAGGAGCCAGTTGTGTCTCTTGCTTCTCTTGGGCCGTAGGCTTAGCACCCCATGTTCAGGCCCAAACCGAACGCACAGCCAGTGGATTCAAGATTAATAATGGGCCCCTTATTGGGCCCATGATTCGCCTGGTCCATCATCATATCTTAGCACAAGACACGAGGCAAGGACCATTGAGAATACTAGCGAAGAGCTTGGTCCAGGTCAGTATTTTCATTTGGTTCAGCTCCAAAGGCTTACTCGGCCCAACTATCCAGCCTTTAAAAATAGCCCAGTTGACCCATTTACAAATTAATCCTTATTGAAAAAAAATCATCAAACATTTGGTCAATTCAACTCAATTTCAACAAATGGTAAATTTGCTTACAATTTAGTCCAATTAGCAAACTGTGATGAGTAGGGGGGTATAATAGAATACATATTTCTCATGGTGACCAATTCAACAAATTAACACAAAAACAAGGACTGATGGATCAAAACCAATAAAATCAATCAAGCACAAGAGGGAGAGTGGGGAAAACGCCTTTCCTTCCTTATCTTCATAAGACAAAGACACTCCGTCAAGACAGAGACAGGGTTAAAGTCAAAAGCTTTATAAAACCCTAGCTAGCTAACCAAGCTCTCTCCCATTTCCATGGAAGATAGTTTCAGTGCCCGAGTGGAGAAAGCCTTCGGTTCCCTCTCTTCTTCAACAATACAAACCCAGCAACCCTCTTCCTCCTCCTCCTCCTCCTCTATAAGCTCTCTATGGCGTCTCACTGACGAAGAAATCGAGCGAAACCAATGGATTCGAGACCGCAAGGAGGACAGCCCTGAAATCGAAACCCGACCCCAACCGTACTTTAATCCAGAAAGACCCCACGATATGGATTTCAAGTCTGATGAGATCGAAAGAGACCTTGATGATCTAGACGACGGCGAGGAGGAGTCACGCGCCTCGAAACTCAAACCCGAAGATTATAACGATGAAGAATGGGACATCAAGAAATCTATTGGCCTGGATTGTACTCTTGATTATGAGGTATTCATTAATTAATTGTTCCTTAATTATGTCTTTCCTCCTTGTTGATTATCATGTTATTTTGCCGCTGCTGCTCTTTTGTCTTGTGATTAATTAATCTGATTTCTTGAGCTAGAACGCACACATACATTGTATAATAATCTATGTCAAGAAGGTAATCTAAGCTTTGGTCCCGACATAAGTGCTATTGTGGGTATCTCTAAGCCCAGTAGAATTATAGCAAAAAAAATGTAAGATGATGGTTTAGTGGGATTTACTTATGTGTGATTGATGATGATTATCAATAGGGAATATGTTTTTATTCTCATGGATATGATTTGCGATGACTTACGGATAGAATTGTGATTTCGTTTGGCAGGAAGAGGAAGATCATTATGACAAAGTAGCTGTTGGCAGGGAAAAGGCTGGAGACGAACGCCTTTATGTGACAGCAATGGAAGATTATGGTATAGATATTGATTCTGGAAATGAGATTCCTAGTTCATTTGAGGATGTTGCTAGGGATCCGCGTGCTAATCACCTTGCTGCAAAAATTAGGCTAAAGGAAGATGCAGAAGCAGCTAAAAAGATGGATTCTTTGAGGGTTACTGTGAAGGAAAATACTAGTGTATCTGATGATGGTAATCTGAAATCCATTTTGAAGAGGAAGAAGGATTTTCAATTGGATTCCAAGACAATCGAGAATGATTTGGATTCTAAGTTACGAAAGCGTGTCCGGTTTGACCCGGAATGCAAAGACGGTAATGATGAAGAGTATGATGGAGTTGAAGATGCGCAGATGGAAACTACTGATTCAACAGAAGAAACCATAGTGTATCATTTGTCTCCAGATTATCCTTCTGGAATTCCGGATCACATGCGAAATCCTTCGAAATATACACACTATACTTTTGATTCATCAACTGATGTAGATGAAGAATCAAACCGAGGAGCGTATATGGACTTCCTCAAGATGCTGCAGCGAGCAAAGACTGCAGAATTACATCCAGATGACGATCCTGTTGATCTTTCAAAACCATTCACCTTCGTACCAAAAAAGAAAACTGGTGCTGTTACATTGACTGATAACTGCATTGATTCTAAACAAAATCGGGATGATGCCAGTGAAGACTTCAAGCTTAGGAGAGGGGTGCCTCTTAGGATTGCAGCCGGCGATGACCTTGATACTGAAACCTGTGCCATGGAGGAAGATAAACCAGAAACAGCAGCTGATAGGACTAGTTCCCGGAGACCAGACCGTCAGTATAGGACAAAGGCCAAGTTGGAGACATGAGTTAACTTGAACCTTTCTGGCTTTTGCTTGAACATGATAGCTTCCATATTATTGTAACCTAACGTTTCTTCTTATGGTTCCAACTCAAGTACCTGTATACTAAATGCTTCTGACTCAAGTATCTGTATACTAATATCGTGCTGGATTCTAGCCCATATTTTGTTTTAGAATTGATGCTGGCAAAATACATACTATTGGTGTCTATAGTTGAGGAGTATTACTTCATGGGCAAGTTTTCAGCTCTGCTGAGGATTGGCCAAAGAAGAATACTACCACCACTAATTATTGCAGCTGTTTGTCAAGAAACCATCGAGATACTTCCATTGCTAGCCACTTTGGGGATGGGCTACTCCCTACTTAAAATTGAACACGACTATACAAAGCAGAGATTGTACATTTTGCCCGTCGCATAATGATAACAGAGTTTTATCTGAACAGTTCATCAGGAAATTCATCCAAAGCCTGACATACACGCAGTTAATGACCGGCACAACTTGGCTTGAACAAGATACTAAAATCGAAGGGGCCGCTTCTTGAAGGCATTGTAACGACCACATTAAAAGTCTTTGGAGATATTTTTTAAAAAATATTTTTTGTTTAAAAATAAATCAAAATAATTTTTTTTATTTTTTAAACTTATTTTTAACTTTTATACATTAAAACAATCTAAAAATACTAAAAACAAATTATTTGAAACAGGAAAAAATTTCAAAATTCAATGAAATGCAAGATAAACTGCAGCCGCAAACAGTACCTAAAATTATATGCAAAACAACTGGCAAAACTTTATACAAGGGCATTGTGGAAACAGTGAAAATTTCACATATATAATTCCAAAACATTCATAAAAGCACTAAAATGTAAATTTCTTCTCTGTTCATTACCGCGAGTTACAACGTTTACACATGGCTGTGACCTTTGACAACTCAGGATTTTAGTTGAAAATGAATCTCACTAAAAAAAGGTGGTAATAGGGCTTGCAGGCTGCATCAGATAATGTTTTTCACAAGGCAGCAGTGTGATATACCCTATATTAACCGATTGTCAATGTACACATCCCTAGTGCAAGGCAAAATTCCCCGGCAAGAATGTCAAAAGAGCAGGACGGTCAGTTTGGATGAACAAAAGCAGCTTGACCAACTCTGACTAGAACAAGCGCTTCCTACAATCTGCTGCACCACAGTAGCACGGCATCTGTTTTATTTTTCCACTGGGGCCAGAGACGCTATCCAGGGCATAGCCATAGTCATAAGTAAGTTCCTGAAAGAAAACAACAGAACTGGTAATTTCATGTGGAATGCAAGTTACAGTCCTAAACAAATGCCAAAGATTCATACAGTTAAGCGAATGTCATGAACAGAACTTCTTAGCCCTTAAACTCTAAGGATAAAAATCACCAACGACATCCAGGGGACAAACTGACCTGAAGATGTCTTTTGGAGTCAACCTTTTTATTACAGAGAAAAATACAAATGACTTCATCCAGATGCAACCATGAGCACCAAGACAATCAATAGTTATAGCCTATCAAGTAGTTCCATCTGTGACGATTAAACACCACACCACGAATCCTTTCAAAGATAGGCATTCATCCAACACATAATGCAACAAAGGTTTTTGGGATTGATTTTTCAAAACCATATTGTTCTTGGGATTTGAAATACAGTTTCAAATAGGACAAACAACTGATAAAATATTTTCCGACAACTCTACCACAACCCCAGACATACTCAAAATAAAGGGAAGAAGCTCCTATTTTCTGTCCACGGTCACACAGGATGGTATGGAAGTGTGCTCTTTGTCCCATTTCCAGTCACAACCATCCTCCGCCCAGGTTTTAAAATTGTCTTGTGAAATCAGTTGCATGCCCAAAATGATTGAATTCTGGTTTTATGTTTTCCAGCCAGGCAATTTTGGGAATGAGAATAACAGTTTTCCTCCCATTCCAGGTGGCCTACTACTGATATCCATACACATACAGTACCTATTATCCTCAGCTTGAGTTGAACAGATAAAAAAAAAGTGAGCATGTCCACAGCACCCAACAGAGCCAGAGAAATAGTGAATAACCTGCATAGGAGGTATGTTATCCGCTGCAAACAGCATCACCCGAGCAAGTTTGACATCGTGATGCAAGCTCAGGACACATTGCACAAAGAGATTGGGCTCACAACTATGATTGATGAACCTGGCAATATTTCCAGTGGAACCTGCATCAATACAAAACTCTGGAACACTTTCAGACTTCTGATCATCTCCATCAAAGCTGTTAATTGCTGACACTGATACATCTCCTAGTCGCCTCTGTTCAAAAGAACAAAAGCAAAAGAAAACATCAGCAGAACACATTTGGTATGGAAATATAAACAACAAAAAAAACCAACACACACATGATAAATAATAGGCAAACAATAAAGCTAAAGTATGTCAAAAATGATGAATAAACTTTATTTCACAAGAATTTCCAATGACATGCAAGTACTTAGTAAATTAATATGTGCTAAACACATGACCAAACTAAAATGATGGTTAATTTCTAATGCTATTAACTATTATACTTGAATGTAATTAGCATTATTTCAAAAGAAGATAAAATTGCCCAGTGGCCAAATATTCTAAGACTGCTCAATTAAAAAGGAGAAACAAGCTTAGAGATAACATTGCCAATTTAGGGAGGTACTCAACTTCCAAGTAGAAATTCAGCTAACTTCCATTTACTAGAGATCAAATGTTGACTGTATAACTACAGGGTGCCACTGTCACCGTGTTGCCCCAAACAACTAGGATGCAGAATACAAATAAACAAAAAAGAAAAGGGAATGATTCCAAGTCTTAAGAGTATATCTAGGAGTTTGTTATGGTACCTCTCTTCCACCAAGCCCCCTCATTGTTTGCAAGCAGTCAATGTCAAAAATATAATTGTTCTCGCAGACATGATCTGTGTCTTCAGTTCTTACAAGCGCCCCTATGTACTCACAAACAGGCGCCCCAGAAGGTATAAAGTCCCACGATCTAACAGCCCATCCTTTCTTAGGAGTACGGAAAACCTGTCGACATTAACCAGCAAGAATTTAGAGAAAGAGCAAACTAAATCAACTTGACAAAGTGGAAAACAAGATTGCAATTATAAGGAAATGGATATAAATGACACCTCAAGACGATGCTTGATGCCTCGTTGAGATGTCCGGTTTACACAACCAGGTCCACATCCACAACTTGGGCCACATTCGAAAACAACTGCCCTGGCTTCGATTAACCTGAAGGTAAAAAAACAAAAAAAAAGTACTATTATGCAAGAATAACCAAGTAAACAGACTGTAAAGGACTTTACAATTTAAGATTTGACTGAGTTCTGTTAAATCTATGGTTAAATAACACTCACCTGCCACCATTAATTTGCACATATGGAAAATCAGAGCCATTAAGCTTTGCACAAGCACAAGTCCTTGGATCCACACAAGTCCCTTGGCAGTTGCATCCACTCACATTTGCAGGAAGCTTCACATTTTTGGCAATTTGAAGAGACTTGCAGTAGGTATAACCTGAGATTTTCAAGGATTCAAATTCACAAGATTAATTCTGGCAGCATAGGAGGATGCTATCTAGAACTTCTTATGGGTACACTAGGTAAGCTAGAGCCATGCCTTTTAAGCTGACTCCTCCCTGGGGTTTAGGCACAACAGTCCAACTCTCCAAGTAAGACACAGTATACCATTTATAACCACATTCTGGGATTAGGCTTAGGCTTGGCCATCAAAGCCCAATGCAAATACATTTATATTTATTTAAGCTAATTTTAACTATTCCAATTTAGTACAGCTGGTTATTTTTTGGTCTCTTGAATGTTTTAAATTTTTTTTCATATTTCTCAATTTTCAAACATTTTTTTCATTATGAAATAATTTTATGTTTTCAAAAAAAAATCACAAAGCATGAGGCCTGTCCTAGAAAATCTGAGGTTCAAGTAGGGCCAAGCCCAGGCATGAATGTGGTTTCAAATGTAGGCTGGGCAGAAGAGAAGGAAAAACTTTTCTACTCCTGGATTAGGCCTATTAATGGATCTAGTGATAGCAAATGAGAAAGAAATAGAGCAAAGGCAAAATGCATAATCAAGAATGCCGGAGAGCTCCTTTTATCTTTAGAAAAAAGGCCAATGACCTTTTAGGATCGGTCCAATTAAGTAATGTCCCAGAAACCAAGGTCTTAGAAGGCCTGCCATTAAGTATCACCAGTGACTACTCTTCTTGAGGCTACAGCCTCATGGTTGCAGGTCAAGACAGATGGGATAACAAATGCACCAAAGTACAAAAAATTCAGTGACCAAATCAAGACAAGATTGAACAACCAGATGGTAGGAAAAAATGGGAGAAACTATCATCACATTTTCCAAGGCAGCCCACACTAACAATTCATCAAAGCAAAAGGCCCAGTATCCAACAGATTTCAAAACTTATGCTCAGCTATGGGAATAAATTATTTACTTTGCAAATGGAAGGGTTTTTTTGAATTTGTAAAACCATGAGATGATTTAATATAATGAGTGGGCAGATCCTAGAATAAAGAAACCCTATCCAACGTTTCTATAAGTGGCATGAGAGCTATGATCTTGTTGGGGAAGAGGAAAGGCATCTCACAACAAACTAGGGAACCACAAATTAGAATCGTAAAAGATGTAATAAATCACAAATGCTTGTAAGTGAATGTAATACTGAAAAGTATAAAATAAAAAAACAATCATACATACTTAAAACTTAAAAGCAATGTTGTAAACTTAGACAAGTATGCAAATCGACTAAGAAAACTGGAAACCAGTCAAGTTCCTAATACAGTTGGCCCTCAAAATATAAAAATGGCCAAAAACCCAGTCCAGACTGATTTTGTAAAGTTTCATTTTGCTCCAATTCTGGAAGGAATTTTCATTTACTCACCCACTGGTAATTGGGTCCCTGGTTGAAACTTAACACAAATTTCACAAGTCTTTTTGGCATTACCCATAAAAGCATTAAAAATGCTCTTGAACCCTCTTCCCTTATCTAGTTATATACTGAGCCAATTCTGTAGTTCATAAAACTTCATGCTTCATGTTAATGTAAGCTAGAAAAATCAAAACGAAAATGGTATTTATTTAGACCTTTAAACATATCCATCCTTTTCCCTTCCATGATTTCAACAACGCTCCATACTAGCTAATTTTTCAGTTTTTCATCTTCCAGATATATCTTCTAATTTTACCATGCATTTTGAAGGCCCAAACCATTTTTTTAGGATTTAATCATGTGTTATATGTCATCAGAAAAGGTAAAATACAAAGAACTAAATCATCTTCCATGATGTAATACTAATTAATTCCTTTAACCATTTCATTATTCACATTTTATCAAGTTATCTTTCATGTTTCACGTCTTTCACTTGTTTAATCCTTTCTAATGTTTTTCATAATTTCAACCTTTAAATATAAAGCATCCTTGAATGTTACAAACGTATCATCTTATACGATTTAAAAAGTCTCGATACCATTTAATTTCTAACCTCTCTCACATACAGCATCATCTTTTTTCTTTTTATTTTTATTTTCTTTTTTTGATAAAATCACCTTCATCTCCATCTCTAAGTTTTTTTTAACTTCTTGCAATCCTGAAAACATTTTTCTTGTAAAAAAAAAGTTATATTGCATGCAGATTAATTTGTTTCAATATATTACAATAACAATGCTCTAAGTTATTGTTCTCGGCAAAAGACTAGACATTCCTTCTCTAAACCTTTTATTTTTTACCATCCTTTTAGATTTGATTCTTTTAATATTTGAATCAAGTGTCATATACAGAATAAGAACATCAAAACAATAATATGTTTCATATGCCAGGACTTAAAAGAATTTTAAGGAGTAAATTCCTTTTACCTTTTCACATACCATACTTGATTTAAAACAATCAGATCATTTCAGTTTCCTTATCCTTCAACCAACCAATGCCTCTCAAACAAAAAATGGGATTTTTAATTTAATATTTTGTTTTTAAGATAGGTAAAAATACCCTCACAAAGTTTATTAAACTCTTGAATTTTGATACAGAATCCATTGAGTTGCAAAGGATAGCTACACCAAATGAGCAGATTTGTTGTTGCCCGTGGAACCAGAACATTTCAAACTTGTCACCTTGACAAGTGCTCAGAGGAAAACTTTTTCAAGCTTCTAACTCAGCATATTAGATATTAAACATTTGTGCTACTGAATATTGACTTAGAGTTACTAATGAATCAAAAAGCAACAGTCACAATGCTTTGACTGCAGCTGTGCCACAATTGCGGCCGCGATTTTAAACTTTGTTAACTTCCACTTTCACATTATATGTAGAATAGTAACTGATTAAGCAAACAAATTTAAGAGTTTAACTTGCCTGATGGAGCAACAGGCGGATCATCAACCAAATTGGTAGCTGGAATTGGGACATCCTCTTGACCTCCACTAATATCCTCACACACCAACCTTAGCAAAATAAACAACAGAAACTAATTACGCCTCATAGTAATGCAAAAAGCAATGAGCTTCAAGACTATAATAGAATGATATTCTTCTTATACCCTCGTATTTCAGCAACAGATTGGGGAACACGTCCATAGCTGAATTGAACCTGTCATAAGAGTGAATAAATGTGCAATCCAAGGCTGTTCAGGATAGATATAGAGTGAAAAATGTATTTTGGAATGCAGACGAGGGAAAAAGTGATTAATAGAAATCACTGCATCCTATTAAGTATAAGCAGAATCATTGAGTTGGCTATGAAGAATATGGAGAACAATATCCAAACGACACTCCATTCTTATAAGCAACATCCAATCAAAGAAAAGTGATTGAAAGGGAGGGAACATCCAGTATATTATGCATAGAATAAAAACATGATGGTTGAGAGAAGCAGCATCACTGGAGTGTTTTACAATCAAAAACTTTTATGGGGTAAGAAACCGTAATGAAAATTGTACTTTCTGCAGAAAGTTGAGGTGAGCCCTATCAACGATTAGTTAAGGGACGGTGGTGTAAGATGCTTTCAACATAATCCAAGTGCACCTATGAATGCACCGGTGACAAAGAAGAACACTCAAATTGAAGTGTTAAGAGTGGGGAGGACGAGAATCCATGTAGCCAATTACCTAACCAAAATTAAAGAGCTGTAGCATTTAAAGTTGTTGGTCTCATTATGAAAATTTAAAACCAGCGACGGTGGGAGAGGAACACTGTTGCAGCAGGAATTTTGCCAAAGGAGAGTGTTCCAGGTTGTAAATAGCACATAATTAGGAAATAATATAGAGCCTAATTATTTCCTAATATAGGGTCCTAATTGTAGGGATTCTAATTAGTCTACTTTCCTATGTAGGGTTCCTATCTTGAATATAAGGGATAGATTGATCAATTTAAAAGAAAGAATATTTGTTTTCTTCTTCTATGTTTTCATGGTATCAGAGCATTGGTTGCTCATATTTGACCTACTACTAAAAAATTTGGTATAGCACATATTTGTGCTTTGTTGTGTCAATCTCTCCCCTAGTGTGGCTGTTGGAATCCAGAATAGATTTTCTTGTTTTCAACGACAATTTTATTTGATGAGATTTACAAATAAAATTTTGTGAGTTATGGATAATAAAATGACAGAAGTAATATCTGATGTCATCCTAGTGATGTCAAAAATCACTGAACACAAGCTTAATGGCTCCAATTATTTGGATTGGAGTACGACCATTCGTCTTTATTTACGAAGTATCGATAAGGATAATCATATGACTAATGATCCACCTAAAGATGGATTCAAGACAGGCATGGCCGAGGGAGGATGCCCGATTATTCTTGCAGATACAGAACTCTATTAATAATGAGGTAATTGGCTTGATCAATCATTGTGAATTTGTTAAGGAATTGATGGAATATCTGGATTTCTTGTATTCTGGGAAAGAGAATGTTTCCCGCATTTATGAGGTGTGTAAAGCCTTTTACCGTGCAGAAAAACATGATAGATCTCTTACAAGTTACTTTATGGATTTTAAAAGAACTTATAAGGAGCTTAATATGTTGTTAACTTTTAGTCCTAATGTAAAAATACAGCAAAGTCAAAGGGAGAAGATGGTTGTCATGAGTTTTCTTGCTGGTCTCCCTTCTGAATTTGAGACTGCCAAATCTCAGATTCTCTCTAGTTCTGAGATCTCTTCGTTACAAGATGCATTTAGTAGGGTACTTCGCACAGAAAGTTCTCCACCTGTCCAGTATAGTAATGCTCTTGTCAGTCGAACTAATGAGTATGAAGCTGGGCGATCACATCACAAAGGTTGTAACAAAGGAGAGGCAAGCAATTTTGATCGTACACAAGATTCAGGAGGGATTGTGTATCATTATTGTCATAAGCCAGGACATATGAAACGTGATTGTAGAAGACTACAAAACAAAACTCAGAAAACTCACTCGGCCCATATTGCATCCACTAATGATACATCTGAAAAATCATTTCTTATCTCTGCAGATGAATTTGTCAAGTTCTCTCAGTACCAAGAATCTTTAAAGTCTTCATCTACTCACGTTCCTACCATTGCCGAGTCAGGTAAATCGAATACTTGTCTTATTTCCTCATCCTCCAAATAGGTCATTAATTCTGGTGCCACAGATCATGTGACAGGTAATTTCAGTCTCTTTTCTACTTTTTAGTCAAATACATCCACCTCTAATGTTACTTTTGCAGATGGGTCAACATCTTGTGTTCTTAGGTCTGGCACAATTACCCTAACTCCTTTGATTCCTTTATCATTTGTTCCACATTTACCTCAGTTGTCCTTTAATTTAATTTATGTAAGCACACTTACTCGTGCGCTTAACTGTTGCGTCTTATTCTTTCCTGATCATTGTTTATTTCAGGATCTTATGACGAAGAAGATTATTGATAAAGGACATGAGTCCGAGGTCTCTACATTCTTGACACACAAATACCCAAATCCATAGCTTGTTATGGTGTAACAACCCCTCTTGAGGTGCATTGTCGGTTTGGCCATCCTTCTTTACCTTTGCTAAAGAAACTTTCTCCACAGTTTAGTAGGGTGTCTTTATTAGATTGTGAGTCGTGTCAGTTTGCCAAACACCATTGTCTTCATTCTCATTCTCGAGTCAATAAAAGAGCAAGTTTTCCTTTAGAATTAGTTCATTATGATGTTTGGGGTCCTTGTCCAGTTCCATCTAAAACTGGATTTCAGTACTTCGTTATTTTTGTTGATGATTACTCTCGCGTGACTTGGTTATAATTAATGAAAAGTCATTCTGAGTTGTTTTCTCATTTTTGTTTTTGTGCTGAGATTAAAACTCAATTTAATGTTTCTATCCATACATTACGTTGTGATAATGCCAAAGAATATTTGTCAGCATCTTTTCAAACTTACATGATTCACAATGGCATCCTTCATCAAACTTAATGTGTTGATACTCCTCAAAATGGAGTAGCAGAACGGAAAAACAGACATCTTCTTGAAACAACAGGAGCCCTATTATTTCACATAAATGTTCCCAAATCTTTCTAGGTTGATGCAGTTTCAACATGTTTTCTAATTAATCGTATGCCTTCCTCTGTTCTTCATGATGAGACCCCTTACAGTATCCTTTTTCCAACCAAGTCATTGTTTCCTATTGCACCTAAGATATTTGGTAGCACTTGCTTTGTCCGGGATGTTCGTCCATCCGCATGTCACCAAATTAGATCCCAAGTCTTTGAAGTATTTTCCTTGGTTATTCTTGTCTTCAAAAAGGATATCGATGCTATTGTCCTAGTCTCAATAAATATCTTGTCTCAGCTGATGTTACTTTCCTAGAAGGTACACCATATTTTCAATCTTCCACTCCTGCTTGTCAGGGGGAGGATTATGACTTGTTAGTCTATACCATCACATCCTCAGAACCTGTCTCTAAACCGGATGTTGCTAAGCCTCCCATTCTTCAAGTCTACTCCAAACGACAAATCCCTCCTGCTACATGTCCTACACTAGCTCCTTCGTCATCAGATCCAACCTCAAGCGATGCTCTTCCTATTGCTTTACGCAAAGGTAAACGTCAATGTACTTATCCAGTTTCTTCCTTTGTTTCTTATCACCACTTGTAAACTTCCTTTGTTTCTTATCACCGCTTGTCATCTTCTTGTTCTTTTATTGCTTCTCTCGATTCCATCTCTATGCCCAAAACTATTCATGAAGCCATATCTCATCCTGACTGGCATAATGCAATCATAGAGGAAATGAATGCTTTAGATGACAATAGTACTTGGAACTTGGTCAAATTACCTCCAAGGAAACAAGCTATTGGATGTAAGTGGGTGTTCACGGTTAAGGTAAATCCTGATGGGTTATTTATTTCTAAGGCTGCTACTTATAGTTGGCCTTTGCATCAGCTGGATATCAAGAATTCTTTTCTTCATGGTGATCTTCAGGAAGAAGTTTATATGGAGCAACCTCCTGGATTTGTTGCTCAGGGGGAGTATAGGAAAGTTTGTCATCTTCGCAGATCTCTGTATGGTTTGAAACAGAGTCCTCGTGCTTGGTTTGGAAAATTTAGTCGGGTAGTTGAAAAGTTTGGCATGAAAAAAAGTAAGTCTGACCACTCTATTTTCTACAAACAATCTGATGCTGACATAATTCTTTTAATTGTGTATGTAGATGACATTGTCATTACTAGAATTGATATTACAGGAATCTCATCTCTTAAGTCCTTTCTTCACACTCACTTTCACACGAAAGATTTAGGAATGCTAAAGTATTTCTTGGGTGTTGAAGTAAATAGGAGCAAAAAAGGTATCTTCCTATCTCAGAGGAAATATGTGCTTGAAAATTAGAGGCGAAACCATGTAGTGTCCCAATGATTCCTAATTCGCAACTTACAAAAGATAGTGAATTATTTGAAGATCTAGAGAAATATAGAAGACTGGTTGGGAAGTTGAATTATCTTACAGTGACTCGTCCAGATATTGCTTATTCTGTCAGTATTGTAAGTCAGTTTATGTCATCCTCAACAGTTCACCATTGGGCAGCTTTAGAACAGATTTTGTGTTACTTAAAAGGAGCACCTGGACGTGGTATCTTGTATGAAAATCACGAACACACTCATATTGAATGTTTTTCATATGCAGATTGGGCAGGTCCAAGGTAGATAGAAGATCCACATCAAGTTATTGTGTCTTTGTTGGAGGCAATTTGGTTTCGTGGAAAAGTAAGAAGCAAAATGTTGTGTCACAATCGAGTGCAAAATCAGAATATAGAGCCTTGGCACAGCCTGTGTGTGAAATAATATGGATATATCAGCTCTTAACTGAAGTAGGCCTCAAGGTTTCAGTACCGGCAAAATTGTGGTGTGATAACCAAGCTGCTCTTCATATTGCATATAATCCTGTTTTCCATAAACGAGCTAAGCACATTGAAATTGACTACCATTTCATCCATGAGAAAATACAGCAAGGTTTGATTTCCACAGGGTATGTGAAGGGTGGAGAACAATTGGGGGATATTTTCACGAAAGCTCTAAATGGGGCTCGGGTTGATTATCTTTGTAACAAGCTGGGCATGATAAATATCTATGCTCCAGCTTGAGGGGGAGTGTTGCAGGTTGTAAATAGCACAAAATTAGGAAATAATATAGAGCCTAATTATTTCCTAATATAGGGTCCTAATTGTAGGGCTTCTAATTAGTTTACTTTCCTATATAGGGTTCCTATCTTGTATATAAGGGATAGATTGATCAATGTAAAAGTAAGCGAGAATATTTTTTTTGTTCTTCTATGTTTTCAGAGAGAATGATAGAATAAATACTAAAACATATTTGGCTATGCCATACTATCAATACAATGCTCTAGAACCCACATCATGTGTGAGAATTCATGATATTTATTCGAGGTCTGGTGACCCCAGAAGCAATCTGAGCTAGCACTTTGAATGCTGAACTGAGGTACTACAGATGGTAATGAAACTGACCTCAGCTGATTCTCCTGTGGGCTTTAATAAGCTGGACCCAAGTGTATTTGGAGCATCTTAAACTAAAATGTGGGCATGTCCAAAACGTAGGATGTGTAGCATATGCTTTGCAAACACCATTTTTTTACAATATCCAAAAACTAAAACAAGACACATTTGTATTCATAGACAACCCTGTGGTAATAGCCTAAAATTGGTGCACCATTTGATATCAACAACTGAGAGTGTGTTGCCAGTGAAATTTGCTTTTATTAATCGCACAAGCAAATAAATAAAGACATATAGTAGAGCCTATTGTACAACAAGAACAATGAGCTGCAGGAGCCTACACTGCAGCTTTTGATTCAGACAATTCTGAATATAGAAAATAATAACCATACTGGTATCTCTAAGCAAGAGATTTTGCCAATGAACAACAGTCAGTCAAGAAAGTAAAAATGTCTTTGAATAGAAAAGGAAACATAAAAACCTGGTTGGTGGTCAGAATTGGCTGCCCTTCCAGCCGCCTCAGTCGATACTTAAACACAGTAAATCCAGATAAACCTTTCTCTGCCCAGTATTGAACAACCTGTAAAACAAGTAAAAGCACCATCAGCTGAAATTAGAACAATTGACTCTTGGCAAAACATGAATAGGAAGAGATGGAAAAATACAAGAGGTAAGCATGAACAAGGAAAAAAGAAGTAAGAAAGAAATATGCAACCGCCCTCGCCCCCTATATCCTATAGTATAGGTCCAACGTTGCTTCTTCCAGCCCTTACAGTATATGCCATTGCCCAAAGCCTGACAGTGATTATTGTGGAAGTTCTTATTTTGCCCATCGCTGTTAGCAAAAAGCTCATCCTATGGACAAGATATTTAATAGAACAATAAGGTTCAAACTTTTTTCTTCCAACAAATGGTTGGCTGCTGTGTAAGAATGAAGGTGTACATATGAAGGGTAATTAACACACTAGTTCAAAAGTCGTTCTGTATGGAAATGGACCAGCATTATGGACAGAGAGAGAGCTATTGACTAATAATTGAACTTCATGATGTCACTTCTTACAGATGTTTAATTATGTTTTCCTTTTCCTTTAAAACCAGGAGAAGAACTTCAAAAGATTCCCTGTTAAACTTGAAATGGTTGGCAAAAGCAATAAATGATTTTAACTCAATTTTAATTCAGGTGATATAATATCAATTGCCCTTTTAACAAACTGCAGCCTGCAAAACAGGAAAATGGAGCAGCCTCCATGGAACCAGATAACAGTAATATGCACAGTTTTTCCTTCTTTCAGTTGCTGCTCATTCTCCATCTTCTCATTTTCAATTATACCCTTAGTCACTAAAATTAGATGATTTTCAATTAATTTCTTTTAGAAAATAAGAGCTTGATTGAAGATCTAAAGTCTAAACCTCATTACACCAAGATCCTATGTGCATAAAACTGAAAGAGTGGACCTAATTTTAAAATGAAGAAGAAAAAACAAAATCTGGGCCAAAGTAGGAATCAACAGTCAAAAGGGCCAAAACATATCTCTTACAGTTTTTCTCGCAACTTGTTGCATCAAGTTAATTGGCACAACAAGTACACAAACACCATGTGAATTAGAGATGTACCTTGTACAAGCCATCATAGGTGTAAACTCTGCCACAGTAGCTGCTGGCACATTCATGGCCACGAACAACTCGTACAGGAACACATTGCTCCACACAATTCTGCAATTAAATGCAGAACAAGCAGTAATCAAGCAATGAGATTTTAAATCCAAAGCCAAACCACAGGATCCTACATTAGTCTACCAGCCCAACAAAAGTGCATGCATTCGTGGAGAGAAAAAAAATGTCAGTTTGATAGTCTGATCTCGAACCCTTTATGTTGTGTGTGGGTGTTTACGTATGTGTATGCTTAGACCGAGGGGGGGGGGGGGGGGGGCACGCATATGCACTTGAACAGACATTTGTACGAATTTGTGTGTGTATGAATTCAAATCAAGCCAACCTCTGATGCATTTCTCTTTGGTCCTTGACTTCAACCAGAAGTGACTGTCAACATGACACAACTCTAACAAGAGATTCACAAGACGATGCTACAAAACGGTGAAATTATTGGGGGGGTAGTGAGGATCAACTTTTTATCAAGTAGCAAATTGGAGTGCTTTCAATGCTGACAAGAAAGGCTGTAATCTCACCTTTCCCCTTCCCTGTGCTTGCTCTCCTATGTATCAACAGCGAAAAGGGTGACAGACTTGCTAATCTAAACCGTAAACACACCTGGAAACCCAACCCAAATTATCTAGTGTACCTATTAGCAAGACAACATTGGTCCATTGATGCATAAAATGATTTTATGATTAAGAAATGCAACTATTTACATCAGTGTTCAAAATATTGAGAAAAAATATTGTCATATCCGAAGCAAATAAGCAAGATCATTTCCTCTTCCTCAATTTATCCTAGCTTACTACTAGTTAGCTTAATACAGGATGTTTCACTTGTTATCTTTTAAAATGGCAAGTGACTTTACTGGAGACAAGGCCAAATGGGCACTCACAAATCTGATTGACGCCCCCAAAAAGATCAGCACTTACACTCTTGATAGCCATCCCTAGCGAACGTAAGGAAACATAACAAGACTAAATGTCCTATCATAAATTTTGAACATCCAACTCAAATTTAAGCTAATGAGAGTAGAAACCAACAGTCCAATATGCCATATAAGGCATAACAAACTTTACACATTATATATACCATAATACTAAATAATATATGTACAAGTTCAAATGCCAATAGTGGAAAAGAAATACCCATTGAGGAGGTTTTGGGATTAAGTTAATTGCACCTTCAATGCCAAATTACCGCGCTCCAACTTTTGGTCACGAATTTGACGCTTATTTCCAGTTAAATCATGCCCACCTTGGCCAGTATAGATAACATCCTCGGCATTATCTAGGTCATCCTCATACATCCCCGATATAACAATGGCCACGGCAAGTGGGAACGTATAATTATGGTACACCTGTAAATTTTGAAGGAAAAATGGTTGTCACATCAATCCGTATCGTGTAGTGTACAAATTTGTTGAGTCAAAAATCCTCTAATTACTAGTAGTTATTGACTTACGAAATTTAGATGTACAAAAATATGATTTTACACCATGACTAAGCTACAAAGCAAGAAATCTTCAATCGTGGATAACCTATCACAGATGTCCAAAAAATACTGAGAAATACTGAGGGATTGGATAAAGACATGCTTAAACAGCATCCTTCATTCTAAACAACACTATTTTTTATAAAAGAGTACTGTATCAATGTAAAGTAAAGAAGTGAAGATTAAAATGTGGAGAACTAGAATCCTCCATGTAAAAAAAAATATCACATCAAAATCAATACAAAAGGGCAATTTGATCCCATCAAATATCAGCCATATAAACTCCTAAAAAAACTCCAGAACAAAATCAAAAGGACTTGTATCTCACAGTATCTGCTACAAAAAAGAATAGAGAACATGTGATTTGCAACCCATCCAAATACACCAAACAATATAAGACACAAGACATCTCCATGGAATAAGAGCCCTCTCCCATACCAAAACCTACAATATTCACAAAATAAAAGGTCCACTGACTTCTCCCTCAAAAAGCAGTGTCTATTCTACATATCATAGGGAATTGGACAATTCAAGTGGAGAAATTAAAAAAAAAACAAAACAAAACATGATCATACATCTACCTGACATCCAAGGCAAATAGGAAAGAATAAGAATAATGGAAACAGTACAAATAAAATTGATGCTTACCCCCTTCCTGTAGGACTGCCCCATATAATCAATTCCATTCAGCCAGTGGCTATGAAAGCCAACAGCAACCATTTCAGCCCTAGAATAGAAACGGTGCCCAACACTGATACCTGCCAGCCAGTTGGACCCAACAGTCATTTCCCAGCATGAAACAGGTGATTGTTTCAGAATCATACATGTTAAAGGAGATACTAAACACAATATTCAGGTTAATCAAGTCAAACAAAAGTATGAAAGTGTAAATGGTCAAAAACAATAGAAATACAAGTTACCAACCTGGAAGATCACCAATTCTTTTCTCAGGATACATTGTAGCATTAGCTTCAAACATCTGCCAGAGCATTTCAATTTGAAGAGGAAATAAAGATTATTTCCTAGTTGCAAAGAAACAAAAGATAACATCATGTTTTTCTACAATCAGTCTCGTTCAATTTAAATACAAAGTACAGAGTTTGATAGGAAAAAATGACAAGGAACATTGTCATCATCATATCTATAACATCAAGATGCAAAGATGATAATTGTCTAGGTACAGATATGACCAAGAGATAAAAAGAAAAAGAGAAAACTGATTCAATCTTTCGGTGATTGAAAAGCATATATAGTACATTATGAATCATGAATTTAAAATCACTAACTTAGCAGGTGCACAAGTGAAACAAAGAAGAAATACTCAATGTTCATCCATTTATGACAAGCTGAGCAATCATGAAAGGTGGAATTGCACCTGAGATGAATTATTCATAAAGAGTAGCTCTATTAGAAGTAACACCCTGAGAAGTGACATAAGTACGTAAAATTTCTTAAAAAGAGTCAGAATCGTTGCATCTTCACTTACCTTAGTTATTGCCTTTAAATCAGGACGCTTGGCTTTTTTCTTGTCACCATCTTCAGATGGTTTTTCTTTCTGCACCAAAATTGTAGATCAGCATATGTAGGAGAAAAAATGCACTGCCCAGATCACAAAACAGCATTCAATTTCCTAATATTATTTGAAGATCATCAGTGCACATATATGTTAGAAGATGTTACAAAAGCACATTTCAAGATGAAGAATTAAAGAACAGCTTCGATCATGGAAGGACAGCAAAGAACTCAATTCAAACTTTGTTTGGTAATAGCATCCCACTTAGACACTCTCAATGCTTTAAAACACAATCAATCACTCAAATGCTCCTACTTCAAATTTGTTCACAACTCCAAGAGATGGATGTTGCATGATGATGCAACCAAGAAAAGGAAAATTTGTATGTTACTTTAATTAGATTTTAGATTTTAAGATTTCTTGTCGTGGTCTAACTAGGAATTCATTATGCTTAGAAAATATTAGTACTATCTAGGAATCTTAGCTTATTTAGGGAATTACAATATTCATTAGGAGTATCTGGTATTTATGGTTTTCCTTTTTCCTAATTGTTTTTCTATTTCCAATTTAGTTTAGGACAGCTAGACCATTTTGGTGTCCTATAAAAGGAACACCTATATGCGTTAAATGGAGGAATTTGGATGACTGAATTTTAAGTATTCTGGTTTATTTGAAGGCTGCTTCCTAAAGTATTCTCTCTGCTCATCACGGGAAGCTCCTCGTTGATAGGCAAGATGTCCTTGTACAAATTGAATTACCAATGGACCTTTTTTTTATTAATAAAGAGAGAATAAGTGTGTGTTTGGTGTTGTGATGAGGGTGCTTTTCAATTGAAAATATATCAAAATGATGTTTTTTCAGATTTTGTTTTTTTTTAATTTTTGACATCAGCACATTGAAATCATCTAAAAACACGTAAAAAATTCAATTTGATGCTTTTTCAAGCAAAAAGTAGGTTGTAATGCAAAAACAAACACTCATGAAATTCCACACACCAACTAGCGTCACCCATTCACAGGAAATGACATCAAAATAATATAGGTTTTCAACAATAATTCAAAGAACACAAATAAACAAAACAAAAATCAGAAAATCCTCCGTATTAATAAAGAAGACTGGCCGATACACCAAAAAATGCAAGAATCTCAACAAAATATCCATCAAGGACAAAGTGGATACTTCTTCCACGGGTAGTCTTTTGCTTGTTCCCATCAAAAACCTAGATAATCATCACAGAGAGCAGTCTGCATGCAACTACATCTAACTTTCAACCCCGTTTCCATAAAAACAGTGATTGCCACTCCTTCAAGGAGAATAATTCCTTCATCCTTAGCACCATTTTTTCACAAAAGATCCACTTGAAAAACTAACACGATGTTTTATATTAGTATTGAGTTCCTTTCTAGCCTTATCATCCTCCTCCAGGTCCCCAATCACCCTTTGTGCTATTATATAAACCAACTGATAAAAAACAAAGCACCGAATCTCTCAAATACTGCCCATGGACCAGATTCTGCTAAATGTTCACATCAACGCTATTGAAGTAGGAGCTTACCAGAGTGTCACTATCCCAGAGGACCTCAAAATGGATAGGAAGTCACATAATGAGAAGATCAAGACAATAATGTTTCATTCAAGGCACTCTAATGGCATAAGAGCGTAATTCGTCAAATGTTTGCATGAAAGATGCAGATTAAGAAACGATCCATACCCACTTGATATACCTTCGCATACGAAAAGTAAAAATTGTGAACAAGGGTAGTAAACCATGCGAAAGCAACGTGGACCGAGGCAAAGAAAATTCCATAACTGAAGCAAAAGTCAGAAGGAGAAGCTAACCTTGGATTTATCAGCTGATTTTTTCGAACCTTTGAGGAATTTTTTTGAACCTTGGGAGACCTTTTTATCAACTTTTGCTTTCGCACACCTCAACTCTTCTTCCTATGCATCATAGAAAAAAAATGTAAACTCCCTCAACTCAAATTTAATGAAACATAAACACAAAATCTTCAAAAACCAACACATTAACAAGCCATGACACTAAACACACAACAAAAATCAGGCCAAACAAGCAAGCCATTATGAAACCACCCAACTCAATACCTGAAATCAAGAAATTAAAAAAAAAAAAGCAAAACAGTAAACATAGCAACAACAAAACACTAGTAGGAGAAGAGGAAAAAAAGTGGGCTTCTAAAGAGAAATATACCTGCACTAACTGGAGATAAAATTTGTTAAACAGCCTTAAAGTATCCTTAACTTTAACAGTAGCACTTTTATCAGGCAACGCACCACCCGCACCACCAGCATCACCTAAAGTCACCTCCTTTTGCACTTCAGTTGACCCCAAAACTTGATTTACCATCCTTTCAGCCATCGCAACCTCCTTCTCCTTCTCCTCTTCAGTCGCATTGACATTCGGTCTCTTTCTAGGGTTTCCTTTATCTTCTTGCCCATCCAATATCTGCACTCTCTTTCTCACCAATTGCTCCTTCTCCTCTCTCTGCCTGCTCTTGATTCTATCACTCGTCCTCCTCTGTGTCTCTGTCTTTTTTCTCTCTTTTCTTCCATTTTTCGCTACTGTTTTCCTTTCCGGACCATTGCTCACGCATTGCTCCACCATTTTTCACCTCACAAATCTAAAATTAAAAAAAAAATCACTGGTGGAATTAGGGATTTGCGAGAGGAGAAATTGGGGGTTTGAATTTTTTAGGGATTTGAGAGAGAGGGAGGCGCGTGAAATTCAAAATAATTTGGAAGTGACAGACAGATGATGGTTACTATTGAGAAGCAAGAAGGAGAAAGAGGAGGGAATAGGGATTCGAGAGGGAGCGAGGCGCGTGAGATTGAAAATAATGGAAGTGACAGACAGATAATGTGACTGACTGTGAAGCAAGAAGGAGAAAAAAGGAGGGAAGAGGATGCTCCTCATTGATCGATTCTCTCCATTCCTGTATGGTACGGTCCCAGCGCGTGCGGTGCAAACCAAAACTGTAGCTTTTTTATTTATCTTTATCATCTCCCCCTGTTTAGTGTTTTCTATTTTTTCCCGCGCCTAAAAACAAAATAAAAACAATAAAATAAAAATAACCAAATCTCAATTATTAAATGATTAGGTGTTTGGTACAATTTATTTTTCTACTTTTAGGTAAATACTAATTAGCTGCCCAGTTACACAGTTTTTTTTAATCATAAAAAATATTAAAAAAAATACAACGTAAAAGTGTTACGTTTCTCTAAAATTAGATCCAAGAGCCTTGAATTTTACTGCAATTAAAAACTCAAGAACCTTATATTTGGGTCTAGCTGCAACACCAAAACCAAAAGCGTTGGGTCTGTCAGCAAAGTGTCAAACCCAGGAGTCTTAGGTGTGGGTTTGGCTACACTGTCAAACCCAAAAGTCTTGAATCTAGGCCTGTCTGTAAAGTCAGACCAAAGAGCCTTGGGTCCGAACACCAAACCCAATAACTGCGAGTCTAAACGCCAGACCCTAGAGCTTTGGATCCTGACGCCGAACCTAAGAGTCTTGAGTCGGTTTGGCCCGAGTTTTATAGTTTTAATCTCCTAAAATAAAATTTATGGTTTTTTTTTTATGATACTATATTTTTCAAATTTATTATTATTAATATTAATAATAATAAACTCACATGATTCAAGTTCTTATAGTTTTTAATTCCTTCAAATTCAATTTATGGTTTTTCTTCGATGGTAATAATATTTTTTAAAAAATTTATTAATGATGATAATAATAATAATAATTTTACCCTTCAAATAAAATCTATGGTTATTTTTCAATATTAATAATATTTTTAAAAAAATTATTAATTATTATAATAATATTATTAATTATTATTATAATAATTATTATTATTATTATGATACAAATAATAATATTTTTAATATTAATAAAAATATTAAACTTGTATGGTCTAATTTAAGTGGGTCTTGCTGCAATGTCAGGTCCAAGAGCTTTGAACCCCTTTTAAACGCCAGACCCAAGAGCCATAGGTCCGGACGTCGGACCCAAGAACCATGGGTCCGGACGTCGAACCCAAGAGCTCCGGGTCCAGGCGCCACACCCTAAAGCCTTGGGTCTGACTATCATGCTTGACCCAAACGCCTGAGGTCTGACTGCTCTGCCTGACTTAACGCCCAAGGTATGGCAGTCATGCCAGACTCTAGTGTCAGGTGTTTGCCAATCTTGCCATGCCCCAACGCCTAGGGTTGATAGGCTTGTTATGCCCTGGCGCTTGGGACCTGACAACCTTACCATGCCCCTACAAAATCCGAACTGATCATTTTGTCCCCAATCATTCTTTCAATACCATATGCATCTCATGGAAAAGACAATCTCACCCCCCCCAGCATGCTTAGCAGGTTTTTTTGGTAAGGACAACTCTATTATACTGCTTCAATCCATAATTTGTGTTTAGGTAAACAGTGAGAGAGGCACTAAACACTTTTAGTATATTGTATAATTTTAAAGTATTTTTTGCTTAAAAAATATTAAATTGGTATTTTTTTTTTTAGTGTTTTTTAATGATGTTAATATGTTAATGTTAAAAATAAAAGTTAAAAAATAATTTTGAATCATTTTTAAGTCAAAATTTTAAAAATAATTTTGAATCATTTTTAAGTCAAAATCTATTTTGAAAAGTACTTTACACCATAATCTCAAACATTCATGATATCATTCCCAATTTGAGAATAAATTTGGAAAAAAATATGGATTATTAGATAAATTTTAGATCATTGAATATGTTGCACGTGTGCAGCATCGCAACAATCATCCTCTTAGATCAGGATTTATGACGATGGGTAAAAAATTAAGGAATTCCTGTCCTTATCATTAAAAGAGTTTGGAGTTGTCACATGATATTTTAGTCGCCAAAAACCTTAACTAGTTTTCAAGTCTGGACAGGGGAGCTAGTTGTATATAAGAAAGACGTATCACTCCTAGTACACTTTATTTAGAGTAAGTTGCACTGTTCATTTGTCTAATTACCAAGGCAGTGTTGTGCTTTTCTAACCGTTGGTCTGTGTATTGGTTAAAGTCGACTCATCCCGATAGAGTGGATCATGACTTTACTGGTATAGCCTAATCATTCTGAAGAAAATTATGCATTTTATTTTAATATTGTGAACACGTCTTATGTATAAGTTTGTAATCTCTAATATCACAATAGAAACAAAATAATTTTTTTGGTATTTTAAAAATTTAGGCCAAGTTCCCAATGAACTTAATAAATTTGTTATTAAATCTATGATGTGTGCAAAAAAAATATGAAACTATGTTTTTGTTTTTGAATTTTTGATATTTTTTCAAGAATGCTAGTAAAACCCAATTTGGGATCGACTCAAGGTAAAGTCCAAGTCACGGGTCAACCACAAAAAACAAGTTGATGGGCCAAGGATTGGGTTTTGACCAAGTTAGTTCATGTCAGGAGCGCGCGGGTCTGGTCCTTTGTTGTATTTTTCTTTTTTATTTGTGTTTTTTGTCCCTAAAAAAATATCAGATTCACTTATTCTTTAATTTTAATAAAGTTGTTAAATTTTGTTATAATTTTAATTTTAATATTTTTCTAAATAATTGAGTATCTAATATGAAAAATAATAATACTAATAATAAATTATTCATGAAATTTTGATTCAAATTGTTTTTTTTTTAGTCTTAAAAATTTTAAATAGATTTTGAAATTTTTTTTATCACATTTATGTTTTTTCTAGCTTTTAACCACGTATAAAATATGAATATACTATTTTAATATTTTTTATTAACTTGTTTTAACAATCATAAACCTTTTTTTAAGAAGACCAATGATTCTTGTTAAAAAATATTGTGTTTGCTAGCATAAATAAGATATTTTTTGATAGAAAAATTGATCTAAATGGAAAACAAAGTTCAAAATGATTATATTTTTTTAATTTAATAACAATGTCAAACCATTTTCTAAAACATGAACATTTTTTTAGGTTTGAAAAATTTTTGGTCTCCTTGTTACATAACGTTAGCCCATAAACTAATAATTTTTAAATATATTGTACAACATATGCATAAACAACATTCTCATGGAGCAGGATGACATCATTGCTCAAAGTTTGATTAAATGCGTGTTTGATATTGTGATGCAATGTGTTTTTTTTCGTAGAGTGCACTATAGATGTAGATTCATTTTATTGTGGATCATGATAGTGTAGGGACACTTTTACCTCTAATGTGTTAGCAAATTCAATCATGTTAGAAGGGTGTTTTCAATTTTCTACCTTGTTTTTTTTTCTCTTGTTTATTTTATGGAGACGTGGCTAAATAACATCCAAGTCTTTTCTGTAATCTTCAATCATGTTAGAAGGGTGTTTTCAATTTTCTACCTTGTTTTTTTTCTCTTCTTTATTTTATGGAGACGTGGCTAAATAACATCCAAGTCTTTTCTATAATCTTCAATCATGTTAAAAGGGTGTTTTCAATTTTCTACCTTGTTTTTTTTCTCTTCTTTATTTTATGGAGACGTGGCTAAATAACATCCAAGTCTTTTCTATAATCTTCTCTTTTGATAAAAAAAATTTTCTCTCTTTCCTTTCCTTAGCCAAAAAGACTACAAGAATGACAAACAAAGGAGGCGAGAAATTGAAGAGAAAAGCTATGGATACCGCATCAAAGGAGGAGGTATGATGAGAAGACCCCTTACACAATTTTCTAGACCCAATCCGTCCTGATGGGTTGGCCCGGGGGCTTGACTAGGTCTGAATCTGGCAAAACTCAGGCTTGCACTAGGCCTGGAGAAAACTGTCTGACCTGTCGGGTCAACCTGAAACCTGGGTGATCTGGCAAAATCTGGAAGAGACCTGTTTTTTTTCCCTTTCATGTCCATTTTTTTGTAAGTTGAGACCCCCCTCCCTTTCGTTGACATGTCCACATTGCAACATGTAATAATTGTTTTTCTCAATGTAACCATTTATTTTAACAAACTGAAAAATTATATCTATAATTGTTGTTTTTAGCATGCTAACAAACATTTTTACATGGAACATTGCCAAGTAAACTATGTGGTTCTAGCTGGGGATGGAAAATAATAAAAAATATCAATCAAGACCAAAAAGCATGGGTGTTGCCTCACGCGCATGGAGGGAGCAATAAGAGATTTTTCACTTGCTCAGCTCAACCATATGCGCGTGAACCTACCATCATTTCCCTATTGGTTCCTAGCTCATATCAAAGTTCATTATATAAACACTAGAATAAGGTTTTTTTTTTTAATATGGTATTGGAAGCCCATTACTATATATATTCCATGTCATAAGAAGAAAGTTATGTTTTTCAATGTGTAAAAGGATAAGATATTATTTTTCCAACGTGGGATAAAAACACTTATATTAAAACCTTAAACAATTTTTTTAAAATTTTTCCAAGTTGACCCAATTCAATCCAAGCAACCCTAGGACTCGGCCTCTTGGCTGGGTCAACCCCTAGGGCGGGTTTAATAACTATACTTTGAAATTATTAATATTTTTAATTTATCTCTATTTGTTGTTTGGTTATGCCCTTTTAATCTCAACATTTTCTTAACTTTATTGTTTTACCTTTTGATATTTAGGAATCCTCATCTTCTAGATCTAAAAATTCTTCTCCACTCCCATGACTTTTTGTTTATATTGAATGTGTTCAGTTCTTGGAATTCTTTAAATAAGTAATTGGATTTCTTAAAATTTTATGTAATTGGATTTCTTGCTATTGGATAAAAGATTTGACCACGAGTTATAGATTTCAGAAGGGTACTTGGATTTTTGTTTGATTATTTCCATTTGGTTATAAGAACATACAAATTAAAAATTAATGGTCTCAAATGTATAATTATAAGTTGCATAGCTCGGAGTTCTTCAAAAGATTTTAGATGTGTTAGCAATGGAACAATTTCTAACACAATCTTTTAGGTTCTAGTTGATCATTTAGGCTTGTTCTGTCAATATTTTTTCCTTACTGGTCTTTTTAACTTTTGTAAATAAGAATTGCAGCTACCTCATTAATTTTTAGTAGCTATTGATTTCTAATCTAGGCATTTGACTTTAATGCTTGCAGGTTCTTTTTTAGTTTTTTTTTTTTTACATAATATTATTTTTAGTTTTGAAACAAGAAAGTAAGAAAAATGTTAATATGTTGAAGCATTCCCTTTAGGTTTAATGCTTATGTATGTGGTTTTTTCATAGCTTAATTTTGTCGTCTTTCGTATGCTTCAAGAAAATCTTTGGTTGTTGTATATTCCAATCAATAATGGTGTTCCCCCTTTAACATTTGGTTTTGTTACAGTTTCATTTTTTCTATTGGTGTTAAGATGCTTGAACATCTGTCTTGAGATTTCTTTATTCTGTGCAATCTATTATCTATCTCGAATGTGATTGATTTTCAGTCGTTTTGGAATCTCTTTCCACCGCTATGAACTAACAACTATTCAAGAAATGAGTTGTTTTCACCAAATCATTACACATGTTCATGAGACGATGATGACTGATTTATATTACTTTTTCTTACTACTGCTTGAAATTTTTTTATATTTTCCATATTTCTCTCACTATTATTGGCTATTTTTCCCAACAAAACCACAGCTTGGGCCTACCACCTAATGATTGATTAATATTTTGGTTATTGTTCGCCATTCTCCAACTTGCGTCAAATAAGGGAAACATATGCCATGCAATAAGAACTTTACTTTGTGTATTTATTCATTTCCTTTCTAAATTTCACACAACAAAGTTATTCCATCATTTTGTTGTTTTTTTTTTAATCCTGGTTTATCATTCACATACATGTTTTTAACATCTAACAACCGCATCATCCTTCTTTAATTTAACACCAAGACTTGCTATCTATTTGTCAAAACATATTTTTGCCACGCCAAGTGAATTGATTTTAGTTCTTGATGATTCTTGCAATTTGTTATAGCCTACATCATATTTTGAATTCATTTGCTAGATATCAGGATATATTAGATATATAGTTATGTAACTTTGTTTTCGCTTGATCTTTAAATATATTCGATAAATGGCTATGTAACTTTTTAGAAGCTCCTGCTTTCTTTCGGTCTTAAAGTGATTATAACATAAGTTTTGCATGTGCATTCACAAATTAATACTCTTGGTCATTTTATTCTTTGCATTATTATCAATTCTTGATTCATTGGTTTTATGCTTATTTTTATCCAAGAATGTGCTTTGATCCAAACTATATCTAAAAAGAAATTAAGAAATTGCAAGCAACATCCTGCGTGCATCATAGTTAGTAGAAAATACTAGACGCAGACCAGTGTAATGCCAAATGGCTGATTTGTTTTGCATAATAAATGTCCAGGTGTTATAAGCACGTTTAGAATAAGGATGAAAAATCTACAACCTGGGTTATAAACTCGATTGGGTAAAAAAGTTGGTTTTATTCTAATTAAATGATAAAAAAATAGAAAACAATAGTGAATATACCAAATAAAAAAAGTGATCACTATAACATGGAATACAAAATTTCAAAAAAAAAAATAAAGCTCAATTTTCAGTCAATTATATATGAAAAGGGGTTTAATTGAGTAAAAAATGACAAAAAACAGTATGTGTCAACTTGTGTTGGAATGACAAACCTATAAACCATGTAATAAGGGTCGAGTCAATCTGGGTTAACCTGTCAAAGTCATGGTCCAGGTCATGAGATCGGGATAACTTAATAGAAAAGAAAATGAAGAAAATCACAAAGCTTATTTAAAAAAAGAACCAATGTCTAATGATGAAATTGAAAAAGAAAATAAGTAAAACAAAAAAAAGATTTTAACCTGCTTTAACTTTTCAAACTCGTGACCTGGGTCATTAAATCGGAAGCACCCTACCTGAAAAAACAATGAAGCTCAATCCCCAAACAATCAAATATTGAAGGATGAAATTGAAAAAAAACTCAATTATACAAAAGGACCTAAAACCAAAAATATAAATTGAAATGATAAGGATCAAAATCAAAATAAAAAATAAATTAGAGGAAAAATACAAATTTTTCAATTGAATGGCAAGGAAAAAAATAAATTTAACAAAATGACAAAAAAAAACCACTAAAAAGAATAAGGACCAAATTAGAGAAACTAACATATCATGCAAACAGATCAAAATTTTGCAAAAGGATCAAAGAAAAAAATAGAAATAAAAATAATAAAGATCGAAGTTGAGATCTCTATAAATAAGAGGATACCTCTGAAATTTTGAATGCCTAGTGAAAATTTCGAGTAGAGGAAAGAGAAAATATAAGGAAAAGAAATAAAGAATCTCTAGCAACAAACCGCCCCACCATCGATGTCATGTGTCGCCCCACACAAGAATAAGACTCCACGATGATATTAATGACACAATGAAAGAGATTTTTTTAGGAGTCGAGAAATGTTGCACATAGCAACCACTTTGGGTTTTTTAGGTTGTATTTTGTATTGGAAAAATTACCATGACCCTTCTACAGTTTAGCTATTTTTTTACTTTACCTCAATTCTTTTAAAAATTATAGTTTACACCTTAGATCAAAGTAATTTTTAGACATGGATAAAAGATTAATCAACCCTCATATAAAGTAACTCATCATAAAATGAACATAGAAAAAAAATAATAAATTGAACTTTAGACAAGATTTCTCTATCTTTTTGCCAATAACACAATCATAAACCCAAATCAAGACCTAATATGGTGTTTTAATAGATTTGTTTAATCACTTCACCCAAATCTGCACACGATTGTGTTATTGGCAAAAAGATAGAGAAATCTTTCTTCTAGTTTGGTGATTTTAGGGTTCATGAAATTAGAAAAACATGGTAATTTTAGGCAAATTTAAGAAGAGAAAAAAATGAAGAGATTCTAATAGTGCATACTTAACAAATCTATGACATGAGTTTGATTTGCTTCTAGGCTCAACGCCCCTAGGTGTGGCTGTAAGCCAAATCCAAATGGGCATAAATCTAGTAAGTTGTCATACACAACATCTTTGGGTCCAGCTACGCATTGAACCTAAATAGACATAGGTATGCACGAGCTGTCAGACCTAATTTTCTTATATTCAGCTAAACAATAAGCACAAACGGACATGGGTATGGTGAGCTGCCAGACCCTGCATTATTGGATCCAGCTACGCATTGAGCGTAATTGAGCACAAGTCTAGCGAGCTACTAGACCCGTCACCTTTGGGCTTGGCAATATGCCAAGTGCAAAGAGCGAAAGGCTTGGGGATCATTATAGGCCTTTGATGGGCCATAAAGATTTTTTTATTTATTCTTATAACTTTTAACATAAAATATTGATGTTGATGATATTCATCTCCTTGCATCTTTAGGTATATAACAGTCTTTTAATGGCCTACCATATTTTCATTGCCATTAATGTCGTGTAAGAGATATTTATCCCTTATTAATATTATATAAGGGATATTTATCCATTGTTTAAGGCTACCATAAGGAAATGACTCTCTAGCTCCTCCACTCCAGTAAAATGACAAGTTTCAGGGGCTATAAATTCCCTCTTAATCACCCTAGTCAAGGGTTCAAAATCTTTTTTCTCTATTGCATATATATTTTTAGAGCATCTCTTTCTAAAATATTATTGTCTTTTCTCTCTACAAATATATTTACTTAAACATTCAAGAGTCCCTACATTTACCAAATGGAACCTTATGTAGGTACTAGCTATTAGTCACCTTAGCTTATCAGGTACCAGACAGCAGTTAACAGCCACCTTAGTTAGGGAGATTGAATTAAATTGCTATAACTAAGAGATTAAATGATTTTCCAACACATAAGAGACTTGCTTCTAAGCTACTATGATTTTTTAAGACATTATCAGAATAGAAAATACATGTTGTACATGAGTACAATATTTTATTTTATTTTTGCAATTTTTAAGATGTAAAGTTTTCAAGATTGAAGAAAGAATCTAGTAATTGTTGATGCTTTGGTAATGTTACCATGTGTTTGATAAAAATCCAAAACAAAATGGGCAATCTTATAATTATGGCAGTTTTGTAATTCGAACACCAAAAATAATAAAAGGGTAATTTTTAATTGTATGGCAATTTTGTGATTTTAACATAGCAAAAGTTTTTTAATCATTAATTGAAATATAATGGCAATATTGTATATATTTTGATATTTTTTATTGATTTTTATAGCACTCGTATAAAGTGTTATTGAATTATAGTTTATAGGATGTAAAACGTAATTTATAAAAGAATGGAGGCAGGGTGAAAAAAAGACTAAAATGCGAAAGGGTTAGAGTAATCTTTCCTTTTATATTTATTAAAATACCAAATTACTCCTTAACCAACTTTGTTATAACTAAAAAAAAATTGAAAATACAAAAAAAAAACAGTTATTCTATACATTAGCATGTAAATATATCTTTTTAAGTATTACTAATGTGATGAAGAATTGTAGCCATGTTCCTTCTAAAGACTTCTCCTCAACGAATTTAAGCGCTCTGCCATCAAACTAATGGAATCCATAATATTCCAACCCGATCTGAAAGCTACATGAAAAGCATTAAAACCATCACCTTAAAAATGGTTGGACATGGTTAGTTTAAGATGTAAATCAACAGGTTGATTGTCCTTCCCCCTTATGATTGATATTGTATACTGATATATTGGCCCGCACTTCGCCGCAAATCGGATCAATTTTTTTTAGTGTAAAAAAATATCAAGAGCATGAAGAATTTTTTATTCGTGTTGTTAAACCTGACCAAGTGGATTAATTTTGAAACATCTCAATTTAGCTCTTTACCTAACTCAAGCATTCAATTAAACCGTGTAGGAGCTAACTCGATTTCAATCAATTTATTTGATAGGTCCAAATACAACCTTAATGATCGATAAAAACATGACTTAGCTTTTAAATAAATTTCAAGATGACAATTTAAAAAAAAATATTAAGCCAATGAAAGATTGGATCAACCTCGGTCCTCTAGCGACCCGGGTTATGAACTTTATTGGGTTTAATAATTTTTTTATAAATGTTTTAATTTAATTATATGATAAAAATAGATTCTCACAAAATTGAGCACCAACTTAAAAATAGACATTTATTTGAGACAATTATCCTTATAAAAAGCAAACAAAAATCCATAATACAGTATATTTCTCAATCAATTCAATACTAAAGGATGAAAACAAAAAATAAAAAATAAAAAATAATTAAAATACCAAAAGCAAAAAAAAAAAACATATCCTATCAGCAGGTAAATTAATCAAACCTGTGAATCGGGTAAACTGGGCTAGTACGTCAAACCTGTAAACTGGGTTATAGACTCCACTGGAATTATAATTTTGTTTTTCAAAACTATTTTTATTTACTTATATGGTAATGAAAATAGACAATTGTGAAATTAAACATCAACCCAGTACCAAGATGTTTTTTTTAGATCGCGATAACCTTATAAAAGGCAAGACAAAACCAATTATGAAACTGAATTCCAAATTAACCCAGTATCTAAGGTTGAAATAAAATAAAAAAAAAACTAGTTAAAACTTGCCAGACCCGCGAACCAAGTCAACCAGCCAAACATGTGAATAGATCCATAGACTTTATAAAGTTTAATAACATATCTTTTTCTGAAACTATTTTTTTTAACTATATGAGAGAAAATATAAGATAAAAAAGCTAAGTTCAATAAAAAAAAAAGATACCCCACCAAACTCTTAAACCATGGCAACTCAGGTTACCCCATCAAACCCGCAAACCATGTTAACCGTATAGAAAGGTAAAATAAAAGGAAACAAATTAGGAAGCTAAATTCTCAACCATTCCAATAGTAAAATATAAAATTGAAAAAAAATCATAACAAAAATTCAAAACAAAAACAAACAGAAAAAAGAAATAAAACAAAACACTATGGATTACTATTGTCATTCACAATACAACGTATGTGGGTGAATAATAGTTACCTCACACCCTTTAAATTTTGTTACTTTATAAAGTTTAATAATATGTTTTTTCTCTAAATTTTTTTTAACTACATTAGAAAAAAAAGACTATAAAAAAAATCAAATTCAATAATAACAATAAAAAACAACTCACCAAACTTGTAAACTGAGCAACCTTGATTACCTTGGCAAACCTGAAAACCACATTAACCTCATATAAAGGCAAAATAAAACTGAAAAATAAATTACAAAGCTAAATTCTCAACAATCTTAATTTTAAAAGATGAAATCGACAAAAATAGATTTTAAAAAAATCATAACAAAAATTCAAAAGAAAAAAGAAAAAAGAAAGCAAAATATTGTAGATTACTATTGCAATCCACAGTGCAATGGTTGTTGGATGAACAATGGTTTCCCCATATCCTTTAATTTTTGTCACTTTCTAAAGTTTAACAACATGATTTTTCTCTAAAACTATTTTTTAACTACATGAGAAAAAAATAAACTATAAAAAGTCAAGTTCAATTAAAAAAAAACCCCACCAAACCCATAAACTGGGGCTACTGGAAAAATTTATGTTACCTTGACAAACCCTTAAACCTCATAGAAAAACAAAATAAAAAGAAAATGTTTTGACAAAAATAAATTTGAAAAAAAAAACAAAAAGGAAAGGAAAAGGAAAAAAAGTGTTTAAGCAAAGAAAAAAAAATCAATTAGTGGAGATACTGTAACAATATACAGTGTTTTGTGAGGAAAACTACAATACTTTCTACATATATTTTAGTTTATGTTAATTAATTAGTATGTTAGAAACAAGACTTTCAAAAGCTAGAATATTGAGGCAGGAAAAGATTCTATTTTAAATACACGAGAAATAAGTCAACTAGAGATCAAATAACTTTTCTTAACCAAAAGAAAAACTAGAAAAAAAAAAGGGTTGAATCACTCATAAATGAAGTCTTGATCCTCTTAATATGCAAAAATAAAGAGTAAGAGAAACCTTCAAATTGTTAGTTTTAAAAATTGTACTTTTAAAGGATTTTTAGTGGTTTTACTATGTTTTAGAAATATAAAAAGACCGAGTTGTTTTTTTATCAATCCTAATAATTAATTAACATTGTGAAAAGATTACATTGATCCTAGTAAGCAATTCAATAATTGTTTTTGTATGAAAGTGTAAAATCATCACTACATTATTCTAGTAAACAATGATCCCTCAAACAATGAATGGTATTCCCTTCTCAAATTAGCTTTTATCAATGAGAAAAAATTTAGACTAAGTCTTGATTCACAATTTGAAATCTCACATTATAAACTCTAGTTTAGAATACATGTTTAATATCTTTTGACGAGGTGCAAAAGAAAAAAAAATATAAAATTAAAAAGTATCCAATACTAGATTAAAATTCTTTTGAATTGTTCAAAATTTTGGAATAAATTATAAATTTAATTATATACCATATGTTATGTTTATTATTTTTCAATTAAGTCTATTATCGTGATAAAAAAAAATACTAAATAAAGTGATGCCATGACATTTATTTCAAAAATCATATGTAATTAAGTATTTAAATTCAATATGCACCAAGAATATAAAATATATTTTTTTGAAATTTTTATTACCTTTACATTTGAGTTTAAAGACTAGCCTTGTTGCACGTGCTTCGTTGCAGGGCTGAAATATTTTTTTGATGCATAAAATGATGTTTAGCTATTGCAATCGTGCTTTAAAAAAGAAAAAAAAAAGTGATTCGGGTCGTAGATCAAATTGGATTGAATAAACTATCTTTATTTCAATTAGATGGAAAGGATAGTAAACGATGGTAGATGAATCAACTTTAAAAATAAAAGTGATTGAGATAACATGAGAATTTTTTGTAAAGGGCAAGAGATGTATCTTAATCCATATCCCATTAAATATAGAAGTATAAAAAAGGGTAAAAAAAGACATAAAAATTAGTTTTAGTTAATCCGAGTCAACATGACAAACATGTAATTTGGTAATCTAGGCTAAGCCAGCCTGAGATACCCTACCAAACTCGTGACTTAGGTAATGAGATTAAAGTAACTCAATAAAAAAAATTATAAAATCCTTTTAAAAAATAATGTTAGTTTTTCAAACTCATGACTCGAGTCATTTGATCTAAACACCCTAATTGAAAAAACCATAAAGTTTAATTCTCAATCAATCAAATATTGAATGATAAATTTTTTTAAAAAATCAATTATACGAAAAGATTAAAAAAAATATCAATTAAAAGAATAAGGATCAAATTAAAATTAAAATAAATAAATCTTATATTTGATTATAAGGTGAAATTGAAAAGAAAAATCAATTTAGCAAAAGAACTAAAAAACATTAAAAGAATAAGGATCATAATTGATGTGAAAAATAAAAATAATTTTTTGATTGAAGGGTGAAATTAAAAAGAATAATAACTTTTCCATAATGGCAAAGAAATTTTTTGAAAACAAAATAATGAAGGCCAAATTGAAAAACATACTACCATTATTTTGGATTGAAAGATTAAATTAAAAACCAATAAAACTTTTATAAATGAACCAAGAAAAAAAATAGAAATCAAAAGAATAAGGACTAAATTGAAAAATATAATAAAAGTATATTGAGATTGAAGGATGAAATTGAAAACAAGTAAAATTTTTACAAAGAGGCCAAGCAAAAAAAATAAAAAGAAAAGGAATAAGGGCCAAATTGAAAATATAATATTTGGTAAATTGAGATTGAATGATGAAATTGAAAGCAAGTAAAACTTATAAAAAAAGGCCAAGAACAAAATATAGAAATAAAAAAAGGACTAAAGTTGAAATATCAACAATAAAGAGGGCTAAATCGTAATTTTTAGGGGAAGAATGAGTGAGAGGGTAGTTTTGGACAAATAGAGGCACTACACGGGCCTTTTGAAAAAAAAGATCACCGGTGACAAACCAGATCACTAACCCCAACACACTCTGCTCCACATAGAAGAGGACGTGTCACATGACAATGTTTCAACTACACAGCGAGAGGGTAGTTTTGGACAAATAGAGGCACTACACGGGCCTTTTAAAGTGTGCGGAGGTCTCCAATATACCTTTTGTTGTAGTGCACACACCTGTCCTTTTTTATTTGTTTGTTTTAGTTAGCCAAATACCAAATCGCTAATGAGCTGACATGGAAAAATCACTATGAAAAGATGAAAAAGTCATTTGACTTTGGTTTTAATTTTTTGTTTTTAAGGGCACTTTGGTCGTTTCATTGTATTTTTTAATTATTTATTATTTTTTATATTTGGTCAAGTAACAAATTACTTTTGAACTAACATTATAATAATGAAAAAACCACTATGAAAATACAAAAATTCCCTTGAAACCAATTTTATTTTTTTGTTTTTAATGGTATTTTAGTTATTTTATTATGTATTGAGGTGAGTAAAAACTTATTTGTCATCGATCAATTTAGTAATCACTAATGCGTATTGTGAAAAGACTTTAATGTCCTTAAAAGCTATTGTTTTTAGTGAGCAATGTGAATAAAGTTGTAGCTATAATATTTTCTCAAGACTGATTAGATCTTTTTAATTTGATTTTCTTATAACTTATTTATTACTTATATTTATCTTCATGTGTCACGGTTATATATGAAGTTAACTACAACTTATTTTTTTATTTATAATTTAGCAAAAATAACCAATTAGTCATCATTGTTTAAGAAGTTATTATTTAATCTACATGTATATATGTATATTCATTCATAACTCAATTATTTTTATTAGTTTCATCTTTTATGTCTTTTTTCATTTTCATTTTATTTTTTATTTTGATAAACACGAAGGGTAAAGGTATCAGTAGATAGAATGGAAAGTTTGACGAGAAAAAAAGCGTTTTCTGAACAACATGTCAAATTAAATTAATCATAGCGAGCTTTGATCAAAAGACTATTTTTGATACTATAAGGATTAATAAATTTATTTTGATAAACGGGATGAAACTTTATAAACTACAATGGAATGCCAAGATGGTTATGATGTCATGAAAAAAAATTAGACTACAACATAGTTGTCAAATCCAATTTAGGGTTTGACTTGGAGAAAAGTTTTGAGTTATTAGATTACCAGGTCAATTAGTAAGTCATGAGATCTATTTGAGTCAGTTATTTTTATTGAAAAAATAATGTTTTATTTGTTTTAAAAATAAAATTTTGTTGTTGATGCGGCCAAGTTTGACATTATCAACAAAATCATTAAAATCTCAGCTGCATCAACCAAGTTCTATAGAGCCAATATCTTTTATGATTTAATTTAAAATCCAATTCATTCCGGACTTTGTATCATGAACTAGTTCACTTATCAAAACGAGTTTAACAACTATAGTTTTGAGGCATTAAAATAAATTTTGTAAAGATTTGTTGTAAGATTTAGGGGTTTCAACGATGTAAAATTTTATGATATACATGGATTAATTAGTGATATTCTTTTAATTACTCTATTAAGCTCACCTTAAAAAAAACACATGTTAAAAAGAAAAAAAATCAAATTCACGACTCATAAAAAATAACAAATATATATCTATCTATGCTATTTTCTCTCTATACATGTACATTACAAAAAAAAAAACTAAACGAGCTCAATCTTTTTACCATGGTTTTAGATATAAAAAAACTATGAATTGAAACAATGTAAATATGATTTTGCCCTTGTCAAAAAACCTAATCAAGCCTGCAATTGGGGGTAAAAATATTTTTTTAATCATTTCAAAATTGATTAGGGACAAAATAATCTGGACATGTTTTTTTTTTGTTATAGTGTAATGATTATTTTGCCTTTAAAAGCAAAAAAAAAATCTTTGGATGAGGGGCTCTTTTGTATTTTTTTTATATATAAAAAGAATAGTAGAGTTGCGGCCATGCCCTTGAAAGAGAAAAAAATATACATGCATAGAGGAGTTTCTTCATCTTTTTTTTAAAAAATAGTAAAATAGTGAAATTAACCTTGCAATACAACAAAACAAAGGCTATTTAAATTGTTTTGTTGTTATTTTTAGGTCTTGATAGGAGTGGTGTAGTAATTTTAAGTTTTTAAGTATTATTAAAAAAAGCTGCTTGCACGCGTTAGTAGATCATGGCTTCTGCGCTATTCGAGTGGTGCGTAAGAGACCGTACGATGGCCAGAGTCTTGCTTCTTTCGTGGTGTCAAGAGTGGTGCATCATCCTTTTTCTAGCTATGCGGCGCGTGCTCATGGAGGAAATCTAGTTGGGCTGCGATGAAGGCTTTTTCTTTCTTCTATCCTTTCTCTCTCACTTTCTATGAAAATGCGTTTGAACTTCCAAAAAAACAATTATGTCCTCCATTTATAATCTCATTGATTTGATTATCCTTCTTTTAGTTACTATTTATATGGCTTTAAATGCTTTTTTAAGTTTGGAGTTTTTTCAATCTCGTCCCTGAGCATTTTATTCAATTTGATTTTGTTTTTCCGATTTGTTCCATCTACTTTCAATTGCTCTATTTCTATGCTTTATATTTTTCTTGATTATTTGTTTTGCAATTTCATCCATTTTAATTTTATTACATTTGTTTTTTAATTTTTTTTTTGTTCTCATCCTTTTGATTCCTATATTTCATATCCCTTTCTTGATTTATATATATTTTTAAAAATTTATCCCTTAATATTTAATTTCATTAGGTTTTTTTTATCTAGTTTTGGTCCTCATTCTTTTAATAACTTTTTTTTTTGTTTTCTAAATTAGCCCTTAATTATTTTCTCTCATTTTTTATACCATGTTTGGTTTGCATTGTTTGGGTTTTAAATTGTTTCATGACTATATATATTTTTTTGTTATTTTTTTGTGGTTGCCTTTCAATAAAGCAATTCTTTATTGATTTTTTTTTTCAAATTCATCATTTGACATTTGGTTATTGAGCACTTGGCTTCTTCTTTTTTTGCGTGTTTTTTTGTTGAGTTATCATGATTTTATATCCCAGGTACTAGATTAGTTAAGTTAACCATGGTTACCCCTAATTTATTTCCCTTGGTTTTTTTATGAAACTGGTTTTTTTTTTAACAATTTCATACTTTGAAGTTAAATTATTGGCCCTTGAGTTATATGATTTTTTTACTTTTCTTTCTGTTTGGTTATCTTGAGTGTGAGTTACTCAAGTTAACCAGGATTAACTTGCATTTTCTTACTCGATGTTTTTGTATTTAACTTCAGTGTTTGTTGATAGGTCATTCTCTTGGTATTCTTTTTTTTTTTTTATCTCAATCTCACGTCACAAGTGGTAGGTCAATCGAGTTGTATCGTTTTTTTCCCTTAGTTTTTTATGATTTTTTTTTTCAATTTTTGTTATTCTGCATTAAATTATTTGTCATTTTTTCACTTCTTTTTATATTTCGTTATTTCGAGAGGAGGTTGGTCAAGCTAACCCAAGTAAGCTTGCATTTTTGTTCACAATTTTTTTTATTTAACTTGGGCCTTTTTTGCCAGGCCCTTCTTTTGGAGGTCATTTTTTTATATCTCGATCTCATGTTATGTGTGGCGAGTTAGTCGAGTTAACTCAAGTTGATTAAGATTTTTTCCCTTGATTTTTTTATGATTTTTTTCAATTTCATCATTTTGCATCGAATTATTTATCCTTGAGCTTCGCCATTTTTTTTCATTTTTCTTACCGTTTGGTTATTCCGAGAGCAGATTGGTAAAGTTAATCTAGATTGGCTTAAGGTTTTGTTGACGTTTTTCAATTGAACTTTGGTTTTTTTACTAGGTCATCATTTTGATTTTTTTCTATCTCGATCTCATATTATGAGTTGTTGGTTCGTCAAGTTATCCCAAGTTGACTCGGGTTTTTTCTTTTGCGTTGTATTTTTTGAAGTTTTTTTTTGTTTTCATCTTTGACATTAGGTTGTTAGTACTCGAACTTTATAATTTTGTTTTGTTTTTTTACAGGTTTTTTCGGTCCCATATCTCAGGTTGTGTTTTAGTTAATTTAACATGAGTTGCCTCAGATTATCATCACTTGGATATCATTTTTTAGCGTTGAAAAAAGTTGGGTTCGGCCAGGCATAAAGCGGGACATCTATCTAGTGAGATTTATACTCCGTTTGTTTTTATCTTTTAAAAATATTTTGAAAAAAATGATTTTTTTTAATTTTTTTTATTTCAAATTAATTTTTTTTAGTATTTTTAGATTATTTTGATGTGCTGATATCAAAAATAATTTTTTAAAAATAAAAATATTATTTTAATATATTTCTAAATAATTTTTTTTTTAAAAAAAACACTCCTGCAAATATCTAATGAATAACAGGAGAGGATGCAACAAGCACCATAAAATTACTCCTCCAGAAGGACCAATTAGCCATGTTTTCATTCGTGTCAAACTATCAACTATACGGAACCAAGCAAGGGCAGGGTGCGATAGGCCGAGCCTAGTAGGAGCCATTGACTGATCGAAGCCGAGCCCGAAGCGCGCGAATGGAGGATTGAATGCTCATCCTTCTTTCATCTCGTTAACCACCCGTTCGCTCCTCCAAACCCTCGGCTTCACAAAACCACAGACTAGACTCGTCTCCTCTCTCTGTCTCTCAAAAACCTAGTCAATCAGGAGGAGAAGATAACCTTGACGACCTAAACCAAAATAATAAAAATAAAAATAAAAATAAAAATCTATTTCTCTTTCTTTTCCTCTCGTCGTCGTCGTCGCTCCCTTGCTTTGCTTGTGCGTTCAATACAGAGCAAGCACCCTCCACTGTTAATCCAAGGGCTGCCGGTTTCTTTTCTCTTCGAGGCATGTTTTCCGTTCGATTATTTAGGGTTTTGCGTATTTTCAATTCGAAAGACCTTATCTTTTTATTTTGTGTATCTGTTTTTTTTTCATCTCAGTTTTTACCTGTTTCGATTATATTTATTCCGACCTTTTGTCTTTTGTTCCTTGGGTTGCATAATTGTATTGTCTGATAAGATATATATTTTTTTGTTTTAATTTCGGGCTTTTTCAGCTATTGCTGGTTTAAATAATTATAATGATATAATATCCTTAATGCATTATAGAAGTTTGAACTTGTTGATTAATTAATTGATTGAATGATTGATTAATATTTAAAGTAATTTTGCTTTTGCTTGTGGATAATAACACAGGTTTATGCTTAAAAAATGTCGCTTTAATCTTCTACTGAGGATTGATTGTTGACATCTTGTGCTGTGCTGATGGCGGCTGATCAACGGAGAAATCGGCTTAATGGGGCCAGCCTTGAGGGTTGTAGTTCCTGGGAGCCGTACAGAACTAAAAAGAAGAAGAAATCGAAGCATGATTTGAATGCAAAATCTCTTATTTCTCTTGAGTGGGACGGCAACCGAAAAAAGGTTGTTGCCAAAAGGGAGCAAATTGGCATCAGTCAGAGAGATTTAAGACCATTTATTGATTCTGTTCCCCAGTATCATAGTCTTTTAGCAGATGCTTTCCCTGTTCCGCGAGAAATTTTTGAGTTGAAGAATTTGACGGAGGTCCTCTCGAATGAGGTGACTATAACTTATTATTATTATTTGTTATTACTTTATATACATATGTTTTCTTGCTTGTTTAATTGTTTTATGCCTCTATGTGGAACCTGATGCAGGTTTGGCAGACTCATTTATCAGAAAATGAGAGAAACTTTCTTATGCAGTTCCTACCTACAGGACTAGGTACAGTAGAAGTTGTGGAAGCATTGCTTTCTGGGGACAACTTTCATTTTGGAAACCCATTACTTAGATGGTAAGTATCGATTTTAGGATGTTAGTTTTTTTTTTCCTCGGAATGAACCGTTTTCTTTTTGCAATTCCTTTGGAGATATGGCAGTACAGACATGCATGAATTTTGATTTTTTTCTTTTGTTCACTGGTCAAGACTCTATGCAGGGATACTCTGTTTTTATCTTTCACGACCAAATAAGCAATTTCCATGTGGAACTAAAGGTTTTCTTCCCCTCCCCTTTCAAAGAATGCCTTATGATCCAACCTGGTTTGGGAAAGATGTGTTTGCATGGATATATATACGAGGAACAGATTTCGTACTTATTTTCTTCGCTGATTGTTCTAGAGGAATATTGTCATATTCTGGATTTTTAGCATCTAAGTAAAGAAAAGAAGTATGAAAATAGCAGCTTGAAGTGGCTGGATTTTATTGGTATCTTCCTTTTCAATTGCTACTCCTTCAGTGGGAGCAAATTGAATTTTGTGTTGCAGCATCAAGTTTGTTGGTTCTCAGTGCTTTATCTTTCTTCAATATTATATGGGTTTCCATATCTCATAACTGCTTGACCTGTTCTTATTCTCCGGGATGGCATTGATACGTGTGGGTTTCCCAGTATCAGAAAATTAAAAAATAAAAACAAGGAACTCTATTGTGGTTTTCCATGAAGCTGTATCATTTTATGAACTTAAGATCCTGGTTCAAAGTTTGATTAGACTGTTTATGTGGAAAATATTGTTGCAGGGGTGCTTCACTTTGCTCTGGTAATCACCACCCTGATGCGATTCTTTGTCAGGAACAGCATCTAAAGGCTGATAAAAAAGCATACTACTCCAACTTGCAGGATTATCATAATGAGTATGACAGACTTCTTTGTTCATGTCCTGTTATTTAACAAAGCTGTTTGGGGTGATTTATGTGCCTTATGTTGTCATTAACAATGTTTGCTAAATTTCTTGGTTTTTCTGCTTATGGCAGCATGATAACATATTTGCAGAAGCTGAAGGATGCATGGGAAATTAGCAAAGATCCAGAAAAGGAAGTTTTGCAGAAGATGTGGAGGTTCGTACCTGCTGCATGCTGTACCTTGTGTGTAAATTTCATGTATCATGTGCAAGTGAAGCAGGCATTGTACTTTCTGAGCCATCTTCCTCAAATGTTTTTTTGCCTTTACCATGCTTAACTATTCATTCCTAAAATCTAAATGTGATGCTCAATAGTCTTAATAAAGGGAAAGAAATATTTTGATCCCATCACGTGCATTCGAAGAAAAAATGGGAGTGGTACAGATGTGGAGTGTCATGTAAGTTGGTGGAAACCTGAACTATGATTTTAACTGGATTTGTAAATGTGACCAGTAATTAGTCAGTGGTTTCTGTTACGTTTAAAATGCCAAATGTTACAACTCGCCTGATTATAATTAGTTACTTGACTTAGCTGTATCTAATGACATCAGACTCCTTATTTGTGTTCTGGCAAAACCATTTGTGGACAAAGTCCATTCTTGCATAAAGAGAATTTTGGGTAGGAATCAAATAATGTATAATTCTCTTCCATGATTCGCCAATTACACTTGCATGCACCATACTTTTTGAGTACTTGATTATGTTTCTACTTTTTACTGTTGAAATGTGTATTTTATACTTCTATTTTTTTCATTGCTTTGTTCGGAATGGAATGGTTAACTTTTTAGGTTTTAATTCATTCAATTACTCATTTGGTTTTTGAAGAGTTTATGCAGCCTCTTCTTCTTACCATGAAGTTCTTTTATCAAGCTATTGAGGTTCTTTGATTTCTTCATATGATAGTTTTGATCTCATTTGCACATTATTTTTTCTTAAGGAGGTCAAGAAGTGATGCAGATAAAAGAATTTCTCCTTGCGATAATGAGTCTAAATTTCATGACCTTGGGGAGAATTTGGTGGTGACATCTGAATCCAGCTCCTTAGTTGCAGAGGAGAAAGCATCTAGCAGTGATAATCAGAGCTCTCCTGCAACAAAGGGTGGAGAGTTTCAAAAGAGGTAATTAATCTTTCCTCATGAAGTCTTCCTGGCCATGCATTTGATTGTTGTTGCTTTCAGTTTTTCAAGACTCAAGTGAGTTTTTTTCATTTCCCAAAACAATTGTATGCACGTCTTTGATTTGTGAAATTTAATTCGAAAACTTATTCTTATGTCTCTGATTAGAGATCTTTGTAAAGGATCAATAGCTCTGCTTTAGTGTTCTTCAATCTTTGAAAGATATGAGTTAAAAGAAGGATAAATAAGCCTCTCTGTTATTTTCAGATATCTTGCTTTACAGAGCTTCCAAAATTTTAAAAACAAAATCTGAACTCTGTTTGAGGGTCACTACTGGATTCCTGTATCACTCATCCCCCAAACAAAATCAGTTGGCTGATTTGGTTTGAGACACATCTTTTCTGCTTTACTATCTTCTCACCACCGCTTATACTCCTGAGGTTATGCCTTTACAGGCTGATGTAGGAAACCTGTTTCAATCACCATGATTGTTGCAAATATTAGTATCATTATATTCTTTCTGGGAGGGTGGAGAACTGAAAGCCTTCTGTGTTCTTATTCTTGTGCTTTCTGTTCTCCTGATAAAATTTATGCTATCCCCCCTTCAACAACATCTTCTGTCAAAGTAAGTAAATAAATGAGTTGTGCTGCCTTTGGCTCATGTATTTGCTTTTGGACAGTGCTGGTTGGTTTGATGCAGACATTCGGGGCTTAATATCTTTTATTTTTTAATGCTATTCCAAGCATTGTAATTTATTTCTCCCATTGTTGGCTCGAATTTGCAGTAGCCTCATATCTTTTCCTATTAATAATTACACAATGGGCAGAAGATCTTAGATCTTATGTTGCCCATTTTGTCTTGCATTCCCTGCACAATGGCATAAGAATCTCATTAGTCGCCTTTGGTCTCAGGATTTTTGAGAAAGGCTCCATGAAGGAGAAACGTAGAAAGCCATTGATTGCTTCAGATCATGCAACTCCTGGAAAAGGAGACAAGATACACAAGCGCAATATCTACCATAGTGATGGTGCCAAATACATGTCATACTTAAAGGTTAGGTTTCTTTGGTACTTCTTAGTTGGTATCCAGTGCTTTACCTTCATAGCAGGATTTACCTGATATTTTCTCTACAAATTAAGAAATCTATAGGCAAGAATCTTTTTAGTGGGGTGGTTTTATATTTTACTTTTATTATAGAAAAAGCATGTTTATGTATTACTCAATCTTAATGCTCTTATTATAAGAAAATCAATGAAAATAATAATTTTTTGACAGCTAAATTGTTCATCAATTGACCTGCTTCTATAATCATGGATCCACCATGTATGTAAAATGGATGGTTGAATTTGAAGAAATTAGATGAAAAAATCTAGAATCCACTAAGATACCTGGAATCCACCAGGCTAAACTTTGAAATCCACCAGGGATGCTTCTTGTATTTGCAAGGAAAATCTTGGTTCAAAAGATGCACAAGAACACATAAATTTTAAAACTTTTGTAATTTGTCAAACTAGCCTCTGAATACTTAGAACGTGTGTGCTAGGTTTCTGAAATAGAAAATAGGATTTTAATAGAAGAAAATCAGATAAACCTCCTATTTGGACCCTGTATTTTTATGAATTCATCAAAAAAGCCTCTTTTATAAATCTGGTTCATTGAGCACATATATTTCTTATTTCTGTCAATTTAGTGCAATTTGCCTAAATTGATAAAAAGGACTGCTCAATGTGATGGATGGAGTGGATGATGATATTAATAGGGATGAAAGTAAAGTTGATAATAACGACTCAAGAAGAGTAATCAGTTGGTTAGGGTAAATTCTCAATTTTAAGAAATTGTACTCAATAGACTGAAATTGAAAATTCATGTGTTTAATTGACTGAATTAACAACATATGAATTTTTTTTTGTGTACGAATGGATGAAAGCATAGGTTGGAAATAGTGGGTTTAGCTGAAGAAAATCCCTGGTAGTTCTAATGGTAGAATCTGAAAGAACATGAGATATTCTAAACACTAACTTTCCCACATAGCTTTGAAGTCTTGAATCAATGAAATTGTGAGTAAACAATTCCTTGTAATGCACCAATCACTTGCGTGGATTTTTCTTCAAATAATTTGAGGTTCAGTTTCTGAAGCAGTTAGCTTCACTCCTAAAACATTCATTGGAGTTATTTAACTTGGTTCTCCTGTTTGTCAAGTCTCATGTGTCTACACATTCCATCCTGCATGCTTAGGTGGCTACCACAATTGATGTTTCCCTTTAGCAATTAGTAACTGAATCAAGTGATAATGAACTTCACTTTTGCATATAACAATAAGGTTTAAACATTTGCAAAATGTTGGAGATGAGGAAAATACATGCAATTCTTTTTGTTTTTTGTTTCTTTCTTTTTTTGAGGATTTTGTTGATAATCTGCATTTGATATTTCAGATAAGCAAGAAGCAGCACCAACTTGTCAAGAGCATGAAGCAATCCGGTAAAAGCATTCAATCTAAGTCTCTTAACTGTGTGTTAGGTGACCTTGATACTTTGCATGTACAACCATATGAAGAATTTGTGAAAGAGGAACATAAGAAGTTGCTGGAGCATTGGTTAGTTGGACTGCACCTTTTTTATGGACACAAAAATATATGATGTCTTCCCCCTCAAAATAGGATTTTGCTTCATGTAGGATGCAATTGGCACGCAAAGATCTTCCTGCAGCATATGTGATCTGGAGACAAAGGCAGTTTCAGAGACAGGAGATAACCAAATCTATGGAGCAAGAGATGAAAGGCAAATTAAAAAATCCAGTGGAGGTCTGCCATTCTGGCCATATATATTTTTCCTTTTCACCCTGCTCCTGTGGGCTCATATCATTTTGTTGTATGTCCAGTCCAGCAGAAATTGTGTGAAAAACTAGAAATCTTCTTTTTCTATACTTAACTTGTTTGGTTTCCGAACCAGTATCTGCAGGAGGATGGCCATGAGACTGTGCTTCAGGATCAGAGTGATGAAGGTGCAAACAAACATGAAACCAGCATGGAGGTTTATTTCTCTGTCATCATTATATTTCCCCCCTTTTTCTTTTGCTCCATGCTTAATTATCCAGATAATATCATCTGTTGACCAACAAAACCTGTTCAACTCAAGTCTCATTGTTGTACGATGGTATAAATATTCTTGATTTGAAGTTTTGACTTTCTTATCATTGGTTTTTCAGGATATGCAAGAACAGAACCATGAGATCATGCTTCAGGGACAGAATGATCATGGAACAAGATACCAAGAATCTGACATTTCTGATGATGGCAATTCTGGTTCTATCTCCCCACAGGATCAGTCTCCACAGCATATTTCCTCCCTTTCTGTTGGCCAGGATCTTAACCCTGTAGATATGAATATGGAAAATAATCATGTCCGTTCAAACTCCAATTCAGATGAAGCTTCTCCACATGTATCTGAGTACTCAGGCAGCATGCATGCTACAGATACTTCCATCAATCAGGGAATCCCTATATCTTCTTCTGGTGGAGAAGTCTGGTCAGCAGCTAGCATACCTAATTCATATTATGATAGTGCAAACCATGAATACACATCTACTGGTGGATTGTCACTGCCACATCAAGTTAATGAAGAGCAACGTTCTCAATTAATTGATTTGGGATCTAAAGTGCACGAAGAAGATGCTGGGAAAGATTTGTTGCACGGACAATCTGATGATGGTTCTTTCAGTTCTTACCCAAACCATGATCGCAGTGGATTGCTTCAATCTTTGTTCAAAAGTCAGGCAATGTTACCCTACCATGGTGAACAAAAACAAAACGGGCTAGATTTTCAATCACCAAATGGTGTTATAATGCAAGATGGCCAATTTACAGGAAATCTCCAGGGGCAGCTTCAGCCTTCGCTGTCACTTGAACCGGAACAGAAGAGGCACACTGAGGATTACTTCCAACAAAATATAACAGAGGACATTTATTCCGAGGGGGGAGGGTTCTTGATTCCAAGACAAGGAAATGCACCACCAGTCATTCTGCAAGACTGGAATGTTAATCCTGTTCGAATGCCTGCACGGCTCCAATCCCATCTAAATGATGGTGGATTGTTAACTCAGAACTGGTTCTCTGGGGAGCATCAAGTTTGCAGGGACTGGACTGGTGCAGGTGGTCCTAGTGTCTCAAACCAGAGCATTGGAAGTAATGCAGATCAAAGCCTATTTAGTGTTCTATCACAGTGTAACCAACTGCATTCGAGAAACCCCATTAACCAATTGCGTTCAGGTAGCCCTGTCAATCAGCGTTCAAGTGGTCCCTTTGATTTAGTGGGGTCTGCTGAGCAGTTTGTGTTGCCGAGGAACTATGGTATGGTGAGTGGGGTTACTCCCAGGATCAGTAATACTTTACCACAAGCAGTTCACCCACTTGACTACTTTGGTGGGCGTGACACTGCTAGTTCCCTGATGCCTGATGACATGGGATGGATGACTTTGCCACACAATTCTGCTTTACATGATCCAGTGGGAAAACCGCACTTAAGGTCATGGAATCAATGAATGTTTTTCCTCACATTTTTGGCAGGTGAAGCTCAAGGTTACGATCATGAGAAGAAATGCCAAATTCAAGATGTCTTTAAAGGAAATCTTGACTTGTTACCTATGGAGGTTGTGGGAAGAGACTTTTGAGCTTATGCAAGATTTGCAGAAGTGCAAAATCTCGTGACAAATTCCGAGATAGGTTTTTGTACATACTTTATACGAGAGCCAATTCAAACAGCATGTAAATATCCAGATGTTAGATAGGCAGGTGAGAGCAAAGATGAGGAAGGATCAAAAAGGTTCTGATATCTTCTATCTGGTAGGTAAGTTACACCTTGCATTTTTGTTTCCAGTCACATTTTTTTCTCCCTTTGTTGACCGAGAAACATCTTTCAATAATTTTTAAGGCTATAAATTGCCAAAGGCTCTCGCATCATTGTTTTTGATTTACTGGTTTTCGATTCTTTCATTTCTTGCAACCTCGCATACTCAATTTACTTGCAATCTCTGTTGAACAAAATACTTCCAAGAGTCTGCACATACAGGATTTTGCGTGTTCGTTTTGTCGGAAGCTATATGATCATCTCGTTGTTGTAAAACACACAATTATCACACACTGGCAGAATATCTAGGCGGTGAATGGGACCTTTTTTCCCGTTAGAATGGTGTATGGAATAAAGCCAGATAAGTAGATATCAATACCCTGTTTGCTTATGCTGCCACGCCTTGTTTTTTTCAAAAATTATTTTTTTTATTATTTTAAATTATTTTTTATGGTATTTTGAGGTTGTTTTAACACGATAATATCAAAAATAAATTTAAAAAAATTAAAAAATATATTATTTTGATATATTTTCAAGTAAAAAAACTAATTTAAAATACAATAATTAGTATAATAACTTTGCAGTTACTGTTATTATTTGAAGCGTCTATTCAGTGTTGTATTGAAGGTTCAAGGCCTATTTATGTGATATTTTTATTTTTATTATTTTGTTTTGGACCATAAAAATACGGATTGTTTTAATGAAAAACATTTCATTTCTTAAATCTTTTTAGTTTGTGGATAATATATTATTAAAACTTAAATCTCAAATGTTATTCGATGGTTTAAAAATGAGGTACAACAATTTTGGAGTTTTAGATTAAAATTAATTTAAAATGTAACTCAATTTTCTAGATTTTACATAAATTCATATTCCACAATTATTATTTTTTAGGAAACATGCATCTACCAAGTGATTTTAATGGGATAAGTTGAGAGTTTAAAACACCTTATCATAAAAATAAAAATAAAAACATTAGGAAAAACGGAAGCACAAAAAATAAAACCTTTTGAAATTAAAAGAAGAAGAAGAAGAAGAGTACACCATGTCTATAATCATTAACAAAAACTAAAAAGGGATAAGGTCAGCCACTGCTCAGTGAATCTCCTGCCATTTTTTTTTCTTTGAATTACATTATTTTACGCTCTTAATATGAAATCAAGCTTTAACTTAAAACTCGGATAAAATACATAACTTACTTTAAATTTATAATAATTTTTATTTTGATACAGTAATTTATTTTATTTATTTTTCAGTTTTTGAATTAAAGAAAAAAAAATGGCTAGAAAACTATGAAAAAGAAAAAATAATTAATTGTCGTGATATTAACAAAAAAATAATCAAATTTGATTTTAACGAGGAGAGGTTGATAGTGGTAGATTTTTTAAAGCCTCAATATACTGGACTGAGTTTAATTACAATGACTTGAGTTTGGAGGTAGGAGTTTCACCTGCTAGATTGAGTTTAATGATAATATGAAAGAATTTCTAGAAACTTGAATATTCTTTTCTTATTTTAAATAATTTTTAAAAGTAAACTATATCTATATAAAAAAATTTAGTTACCAAACTCATCTATTATAACTGTGCCTATCAATACTAAATACGGGTGTCAATGGATATAATTGGCTAGGGTTTAAACTTGTAATTATATTCAACTTAACTTATGATATTTTATAAATTATAAATCAAACCATTCAATTTTTTTGACCCGAGCAGGTTAAATATATTGTATCAGGCTAGGGCTAGATTTGTTTTATATAAATAATACAGATATCCACGTGTTGGGTTTAAATTGTTAATTTTCACGGGTTTACATTTAAAAACTGACCTAAAACTTGGATTGTAGAAGTCATGACACCTCTTATATTAGATCCAATTTTCACACATTATACCACCATTAAATTTTAGTTACCCTCTTCTCCCCTCCAGTAAAGAAAGAAAACCTTTATTTTTGTTACGTTAAATAAATTTAATAATAAGCTTACTAATAAAAATTTTGAAGTTGAAACATTTATAAATAAAATAAAAATAAATATTTAATCCACAAATTATCAAATTTAAAAATAAAATATAGAGCATATAGGCTAGGTTAGGTTAACTGAGTTTTAAAAATTTTAACCCGCCATCTAGCCTTGATATTTATTTATTAGATTTTTTTAACTTATTATCATATGTAATAGCTATCTTATTTCACTTTGATAGGTTAAGAGTTTGTTTGAAAATATGTTAAAAATTGATTTTCAAAATATTTTTAGATTGAAAATTTATTAAAATAATGTTTTTTATTTTTTTTTAATATATCTCATCATGATATAAAAATTAAATTAAAACTAAAAAATAATTTTTTTTAAAAGTGCAGTTTAACCTCAATTTCAAATAAAACCTAAATTAAGTTAGAAAATACAAATATTTAATATTAGCCGGTTTTTTTTTACACCCTTGTAACAATAAATCAATAAAAAGTTCCTCCTGCTGCTGCAAAGACAACACAGGTGGCGAAGTAAAACTAGTACAAACATAAGGGGAAGGGCCACCGCCATCCGACAGGGTACAGACAGACTTAACTTATCCCGCATCCGTCCCTATACTCTTTGAATTGTTTCAATCGAGTCCCTCACTCTAGTCTAAACAGTAAAAGTAAAAGTAAAATAAAAATAAAAATAAAAATAAATGAAATTTCCCTCCGAAGAGGACGGGCTGGTCTAGGTGGTGAAAGAGATGAAGGAAAAGTTAATGGATCACACAAAGTAAACTGAAGTGATTCAGTCATCAAATCATAACCGAAACAAACCCTTCATTTACTTTTTTTTTGTCTTTGGTTTTGGAAAAAAATACCTTTTCTTTGTTTTCATACATAGCTAGAAATTAGAATCTCCTCAGCTTCACGCTACTTTCTTTCTAAAATTCCCAGAAACAAGGCTGGTTTTTGAAGAAGAATTGGGTTTGGATTTGTTTTGTTTTTGAGGGAGCAATGGAGAGAAAGAAGAAGGAGATGATAAGATTGGAAAGGGAATCAGTGATTCCAATTCTGAAACCAAAGCTCATCATGACCTTGGCCAACCTCATTGGTATGTAATGTATCATCTTTTTCCTCAAGTTTCTTTCTTTTTTCTTTTTACACATAGATAGATAGAATAGAATTGTGGGTTTCCTTTGTTTTCTCAAATTTCCAATTGGGTCCATTAGACCAGATTTCAGATTGTTTCTCTTCTATTGTGAATGTGAATGTGAAAGAAAGAGAATGTGAATCTGTTTTATGTTTAATTTAATTAGTAACGGACTCAATCTTTGCAACTGACATGAGAATTCTGAAAAAAACTTCAACATTTTTTGTTGCAGAACATGGTTCTGACAGGACTGAGTTTCTGAAACTATGTAAGAGAGTTGAGTACACCATACGAGCTTGGTATCTTCTGCAGTTTGAGGATTTGATGGTACTGGTTATTTTTTGGTTGTTTTTATTCATTTTAGACTATATACTACAATAGCTTTGTCAAATCAAGATGTTTTTCACATTTATGTTTTGTCTCCAGCAATTGTATTCGCTGTTTGACCCTGTGTCTGGGGCTAAGAAATTGGAGCAGCAGAACCTATCTCCTGAGGAAATTGATGTACTTGAACAGAATTTCTTGACCTACTTATTTCAGGTTTGGCACCTGTTGTTACTTCATGTCGGGTGGGTGAGTTTGGACATGCATGGAATGAAACAAGTAACACTAGTTGTTGTCATGGTTAAGAAGGGAGTAGGATGACCTTTTCTTTTCTGAAAGAAAAACAAAAGCTAGAGCTTTTTTGCAACTTTAAACTATAATAAATTGAAGAGAGGCGATTCGGTTGTTAGACAAGATGTAGCAGAGAATCAAATCAAGATGGTAAATAATTCTGCTGTCAATTTATTTTTCTGCTTGATTTATAAAAAGGTGATGGATAAGAGCAACTTCAAGATAACAACCGATGAAGAGATTGATGTTGCACTCTCAGGACAATATCTTCTAAATCTTCCCATCAAAGTTGACGAGTCCAAGGTTTGTGATCACATGCCTTTGAGTAATTTCATTTTGAAGAGATGCAAGCATGCTTAGACTTTTTTTTTGGTGTGTTCCATGGATATTTTCATGCATCTTCAAATTTTCTGTTCCACTATCCTTTCTCTTTTTTCCTTATGTGCAGCTTGACAAGAAACTTTTGAAGGCTTACTTTAATGATCATCCCCGTGAAAACCTCCCTGACTTTGCTGATAAGGTATTGCACTAAATTGAACTTTAAACAACGCTGATCATTTGAAAACCTTCTGTACATGACTGCCTTTGTGAGCATCAATCAACACAAATTTTCCCTGTTGTTGTGGCCTCTTGATGCCTGTGCAACATGTGGAATGGTTGGCTCCTAGTCACATGTCAAAACCAGTGAAAAGCACTAGCAACTGCAATACCAAACACTCCTTATTATGCTTGCATGCAATCTTGTTCAATATATATGCCATTGCAACTTCTAAATCTCTTTGATTTTCTGCACTAGGCCTTGCACTTTGCACTTCACTGCAATTTACGAAATAATTGATGCAAACCGTGAAAGTTTGAGGTTAAACAATATTTATAAGTCTTATAAAAGTTTCAAAATATCCGAATCAGTTGTGGATCACTATACCATGAAGGGGGATTGCACTACCAGAGCCCATACTTTCATGTGAATTTTGGCCTTAACAATGCCTCTTCATTTTTGTGTGACTTGTGTCTCAAACAGCTGCCATGAGTGAATTATTATTTTTCACGCTTAATGCTCCGTGTTGCTCACTATCGTCTTGGAACTTTGCCTAAACCATTTGCTCAAGCCATGACATATTGCAGCAACTTTCTAAACTCTAATTCCCTTATCTCGATGGAGCATAATTTTGCAATTGACTTTGTTGTTGCCTGGAGTTGTGAAATGAAAGATAATTTAAACCATTTTCAGTTGTAGGTATCCAAATCTCATGTTTTTTGCTTCGGCCACATTGTGCTATTTTCTTTTCCATGCGAAAGAGAAAGTCACTGCTTTTGGAACCAAAGCTGTTTCCTGGCCTTGCATGATGCTGGATCAGATGGAACTGTTAGAATTTAGGATCTTTAGCTGATGAAGTGACATGCTCAGTGTAACTCTAGTGAACTCTTCTACCATCGTAAAATGAATCATACTCCTTCTGAAAAGCAAATACACCAGGCAGAAACGAGCCACACTGTAAAGAAAAAAATATCCAAAGCAATTTCAGTTTCAAGGATACCTTTTGTTTATCTATTTTTGTATTTGTTAAAATTTTAGATGCAGGGTCCTCTGTTTCTTAATTTTATCTTATGCTTATCGTCAAATAGTTCATTTCAACTTGTTTGGGTCTTTAAGAAGGTAATGGCTTTAATCGGCGACATAGGTTAGGGAATTTGACTTCAGTTTTCTTGATAACTAGAACCTTGATGAATGATGCATGCTCACTCACTTGACCAATATTGACCCATGTGATGCAATAACTTTCATGATCTTAATGACTGTCCAATGTTATTGTGGTTGAATGTTCTTTAGTGAATGGAAATGTATTAAATGAAGTGCAGATAGGTCTTAAATTGATGATTACAACACTTTTGATAGATATTGAGTTTTCTTTTCTTATTATATTTCATCCAAGGAAACTAATCTTTATCATTACTTATTTTTAGTACATTATCTTTCGGCGTGGGATTGGAATTGATAGAACAACAGATTATTTTTTCATGGAGAAAGTGGACATGCTGATTGGACGGTTTTGGGGATTTCTTTTAAGAGTAACCCGGTAAGAAATTTCCTGCTGATGATGTAAAAACTTTGTTGTAACTAATATATGACTGGACATAATTTTAGGGAGTAGATCTAAAATAGTTTGCATCTTTCTATAGGCAAATGCACGAATAGTATTTAACCATATCAAATGAAATTAAAAAAATGATCATTTTCCTTACAAGCTTATAATGGTAATCAGGAGACATGCAATTATTTCCCATTAATGTTCCTAAACTTGAACTGACTGTTTGAAAAGGGACATTTGGCATGTAAATTATTTTCAATATGAACACTGTTCCCTTCATGCCTGGCAATTTAAATTGTTTTATGTATTCCTCATCCTTTTTCAATTCTTTCCGGGTTTTTGGTGCTTGCAGGCTAGAAATTGTTTTTGCAAGAAAGTCAAGTGGACAGCGCAAGAATGATCAAAAGAAGGATGATGACCTTAACTCTGAAGCTGATCAGGATGATTTGTTTGTTGAAAGACTCCGACTGGAAAAAATGGATTTAAGGTTGTATGCTGTGTTTTGTCAAATAAACCCCCCCTCTCTTCCGTGCTCATGAACGGAAGTTTGAGAAAAGTGAAACTTATGATGAGCACTTAACATCTTTCCTGGTCATGCTTTTTAAATCTCTTTATTGACTTAATTAACATCTTTCCTGGTCATGCTTTTTAAATCTCTTTATTGACTTAATATCACTTCATATAAATTATAATTTAGTTCTGCAAGTGTACTATAGTTAAGCCAAAAATTACATTCTGGTCAAGATGCTTGAATATTTAACCAATAGTTTGAACCTTGAAATTCTTGCTCCAGATCTGTGTCTGTTGTTATATGACCAAGTAAATCAATCATGGTTGTATTTATGATATCCAATCAGTTACTATGTCTTTTGTTCGGACAAAGTGGGAAAAAAATGTTATAATGAATGCCAAAAGGCAAGTATTATAGTATTATACGTACACAATGACACAAACACCTGAGAAGTGTGTGCTTGCTTAAGTTGCATGTATTGAATCACTTGTGGTTATCCTATGTTATGACATTCCTACTTCTTCCTTGTTCCTCCAGTGTCAGCAATTTGCTGAGCAAGACTACAATACAGGAACCTACATTTGATAGGATCATAGTTGTTTACAGGTATTTCTTATTTTCATTTATCTGAAAAATTATCTAAATTGTCTCTCTGAAACTTTACGACCTATATTGCTAAAGGAAATAAAGAAACCTACTTTTCACTTTGATGTTTCATTTCACCATCCTTTAGATCTATGTTAAGAAACCAATAAGGATCCATTAATTTCATGTCGAAATGACTCATTTGCCACAACATTTGCATACACACACATGCATGCGCACACCTAGCCACCCACCCACTTAGGGATGGATCCAGGATGTGGCATTTGGGGGGCCTATTTCATAGAATTTATCTAAAATTTTATGCAACATTGGGAAATTTTTTAAATTTTCTTAAATTTTTTAAAATTTGCCGGGGGAGGCCACCCCCTAAATTCCTTGAACCCACCCAACCACACACACTTCTATGTAAGTGCACACACAATATTCCTTAAATTTAATGTATTGTTTATTTTATCCGTTGGGAGAGTGAGATGGAATGCCAAACTTGTTCTTCGAAGCATTCTGCATGGAAACCAATCCTTAAAAGATCATATCTAATTTATTGGCATTGATGACATTTTTCCAGGCCGGCACCCACAAAATCAAAAACTGAACGGGGGGTATATGTGAAACATTTCAAAAACATTCCAATGGCTGATATGGAAATAGTTCTTGTGAGATTTTAACTGCTCTCCGCTTATCTCTTTTTTGATTCTAGTATGTATTTGCTGCCCCGTATCTAAGAGATCCACCTGACTTCATGTACATCCTCTCTTTTTCAACAGCCTGAAAAGAAGAACCCTGGGTTAACTCCAATGGACTGGGTCAAGTTTCTGGTTTCTGCTGTAGTTGGGCTAGTGAGTTTCATGAATAAAGTTGCTTCAGTTGACTGCACATCGGCTTTCAATTATTTTGTTCAAATGTACTTAACATGTCTTTCTTTGCAGGTTGCTGTGATTGGTTCAGTCGAAATGCCCAAGGCTGATCTTTGGGTCATTTTTGCTGTCCTTTCCACAGTTGTTGGTTACTGTGCTAAAACATACTTCACGTTAAGTCTCTCTTTCTCTCTCTCCCATTACTTTTTTTTTACCATTTTTGATTCCTAGAATATCATTATGTGCTGTTCATTTTTATCACTATGCATGTGGCAAATTGGTTGTGGATCTAATGAAGGTTCACTGGATGATTTGGATTGATTCTGAACATTTTGTTACATGTTACCATCCTTCCTTTCTTTCTTTGGTTCTTAGGTGGCAAGAGCAGGACTCAAACGTGAGACCTGCCCACTGATGCAGTTCCACAAGATAGATTTTTTTAAGAGTATATGTTTTAGAAAGAAATGCGACTTCAATTTTGTTATTTTAGTTTCCTTCTTGTTTGCCACACCATTACCTTGATATTCAGTTTTTCTCTAGTTTGCGATCTTGTTGCTGGTTCCTCATCACCAACTCTCCCATATTCTCCCATTATAATTGCTATGATAATCTATGCAGAATTTCTTGGGGATTTGTAACATTTTAAAACTATGGGTCAGTCGACCAATTTTCTTCAAACTGTTATTTTACCCTTGGCACTTCATTTATGCAATGCTTTTAGGAGCGCACATAATTTGGGGTATCCATTCCATCAATGGAGGGGGTTGACTTGTTGTAAATTCCCTCGTTGTAATGCCAAGCTTGAGTTTATTCCAATTTCTTTTTAAGATTTCATAGCCACATTCACCAAAATCTTGTTATCCTGACTGCACACTGCAAACATTATTGTTGCTTCCCATTTCAAGACTGAATACTTAGGTAGTCTCCTCTGTCTGTCGCATGACATGTTCTTTCTAGATTTAAATGTCCTTCATTCCTTCAACTTTTTTTTTTAATTACTGATGCGGCTAATTTTTTTTCAACTACCTGCAGGTTCCAGCAAAATTTGGCTGCATATCAAAACTTGATTACACAGTCCATGTATGATAAACAACTAGATAGTGGAAGGGGTACTCTTCTTCACCTGTGTGATGATGTGATTCAACAGGAAGTGAGCTTCAAGCTTCATGATTTCTTTTCTAGTTACTTTGCAATATGTTCACTTTTAGTTCTTTGCAAGAATTTATTTTTTGTTCCTTTCAATGAGCTATATAATGTGTACAATGGTTCTATTAACAGTAACTTCTGAAGAAGATAGCTGTAACTATTCATAACATGTAGTTGACTAATTAATATTCTTGTTCGGGTGAGGAGTTTGGACATGGGAGTGAGGGAAAGGAGGACTGGAGATTCAGTTGGTGATCATGATTCAAACTATCACCTTTTCTTTTACAAATCCTCTCGTTTTTCATGTGCATGGGCTGTTTTAGTATGATTACATATTAAATGAAAGAAGATGCCAAATTGCTCTCTCTCTCTCTCTAAAGCATGTACCAAATTGATGCTCAAGAGTATACTGGCAGCCTGTGAACCCCACTTTTGTGAGGGAGGGAGAATATACTCCAGAAGTACTGAGCAAGTGCTCCCTAAGATATGTATGAAGTAATCAGTGTCTTATTGGTGAATGATCCAGGATTGGGGACTTCTTGTTGTTAACTATAAAGTAACAGATGCTTAAATTAATTCATTTTTCAGGTCAAAGAGGTTATTATTTCCTTCTTTATATTGATGGAACAAGGCAAAGCTACTAGGCAGGTATGGACCACTTCTTCCTCTTTCTATTTTTGTTTATTGTTCTTGAATCTTGATCATTGGAGGACAAAATCTCCCTTGCACTGTCTCTTAGGTATAACTTTGTTATAATGTGAAACAGGATTTGGATTTACGTTGCGAGGAACTGATTAAAGAAGAGTTTGGTGAGAGCTGTAATTTTGATGTGGATGATGCAGTTGAAAAGTTAGAGAAGCTGGGCATTGTTGCTCGGGTAAGAAACAGTTCTCTTGACTGAATTTGATAGATCGAAATCGGAATTTACAGTTTTTATCTTAGCTAATTGATGTTGATATCATTCCACATATAGACATCCAATAAGGACCAGTTGGATAAGCAGGCATCTTTTGCATCATCTAAATAAGTTTGTCAAAAGCTTCTGCTACCCAAGTATTTCAATTTGTTGAGGCAACAAATGGCTTCCACGGAGACTAAAAATATAGGACCCCTGAGAAACTACCTGTATATCTGAAAGATGATTGGATAAAAGTTAAATCGGCATTTGGCTAAGCATTAAACTGGACTTGGTACATTTGGGAGACACCTTTTTGAAAATCATGCACACTAACAATGTCACGCATAGAAATTTTTGAATTTTGAGAACATTATTGCTATCGGATAAAACTAGTCTTTGGCGTAAGCATGAATTTTCCATGCTATCTTCCGTGGACGCAAGTTGTTATCTTTTCCTCTGACCAGGAAGTAAATTTGAATACAGGATTCTCTCGGACGATATTTCTGTGTTGGGCTAAAACGTGCTAATGAGATTATTGGCACCACAACTGAAGAGCTCGTCCTCAAGGCAAAGCAGGGTTTTGCTAATTCTTGACAGTGTCTTTGGAAGATGTGTTTTCTTCTCTACCATATCTGTTCCAATCCAGCCTCTTTCCAGCTCTAATTGATCAAATACTTGTATGCAGTTGACAGTTGTGCTTCCAAGCATCTCTGGACAGATCTTGATATCGTATTTTACTTAATTGATTTCTGCGCAATTTTGAGCTCCATTTTACCTCCTCTTTCATTAATAATAGTTAGAAACTTGAACCTAAGAACTCTTCTGGTGAGGGAGGACATGCCACGAGCTCATTGGCTCTTCAGTTCCCTTCATGAATGTAAATCTTGAATGCATGCGAACTCTCAATTCCCCAGCAAGGTAGTTTTAGTGCACTTGATTTTGTCATATGTTGAAGGCTTTCTAATTCTATGTTGCTCGTAAATCCAATGTGGTTTAAATTCTCTTATTTGTGCTTGGTTATTGTCTTATGCGCTAGCCACGCGCATATATTTCAAGTAAAAGATGAAGAAAATTTTTCAAGTAAAAGATGAAGAAAATTTTTTTCCACTATGGTTTATGCTTTTACCTACTTTCGGGTACTTGAAAAACTCTGAATTTGTCATAAAATTTACCTTCAATTGGCCTGAAACGCCAAACATTTATTCTTAATGAAAATGGTGTACAAGGCAAAAATCAATACAAGATGACGGTTGCTGCTGAACCAAGGGCCTCGCAAGCACATACAAAACAAGTTCCCTGCCTGCGCAATATAGTCTTAATATATATATATATATATATATATATATATATATATATATATATATATATATATATATATATATTCTTGTAACCTTTTTAAAGATTTATACTACAGATGTTCGGGAAAAGAAAAACAGAAAATGGCAATGGTGAGAAGATTGAAGTTGCAATGTCTGCACAATATCGTCTCAATCTACCAATTGTAGCTGATGAACATAAGGTCTGTCTGTACTCCTTATGATTAATAATCTCACTGCTGCTATTTTAAATTGTATTCAAACAGGTTAAGTCAGCGCATCTATACTCATCCATCCACGATTTGATTAGAAACCTATATACTGGCATTCTTGGATGCAGCTTGACTAGAGGCTATTTTGCGAGGTACTTTGCGAAGCATCCCCATGATAACCTTCCATGCTTTGCTGATACGGTAAATGCTGAAAATAAATACCATCATTGTGGCCATCATAGCCTATAAATAGACCCAAGCAAAGAGAGGGAAAAAGAGGAGTGAGCTGCCAGAGAGCAGCAGCAGCAGCGGCTGCCACAAGCAGCACTGCAGTGAGAGAGAGTTGGGAGTCGAGTAGAGATGATGATTCCTCCCTCCTCCATTGTTGTAGTTTTATTGTTTTCTCTCCTATAATAATATTGGCTGCACTGTGGACGTAACAAGTACTGAACCACGACGTTAAATATTGTGTTTTGCCTGCAAAGATCAGACCACCTGCGATCCTAACAGAATGGTCGTCTGAATAGTTCATCATGCTGAAAATAAATACCATCATTGCATGTTTATGGAGATGTTTTCTGAAAGTAACCGTCGCCAACGCAGATTTTTAACTTATGAATTGGCGACGACCCAGAGTTCGTTTGCTGGTTATGCCTGTAACGAGAAGACAAAAATAATAAATAAAATTAAAATATTAATTAATATTTAATATATCATTGTTTTTAGTAAGAAGTAGTAGTAATGTTAACCAAGCTGGCTGGTGGCTTTAAATCTGTTCTCAGTTCTCTCCTTTATATTTCTCTCTCTCTTTATAATAGTTATTAAATCCCTTTGATAAGTTAGTTCATAAAATTTAATCCGAGTTAGATTTTAAATTAAATTAAAAAATATTAAATTAGTAAAATTTAGTTAATTTAGTCAGATTTTTAATAATTTTATTAATTCAATCTAATCCTAGAAAAAAAATATTTGTTTTAATAAAAATAATTGATCTAATAATCCACAAATTAACTCATAATATATTTGAAACTCTTTCAATAAAATTTAATTAACAGATTTTAATGAAATCTCATATTTGAAAGAAAGAATATTGAGTATTAAAAATTAAAATTCTAAATGAAATTTAATTTCTAAAAAAGCTACTAAAGCAAATTTGAGGTCAATTCCTCTGTTTACAAATAACAATGATTTAATATTGAAACTAACTTTTTAAAAATACTTATTTAGTGCTTGTTTTTTAAAGATCTTTAAAGAAATAAGATGAATGTAACGCGGGTAATATAAAAAACAAAATAATTTGAATTTTATCTTTTTCAAACATATGAATTTAACTTATTTATTAACTAAAATAAAATCAAACACTATAATTAAATTTAATAATAGTAGATAATTAAATTCAATCTCTAAAAAAAACTAAAAAGTAAATCAGAGATCAACTCTTCTGATTTACAATTTCAAATAAGAAAATTTAATAATAAAATTAATTTTTTCAAAATGCCCATCTAGCATTCTTTTTTTTTTAAAAAAACATTTGAAGAAATAAAATGGATATAACAAGAGTAATATAGAAAACAAAATGATTTAAATTTTATCTTTTTCAAATGTAAATTCAACTTATTTAATTGATTTAAAACCAAACACTATAATTGAATTCAATAATAGTAGATAATTGAATTCAATCTCTAAAAAAAACTATAAAAGTTTGGCACGGTTTTTTCCGATTTTAGCTCGGTTTGGGTTCGGTTTGATTTTTTCAATTTTAAGTTTATAAAACCGAAATCGAATCGAACCGGTTAGTTTTTTCAAAATTTTAATCGATTTAATTGGTTTTTTTTTACGGTTCGGTTTTTTCGGTTGTTTTTTTTCCAGTTTTCTTGATTTTTTGATTTTTTTTACTCACCCTAATTAAGACATCTCCAATAAAAGAGCAGAAATACAAGCTAAAAGAAGAACAATTGTTTTTAGCTTTTATCCCTTATTTTTATAGCTTCAAAGAGAGATATATTGAATATCCAAAATAGCATTTCTAAGTTGAAAAATATTATATGTTGGTTAAAAGAGCTAAAAATTTATTTAATAAATTTTTATATAAAAAAAGTTTTGATTAGAGTTGTTTTAATTAGTTATTATTAATAAATAATTATATCAATATTAAATATATTAAAATACAATTAGTTTTATTAAATAGTTTTTTCCCATTAAAATACATATATAAAAAATAATATATTTATTCTATTTAAAAAATCTTATTACCAATTTAGCTCTTTTTATTCCCTTGGAGATGCTGTTGTAACACGTTAAGGTTTTCTCTGTCCTTTCTCTATCTTTTATCTCATGTTCGTTATCCTTGTCGTATAGTAAATGTCGTAAATATGTACAGACAAGAGACAGCCAAGATGAGATGGCCCTGTTACAGGGAGGACATTCAACATAAACTCTTCCAACTTGCAGTAGCAGACAACAATTGTACTGCTTTACAGCCCACACAAAAAATAAACTACTTCTTCTACAACAACAACAATGATGACGACGACAACAACAGCTCTGTCTGTTTCTTGTTCAATCTTATTTATTTCAAAAATCCAAGTGTTTTTTTTGGGCTTGATAATAGGAGTTTTCCACTTTTGCTGAGCTTAACAAAAAAAGAATAAGAACATGGGGTTTTGTTTTTTAATTAAAGTAAAGATTTTTTTTTGTGTGTATAGTAAAGGAATATTTGTGATTTAGAATATTTAGAGTAATGGGTTTTTGTTGTTTGAGTTTGGTAGTGAGGGCGAGGGAGTAGTCATAGGAGGGAGTAGTAATAAGTCATCTCTTCCCTGGTCGCGTTGTCGGCGCGAGGGCACTTTCTGTCGGCAATGTTTGTACTGTATCCAACGATGATTCTCTTCTTTATTATTTCTTAATATTAATTTAAAGAAAAAACGTACAGCAAGTTGCTGATTGATTTCATTCTTTCTTTCTTTCCTGCATCAGTAGCAGTTTGTTTCTTTTTAGACCAGACCTTTAAGCTTTGTCCATTTTTACCATCTGGGGTTTCTTTTCTTTACTTTTTTTTTTTGGAGAATTTGTTGCTGGGAATGTGGGGTGGATTTTGATTTTGGTGATCGTGTCATTGGAAAACTGATCAATTTGTCATTGGCAAATGAAGCTGAGGTTTCTGGGGATCTGGCTGCTCAATTTATCTGTGAATACAGGTTAAAAGATTTCAGATTTTCTTTTTAATCTCAAGGAGTTTCAGTTTTGACACTTTTCTCATCTCTTTTGCTAGTCTGGTAGGTAGCAGTTGCTGGTTTGAATAAACTTAATAGTGTGTTTGATTTGATTGGTAAGGGTTTAACCACATGATTAGAATCCTGGAGTTTTCCTGTCAAAGGTTATTTGCTATTGGGATTCAACATTTCGCTTAGCTCACTTTTTAAACAGTTATTTTCTTTATGGTGGACTCCTAAGAAGATCTTTTTCAGGGACTAGACAACTATTTGACTATAAGAATTATCAATTCCTGCACTAATGTTGCAGTGTTATTTGTTTCCATCATCCATAGTTACCGCGAATGCTGCGTCCTTTTGTGCTGGGATTTTCTTTTCTTCATTATTGCTCATCTGCTTTTTTTCCCTCCAGGTTCCATGTATATTGTCTCATATTGGACTCAAACCTTACAGCATAGCTGAAGTGGTTCCTATACTAAATGTCAAGGACTCTTGCAGCCATACTGGGAGGTGCTGCAGGAGTCATGGCATTGGCGGGGGTAGTTATTTTTGTTCTTTGGTGCTTATATCACAAAAAGACAGTGTCAAGAACTTCTGAGACAGGATCTTCTGAAACATCTATTCAAGGTAACAGTTGTATCATATATCTTTCAAGCGAGGTTCGCAAGCAAGTGATTAAATGGTAAATGTGGCTGTTTTTCTGTTTACCTGCAGTAGGAAGCCATGCAGGGATCGAGTTGTCATCACAAGAAGCAAGGCGTTTTGAGATGGAAGAATTGGGTCTGGCCACGAAAGGTTTTAGTGAGAAAAATTTGATCGGGTTAGGAAAATTTGGGGAGGTATACAAGGGTTTGCTTAATAATGGGATGATTGTGGCCATCAAAAAGAGACCTGGAGCTCCTAGTCCGGAATTTGTTGATGAGGTAAGCATCACTTGCTGAAAGAATCGAGTTTCAGTCATACAGGTGAAACATTCCTAATGAACGACTCCAATTTTCCTTTCATCATTAATGCTGCCATGAACAGTGGCAGAGATGGTGATACTAGCTTGGCACGCCAAATTTTATGATGAATGGATAATAAATTTAAATACTTATTACATACATCATTCATCATTTGAGCTTTTTGTTCCTCTTAATTCTTAAGTTAATCTATTGCATGTTGTTTTATGCCATAGCCTGGTTATTGCCTTTTGAACCCCCCCCCCACAAATTTATATGGGTCGATCCTTTTGCTGGACAACTGAATTTCGTTTATGCTGTCCTTGATAGTCATTCATGCATGCCTGTTATATTATCTCTATTGTCACATTGTCCAAGTTTTGATCTAACAGGACTGGCTTCTTGAATATCAGGTGCGCTACCTGTCACCTATTCAGCATCGGAATCTTGTGACACTTTTGGGCTACTGCCAGGAAAATAACTTGCAGTTTCTTGTATACGAGTATATCTCTAGTGGGAGTGTTTCCAATCATTTGTATGGTAACTCTCTATCCAGTCACCACTTTTACTTGATCTGTATGTTGTATAGAATTTTCTTGTTTATTATGTTTCTATACTGCTCTTGTCCATTTAAGCATCCATGAGACATATAGCTGTAAATTTTCCATGCAGTATCATGTGATATGCAACATTGCCATTTCCAACAGTTTCCTCTTGTTATCTTGTCCTTGGTTCCATGTATACAGACCCTGTATCCATAATAGTTGATTCTCAGTTACAATAAAGTCATGATGTTTTCTTTGCAGGAGTTGGTCAGACTTTGGATGGGAAGCTAGAATTCAAGCTTAGACTTTCAATCGCTCATGAGGCTGCTAAAGGTGATCCTCTGCAAAATCAGTGAGCATTTTGGCTTTCCTGGTATCAGTTTTTCTTTTCTTTATATACAATGCCAATGATCAGTACAAAAATCTAGAAAGGGGAGGGGGGGAAGAAAAGGAATATCAATATTGGTTTCTTAAAATGCTTTGAGTTTGTAAGATTTAATATTTGTGAAAGGTTCCTCTTTCCATGTATGAATGGTCTCAATGTGCATATGCCACCTCATTTATCTTGCCACGCTGCAGGTTTGGCTCACCTTCACTCTCAAACTCCCCGTTTGTTGCACAAGAATTTCAAAACAGCCAATGTTCTCGTGGATGAAAATTTCATAGCTAAAGTTGCAGATGCAGGACTTCGTAATTTCCTGGGAAGAGTTGATATTGCAGGCCCATCTACACAAGTGACAGCAGATGAGATATTTCTTGCCCCGGAGTATTACTCCTCAACTTTCCTTGTTCTATACATCTGTTAACGCATTATAGTTTGTCATTTCACGCGTATGGCATTTACAAATGCAGGGTGAGAGAGTTCAGACAATTTTCTGAAAAAAGTGATGTATTCAGTTTTGGTGTATTCCTTCTAGAGTTGCTAAGTGGCAAGGAAGCAACAGAACCATCTCCAGAGACCAGCCAAAATCTGGTCGAGTGGGTAAGTTTACCAGTCTTCATCACTTTAGATTATGCTGTGATGTTTATGTTTTGAAGTAACTTGCTCGTTTGATTTCTCACTAGTTCAACTAGATTGAATTAGTGAATGTCTGCGGTTGGGCAGGATTGGGAATAAAGATTGTTTTCATCACTGTCTTGCTGTCGCAAAATATAATTGCCACAGATTTTCATCATCTCACTGTGGGTGTGCGCTCAAAAGAAGCATACATGCGCTTCTTTTGTATGCCAACAATTTTTTTTTAACCATGTCCATACTTCAGAAATCAATATAGCTTGCAGCTAGTGAGGCATCAGTCAATTGTCACCAGTCTTGAGCTAAAACGGATTTCTTATCTTTTTATTTAGGTGCAAAATACTCAAGACTACACCAATTTTTCCAGCATCGTCGACCACAGATTGGGGAGTAGCTTCACTGCAGAAGGCATGGAAGAGTTTATACAGTTGATGCTTCAATGTGTGGAACCTTCAAGTGATAGGAGACCACTAATGAGTTATGTGGTAATGGAACTTGATCGTATACTTGAGAAGGAGAGGAACTTGACGACGGTCATGGGGGAAGGAACCCCAACAGTGACCCTTGGAAGCCAGTTATTTAGACCAACCAAGTAAAACAACCTTGTGTTCCTTCAAGAGTATGTGGGACAGTGATTTTTGTGATAGTTCAATCGTTTATTTCGAGTGTTTCTTCCCTTTTTTGAGAGCTCAGAGAATATGTTTAGCTGTTTGTAGTAAGTGTATAAAAGAACAGCTATGTTATATTATTTTCACATTTTTTATGTTATTTTATCATAAATGTATTGATAATCTTTTGTAAACCATTATTTGTTGCTAATATTATCAAAGTGAAAATTGAGATTTGCGTGATTTTGTGTGTGTGTATATATATATATATATATATGGTATCTAATGTTATTAAACCTGCATCTACAAGTTGATTTGGAATCAATTGCTTCGAGACATGTTTTGAAGTTTATTTGGTTAAACTTGAGTAATTTCAGAGGTTAACTTGTAACTATATCAAAATCTAACTTAATTTTTTAATTTTTTTAAATGATTTGATTATAATCTATTATAATTAACATATCTAATTTATGATAGAGGTTTAATAACTTTTAATCAAGGTTTAATAATTTGATATTTTTAAAATGGGTAAATTAGGTTTAATAACTTTATTTTCTACCAAAGTTGTAAATTATGTTTCATTTAAAATAGATGGTATATTTCGTTCCAATTAAAAAAATAGAATAAACTAGAACAGATTTCATCTTAATCTGTTATGAAATTCCATCTAAATTCCAACTGGAATATTTCATCTATGTTTTAACCGTTCTATTTCAGTCAAATAGTGTTTTTTTTTTGTTTTTTTATATAAAAATAATATCCAGTTTTATAATATTAATCACATCTTTCAATCCGACTGTTGGATTAGATTAAAATTTTATATGGAGTTTCTTGACATATTTTTATATTTCAAGTTAAAGTTTTAAGGCAATCGGAGTTCAAAACTAGCTTACAAAACTGCTGACAGTCGAACAAAAATATAGAAAATAAATCATAGGCTCATTAATGGCATTTTTTTTTTATATAGTCATAACTTTGTTTAAAAAACTTATTTTATTCTTCTTCTATTATTTTTTTTTAATTTTATCATTTAACAAAGGATGAGAATTGAATTTTATAATTTGTTTTGATTTATTTTATTTAGAATTATTATAATCTTATAACCCGAGTCACAGATTTAAAAAATTAATCCAAATTAAACTGGGTTGATTCAATATGTTGTCGTATTAAATTTTTTTAATTAAATTAAATTAAATTACTTATATTTTTTATCAAATTAATTAAATTATATTAACTTAACCGTCATTTTTTTTATTTAAAATTTGATTTGTATTATTTCAACAAACTTGCTTTTTACTTGAGTCATACTACTTTTTTGTCACATATCAGATTCGGATTTGTTTTGTAGAATTGTCTATTTTGGTGGGAGAATTATTGTTTGTGCATTATTCCCAAGCCATTAATTACGTTTGTCTTATCGGAACCTTTTGCCCTAATTCAGTCCCCCTCATGCAGCCTCTGCTAGGTTCTCGTTGTCAAACCTAGCAGGCTAGCACCATATCATGCCCCACCGGGTCACTAAGATCGATCCATGGGTCCTCTTTTTTTGACCTATCTAAGTTTGCTATAAACAATTGCTTGTACGACTCTATTGGAAATCTAATCAAATCTAGGTCTCAATCTAGGTCTTAATTAGAAAAATCCAAATTGGATTTTATACCAGCAACCGAGAATGTATTTATAAGATCCACTCATGGATTTTACCTGGGATAAGATTTGAGTGAATTTTTAAATTCGACCCGATAATTAACCTGATTCAAGACTCGAGTTATGATTTTTAATTAAATTATCTTAAGTTTTTGTTTTTATTTTTTTATTTTCTTAAAACTTATTTTGATTCTTATCTCGGGTTAACTGGATCCCAGATCAACCTGTCAGGCCATACCTGATTTTAAAACTATAATTGTAAATTTATTAAATCAACTTGAATTAATTTTTTAAAAATTAATAGTCAATATGTTACAATAAAATTTTTAACCGGATTTTACTAATTCAACCTGATTTTTTTTTACTAGATCACTCTGAGTCTTTACTTTTTTTTTTAATTTTCTTTTTAAATCTAGTTTAGTTACAATCGTAGTTTATTAGTCTTGTTGACCTATTAAGTGATTAAGTGATGTTAAAATTATAATTTAAATTTGATAGATTAATTTAATTAATTTTAAAATAACTTTATTGTTTTTAAATAAAATAATTTTTTAATGATAAAAATTCTCAGATTAACCCAATGAAAGTAATCTAGGTTTAACTAGTTTAACCAAATGGACACATCCAGCTCACACGTGTTTAATAAATGACAAGCTAAACACGTGCGATGGGTAAACCTTTTGAGAACATTTAACCATAAAAAACACGAATCAAGTGAAGTTTGAAAATTGGAGGAGATGATGATGATACCTGATATCACAAATCCAGAATATAATATTTGTCGTCCCTGAGATCACATCAGTCTATACAAATATAATTGAGTTTTCGAACATTAAATTAAATAACAGTAACAATAATAATTTAAGGTTAATAATAATAATACTAGGCAGATGTGTCTTGCCTGTTCTTTGCTGAGCTCCACTCAAACCAGACCCCCTCTCAGAAGCTCAGAGAGAGAGAGAGAGAGAGATAGAGTTCCTTAAGGTTCACGTCTGCTTTGCATCTGCCAATGGAGGCACAATCTGGAGTCCAACGCTCTCCTAATCCCTCTCACGTTATTCCTCTCCCTCTCTATTTCATTTTTTCTATCGTTTATCTTGATTGTTTTTATATATGATTCATAGTTTGAGCAATCATCAGTAGAAATGTAAAGAGAGGAAGTGGGAAATGATTTTTGTTGCAGTTTTCAAATGGAAGTTAGTTTGTAATTTATTGTGTAAAGATTTAGCAGTGAAATGGATTGGATGCATCATACAGTTTCATTGAGATCTTATTTGAAGGATTTCAGTGAGTTTGACTGTCAGAAATCAAACAGCCCCTCTCTCTGTATTATCATGTTTTTATATATTGTTTTGTTTTGTAAGATAAACACAAATGATTTTTCAACTACAGTAGTTGGTTTTAATGATTTATTTTTCTTTTATTTAGTCAACTTCTTGTGTGTTTCGTTGGCCCTTTGATTAGTTCTTTCTATTTTATTCATGTTGGTGAGATTAGCTTCTTTTTTCAATGTGATTTTTAACTCTTGGCATAGCAAGAATGGATTTTTCACTGACGAAGTCAAGAATTGAAACCTCCCCCCACCTGATATGATATTTTACTCTTTGTTCTTATTTTAAAGCATTATATGAACGGTTTACATAGGTTGATGTCTGGATTGTTGTGGTTGTATGCTTCTGTGTTAAGTTATATGCTGAATCATAAGAACCCACATGATAGAGGTCGAGTTCTTTGTCACATCATAGTCATTGATAATCATTTATTTTAAACATGACAGAAATTTTTTTATTCAATGGTTTCAGCATAGTTTTAGTCAATGGCAAAGTCAGGTGAGCAACATGATGGATTAAATTGAAAACATAGAGATTACTCTTAAGAATATTTAGTAAAAATAAAAATCAAGCAAAGGAGTAGCCTTCTTTTTTTTTTTTTTATTCTTCTTGTCCAGGATTATGCCTTGGATCATTAGATAAAAATCCATAAATGAAAAGTGATGATTTTTTTTTTAATGTGCCTAATCAAAGTGTGCCACCCATGCTTTCCAACAAGTCTTGTTGCCTCCCTGTAGTTCTCAATTCAGGCTGGCTGTATTTCTTGGCATCAGAAGTAAATTAAACAGGAGTGCTGTTTTTTATGGAGCTAAAATTTCAATAGTTTACTTGACTTTGAGCCATAGCTTGACTTGCATGATTTTGCAGCTTTCATGGGTAACTGTATCCAGGAATCTACTATTGGCATATCAAAGTTTTGGGGTAGTGTATGGAGACCTAAGTACTTCACCTCTTTACGTTTATACAAACATATTTGCTGGGAGGATGCAGAATCACCAGACTGAGGAAGTAATATTTGGAGCATTTTCCTTGGTTTTCTGGACCTTTACATTGATACCTTTGATCAAGTATGTCTGTATCGTATTGAGCGCAGATGACAATGGTGAAGGTGAGACAAAACTTCCCTGTCAAATTTTTCTCACATGAATTTTAATTCCATGCTCTTTTTCTGACACCTTTAATTTATGTCAGGCGGCACATTTGCTCTTTACTCGTTGCTTTGCAGGCATGCAAAGTTGAGCTTACTTCCCAATCAACAAGCAGCTGATGAGGAGCTCTCATCCTACAAGTATGGCCCTTCAACACAGGCTATGGCCTCCTCTCCATTGAAGAGATTTCTGGAGAAGCACAAAAGGCTTCGGACTGCCCTACTTATTGTCGTCTTGTTTGGTGCTAGCATGGTCATTGGTGATGGCGTGCTTACTCCAGCAATATCTGGTAATGCATTGCTAAGTTACTAATAATTATGTGTTTCCGAAACTGCACGAGTGTCATGTCCTTACCAACTTTTGAGCATTGGAAATGCTGTAAGAAAATCTTTTTGCTTCCATATTTTGCTGTCTCTTCTATCTTGCAAGGCATGTACAAGCAGGGAAGACCTTTTATAGATCTTGCTATAACTATTTACTTGGTTTGTAAATTAATTTAATGAAAGTCCCACAAATTCAGAATAAGGAGTCTAGCACTCAGATACATGTCTTCAATTTCTTTAATTATGTGGGCATTAGTCATCTCATTAGCAACTGGCATTGGTGCTGATGGCGGTAGGGGTTTTTAATTTCTGCATTCTAGTTAACTTTATGTTTTTTTTCTTTCTTTTTATAACCTTTTGAATTATTCTTCAGCAGGTTCTTCATTACTTCACCTTGCAGAAACTTGTTACATAGAAGTAGCAATATCAACATTTCTTTTCTCGACTTCAATAGTTTGTTCATTGATTAAATTTATATATCAAATTTGTTTTGTGGTTGCAGTTTTGTCAGCGGTATCTGGGCTGCAAGAAGCTAACAATAAATTGACTAAAGGTAAATTAGTTATTCTTACCAATTTGTCCCTTCAACATTTCCATTATGATGTCTATCTAATATTTTAATATTTCTTTACACCTTACGGCTTCGTAATACTCATTTTGGACAAAGTATGCTTCTTGTTCTTGGTAGGTGAACTTGTCTTGCTTGCCTGTGTCATTTTGGTCGGCCTCTTTGCTCTGCAGCATTGTGGCACTCACAAGGTAGCCTTTATGTTTGCACCAATTGTAATCATCTGGTTGGTGTCAATTCTGTCCATTGGACTGTACAACATTGTACATTGGAACCCAAAGATTGTTCATGCTTTGTCGCCTCATTACATTATAAAGTTCTTCAACCATACTGGTAAAGAAGGTTGGATTTCACTTGGAGGGGTCCTTCTTTCCATAACTGGTATGTTGGATCTGGACATTGACCTTGCATGATTTTACACTGGCTTGTTGCATGCGATTGTCACTTTTCATTGTGAGTTTGGTTGAAAACTATTCAGTTCTCCAAACATGAAATAACTGATTTAGTTTTGTACATAGCTAATGTCAGTGCACTAATTACCAAAAATTATCTGGGTCTCACCAGGCACTGAAGCAATGTTTGCTGATCTTGGTCATTTCACTGCCTTATCTATTAGGGTGAGTGTAAAACTCGAACTTTGTTATTTATGACTGAGGTGCTACTTATAATTGTATTTCCAAGTGATAAATTTAATGATGCTCTTGCCTGTGCAGCTTGCTTTTGCATTGGTAATTTACCCTTGTTTGGTTGTACAATACATGGGCCAGGCTGCATTTCTGTCTAAAAATCCCAAATCCATTCCAAACAGTTTCTATGACTCGATACCTGGTATTCAACGTGACATTGAGTAACAATTATTCCAGAAATTTGCTGTCCTATTGGAGCTGGTTTAATTTGATGTGTAATTGTATATTGCAGACAAGTTATTCTGGCCTTTATGCATTATTGCCACCCTTGCTGCTATTGTTGGGAGTCAGGCTGTTATCACTGCCACTTTCTCTATTGTTAAACAATGCCATGCCCTTGGATGTTTTCCACGAGTTAAAGTTGTTCACACTTCGAAACACATATATGGGCAGATCTACATCCCAGAAATAAACTGGATCCTCATGATCCTTACTCTTGCTATAACTGTTGGATTTCAAGACACAACTTTGATTGGAAATGCTTATGGTAAGCCATTCCTCTATCCGTATCATGCTATGTCATTCCTTTCCTCAATCATCTGATGGTTAGGTGGCAAGTATATGCAATTATGCCCTTTAGTATAGCCATATCCTCATTTAAGAGAAATTAGATTTTCAGTTCAGCTGTGCAATTTATTGCTATATGTGAAGCATTGAGGAGTTCAGCTGCACAAGTTAGGTAGAAATGCTCTCGTCACTGCTCGCTGCCTCTTAATTTTTCTTTCTGGTGAATCTTTCTAAACTTTTTAGGACAATGTATGTCCATTTTCCTGGGTTGTCATATTGAGGCCATAGTTGCTGGATAAGTCTCTCTGCCGGTTTGTCAACAGAGGCATGGAAGACATTCTTTTCTCCCGTCTACTTACTTTTATTAGGCTAATGACTATCTTTTTTTTGGCATATGATCATGGTTGAATATTTGTAGTGATCATGTTTGTTTGTTGGTTCCCAGGACTTGCTTGCATGACAGTTATGTTTGTCACAACATTTCTGATGGCACTTGTCATAATCTTCGTTTGGCAGAAGAGTGTCATTCTGGCTGTGCTTTTCCTTCTATTCTTTGGGTTCATTGAGGGTGTCTACTTGTCTGCAGCCCTCATGAAAGTGCCCCTGGGAGGATGGGCCCCTCTTGTGCTCTCAGCCATTTTTATGTTCATTATGTACATCTGGCATTATGGGACTCGCAAGAAGTACAACTTTGATCTGCACAACAAAGTTTCATTAAAATGGTTACTGGGCTTGGGCCCCAGTCTTGGCATTGTCCGTGTACCGGGAATAGGTCTCATATACTCTGAATTGGCCACTGGAGTTCCAGCAATCTTCTCACACTTTGTAACAAATCTCCCTGCATTTCACAAGGTTCTAGTTTTTGTTTGTGTCAAATCAGTTCCTGTTCCATATGTTTCCCCTGAAGAACGCTTCCTCATTGGTCGAGTATGCCCAAGACCATATCGCATGTATAGGTGCATAGTGAGGTATGGTTACAAGGACATCCAGAGGGATGATGGTGACTTTGAGAACATGCTTATACAGAGCATAGCAGAGTTCATTCAGATGGAAGCAGTTGAACAACCACAGTTCTCTTCATCCGAGAGTTCATCCCTTGATGGCAGGATGGCTGTTATGAGCACCAGACCTGTCCAATCTAGCTTGAGTTTAATAGTATCCGAGCAAGACTTTCTTAGCATTGATGACTCTATCCAAAACAGCAGATCTTTAACCCTCCAGAGCTTGCAATCTGCTTACGACGATGACAATCTTCATATCAGAAGGCGCCATGTCACGTTTCAGCTGCCATCAAATCCCGGGATGGATCCTGCAGTTAGGGAAGAGCTGATGGATCTGATCCAGGCAAAGGAAGCAGGGGCAGCCTACATAATGGGGCATTCATATGTGAAGGCTAGGAGAACTTCCTCTTTCCTTAAAAAACTAGCTATTGATATCGGGTATTCATTTCTTCGGAAGAATTGCAGGGGCCCGGCTGTGGCACTGAACATTCCTCACATCAGCCTTATTGAAGTTGGCATGATATACTATGTGTAATCACCTGGACGTTATCGTCCATTTAACCCCAGCTGGTCATATTTTGAACGGGTGGATGCAGAGGTGGTCGATGCTGGCCATGGTTCTGGAACAGACGACATTAAAGTATATGTATGGGTTAGCGTTATCTTATAGCAGTTGTTCCATGAAACAGCTTTCCTTTTGTACAGATAGCCTTCTGCAGACGTCTTCGTCTGATAAATTACCAGGGTTTTTCCATGAGTAATAACCAAATGATAATAGAAAAGAAGATTAAATTCGCATTGTTTCAGTTTTTTTTTTAATTTTTATCCAAAACAATATCATTTCATTAAAAACAAAATAAAAAAGATATTGTTTTGGAGGTGACCATATGATCTAATAATCTGGAGATGAAACTAAGATATTGTTATTAATTTTATTAATAAAATATCCATTTAAAAGATGATATAATAATGGTTTGTTATATTCTTATAATAGGTTTTTTTTTTATTATTAGACTAGGTGAGGGTAATTTAATATTTGACCGAATAAAATAAAAAAAGGTATAGTAAAACAACATAAATGCCTTACAAAGTAAAGGGTTTTTTTTATCCTTTTCCAATATTTTTTTTTTTTTATTATCAGGTCAACTTAGAAGCAATTTGATATTTTATTAAATATAAAAAATAAAAATAAAAAAATAAAAAGTTATTAGTACACGCTAGCGTGTAGGGGGTTCTTGTAGCTTTCGAGTGGTGTTGATGTAGTTGAGCCTACGATAATGGGTTATTTTAAATAATCAGGTGTGAGTATGTTACAACTTACAACTAGATAAGGATTTGCCAAACAAATAATATGGATAACCTTATTTCAATTTTAATTCTCATTCTCTTGATTGTTTTTTTTTTTGTTTTTTTGTTAAATTGATTTTTCTTTTCAATTTCACTCTTCAATCCAATATAAAATTTATTTTGTGTTTCAATTTTGATTTTTATTCTTTTAATTACTATTTTTTAATCTTTTTGTATAATTAAAATTATTTTTTCAATTTAATCTTTCAAAATTTGATTGATAGAGAATTGAGTTTCATGGTTTTTTCAAATAGTGTACTTTCAATCTAATAACTCGAGTTATATATTTAAAAAGTTAATGTGATTTTTTTTATTAAAAAAAGCTTTGTGAATTGTTTTGTTTTTTATGAGGTTATTTTAATCTCATGTTCCGAGTAGTGGGTTTGATGAGATAACTCATGTTGGCTCAACCCTAATTATCAGGGTTAGAAATTTGTTTTGCTGGCTCTAGTTGACTTGAGATGATTTTGTTTAGTTCATTTTTCTCATTCAATTTCATCATTACATATTTAATGAACGGGAAATTAAGATACATCGTTGTTTTCTTTTAAAATTTTCTTTTTAAGTTATCTTGATTTATTTTTTTAATTTAATTCATTTAATTATTTTTTTTATCATCTAATTAAAATAAAACCAATCTATTTAATCCTTATTGCCAATTTGTTTTTCTTCTTTGGAACGCATTTGCTGCACTTGCGCATCATGTTTTATGCAAAAAATAAAAAATAAAATAAAAAGAGAAGCCTGCAATGTAGCAAGGGTCCACAACTAGTTTGAAACTACAAGGATTAATTAATCAACTATATTAAACTATAGGGACTGCGTTATATGAAACTACAAGGACTAGTCAACCATTTATGTTAAACTATAGGGACTAAGTTATAATTAACTCTAATGGATTAAAAGTTGACACACATGGCATGTGTGTTTTCAATCTATGATACTATGCCAAACATTTGATGCTGTCTTAAACCTCTCCAAAACCTCCAGTGATTGGCTATCTATCTCCTCTTCTAACCACTGACGAAAAAACACATGTCCCAATTCTTCAACTGAACTGAAACACACACGTCCTCCTCCTCCCTCGTATCTTCAAGTTCAATGGCTTCTCTTGACATCTCCACGCCTCTTATCTTCACGCTCAATTCCTCTGCTAAGCCGCGGAAGCTTTTCTCTTTGAAGTATCCTTGTCACCACAAGCACAGACCATCGTTTTTCCTCGCCAATGCCGCCCACACCCAAACGGCACTTCCCTTTTCCATCCGTACCACCACCCAAAAATACAAGATTGAGTCGGAGCAGGACCCCATCTCCATCCTCAACGAGAGAATTCGGCGCCAACACCATGGGAAGAGAGAGGACTCAAACTCGAAGCCCATAATGGACTCTGAGGAAGCTGATCAGTACATACAGATGGTGAAAGAGCAGCAGCAGAGAGGATTGCAGAAGTTGAAAGGCGACAGGCTAGCAAAAGAAGGGGATGTTTTCAGTTACAAGGTGGACCCTTATACGCTTAGTTCCGGGGATTATGTTGTGCATAAGAAGGTGGGAATTGGGAGGTTTGTTGGGATTAAGTTTGATATGTCAAAGGGTTCTTCCGAGGCTATTGAATATGTGTTCATTGAAAATGCTGATGGGATGGCTAAGCTTCCTGTTAAGCAAGCTTCTCGCATGCTTTATCGATATAATCTGTAGGTTTTCTCTATTTTTCTTGAACTGATTTTCATTTGTTTGGAGAGGATTGGAAGCCTCAGCCATAGATTAGCCATAGCTTTCACAGAATTCAACACCATCTTTTCCCTTTTCACAGGTTCAACATCCATTATTTCATCACACATGACACAATAAACTTAACGAGTTTATCTAAACAAGTGTTGTCCTTTACTGCTACCTTTTCTTTTCATGTGCTCACAAATTGGATACTCGTTCCAGGCTTTCATTGACGTCATGAGGGATTTAACCGAGAGAGAAACTCCAATGGACCGATTAATTTGTGGAGACGTTGGGTTTGGTAAAACAGAAGTTGCTTTACGTGCCATCTTTTGTGTTGTCTCAGCTGGAAAACAAGCTATGGTTTTAGCACCAACAATTGTTCTAGCCAAACAGCATTTTGACGTTATTTCAGAACGCTTTTCCAAGTATCCCCATATCAAGGTTGCGCTTCTGAGTCGGTTTCAGGCATGTAATTCATCTTTCTAGCCAATTCAGTGTTTCTTAGGAGTTAGCTCATGTTCTTATTCGTGTTTAACATGAACAAAATTCAGACAAGATATCTCTTGAAATAGCGTTCATTGGCTAATTATGAAGGTCTGACAACCATTTCTGGAATCAGGCATGCAGCTCACCGTCAGTTATATGCTCTTTTGATTTATAATTACTACTTTGGTTTAAGAATGTCAGACCTGTTACTGCAGAGTAAAGCAGAGACAGAGATGTATTTGGAAATGATTAAACATGGTCATTTGGACATTGTCGTGGGAACTCACTCACTTCTTGGAATTCGTGTTGTGTATAACAATCTAGGTCTTCTTGTGGTGGATGAAGAACAGGTTTGCCTCCAAAGCATATTTCAATTATTTGCAATGTTCTTTGCCTTGTTGCTGCTGTACATTACTAACTAGATCCTTTTAGACAAATAATAAGATAAAAAGTAAAGGTAACTTTTCCTTCAACCATGACTTTGCTAATGAGAAGGAAAAGAAAGAATCTAGGGTGTGTGACTTTAAGCTCCTTATATGTAAACACACGTTTCTAAATTTCAAATTGGTCATGCGGATGCGTTAAAATGTGATGTATGTAAGAGAAGGTTCAAATAGCATCAAGTTTATAACGTAACTACCATACCCCTGTTAGATTTGATCTTTAATCTAATACAAATCATGCATGTCAATTTTCATTTTATTAGGTGTCGTAGACATTCAGGCTTTAGAGCTCTTTCAAATTTAATAATTTCCTTTATATTTTTCACTGTGGAAGTTGTTACAATGTAAATGAAGAACTTGTCGTTAGGTTAATTGGCTGTCATTGGATGTTCAGGCTTTAAATTGAATGTTATATTTTATCCAACTAATCAATGAAGTCGGTGCTTGGCATGCAGTGTCCATTGCTCGTGCATGCACTCAAGAATTTGTGTGACTACACTTTTGAACTTATTTTGATAGCTCCAGTTTCCTAATCTTTTCCCATTATTTGCAAATTGTATTGAAATAGTTTCTGTTGTGATCCGGATGTGTAATGTTCTTTGCTTTCCAGAGATTTGGTGTCAAACAGAAGGAAAAAATTGCTTCATTCAAAACTTCAGTCGATGTTCTTACTCTCACTGCAACACCTATACCTCGGACACTTTATTTACACTGGATTTCGGGATGCGATGTAACATAACTGAGGCAAATGTGTAATGAGTTTGCTACCAGAGTAGATCCTGGATCCAGACATCTAGTTTAGTCTAACCAGGCAGTATTGAGTTTCTAAATGGCCAGTTGCTGAACCATGTAAAATGTAAATTTAAAGTCAGTGCTAGAAAGTCATTTCCCCTTAACATGAAATGTATCATCATGGATGAGCTTGCAATACTGACTCTGGTCCTTTATTAAACTCGGATTTGAGGATCTTGTATTGTATAATTAAAATTCAGAAGTTTGAACAATCTAAAGTGTGCTATGGTATGGTACACATACATGCATAGTCATTGTAATCATTTTCTGGAGTTCTAGTTACCATTGTAGATTGGAAGCATAAAATGTTGAAATAGGATCCCTGTAGATGATGTAGGATCACTGCTTTGTTAAGTTGATTGTGTTATAAAAGTCTATTGCTATAGAAATATGTTTTGTCGGATATCTATTGTGGAAATAAATCCAGACAGGATGCAACCTAAATAATGATCTGAAGATATTAAAAATTACTAACTGTTTGAAGACTTGGATCTTTTCTTCCTTGAACATTTTTTGAAACTACTGGTTTGCTGATCTATAATTTGATAACCTTAATGATTTACTTACGTTTTCAGTTTAATTTCAGCTCCACCTCCAGAAAGAGTTCCTATAAAGACTTATCTGTCGGCATACAGTAAAGAGAGACTAATATCAGCGATCAAATATGAGTTGGACCGTGGTGGTCAAGTATTTTATGTCTTGCCTCGTATTAAAGGTATTGCCTTTTGATTTATTTATTTATTTTGAAGCAAAATGAATTTTAATTAGTCTCGGATCACATCTCTCTCCCTCTAAAGAGTGAATACATACCTTTCTCTAGAAGATGGACATGAGTGAATACTTAGGCAAAGACTTCTAAATCCTGTTCTGTTTACTATAAATAGGATTACAGGGTTAAACATGCACAATATACTATTGGTACAGCTAATAATCATATATAATCGCCTGTTTGGTACATAACTCTATTCATCTATCATCTTGCTTAGGCTGTATCAAGGATAATGAATTTTCTTCTTTGCACAGCTTAGTATCAGGTGATTTGTTTGGTACATTGCCAAACGTTTTCATTTACAACTATCAACACAAAAGTAAGAGCCAAAATTAAATATGAAAAAGTTTATTAGTTGGCCATTTTCTGTGGTTTGTTTTCCTAGCATACTTCAAAAGTTGATTGATTTTCTCATTTTGATGATGTGGATATCTACTTTATTCTTGCCTAACAGGGCTGGAAGAAGTGAAGGATTTCCTTGAACAATCATTTTCAAATGTTGAAATAGCTGTTGCACATGGGCAGGTAATTTTTTATATAAGAAAATGTTATACGTTTAACTGGCAATCATCTTTGTGCGGGTATACTAAAGTACCCTAGACCACCCAAAGTTCCATGTTTAAATGTGTGATACCATAGCTAGGTATAATTACTGAACTTCATTGCTTAAAAAATTGACTCCCTTTCTTCCCTTCTGTTTTGAAAAACGAACCATGTTGTATTTGATTCTCCTTTGTGAGTAGGCAACCTTCTGTTAATTTCAAGTCCATGTTTTTTTTAAAAGAAAACCCTCTTTCTCCTCTCTTAAGCTTAAAAATTGTATTCGAAACTTCATGACTTAAATTAACTTATTTTATGAAATATGATTTTTCCTTGTTTTAAATTTGCACGCTTATTATTGTTGTTGTTGTTGTTTAATGCTTGTCTCTAGGAATCATGTTTAGGTTGCTTGTTTGTTTTATTTATGTTGTATTAGCATATATGTATTTAGGTTGTCTTCATGTTTTTTGCAAGTTGAATGAGTTATGATTGTAGGAGCATGATTGCTAGGTGTCTTGAGAAGACACCTGTTTGCACTCATTTCATTAGGAAAGGTTAAGGCCAAGCTAGTTATCACCTTAACGAACCCTACTCCAAGTCTTCCATGTCAAATCTCCTATTGCATTATGGTTAGTCCATTAACTCTTCTTGTTAGCTACTGTTTGCTAGTTGTGGTCCTTGGTGTGACTTTTCTGCAGCATGTTACAAAGAAAGGGAATAGCTTTTTGTTAGAAAAGGTAGCGCCACTGTTCAGAAATATATAGAGATTGAAGTCCTTGTTAATACGAGGATGGAATGCGCCAACCACCTAGTCTCCATAGTGAGACTTGGTGTGCTGCTGGCTTGGTGCTCAACTCATGCTGTAAATGACAGGTGTATACGAGTGCACTAATTCCTACATGAGGGGTTGGTGCGCACCACCTCTTCAATGAATTGGTGCGGGCTGCACTAACTCCTCATGGGTGGCCATCTCCCGCCCCTTAAAAAAGGGGATATGGACCTTTTCTCTTGGTCTATTCATAAAGTAGGGCGACTTAACCTGGAAAGTCATGTGTTGATCAGAACTCAGATTCTATGGTTTTTTAATTTTAATTCTTCCCAGCATACAAACTTATTTTTTTGGTTTCCCACACATTGTGATTTTGTTTTCTTGTTTTGTGTGTTTAGCAATACTCAAAGCTGCTAGAGGACACCATGGAGCAATTCACACAAGGTGAAATTAAGATTCTTATATGCACAAATATAGTAGAAAGCGGGCTTGATATTCAAAATGCAAATACCATCATAATTCAGGATGTTCAACTATTTGGTCTCGCTTAATTGTATCAGGTTCTGCCCTCTTCGCTTTCTCTTGTTTAATGTTTAAACATTTCTTCAAAATGCTCACAGAATATTCAAAAGCTTTCGTTCTTTAGTTTTTTGTTTATATTGAAAACTCTTCTCAAAACTATGAGATCTCAAGCATGTTATTTCACTTTGTTTGCAGCTCCAGCCCCCAAGCTAACAACCCATTCTTATATGTTTTGCTCCTCGCTATTTTTCCCCACCTTCTAAAAATTAGCATTAGATTTACTCAGATTAAGTCTCAGGTCTCCTACAAGTAGAAGAAAAATTGGCTTTTCCACTTCCCTATTCCCTCCTAAACTATGCATTTATCTTTGGAGATCTCTCTAATGCAGAAGTTTGTGGAATTAAGTTATTTTCTTCATCCCCTGACCTATTTATATCTATTATGGAAAACCAGCAAGTAGCTTCAATGATTTACGGAACAAAGAAACTGGAATGTGTCTAGAATTCTCTATCTTGCTTTTGCTGTTGTTGGAAAATTTTTAATCTTATTTTCAATCTTTGATGTTATTGCAATAGTTGCGTGGAAGAGTGGGCAGGGTTGATAAGGAAGCTCATGCGCATTTATTTTACCCTGACAAGTCAATGTTAACTGATCAAGCGCTGGTATGCTCTGCAATACATCCATTTCTTTTTGTTAGCTCACCTAGATTATCATCATATCCCTACTATGATTTTCAAGTAACTTTTGCAATCTTTGACTTTTCAGGAGAGGCTAGCAGCTCTAGAAGAATGCCAAGAACTTGGCCGAGGTTTCCAACTTGCAGAGATAGACATGGGTATACGAGGCTTTGGTACCATCTTTGGTGAGCAACAGACTGGGGATGTTGGGAATGTTGGAATTGATTTCTTCTTCGAAATGCTTTTCGAAAGTTTGTCCAAGGTCTGCTTCATGATGGATTTTATTATATCTTATACGATGAGAAAGAAGAAGCTTTGTTTAATTGTCATGTATTTAATGTTTTGGATATCTTTGCATTCTGGTTCTTTTTCGGTTTCCAGCCTTCATCGTGTTGTCTTAGTCTAATTGGATACATCAAGTAAACCAACAGCACAGTTTCTGCAAAATCGCTAGTGAATTCAGTATATGTACTAGTAATTGGGTCATATTTCTAGTGTCCCTGGTTTAAACTTCAAATTTCTGTGCTGCTACTTTTGCTTCCCTTAACCCTCTTGAATTTTGTTTTTAGGTTGACGAGCAACGTGTAATTTCAGTTCCTTACCAGTCAGTACAGGTGACTTATTTAATCTCTGGCATATTTTCTGTCAGAATACAATTAGGTTTTATTAACCTGTAAGCAAACTACATACGGAAACTACAAGGATTTAGGGTGCCATATTCTAAATTTCCTTTGGCATCATTTTGCTTATGTTGAGATTCTAATGAAAGAATGGGTTTTGAAAATTCTGAAAGGAGCTTCCTCTTGACAGAAAAAAGAATAAATCTCCATTTTATGTGTCTTGAGAAATGTGTGCTCATGCTCTTGAGTTTCTTTAATAACAACAAGTTCTAATGAGCTTGTAGCTTGCATAAGCAAGAGGGCAGAGGGGTGAGGTATTAGGTTCAAATCTTACCTTCATCAAAACTCTAATGAAATCGGAACACACTCATCAAAAAGAAATATATATATATATATATAACAATAAGTTCTCACACAGGCACAAAGATTCAGGGAGCTTGTCATTAGAGAATAAGAGATTGGCCTTACAGACTATAGCATGAAAGCTTTAGAATGTGTTTGTCGGCGCACCTCATAGAAAGCATGAATTTCATGCTTACAAACACATTCTTAGAATGTGAAAACTGATTGGTAGAAGCATGACCAGGAGCACTAATCTTTTGGTATGATACAGTAATAATTGGTTACAAGTGTAAAGTGAAAACTGATTTCAACATGGACATGTCAACTGTCCTGGCTAGTTAGCTTGGTTGATGAGAATAATTTCTGGTGGCAATATCTTTATTCAGCTCAGAGTTGTATGTTAGCTCATAATCGAATCTACATTACTGAAGTAACTACCAACTTTCATTGAACCTCCAATTTCCAGTGTTGACAGATATGTAAAATGCAATGTAGCATTAGATCTATTGAGTTTATAACTGGCAATGATTTTTTACTCAAATTAATCCCTTGCTTGTGGTTTTCAATGCCAGGTTGATTTAAATATAAACCCTCATCTCCCTTCTGACTACATAAATTCCCTGGAGAACCCCATGGAAATTATTAATGAAGCTGAGAAAGCTGCAGAGACAGATATTTGGAGTTTAATGCAATTTACAGAAAATTTGCGTTGCCAATATGGAAAAGAGCCTTGCTCTATGGAAATTCTATTGAAGAAGCTTTACATTAGGAGAATGGCAGCAGATATTGGGATAACGAGAATTTACGCATCTGGAAAGATGGTTGGCATGGAAACAAATATGAGTAAAAAGGTTTTCAAGCTGATGGCAGATTCAATGTCATCTGATATCCACAGAAACTCTTTGGTTTTTGATGGAAACCAAATAAAGGTAATTTGTACAATATTTCCTATGGGATTACCTTTATGATAGGTGGCATTGTGCCGATATTGATTGATTCTCTCTTCTTTGACACTCATACTCTCATTCAATGATGTGATAAACATGAATGTCCTTGCCTCTGCAGAGGTGAAGAAAGGAAATGAACGGAAACTCTTGACCTAAGTTTTATTTAACTGGAGAATGGGGAGTGAAGAAAATATGTTTTATGCTCTTCCATGCTGGTCACTTTCAACATCATTAATGTAGTTTGAGTTTTCACTCCTTTGTCTTCTGGATCACTATGGATTCAAGATAATGAACTGATATACTCTACCAGTTATATTTAGGATTGTTTAAAGCTCTATTAGTAGTTTAAAATTTTTCTTTTAACATTTATTGTTCTTGGTTGATTAATCACAGCACTGATGTAATCTATCACTTAAATTTATGGTTGCTTAAAGCTGTCTTTGGAATTTAAAATTAAACAGTCTTTAACATTTATTTATCTACTTTTCTTTGTTAATTATTCATAGGCTGAACTTCTTCTGGAGCTACTGAGAGCGCAACTGCTAAATTGGGTCTTTCAATGCATAGCAGAACTTCATGCTTGCCTGCCTGCCCTTATAAAATACTAGTATTGCTTGCTCTGCAGAATTAGCTCTTCCATCAACTTTCCCTTTTGCACAGTTTCATCAGTGATTCTTGAAGAGTGAAACAATAATGCATAACTCCACGTTTCGTTACACTCCGATCTAAACCGCTCGATGTTGCAGAAGCTGTATTATATCCAAGTCATGGCAGGTGGTTGGGATTGTACTGAGGTATTGTTATGTCATGGTGAGTCACAGAAACTGTTTTTCTTGTGCAAATCATCACTGTTCTTGACCAGCTTTGATTTTGCAGGATACATGGGTGTATAATGGTTGGATTAAGCTGTTCTCGCCGCTACAAAGAGCAGTTTTCTCAGAGAGAGGACACAACGTATTGGCGATGATGACAAGTATCGTACCATCCGTTCAGCATGACCAAGATGTACAATATGAATTCAGCAAGGGGATAGAACGCTGCTCATTTTCCATGCCATTACCTCGCAGAATCTTCCCTATTGTTTTGCAGAACCTGGTGGGTGCATAAAGAACCATTAATGGTATCAACTACATCTTAGCATGTATTTTTGAGAAGTGCAAGATGTATTTTTAAATTCTCGCTATTTAAAGTTAATTTTTAATTAAAAAAAAATAGATACTGAGTTATGAACTGTTTTTTGATATCATAAAAAAATTAGTTAAGTGAAAAGATGATGATATAATAAATTAAAAAATATATAAATTAATAAATTATATAAAAAAATATTAATGTTAATTAAAGACTAGAGCTGAAAATTATCATTTTAGTAAAAAGTAAAAGATAGATATAAATACAAAAGTTTTATAAGTTTTGATTACAAAGTATCTTGCTAGTTCATGATAATATATATGCAATGAACTATTAAATAGAAGAAAGAAAATAGAGGCATGGAAACTATTTTCAAAGTTAATTTTAAAGTAATTAAAATAAATATTTGAAAGAGTTTAAAAGATTAAGATTTTGGAGAAAATAATTTATTTATTTAGTCAAAATCCTCATTTCTTATTTATGCATTTTTTTTTCTTGTTTTGATGAAATTTTTTATTAATAACATGAATTTTCAACCATGAAAACTTAAATTTCAACTTGTTTTAACAAAAAAAAAATCCAAAAAATCATAAATACTATAATAAGCTCATTTACAATCCCAAAATAATCGTTAATAAGTTTAAGAATAAAAAACCAAACAAAATAAACAAAGATCATGGACCTTAATTTATTTTTTTAACATGGTTAAAGGGTAAAAATCATTTTAATTGAACTTTTTTTTCTAAGAAGAACCAATTAACATCAAAATAAATATTATTTTTAGTCTGTAAATGTCTAAAACCTCTCTCTCTTTATTTTTTAGCGACTTTATCTTTTTCATCTCAATATCTAGAAATTAAAATATAAAAAATAAAGTTTAGGATTAAAACATAAAATTTTAAAATTACAAGGATTAAAAATAAAAAAATAAAAAATTTTAAGGATGAGATTCAAGAACTAAATTGAATTTTTTTTTTCAACTATCAAAGACAAACAACTCTAAAAAATTAAATTGTTATTTTTTTTCATAAATAAAAAGCGTTGTTGAAATTTATAAATTCTATCAAGAAAATTATATTATTATTATTCACTCTTATTATTTTTATTACAACGAAGGTTGATTACATCGATATTTTAATAATTATTCATTTTTAAATTTCATCTTATTACTATTCCAAAACATAATATTGAAATTAAAATTCTTCATTTCTAATAACTAAACGACGTCTTAATCAATCAATTTGTCGAGTATCTGTTGTCTTCTATGGAAACATAAATGTTGTCATTATCTAATTTGATATTGTGAGCTCCAATTTCCTCATGGACAACCTAGGCGTGTAGGTGCGCGCAGCAAGGCTAAACATAAATCTAAGTTTAAAAATAATTTATAAACTAATTAATCGACGCATAAATTATTCATATATTATAAGAAAAAAGATTTTTTTGTGTAGAAATAGTATAATTATAAATTTTTCTAATTTTTTTACTGTAGTAATGGAAAAATTATCGTTATCATTTTTATTTTTTTTTAGAAAAAGAGTTTTTTTTTCTTTTGATATTTGGTATTTTTATCATTTTATACTTGGTCTATTTATCACCTTTTTTTATCTTTATTTTTTGTAATTTTTTATCTTTTTTTTCTTTACACTTTTTTTAAAAAACTTATTATACAAAGATTAAGGAAATAGTATTTCATTGTAATAATTACAACATTGTTCTATTCTTTTGCTGCATTAAAAATTAACTTGAGATCTTACATGTATTTATTAATGCATATAATTTTTACTATAGTTGATTATATGTAAGTATTGACTTTTTGATTCACAATTATAATTTTTACTCAATATCAAAAAATGTGTTAATAACACCTACACATTCTAGGATCGACCTTTTGATTCACATTTATATTTTTTACTCAATATCAAAAAACACGTTAATAACACCTACATATTCTGTGTTAGAAAAACAATTAGTCAACCTATAGTGAGGAAAGTCGAATAGACACGTTAACAAGCTTTTTTTATTTACTTTTTTATGAGTTTATCTCGGTTTCATGTCTAAAAGTACAGGAGAACATTATTTTGCTGATATTATTACCAGCATTCGATATTGGGTCATTCATACCATTACTATACCTTCCCTGTTCATTGCAGGTTAGTTATTCATCAGCACATGTTTAGCTTATGATGTATTTAGAAGCCCTCGTCCAAATGAATATTTTATAGAGAACCAATAAGAAATTCCCTTAATAACTGGCCGTTTTGATCTTTCAGAACAACTTGATGAATTTAATATATCTTTTTAGGTTAGGAGGGCCCAATGACTATAAATCAAACATATCTAATTTCTACAGTGCGATGGCTTGCTATTCACGGACTAGTTATACCTATCATTTCTTTTTTGAAGTTAATATCAGCAATGCAGTTTATCCAACCAATAACCTAATATGAATTAATATTAATTATAGAGCTATGACACAATTAAACCCAAACGAACAAAACATTGAATTGAATCGTATCAGTCTTTATTGAGGGTTATTACTTATTTTTTTACTTGCTGTTTTATTTTCTAATTATTTCTTTAACCCAGATCATAGGTTTGGTGAGTTAACTCGAGTTGTTTTTTGCGTCTTTTTTTTCATTATTTTTTTTTCTCAATTTCATCCTTTATGATTTGTTTCAATTTACCTTTTATAGAGTTGTCTATATCTCATAACTCAAATAATGAATTTGACAAATTACTTCGAGTTGACTCATTTTTTTTTGTTTTTTTTAATTGATTATTTTTTTCAATTTCATTCTTCAATTTTGAGTTAATTGAGAATTGACCTTCACATATAATTTGTTTTGATATACTTTATATAAGATTATTATTGTCTCATAACTCAAGTAGTGAATTTAACAAGTTAACCTAAGCTGACCCGAATTTTTTTTTAATTGATATTTTTAGTTAAAATATGTTTTTACTGATCGTCCAAATTACCTTTAAACTTATCAAGTTGATTGAATTACATAAGATCAATGCTTTTTTCTATTAAAAAAATCATGGAAAATATCTGAATATTTTCTATACTTTCAAAGGTGTTTTATCCCATTTTTGTTTCATCAAATATAATGGTAAAAAACAATCCGTGCAGAATCAATGACCTTGATGGACATGACTTGTAATTTTAGAAATTATATAAGCAATTTCTGTATGTATCGGGGACAGACAAAATTAAGTTTCGTCGTCTCCGTTTATGCTGACCAAACATGTTAAATTTTTATCTCGTTACCTTGCGAGGAAATTAAACAAACAAAGGTTTTTTTTTAATTAACACAATAATTAATTTTTTTTTGTAAAAATAACATTATTTTAAAAAAAATAAAATGAAATAATATATTTTCACCTTGCACGTTTGATAAACATAAACATGAATTTTACTAAATATCATGATTTAAAAAAACAATACATAATAAATATTACTATTCAAAACATCAACAAAAATTTAATTGATATCACAATTCTAAACTCAAAATCAATTAAATTTTCATCCTTGATTTGTCTTCTCACTCACAGATTACCTTAATTATCAGATCCTCATTTGACTTTCTTCCTCGTACAAGTTATTAAATCCTATTCTTCAATTAGTTTTTGGCGGATAAGTGGAATGGTTTTCAACCCTCTTCTCTCTCAAAAAATAACAAGCCCACGCTTCTAACCATTCTCATACCCAACACGTTTTCTACACAGAGGATGTATGAAGACAGGGAGATGATTAGAATGATATATGATGAACTCTTCTCTGCCTCTACTTTTCTTTGAGTGGTGGTGACAGAAATCAACATCCTTTAGACATTATTTACAAACCAGCATTTACTCCACACTCCACATGTTCAAGAGAATTGTCCCTGCCCCGACCTCTACCCTCTCTTACCCCTCATAAATTCAGGCCAGCATCTCTTTCCCATAACTAAACACTCCAGTTCTTTCTTCAATAGTTGTTTACTGGAGAACTTAATTGATGTCGATGGTTTAGAACAAGACATCAATTAAGGTTTTGTAAATTTCACGGTTGTGTGACATCAATAAATGTTGTGGTTTAAGATCACGACATCCAAAAGTACTACTTCGTCAAATCTTTTTGCTACTATGTTAACTGGTGCATTGTTTTAATTTTCTATGCTAACTGCCCAATTTGTCCACTGGACAAATTAAAGTATGAGGAAGTAAGAAATCATAGAGAAATTAGACAAGTCACTCAAAAAACTTAACCGTTCTCCTCATTCTATTGGCTCTCTAGAAGGATAAATTGATTCAGCTAGTTACGCCAAAAGTGAACTGTTCACCAGTTGGTAATCTGGATCATATGATGATAGAACACCCAAAGACCTTCAACAAATTCAAGAGTCTAAGTGCTTCCAAAAATAAAAATAACAAGTCTAACTATAGACAACCTCAAAGACATCCCGGGGAAGGTAGCTATCCATCAGGTGGCCCCAAGGAAGCACCAGGAATGTACTCCAAATGAGAATGATTGAGGCTTGGCGCATTCAACTCAGAGAGCAAACATAGCAACAAGAAAACGACCTTGCCTTCAAAAATAATGATGGCCGTAGAGGGAAACATAGAAAGACAACCAATTCAACAGTCCTTTAACAGGGTCAATATCCCAAGGAAACGCTAGTACTCACTACAAGTTGATATTATATAATCTATTGCCTTTGTATTCAACCTTGAAAATCTTTGCCCTGATCACAACCTAGAAACCACCACACCAGCATGAGAATTCTATCACTTTCCTGAAAGACTTTTTGACACACCTATGTTGATCCTGGGACAATAAAATTCTGTAATGATCATATAACAAACCTAGTAGATACTCTTGAGAAGCCAACAAGTCATAGTTCTTTTATATCATGGCATTAAATTTAAGATGTCAGGCACAAAAGGAGTTAGGAAGGCAGCAGCATCAATTATCAATGCGTCATCCCAAGTACTTCATTGTGCATTGCCTGCTCTATAAAGTTACATTCAAGGGATACAACATAGTTCATAATCTGGCAACCACCAATCTCAAAATCTCAATAGTGCGCCTATCAGCTTACTCATTGTTACAAAATGCAATCTTGGGCAGGAAAAGAAAAATGCAGGAGCAACAGCTGGATATCTGGATAACAGAAACAAGTTTCACCTTACTCGAACCTCAAAACACCTAGTAAAATCTACTGAAGAAGACTTGAGTATAGTCATTGAAAGGCATGCTAACCAAGTAAGAAATCAAGAAACACACACAAATATTCAAAAATCAACACAATTGGATATAAAGAAACAGAGCTACCGAATAAAAAAGCAAAAGGGTTTGTATGCACAAAAACTGGTCAAGTTTCAGGAGGTTACAATGTCTCATTCAATCACTCAACGTAAAATGTAAAAAGAAGTGATACAGTAACTTTCTTTCTTCTTCAATTCCCACGTAGCATAACCATCATCATCGTCTCATATCAAAATAGAAGGAAAGAAAGAATGAACTAACCAAAGATCAGGCCTGCGTGCCTGTCAAGGCCTTCATTTGAATATGATTAGAAGAAGAATCAGCAACTGAAGAAGCAGCAGTAGGCAAAGCCTCGTAAGATCCTCCTAATCTTCGAACCCCATAACTCTTAGCAATAACACCATAAGTAACCATAACAATGAGCACCACAAACATGACATGAACCACAAAAACCAGATCCAAAATAGCCACCGCTCTCAATCTAGAATCCTCCAACTCACACTTCGTCGATCCCTCCACACCACTCACCACATCCAGCAATTTGTGGCAACCATCCGGAATAAACGCGTCCACGTAAAGCGAGAGTCCGGTCTGGAGCATCCAGAGTCCCTGCAAGCAAACAGCCCCGCCCAATCCCACATCCGCAACGAACATTCTAGGCTGGCAAGCGAGGATCAGGCAGAGGAGGGCGGCGAGGGCGGAGATTTGGGCGGAGACGGAGTCGCATTTGGCTTGGAGATCGGAGGTCTGAACAGAGGCGGAGGAGGCGGAGGATGAGGACTGGAGGAAGAAGACGGCGGAGGCGAGGGCGAAGAAGAGATCGGAAGGGAGAGGGAGGAGGGAAGTGGAGTCGGAGATGAGGAGAGAAAGGGAGAGGATGAGGAAGAGGAAGAGGACGGCGGCGGATTGGAGAGAGGTGAAGCGGTGGACAGGTGTACTCCCCTTGAGTAGAGGGTCGGAGTCGGAGGAAACTAGGGTTTGGTGAGCAAAGGCAACGAGGAGGCAGAGGATTAGGAGGTAAAGCTGGAGGTATTTAAAGCGATGGGAGGAGGAGAAAGGGTAGTAGGGTTTGGCGATGTAAGCGTGTGGAGATTTGAGGTAGGCGGTGGTGGTGGAGATGAGATGGTAGAGCGCTAGTGTTATCAGTGCTGCTGATGAGAATATGTAGTAAAATACACCTCCTCCCATTCTCTCTTCTCTTCTTCTTCTTCTTCCTCTACTGATTTTGGGATCGGGCTGTGACAGACATTTGATGAGAAACAAGCAACCATCAGCAGCAAAACCAAGCCATTTTTGAGCTTTAGTTGGTCAACTAGTTCGGGGTCTCATGGAAATCTTTTTTAGAGTTTCTGAATTACGAATCGGTCTAAAGTAATAATTTATATTAAATTAGTATTTTTTAAAAAAAATTATTGGAATTGAACTAATTAAATTAGGAATGAATTTAGTTGAGTAAATTAAATTTTTGAAATTCTAATTGAAACAATTAGGTTTCATAGAGTTAATATTTATTTAATTCAACTTCAAATCGAAGCTTCGAATCGTGAATTTTCTAATTCATGCCATTAAATTGGATCGGCTTTAATATCTATATTTTTAAGCAAATTATTATTTAGTAGTGCTTGCAATTTAGTAAGTGTTATGATGAAAAAAAAAAAATAGAGAATAAAATTAAAAAAACAAAATAAATTTTATTAAAAAAAAAACTCAAGTTTCCTGAATTAACTTGATTAATTCGCAATCTGATATAAAATAAAAATAATAACTTCATAAAAAAACAAATTACGAAACTTAAAGGCCAACAAATCAATGTCTATTAATAAAATTAAAAATTAATATATTTTTAAAAAGAATTTTAAAAAACAAACTTAAACTAGACTAATTTTTAAAATTAGTGGCTTGTGTCATCATATTGAAATTACTTCATAGAATATAAATATGAAAAAATGAGTAAAATTTTTTATTATAAAAAATTAATAATTAAAATAATAAGGACTAAACATTTTACAAAAAATAAATGAAAGAAAATAATTAGAGTTTAAATAAAAAAAAATTAAAAAAATAACAATAAAAATTAAAATTAAAATTGGACATTAGATTAAATAAAATATTAAAGGAAAAAATGAAGAAAAATAAATAAATCAAAGGAAAAAAAATATTAATTAAAAATAAAATCAAATATAAAAATAAAATAAAATATTTAGGATAAATTGAAAAAACTCAAATAAATCAAGAAAATAAAAAAAAAAGGTTGAAAAAGTACATGTGTAAAAGACTATATTCCCCTAAATCAAGTGATTTAGCTTTGTTAATGAAAGGCAAATTTATCAATTCACCATGCAAGTATCCATTAGTTTGTTTTTTTCAATTTAATTTAATTTAATTTTAATGTTAATTTCTGAATGAAATAATCCCTTGCAACGGTTAAATTAAGAGGACACGGCGCGAATAACTTTTCTTTTCTTCTTCTTCTTCTTTTGTTCTTCCATGAAAGTGAAAGCACCACCATTCAGGGCAAATCAACTCAAAACCCTACATGGAGCCTCTTCACGTCAAACTCTCCAGACCTGCATCGATGCCAGAATCGTTAAAACGGGTTTCGACCCCATCACGAGCCGCTTCAATTTCATGATCAAGGATCTTTCCGAAAGAGGGCACTTATGTCAAGCACGCCAATTGCTTGATCAAATGCCTAACAGAAACTCATTCTCTATAGACATTATTATTTCTGGATACGTCAAATCGGGCAATCTTACAGTTGCTAGAAGAATTTTTGACGATACGGACGAACGCACTGTAGTCGCATGGACAACTATGATTGGTGCGTATTCGAAGAGTAATCGTTTTGGAGATGCGTTTAAGCTTTTTGCCGAGATGCATAGGTCCGGTTCTCAGCCTGATTATGTCACCTATATAACTCTTTTAACTGGGTGCAATGACCTCGAAGTGGCCAAAGAATTATATCAGGCTCATGCCCAGATTGTCAAACTTGGTCACCATCTGAACCATAGAGTTTGCAATACATTGCTTGATTCTTATTTTAAAACAGGTGGCCTAGATTCAGCTCGTCGGCTCTTTTTGGAAATGTGTGGATGGGATTCTGTTTCTTTTAATGTGATGATAACAGGGTATGCAAACAATGAGTTGAATGAAGAAGCGATTGAGCTTTTTGTGGAAATGCAAAATTTAGGTTTCAAGCCTTCCGATTTTACTTTTGCAGCAGTTATAAGTGCCAGTGTAGGGTTAGATGACACAGCATTTGGGCAACAAATCCATGGTTTTGTTGTGAAGACCAGTTTTATTAGGAATGTGTTTGTGGGGAATGCGTTCCTTGATTTTTACTCAAAACATGATTGTGTGAATGAAGTGAGGAAGCTTTTTAATGAGATGCCGGATTTGGATGGTGTTTCTTACAACGTGATCATCACAGCATATGCTTGGGTCGGAAAAGTAAAGGAATCAATTGATCTTTTTCAGGAACTTCAGTTTACAACTTTTGATCGCAAGAATTTCCCTTTTCCAACCATGTTAAGCATAGCTGCAAGTTCATTAGATTTGCAAATGGGTCGGCAACTTCATGCCCAGGTCGTTGTTTCAATGGCTGATCCAGATTTTCGTGTTTCAAATTCTTTGGTTGACATGTATGCTAAGTGTGGCAAATTTGAGGAAGCTGACAGGATATTTTTGAGACTGAGCAGTAGAAGCACGGTTCCATGGACAGCCATGATTTCAGCTAATGTTCAGAGAGGACTCCATGAAAATGGCCTGAAACTGTTTTATGAGATGCGCAGAGCTAATGTAAGTGCTGACCAGGCTACTTTTGCCTGTGTCTTAAAAGCCTCTGCTAATCTGGCTTCAATTTTACTGGGGAAACAGTTACATTCTTGCGTAATCAGATCAGGTTTCATGAATGTTTATTCAGGATGTGCGCTGGTGGACATGTATGCAAACTGTGCCTCTATTAAAGATGCAATTAAAACTTTTGAAGAAATGTCAGAAAGGAACGTAGTTACTTGGAACGCTTTATTGTCGGCATATGCACAAAATGGAGATGGTAAGGGCACACTTAAATCTTTCAAAGAGATGATTATGTCAGGTTATCAACCTGATTCAGTTAGCTTCCTGTGCATTTTAACTGCTTGCAGCCACTGCAGATTAGTTGAAGAAGGATTGAAATACTTCAATGACATGACTGGTGTCTATAATCTAGCTCCTAAGAGAGAACACTACACGGCCATGGTCGATGCGTTGTGTCGGAGTGGACGATTTGATGAAGCAGAGAAGCTCATGGGTCAGATGCCATTTGAACCGGATGAGATCGTGTGGACATCTGTTTTGAACTCGTGTAGGATTCATAAGAACTACTCGCTGGCTAGAAAAGCAGCTGGTCAACTTTTTAATATGAAGGTGCTTAGAGATGCTGCCCCTTATGTCACCATGTCCAATATCTTTGCAGAAGCTGGTCAATGGGACAGTGTAGTTAAAGTGAAGAAGGCAATGAGGGATCGAGGAGTCCGTAAGCTTCCCGCATATAGTTGGGTTGAAATTAAACATAAGGTCCATGTTTTTTCTGCAAATGATGACAAACACCCACAGCAGTTGGAAATCCTACGAAAGATTGAAATGTTGGCAGAGCAAATGGAAAAGGAAGGGTACGATCCTGATATCAGTTGTGCCCACCAGAACGTGGATAAAGAAAGCAAAATTGACTCTCTTAAATATCACAGTGAACGCTTAGCAATAGCATTCGCACTAATCAATACTCCAGAGGGATCACCAATCCTAGTGATGAAGAACTTGCGAGCTTGTACAGACTGCCATGCTGCGATCAAGGTGATCTCAAAAATCGTTGGAAGGGAAATTACAGTCAGGGATTCAAACAGGTTCCATCATTTTAGAGATGGATCTTGCTCTTGCGGGGATTATTGGTGAATGCTGAGAGTGTAAACTTTGGGAGGCTCTACTTTCCTTTCCCCAAGATTGCACGAGCAATGTTATAGCTGAAGAGTGAACAGATTCTTCTGGAAGGTGCAACTCTTGGCAAAAAATCCTTCTCTATCGCGTTGCTTTTTACCAATCCTTGCAGCCTCTCTTGAGAAAGAAGAAATGGATTATACATACGAACACAGGATTTGCTATCTATTACGTTGTATTGAAGAAAGTCAGCATTCAGAAAGGACCGACAACCTGAGCTGATGTCGTGACGACAACTGATGTTGCCGGCCTATTTTTTGGCAATCACAGGGCCACTGGGCCCAGGTGCACAATCAAGGGGAAATTGGGAACCGACCCCATTGAAACCCACCGAGTTTGCCAACCAAGAATCGGCCTTCCTGCATAATTGTGCTTGATGCTGCCTTCTCACTCACTCTCTTATCATGTAATGTTGTTAAACCAGAAAAACGCCAGCACGGGTTCGAACCTCGCCTTCTTTTACACTCACTCTCCTTTCATGGACTGGAAACATTGTTAATTCAATTGTATACAGAATTCTGTCATCCTTAACTCTCTAAGCATTATTCTCCACAGTAAAAAAACCTAAAGAAAACCATTGAAGCAAGCAAGAATTTGACTGTGTTGCCATTTCCAAATTTTAGGATACAATAAGCATTTCCATTGAATGCCCACATTAGATTTGAACACCAAAACTCTCCAGAAAAAACAAAAAAAAAAGAGATTCTTGCAGTGAATCTAAGATAAAAACATAAACAGTAGGAAAAGATTAGCATAAAACCCAGAAGAAAAAAATAACCCTAATCCTTCTTGTTAGCATTCTTCTTCTTGTTGTTGTTAACAAGCTCATCAGGCACAACCTTAAGCAACTTCCTATCCTTAGACTTGGCAATCTTCTTGAGAGTTTTAGGGTTAGTGATCTTCTGCAACTTAGTACCAGTCCTCAATATATTCTCCTGCTTCCTCTTCTCTCTCTCTTCTCTCATCTTCCTCTTCTCCACCTTATTCTTCCTAATCTCCTCCTTCAACTCATTCTTCCTCTCTCTGTATGCTTTCTTTATCTCCTTCTCCTTCTGCCTCTCCTCGAAATTCGTGCCCCTCTTGCTTACTTGCTTCGCCGACGCTCTCTGTTTCCTCGGTTGCTTCCACTTCCGTCCAGACACCTTCCCTGCGATGACCCCATCGTATGTTGGCTTTCCCACGGCTACCGGTTTGTCTGGATTATCCGTTGAAGGTATTGCCGATCGCTTTGCCGGTGGTGCGTCGATCTCCATCGATGCATCGGCGGTTGTGGTTTCGGTGGTGATTAGTTGAAGCGCTTCATGTTCGCGTTTACGCTTGTAGGTCTTGCCGCCGAAGCCTTCGTCAAGGAAGCGTAAGTCTATTGTGCAAGCCATGGCTGCTGTTTGTTTTTTTTCTGAAACCCTAATGAGAAAATGTGGTGTGTTTTGGTTTTTATACTTTAGCCGGGGAGGTTACGGGTTTGGATATTTTATAAAACGGGGCGGATTCGGGTTTGGATATTTATGGTATCGGGTTGTCTGAAACGAATTCTAGGTGGTGTCCGAAATACCATGACATTCCCACGGTAGTATTTATGCTATTAATTTTTATTTCTTTAATTTTAAAATTTGTATTATAAAATAAAACTTTGGTATGGCCGTATGGGTACATAAGTCAATTTATATAATACATGAAAACATAATTATTTTCATAACAAATTAAGAAACAATGCATTTTTGACATGAAAAAGTTTCAAAAAGTTATAATTAATTTTTTTCAAGAAATTGTTGAGGCCAATTCGATTAAACTATTTTTTTCTATAAATATTTTCAAAAATTTCCTCTAGCTAAATTTGTTTTTGTTTATATGTTTCTTTTTTATATATATAATTATTATTTTTTATTAATAGTCTTATCCTGATTTGAAAAATAAGTTCGAATAGAAAAAAAATAAAAATTATATTTTGATACTATTATAGTAATGAATATGAAAATAAAGGAATAGTTAATTTTAAAAAAATAAATAAATATTTTATAATAAAAAAAAGTTATTTAAGTATCATTAAATATTTATGAGAGATTTTTTAAAAAACAAATATGCATATTAGTTTCACATATAATTATTTATAAAATAATTATTAACATTACTATTAAAACCTTCGAACTTACTTATTTGAAAGGCAAGGTATCATCATGTGATTTTTAAACTATCATTGTAATTGTTTTATTCCAAAAATATTTAATTTAAAATGTTAAAAAAATATAAAAGATATTCCAAATAAAATTAATTTACGAGAAAGAAAGAGAAAGGAAAAGCTAACATTGTCAAGCCTAGGCTCTTGAGCTTTCTTAGACGGTGAGGCCCATGGCCTGGCCCTAAAAAGGTAAGAGTCTAAGTGCGTTTATGAACTCAAAAGTCCAAGTCCGCGTGTTTTTTTTTTTTAACTCAAGCAGACGACATTGTTTGTTTGCTTCTTTTAAAAAACAAACAAATAAATAACACGTCATCTATTTAGACAAATAATATTTACTCTATTAAAACAAATTTCGACTATATTCAATGACTGAAAAAATTAGGGCCTAGGAAATTTGGATCACAAAACCCAACTTTGAACTTATTTTTCACCTAAAAACACCTGGAAAAAAATACCATAGAAACCTCCCCAATAACTCCACTTCTAACTCCAAAATGCATTATAATCAGCTACAAACTCAAAATGAATTTAAATATAAATAAAATTTGTGGGTTCTAACCCATTCTTTTATTATATAATTTGTTGTTTTTTAGTAAAAGCACCTTCTAAAATATGATTATTGTCAATAAATAGAAATATTTTAAAATAAAATAAATGCTTTTTTAAAATCTAAAATATGTCATGTTAAGGCATAATCTCTTTTCATAAATGATAAATCATCTATGTAAACAGTAAACAATTTATTAAAAATAACAAAATAAGCTATTGATATAATTAAAACATCTTAAAAAGAAATTTAAAATTCACTCGGGTGATGAGCTTAGAATGGTGAGATGTCCTGGGTCCAAGCTCAAACCTCATGGCTCGAGCCCTAGCTAATTAAGACGGGCTTGGAATATTTTATCATGTATTTATTATTTATTAATGACTTGGGTTCAGGGTTGTGAAGCGATGGAGGATTTTCATTGTATATATATATATATTTAGAAATACATTAAAATAATATTTTTTATTTTTTAAAAATTATTTATTTATATTAATATATCAAAACGATATGAAAATACATAAAAAAATTAATTTGAAATAAATAAAAAAATAAATTAAAAATAATTTTTTAAAAAATACTTTTATAACATAAAAATAAACATGTTGTTCGATTATATAAAGCAGCTGATATAGAATGAGGACTCCTATGATTCCAACCACTCAATATAATGCAATTACAATTCAACCACATGGACAAAATAACTTGACTCCTTGAACTTCAAAGTTCGTGTGGCATTAACCTATTCTAACATAATGTATTCATTTTATCCACATGATTTCCTTTTAATGGACACCGTAATGAGTGATGGGTATGTTTTAGTCACATAATTATTTCCTCCTACTCTAAAGTTAATTGTCACTTTGGTCCTTATAATTAACAAAACTAACTAATTAATCTTTGATAATTTAAAAACTATATTTTTAATCTCTATATTTGTGTGTGTATAGCTATCATTAAGTCATTTGTTTTTTTGTTTTCTAAAAAATAGAAAAATGAAAAAGAAGGGTAAAATGGGAAGAATTGACTGGAATACAAGGCATTTGGAGAATAAATAAAATGCCAATTCATATTTCATGGATGGCCAACATTGGTCAAGAACCTATTTAATTACTTTTAATAGATACTAATTAATTAATTTTGATAAACGACGAGTTATAATTAACATTTGCGTGGTAAATATTTCCTTCTATTATAGAACAACTAGATGGCTATCACAAAAGCAAATAAAATCCAGAATGCCGTTCTTGCATATATTTTATATATTTTGAAATAATTATTAAACTCGTTCGGACCAGCAAAGTTACTCAAAAAATTCATAATTTAGAGCCCGATTCATCCAAGTTTTAATTTGTTCCAAAAAAAAATATTAATCTAATCAAATCTAATTGATCCAATGTCTAAACTCGATCAAACTCGATCCAAACTATCAAACTCGGTCCAAACTTGGCTAGATTAACCCCCAGAGGGATTCAACGTACAAAATTGGCTACATCTTAATCTTAGGAGGGAAACAATTCCCTGATCTATGTAAAATCAGATATTGAATGAATATCTAGGTCAAAAAGATTAAAACAGGAAAATCAATGATCATGATCACGTTGAGACAGACATTGCCAACACATTCTCATTGTAATTAAGAAATCTAATAGAAAAAAGAATCAATGACTGACTTCATCATGTTGAGGCAGAACCATTACCAGATACACACTCCCACTCTAATTCAGAGATGTCAGTTTCAAAGAAAGCTTTGTGGAGACTCTTGACACACTGCTCTGCTTCATCGTCATTCACAATTAATGAGATATTAACCTGGTAAGAAAAAACCAAAATGGCGAGTTACTTGATCACGACAATCATCAAATCGCTTAGAAGCCTGAGCCGGATGCCCCCATTTAAGGCAGCTCCTGGATCCTTCGAAGGAATATAATGTGCATGAGAGGTGCTGACAAGCCTATTCTTGGGTTCTAAAGCTGTAAAATGTGCATTACAAGCTAAAAAGGACATGCAAAGGAAATCATGGTCGAGATGTGATACCTTCGAAGCACCCTGTGATATCATCTGAACATTGACTCCAAGAGTACGAAGAACATGGAAGGCCTGCCATAACATCAATCCAATAATTAACAGAAATGGAGAGGCAAATAAATAGAAAGATGAGGTTCAAACCCTTCACCACAGCATTCCTAACACTGCTGTCAAATATATTAAGAAAAAAGTTGTAGCATAAGACTATGCTTCAATATAACAACCAAGTGTCCTTTGAAACTTCCTTCCAGGTCATGTAAGATTTATGCTGAGCTATGATTTTTTTATTAAAAAAAATGACTGAAAAGCATTTTTATAAAAATCTATATATCCCACAAGGTCATCAATTTGAAGTTGCTGCTGGTTCGGTTTTATCAATTTTAACAAAGCATTTACCATGATTCACTAACCCAACATGTTAGACTTCAAGAGAATGAGGGGGCCAAAAACTAAAAGATCCAATAGAAGAGACAGGATTCTCATCACTGAACATAAGCAATCTAGATGATACTTGAATAGATGTGTAGTTAGAGGACAGGAGGAAAAAAAAAGAAAAGTGCAATGGAGCACCTTCTCTAATATCAGAGAGGACCTCTGGACATTCCCAATGAGAGAGATTATTGATCTACGCTGCAGGAGATTGACTACAGCAATTTTCTCAAGCTCCTCAACAACATGGTCGAGTTCCTGTTTAAGGAATACAACAACAGATGAGATTGAATGCCAAGAGTAGACACGAATAATATATCATGCTGGAGAATAATACCGATATATAAATCATAACTAAAATAAAGACACCGTACGCTTGCCTGCTGAATCAGCTCTCTACTCCAAAGCTTTGATGGATCGAGTGTCAAGGAGATACTGACTTCGCTGGTAGCTACAACATCCACTGATATTCCCAAATCTTCAAAGGTTGAAAACACCTGAAAGGATAAAATTTTATAGCAATGAGAAAAATAAACCAACAGCTGGCATATTTGAGGGAAAGAGGGTTCAGAATCCAATTTTAGCTGCTAACCTTAGCAAGAAAACCAAATTGGCCAAGCATGCGGGTGCTAGCAATATCCAACATAGTAACATTCCGTTTCAAAACAATGCTAGTTAGTACTGCCTGAAATTAGGACAAAGAGATTAATTTTATTCTAAGTTCTTCACATTACAATCATTTAAAATCATCAAATACAAACCTTACTCATATCTCGTGCTCTGGTGATAAGAGTTCCAGGAGCATTCGGATTGTAAGAATTTTTAACCCTAACAGGAATATCAGCCTCCCTGGCAGGCCTCATGGATTGCGGATGCAAGACCTGCAGAAACGTACCCAAAAAAAAAGGGAAGTGTAAGGATTCATTCTTCATGTATGGTTTGGATAGGACATTTAAATTATGATACCTGTGCGCCAAAATATGCTAGTTCTGCTGCCTCATCAAATGTCAAGTATGGCACAGGTTCAGCATGTGGATATATATTAGGATCACATGTCAAAACACCATCAACATCCTTCCACACCTATAATAGATAAAAGTATTAATCTGATTTCAATAAAAAAAAAAATGTAATTTCTACAGAAATAGATTCAAGAGGCTTCCATCAAATTCAGCACAGTTCTATATTTTCCAGAAAAAGCATTCTCTTGCATGCTTACATTTCATTTGTAAATGCACTCATGAATGAAGAAAGACAGTCACAGAAAATAGAAGAAACAAGAATAATGTCAAGCATGTGCATGCAGTGGAGACACGGCCATCTTTTCCCAATATCTGTATGGATTATGGAAAACAGTGCATATTAGTTCTAGTTGGTTCCTCTCCTTCTGTCTCTATTCTCTTCTCTCTCACTTTTTTCATAATTTTGATAGTCTTCAGATCTGAGTTTCCTATCCTTGTTCTTGGATCAAGGTTTCCTATCCTCCTTTTTTTTCCCTCTCTTGCTTGAAATTAAAACTATCTATGGTATTTTATGCTTTACATTTGGGTTTCACTGGAGGTGTTAGTGTGGTATTTTGACTGGTAGTGAGGTGGTGGTACGGTTGGTGGAGTCAATGGTCTCAGGTTGTGGAGAATGTGGTGTGATTTCTTGTGTTGCTGAATATGATGGGCAGCAGTCATTGAGGATTGAGTGGTGATGCTGGTGGTTTGGGAGTGGTGGCGTTGTTTAGATTGGTGGTTTTATGGTTTTGGAGGGCTAGGCTATGAGGACTTAGGTGGTGGTATTGACTACCTGCAAAGTGGTGTGGGTGTATTGGTGTTTGTGTTCGCTGGTAGATTAGGCTGCAGTATTGAGGTAGTGCTGATGTTGGTGCCAAAGGAGATGGTAGTGTTGGTGGTTTGGATGGATAGTTGTATTGTCATCTTAGGAAAACTAGAGCTGCGGGAATTAAGGCTGAGTGACAAAAGAGGATAATGACAGCAGCTGGAGTGGGGGGGGGGGGGCAAAATGGAAATGATCTTGCTTCTTGCTATGATTTCTTGTGGCAGACACCAGAGTTTATTCTTGGGTTTTGGGCTTTCTTTCCTGTGGTGCTTGAGGTAATGGTGCTTTAGTGAGTTCAGCCATCACTTGTCTCATAGATGAACAGTGTTGTAATGTTGTTCAGGTTACTGGATCTTGTGTTTTTAATGGTCAGCTTTCTCTTTAGCTTTTTATATTAATTAATAAACTTTGACTAAATAAACAAATGGAGGACTTAATATTGATGCGATTTGTTGTATTTGGGAGGGGAAGTTATGGAAAAATTCCTTGGAGCTGCACTATGTATTGCAAACTTCCAGTGTCTGCAATTACCTGAATCTCACTCAAACCTAATGCTTTTCCAATGGTTGTGGCTGTCAAATCACTACCACCACGACCCAATGTAGTAATAGCACAGGATCTCCATCCCTGCAATTAGAAATATAAAAAAAACACTATGATGAGCTATCCAGAAACTCTCACTAAAACTGAGTTCATTAATGTCACAAACAAGGTGTCCTGCTGAGCAATTAGCTAGGGGAAAGACCTTTCCAAGGAAGCCGGTAACAATAGGAATTGCAGGATCACTGATCCAGTCTCCATGCAAACTCTTTGCAACAGCCGGATAAGTTGCTTCAAGAATGTCTGCATTTGTGAAGTCATCTGTGGTGATAAAACCAATTTCGAAAGCATCATACTGCAAAACAGAAGGGGAAAATACAACATTTTATAGTGCTGTCATCAGGATAGTGTTCATGTCACAGTAAAATCCCAAAATAGTAGCACCACGGGCGTCTTGTTATTTATAAAATGAATGCAATACTGCAATGCACTTTTATCTTCACTTTTCTCCATCTAAAATACACCAAATCTTCATGAGAGGAAACTATAGGTCTACTGTCATCTTTGATCCATCTTTAGTATCATATATTAACAATTTGGATATTTTTCATGGCATAATAATACCACAAATCTGAGTAGATCAGAAAAGTTTTTAAGCAGCTTTGAGCAATAGCTGCACTCCTCTTCCAAAACTAGTTACCATAGTCCAGGTGATTCTTTATCTTGATTACTGCTACGTACAATTGTTCCAATAAGAAACAAAAGAAATAAGGTTTATTTCATTCTATTAAAATTTAATCACTGAAGAGTATAAACATATTACATGGCAAACCCTTGAAACTTTCAATTGATCACGCAATTGATTTACATCTTTTTATTTGTGTTGAAATATGAGGCTACCATGATTGGTAATTTACTATACTGGATTAAGAATTCACATTAAACACATGATAAAGCCTTTCCAATCATATAGTCAAATGACACAATCTGAGAAAATCTTATATTTAAAATTAGCTGCCCATGCACCCCCTTAGTTTATGATAGATAATACCATTTATTTGATCCATAAAACATATAAAATTCCTATCAAGCTGTCTGTCTATCCGAAATCTTACACTACATTTATAATTGAAAGAAAGTGGAACCAAGTATGAGTAGACTCCAAACAAATTGTTCAGCTGCTGTTTTTCAGCGTGGTTGAATGATTACTGTATAACAAATTACAGAAAATGGAGATCAACAGATGTTTGATTTAAAATATCAAGTTGTCATTGTAGGCATGTGGATTCAATAAGCAGCTCAGCAAGAAATCTTTACAAGCAATGACAACAATCATTCAGATTAAGATGGTTTAAAAAAGGAAAAAGGGAGAGAAGAAGAGAACTGCGTACTTGGCGAGCTTTTGCACCAATTTTATTCATATATGCAGCAAAAATCCTTGTGGACATGCACTCCCCAAAAGAAACAAGGTAATCTCTAGTGCGTGGAGTCAACTCTTTCATCATAGCAATTCCCTTCAACAGCTGCTCTAATTCCTCCAAGTGTTCTGCAAAAGGAGCAGCATGAGAGGTTTCCACTTGTCCATGAGGCAAAAGAATTGAAAAAGGAAATAGTATGAGTCCTAGCATCGTAGGCTTTGTAATAACAAGAACAACTTGATTCTACGATTCCTCCTCCCTGCCTCTATAATAGTTTATAAATTACAGCTACAATACTATCTATCTAAAAAGTAGAAGAACTTCATAATACTTTTCGGCTGCAGACCAAGTTTCAAGCATTAAAAACAAATGAGTGCCAACAGATACTCACTTGCAATAACCGACTCGTCTATTTCCAGTTCCTTCGCGGTCCTGATATGATAGAATAATATCAATTGAATTTTATGGTTCATGGAACAATAATAAAAGTAAAAAAGAAGCAAAAATCAAAATCCTCACCGGTTATGCAATTCCTTTATGAAACTCAGCTCTTCAATACTATCTACATTAGTAACACCGCAACTAACAGCCTGCTCTCCAGCCTATAATTAAGTTGATCATATTAAAACTTTTTTCCCCGCGAAAAATAAATAAAAACAACAGAAAATCAAAGTACAGGCAGGCAGGCATACCAGCAAAAGTTTGTTAGTGGTCTTTCCCATGGCAGAAAGAACAATGACAGGCCTCTCATTTGGAAAGCTAAGTATAAGTTCAGCCACTTCTCTCATTCTCTCGGCAGACGCCACCGAAGAACCACCGAACTTCATTACGCATGTTATTTTCTTCTCGGCTTCATTATCGATTTTGTTCGTTTCAAGTAGATCAACACTGGCTGCCTCACAGCTCACTTTCAAGGCTCTACGACTTCTTTTTGACAGTACCAAACTTGTAGCCGCTAAATTATAATTAAGCGGCGGCGACGGCCTGTGCCGTAAAGATTGGCAATGCATCCTCTTGGAGAAAACAGGGGAGGCAGCTTGTACAGTCGCCGAAAATTGCAATGCGTTTGCCATAATAGTGTGTTAGCGTTGCAGTTTCGAGTCGACAAATAAGAGAATTTTCCTGTGGAGCAACGGTATCTATCTAGCAAGCAAAAAGAACAAATTATTTACCGAGTCAATCGATCATTTCGGGGGGAAATCTAGCAGAAGACATATTGATGATCAAAAGGACGACAAGATCGATAACAATACGAGCAGAGAAACAAGTACCTTCGAGAGAGAAACGTAGTAGCAATGCTAGAAATGAATGAGAAAGCCGATGGATGGATTGCTCTAGAGAGATCTAGAGAAGAAATGAAAGCGAAAGGTAGAAAACTTTCGAGCTGCGCAGGAACGCCAGAGGCAGAAAAAGACAAATCGAAAACGAGAACCAGCACGAAGGCGGCGCCAGAAGAAGCAAAATGCGATTCGAAAAATTTAAACGAAAACCAGCACGGCGGCGCCTTTCCTTCTTCTTTCCCTCAATCTCGGTCTGGTCTTTACCTTTTTTTCATTTTTAATTAATATAGTATTAAATTCAATGCTTCATATTTGAAAAGTTATAAATTAGTCCTTTTTACTCATTTTTAATTTTCTCCAAACCTTGGACTAAAGTGCTTGTCTGTTTTTGCGGCCAACAATGATTGCCATCATAAATAAACGGATACTAAATAATTTAACTATTTAAATAAATGAATTATAATATTATGATTTATGTCAATCTCATTTAATCATTTAAAAAAGTCAATATATTATAAAAAAGAAAAGATACAAGAATAACAATTAGCTGAAAACAAAACCACAACAAATAATTACAATAAATAGTTAAAACTTTGACAAAAAAAAATTTTTAATAATTATTGTTTTAATAACACGGAGAATAAAAAATATTTTAATCTAAGATTATAAAAATGAAGTAGAAGTTGCTGCTAGTAAGAAGCACCAACAAAAGCTAGCCGGTTGTTTCGTTATTTTGTTTAGAAATATGGTGCAAATTATATTTTTTAAAATTTTTAAATTTATTTTTATATTTTTGAATCGTTTTGATGTGTTAATCTTAAAAATAATTTTAAAAAAATAAAATAATATTATTTTAATATATTTATAAGCAACAAAATATTTTATATCACAAATATTATCATAATCCCAAACGTTACATAAGACTAGGTTATGTATGTATGAAGAGACCAGGTGGATAATAATTTTTTCAATTTAAATTGTCAAATTGAGATTTCAAAAAAGATAAAAAAATCATCAAGAGTGAGTCTAGGGGATTGGTTACATGTTTTCAAGTAAGAAGAACTGAGTTGTAACCGAGTCAAAAACCGAAGGACTGAAAGAGTAATTTACTCTATTAATTTTAGAACCCTCCCGTGGTTTCAGCTGAATCCGATGGCGGGGATTGTAGACCGTGTTAATAAATTCCTCACGTTAGATCCTGTAGGATAAATCAAACGGTAGAGAAAGATCCTGTCATGAAAATCAACTGTGTCAATAGAGTTTGTTTAGAGCGTCCTGGTTGCTTTTCAAAGTCTAAGGGGTTGAATAAAATATTTCCCACGTGGACCTCGATGTCGGTCAAGGCTACCAAGGCCGACAATTCCTCTTGCAAACAAGGAAAAGCTCTTCGAATAGCCAATGGGTTATACTTTGGACTTTATTAAATTTATAATATAATGTTTGGTTGTATATAATATATATCGTGATTTATTATATTATTTAATAAATTATATATATATATAATATGAAGTCGTGGAAAACTTCAAACAAAAATGAATTTTTCTAACTTGTAAAATATGAGTCCTGGAATCTCATGATAATTAATGGTTTGAACTTTTAGTATGAATGATTTTTGGGATGCAACCAATAGCAGTATTTAGGATAAAAAATCTATTTTTTTTTGTTTAAAATATTTTTTTAATTTTTTTAATTAAGTGATGTTATAAATATTTTTTTAAAAATAAAAATAAATATTATTTTAATATATTTTTAATTTTAAAACATTTTAAATAGCAAATCTCACCGCACTCCCTATAAATTTATATTATATTATGGCCTTTATGGATTTTCATGCAGTTGTTTTTTAAGGTTCACAAGAAATATGTTCCAGTAATATAAATTTTGAAGGTTTATATGTTTGTAAAATTTATCAAAATATGCATAAATTAATTCAAACATCCACATTTAAAAAAAAAAACACCTCAAAGTGATTGATGATCAAGCCAAAAGTGTGAAAATGGAAAATATCAGTTACAGAATCTCATGAGGAGAAGGCAATGGAAGATCTTTAAAGCAGGTGAACCCTCCATCCACAACAAGGTTATGCCCAGTTACGTACTTCGCTTCATCTGATGCCAAATACAGAGCAGCTTCGGCCACGTCTGCTTCTTCACACTTAGCCCCCTTCAGCTGCCCTAGCCCATTCACGATCTCAACCAACTGTTCTTGGGTGGCGCGTGGATAAATCAGGCCTATCTGAGCCAAGGAGAGTGGGGTCGGAATCGGACCCGGTGAAATGCAGTTGATCCTAATCCCATTCCTGCATAGCTCGCTGGCCACAGACTTGACAACCCCAGGGATTGTAGATTTTGACGCTGAGTAGGAATGCGAGCCAGCCCCGCCGATGAGTCCACTGATACTAGATGTGCAGAGAATACACCCTGAGCCTGCAGGTATCATCGCTCGTGCGGCGTGCTTTATCCCCGCCACCGTGCCTCTGACATTGACTTGCATGACCTTGTCAAATTCATTTAGATCAAGGTCTGCGATGCTCGGTGGAAAAGATGGCCCTGCTACCCCTGCGTTGTTGTACATGATGTCAAGTTTCCCATAGTCTGTCATGGCAATCATCACTGCCTTTTCCAGCTGAGCCTCAACTGTGACGTCGCACTGGACAAAGTGGGCTGCAGGACCCAGCTCTTTGGCAGCTTGTGGACCAATTTGTGAATCCATGTCAGCGATTATGACTTGTGCTCCATGCTTGATGAATTCGTGGGCTGCGGTCTTGCCAATGCCACTCGCACCTCCTGTTATTAAAGCCACCTTGCCTTCTAGCCTGCTCGGAGATAAAATATGTGTGCGCGCAAAGCTCAATAAACAATATGCTAATACAAATTTGTGTTTTGTACTGAATATTGCTTTGATATTGACGTGCGTCTTTTCAATTAAGATGATATGGCTTTAAAAAAATTAACTAAAACTATATTATTTTAAAAAAGAAAAAAATAAAAAATAAAATGAGTAACTAACTGAGTTTGGACTTAGATTTGAATCTGGTTTGGTTGTATTAATCCAAACCTTATCAGATCATTTGAGTTTAGCTAGGTTAATTGTCAATCCAGTTCAATAACAAGTCCAACCCATGTCAAGTTTTGGGTTACCAAGTTCTCGGGTTGATCTATCAAGTTAGATCGATTTATCTAATGAATAAATATATATATATATATATATATATATATATATATATATATTTGCCCAGAAAAATGTCAATCAAACAAGGTTGCATCTAATTTGCCCACCAGTACTCTTGAAAGGATTTGTGAGCAAGAATAGGCAGACATTTTGGGCATAAGAGTTGTAAAAGTGGTGGCCTAGCTATATCAGCGGAATGAGAACATTGAATGATGCAACATTGATGGCAATTTTCTGTGCAAAGATCACGTTGCAAAAGCTTGCCCGCGTGGTGGAGGCTGCTAGTCAACTCTGTTTTGTTTTTATAACTTGAAGGTGACTCGTGAATAAATTATTCATAATTTTTAAAATATTTCTCACGTCCTCACCAGATACCTAGACTGGTAGCATTAACAAAAAAAAAAAAAAAAATCAATTAATAAGATAAGACTGAAAATTGGAACAATTAACTTTTTATATGAACTAGGTTGAGTGGTTTAGGGTTTATTAACTTTTTTTTAGTAGTGTAATTTTGATTGTTTTTTAAATAATTTTTTATGTTAAAATACATGTTTATAATATTTTTATTTTTTAAAAATTATTTTTAATATTAACACTTTAAAATGATTCAAAACATATTAAATTTTAACAAAAAAAAATATTTAAAATTTTTTAGAAACACGATTTGCATCCGTGTTCTCAAAACAGTGTTGATTCATCCACACAAATTAACCGAGAAATCAGAGCAAGGAAGTAATCAATTTTACTACAAGAGTTTTTCGAAATCATTTCAAGAAATTCTTTTTTATTTCATACACATCCAATAAATACGTTTTTTTTTAAATCAAATCACATTCAGCAGAATATATTTAATGACGGAAATCTTCCCACGAGAAATTCAAAAGGAATTTTAAAAAAAAAATAGCATTACTCGTGAGCCTAGCTAATTAACTAATCAAGGTGATGATCTGCAGGCATGAATCCTGGGATGATTCAACCAAGAATTCTTAGAAACTCATCCAGAAAATTAAGCTTTAAATTTGTTTTAACATCAACCATGTATATATACACAAATGGTATGAATCAAGAAAACATCACTTGCAACTCCAATTTAGAGTCATGAGTAAATAAGCTAGCTCGGAAGATGATGAACTTACCTTCTGCAACCACCAGTTGAATAATAATTTCTTCCTTGCTTCCTCAACACATCATCAGCAATAAACTTGAGCCCTCTATAGTTTTCAGCAGAAGATAATTAGAAAACGAGGGGATAAAATGGCATGGCTAGTGATGTTTATGGGCATGCTAGCGCTCATGAAGAAGCAGAAGTTTTGGATAAAACAGCAAATTAAATACCTGGCTAAATAGGATCTGGGCATGTCTGCAGCAAAGACCTTGGACGTAGAGAAGGAGGCTTTGATGGATCTATCGAAAGGCTTGGTGTTTAAGTGGGAGAGGAGGCAAATTAACCGTTGTTGTGGTTATATCAGACACATTTCCATGCAGAGAGAGTATGAGAGAGAGAGAGAGTATGAACATGGCTTATGGCACTAGGACCTGTCTTATTTAATGATTCTCCAATGGAAGGAAGCTATGGCTTCTTTGTGTTAATTTCGTGTTAGTTGCATCTTTACCCCAAAAGAAAACAAGGGATAAATACAAATTCATCGCGGATTTATTCCAAAAAAAAAACTGCTAGCTTTAGGGTTTGGATCAAAGTGGTTGGATCAATTTTTTAAAAAAATAAAATTCAAAACAATATTATTATTAATTATAATATAGATTAAAACATTAAATTCATTATTTATATCTTAAATCAGGTTAGATCTCGAATCAAATTGAGACATTAAATTTATTATTTATATCTTAAATAAGGTTAGTCGACCTTGAATCAAATCTAATAATTATAATTTAGATGATAAAATGCATCTTACAATATTGAAAAGTTTTTTTTATTTAATTCGGACAACCATCGAAAACTTCATTAATTAAAACCGACATTTTATATTCCATGTAATAAAAATCTCTAAAAAATGATTGAGAAGGACTTCAATATCAAGACATCATTCTTTGAAAATTACCATATTAACCATATTTTTTAATGGACATTATATTATAAACTAACTTGCACTTAAAAACAAAACCATCAATTCCAAAAGAACCATTCAGATTCAGATTCTAGAAGAAACCTTTTTATTTAAGATGCTAAGGCTCATTGTGTAAAAACCTTTTTATTCATATTCGTAATGTTCCAAGTTATTTTTAAAAAAATTAAAAAAAAATAAAACCATGTACTTTTAAAAAACATTAATAGGTTTTTGACCGGATCACTCAGATCAATTCCTTTCTTTATCTTTTGTCAAGCATGAATTGGTTGAGATTTCAAGTCAATTAAGTTCTAAATCGGTCCATCAAACTAATTTAAGTTTTATAATTATGATACTATAGTGGTGAAGGAATGTCAGAGTTTTTATTTTCTATATCTTATTTAATTTATTGTGTTGTTGGGAATTTAAATTTTGTAAGAGAATGAAATGCATTGAATCTAAAATTTCAGTTACCATAATTAAATAATTGAATCTTAGTGTAAAACTAAGGGATGGGATGGATTGATGAGTTCTCATAATGAATTTTGAGCGAGATTCTACGTAATGGGATCAGTTTGTAATTTACTATATAATTGAGATTGAGTTTAGTTTATTCAAAAAAAATTTAAATGTGTTTTTATTAAACTCGGTCCGGATATAAACTTGATAACCATTCATGTGAAACTTAACTTAAATTAAGTTTTATTTTAAATTGATTTAGAAATTAACCTAATCAAATTTAATTAATCTAGTCAAATTTAATTAATCTGGCTAAACCAAGCTGAAATTTAATTATATTAATTTCAAAAAAAAAGTTATAAAAAGAAATTCTAAGCCAGCTGTAGCCCTCTGGGAATGAATCTGGGTAAACACTAATAATAATAATAATAATAATAAATGTGAAAGGGAGTAGGGCCATCAACATGATTCGGATTCTCACGAAATCTTGATTGCTGGACCGACCATGCATTTCGATCATATTTATTTATTATCCTTTGGATCAGATTTTATGTGAAAGTGGACTTTTAAAAAGACTACCCCATAGCCTCTGCCCTAGGAGCTCTTTTCTAAATTTATTTTATTTATTCAACTATATAAGGGTGCTTTTCAACATTATATTTTGAATCAAATTAATATATTTTGAATTAAATTATATTTTGAATACAAAACTAAATTCTTTAGTGATCGGATCCTAAATAAAGTCATCTACATTTGAATTAGATTAATATATCCATGGAAATTATATTCTTACTACCTCTTTTATGATTCAAATTTGAACGAAAAGTACAAGTAGTTAAATAAACATTTCTGTCAATTCCGTCTCTATTTTATTTTATTTATATATATAAAGAAATATTTCGTCTCTAATATTATTGGAATTTGTTGGGTTTAGAGTACAGAGAATATATATAATTCATAGATGGCTAAAAGCAAAAATACAAGCTTTAAATAATGATCGGGTTCTAGGTTTATTTTCTAAAAATTATTAGTTTGAGTCCCATAAATTTCAGGGTTACTGAAGGTTTATATGATCATTAACTTCAGGACTTATAAGATTAATCGAGATGTACATAAACTGACCCGACATCCACGTTAATAAAATAAAAATTACAAGCTTTAAATAATAGGAATATGTTATTATATTTACTAATACTTCCTATACTAACGTTCAATGCTTCCTTTCCATGTCTTGCACTCCATGATCGCTAGTGAGTGATGATAGATATAAATTATGTTTATTTTTGTATTTTTTTTAAAAAAAATATTTTTTTATTTCAGATTAATATTTTTTGGTGTTTTCAGAATGCGCTAATATTAAAAATAATTTTTTAAAATAAAAAAAATTATTTTGATGTTTTTTCGAGTAAAAACTATTTTGAAAAACAACTGTAACTATATTTTTAAACATTTTTTAATAAGCTAGAACATTTCTACTAAACCTGACATAATTTAACACGTCAGTTTTAGATTTGGCTGACTCGTTGTTTAACCTAAGGTGTAAAATAAATAATCAATTTAACAATCACAAATTAAAAAAATAAAAAAAAATCCGTAACCACAATACAGTAGCAATCGGAAAATTAAGAAGAAAACCAGGATCACAAATTTTCGTGGTGGTGGTGGTGGGTCTTGATGTGCATCAACTGTTATTATCAATGGAAGCTCACCTAACCTAAAAAAATTCAAGACAAGGCCATGGAAAGAGGGAAAAAAGGATAATATTATTATTAAACCAAGTCATAATTACAAATAATTGGGTCATTAGAGAAATAACTAGGTTGTCATCTTATTAAGATTGTGGAGACAACTCGATGATCCTAAGCATATAAAATCCCATGTAGATGTATTAATTATTAATATTCTTAGATCATTAAGGTGGCTTCACGCTTATGGTAATTATAAGTATATTGTTGATAATTAATTACTTTAATCATTAATCCATGTTTATTTAATACTACTTTCTATGAACATAGAGGCAGCTTTCCAAATAACGGTGCTGAAGGATTAAAAAGATCCCAAATTTTATATGACTTTTCGTTTGTAGTTTGATTGTGGATCAATTTGATTTGAATAATATTAGAGTGGTGTCAACTCAGTTTCGTCTGAGTTGACTCGAAAATTTTAATATTTAAAGTTTAATTTAATTTTTTTAATTAAAATTCACATTATTTATTTATTTATAATATTTTAAATAATAAATTATAATTTCGACCTTTTAGTTTAACAAAAACAATTAATTAATCTTTATAGTTTTTAAAATTATGTATTTAATACGAGTAATTTTAAATTTATTTAATTTATCCATTTTATTATTTGTATTTTTATTTTTAACTTGTTTTCTTTTTTCTTTCTTGAAAAACAGAGAATTAGGTAAAACTGAAAAATCCCACCACCAAAAAAAAAAGGTATTTTTGAAAAAAAAAACTACAAACTTAAGGATGGTCAACATAAGTCAAGGAACTCTTCAATTATTTCAAACACTGCTATGGGGACTGGTTAATTAGTTCTAAGAAACTACAAGGACTGAGTTATAACTAACCACTATCCTTAAATGCGGTGCCGTTCGGTTCCGAACCATAACACCGTACAGCCCTAACCAACGAAGGCCTAAGGTGTGAAGTTTCATTTGGATGAACGGATCATGAGAAGAAATCATTTAGAGGCTCATGTCAGCCATGACATAGAGAGGAATGAGGATTGTGTTATGTTTCCTGGAAATCCAATTAAAATAAAAAAGAGAAGAAAAAAACAAATCAGATTATATATACTCAAGAGATCTATTGTGGTAGTTTTAAACCTGAGCTAGCTTGCTCGATTGATCTAAGAAATTTGTTATTCATAATTTGATTTGAATCAAATTTTAAGTTGATTCAACCGGAAAAAATATTGGTTGGTGAAATTTAGTTAACCCGGTTTTACTCATCCAAACTCGACCGCATCAATTCCAATGATTTTTTAAAAGAATTAAACGACACATATTAATAAAAATATCTGACTTGGATTGAGCTGTAACTCGTGGATTTATCTAATAATCTAGTGACATGTGTCATTTCTCGAGTTAGTTCCTGAATTCGAGTATAACAATTTTTTTTTATGATGTGGATAGTAGGAGTGAGCAAAAAAACCGAAAAACCGAGAAAACTGAAAAAACCAAACCGAAAAAAATCGAATTAACAGATTAAAAAATCACAAAAAGTTCTGGTTCGGTTCGGTTTCCAAAGTCTGAAAAACCGGTTGAATTGAACCGAACCGGTTCAACCAAGCCACCACTTAAAAAAAACAAGTATAAATAGAAAGTTTTCTAACCCTAAACCTACATTCAACCGCCCCCCCCTCCTTTGCTCTCTGGCTCTCTGCATCTCCCATTCTCCCCCCCTCCCTTTGCTCTCTTCATCTCCCCCTCATCTCTCCTTTCTTATTTTTCTTCATACTCAGCTCCATGATTGTTACTTATTAGTTGTTAAGCTCCTACTCCATGCTTTTTTGCTTAAGCTCCATCTCCTTCAGCCGCCCTCTCTCCCTATTCTCTGTCTCTCATCTCTCAAATGATTTGAATCAAATATGTCTTATTTTCTTACATGTTCTTTATCTCTGTCTCTCATCTCTCAGATCTGCATGTTCTTGGCCCAAATGTTGTGATACTTACCAGTTTTAGTAGGTTCATCTCTCAGATCATGCTTCTGTTTAATTCTTTCCCTGCGGCAATGTTTGGTAATTGTTTTTGGTTGAATCCAGTAATCATGGACTCGATCTAATCTTTGGTGACCTCAATATGATGAGATTTGGGTGCATGCATGATGTTGGGAATTGCTTTCTATTTGTTTGCAATTGGTATGCCTTGTAACATTCCCTGGAGAAGGAGTGGATTGAATCTAAAATTTGCTTCAGCATCATAATTTTGGTTTGAACCGGTTTGAAAGGAAAAAAAACCGAACCCAACCGAACCGAAATTAATCGGTTTGAACCGGTTTTCGGTTTGGTTCGTTTCAAAAACTTAAAAAAAATCGGTTTGGTTGTTTATTTTGGTCCAAAACCGGACCAAACCGAAATTGCTCAGCCTTAGTGGATAGAAACAATATAAGAAAAACTACAAGTACAAGCAGCACGTAATTCTAATGAATATTGCCAAGACACGAAAATTTGAACTCAATATTTTATTATTAAAAATTTTCTCTTCAAAAATAATTTGTTGAAATACAAGTTAAACAACCCTGTTTATACTAGTCATGAGTCTATCTTAAAAGAGAAAAAAATCCTAATAAATAGTTATAGTGTTATTCTAGAGATTCCTAAACTAGATATAAAAAAATAAAATTACCAAGCATAATATCTAATCTCTCAAACTAAATAGGAAAAAAACTAAAAGCATCATACATGAGAATATTTTTCCTAGACCAGGTAAGGATAAAAATAAATAAGAAAACAAATATTTTTTTTTATAAAAATCCTCCTGCATCAGTTTCTCGGGCTGGAAATAACTCGTTTCCAAAATCAAATTGTTCTTGTTTCAATCTCATGGAAAATTAAAACTCTCCAACCTCTTTTTTTACACTGCTTTAAATGTATAAAAATTTTAGATATTAACTTCAATCTATTTATGTTAAAATTTGCATAAAAAACAATAATTGATAGGTTATTTTTATTCCATTGATTTCCAGAATAATGAACTGCAAACTTTATTAATATGTGTTGTATCCTTATAGTTATTAAGCAAATCTATCTTTGTGACAGTAATAAACTCGTAATCAAAAGTATCAATATAACCTAGATCAATATTTTTTCTTATTGAGCATTTTTTATATTTTATTTGCATTTAATCTTTAATTTATTAACGATGACACTATTAATGTTATACTATCATTATTAACATAATTATCATCAAAATAAAAATATCATAAATTAGCAGAGAATACCAACCTATATTTGTCTCATCATAAACAGGATCGTTAAAATTTTTGTGGTACCCTTCTCAATCAAGAAGCGCTCCCCTTTACCCTTGTATATAAAATAAATTTTCAAAATTAGTTATTAATTCATGATAACTGTTCATATAATCTTTTAGAGTTTTCACCTCCATAAACTAAATTAATTTTATTACGTGTTTTTGCATGTTTTATATTACTAGTTATTTAATATCTCTTTTTAAAAAATAAATATCCTCATTCTTTTATACAAAGCACATCTTTTTATACCATTTTTTTTTCAATCATGGGTATTTAAATACAAAGCATTAATGATTTAACTTTAACATCAATTAATGCAAATGGAAACAACTTGAAAAGACAGTGAGAACAAGTAATACATAAAACTGTTGAATATAAACACTATATAAAAACTTTAATTTTAATTTTTTTTCATTGAATATTTTCTCTCGAATTCATATACTAAAATATATGTTAAACAATCATATTAATACTAGTCTTAGCTATGTCCTGCAGGTAAAAAAAATACTAATAAATAATTATAGAGTTACTGTAGGAGTTTTAAATTAAATAAAAAATATAATTATCAAATATAATATTTAATTTATTAAATTAAATAAAAAAATAAAACTAAATAGAATAAAAATAAATAATTTTACTTGAAAATCTTCTTGCATCACTTTCATTGCTTCTTACATAAAATAGCACTTAAACATCACCATATCATCATATCATCGATCTCTGTCTCTCACTCACTCACCTGTTTTTGTAATAATGCATTTCCGAAATCCAAATCGAAATCACCCTTGAATCCATTGAATTGAATCGCATATAATCATGGGTTCCACCCAGTCCACACAAGCAACTCAAGATGATGACGAGGAAGAAGAAGCAAGCGAAGAAGAAGAAGAAGAAGAAGAGAAAGACGAGGAGGACGAAGAAGAAGAGCTGGAACAGCCTAACGATAGAGGAATCATCGAAAACAACAATAATTTACACAACAAGGTTCTACAACAAGAGCCAGAGATGCTGCCCTGTTACGCATCAGCATCGCCTCTCTCCCCTCAACTCTCATCTCTAGGCACCCCAAAGCTCGGTCCTTCTATCAAGGTGTGGGACCCTTACAACGTCCTCGCGCCGCTCCCTCCCCCGCCCCCGCCTCCTTTCTCCTCCGATGACGAGGTTGGTGTTTTGGAGGTGTTTTTGATCAGTCATGGAGAGTGCGAGCTCGATCTGAGGCCTGATTTAGTCGGTGGAAGGTGCCACGTGGCTGAATTGACTCCCAAAGGGCAGCGACAAGCCAGGGCTCTTGCTGTCTTCTTCAACTCTCAAAGGGTCAGCTTCCATTCCGTTTATTCATCGCCCTTGAATCGTGCTAGATCAATGGCTGTCTCCGTCTGCCAGGTAAATATTATTAGAGCTAGAAGTATGGTAATGGGTGTCAACGTTTGTACATTATACTTACTGACAAACAAAGGGTAAATGGTATTGGTAACATTGTATTAAGATTCTAATGGTAAAAGGGGATTGCATCAAATGTAATTAATAGTCGTTGAAAGCATGATTGATTGCTTGTTCTTGCATGTGATCATTTGTCACTCAAATTCCTTTCAAAATTTAGCGGAATATTTCTTAGGAATATTATAGTGAAATGTGTAATTTTAGGAGAAATAAAGGGTTAGTTTTTCATTTATTTTGAGTGAGAGATCCAGATTGGAGCTGATTCCTAGAGGAATCCGTCATTGATTGAGGAAGGTTTTCTGAAGAGAGAAAGAGAGGCACTTAATGGTTGAGATTTACGGCTTTGATCAGTGATTAAACTAGTAATGATTTTGATACCGGAAAAATACGGAGGCTATGTTCTAATGACATTCTGGTTAGTTTAGATGATGGAGATGGATGGAATGGAGGTGCTGAGGATGGAATTCAAACACCACTTAGAATGAATTAAGCACCGATGCTGTTTTTGGTGGGGGTGGGGGATCAGGATTTCAAGAAGATTCTGGTTAGTTTGTAGGATGGATATTCCACTCTGTTTGTGATAAAGAAAATCACCACTCTAGAGAATAAATAGGGTTATACTCGCAAAGTCGAAGGACAGAGAAATCCCAAACGTTCAAGATAGCTCACAGCTTAATGGAATCCAGCAAAGAGATGCAAAACTAACATTCAAGCTGAACAAGCTCAATTTGATTTTATTCAACTTCAACTCTCTCTACAATGATGTAAACAAGCATGATATTTATACTTGGAACAAAACCTCTAAGCTATGAAAATAACAGGACATACACATCTCATCTAGACATGAAATTTAAACTAGCTAGTGACTAGAAGGTGATATAATCTTCAAGGTGGCAGATTTTCTACCAAGGCTGTCATCATGTGTTTCTAGTCCTAGATGTTGATTTTATTGAAGCAAACTCTGACCACTCAGACTAGGCAAGAATTGATGTGATATTCTGCTTAATTGTCAAAGTTTCATGTGCTGGTTGTTGAGATAAAAGATAGAATTATGCAAGTTAAAGTTAATGTTTGGGAGAGATTTCGGATTTCCCAACTGCCTGCACACCAGGGAGTTAAATGTGATCACTCCCTCTAGGAATTTCTGATTCACTGTTTGAAGCATTGGAAACCAGATTCGCGTAGCCTTCAATTCATATATGGATTGCCTAGTGTTTTCTGCAGAATTAATAATGTTCTGCCTTTGAAGTTAATCCTAAAATCGGAGCCTGTTATGAGAATTTTCAGCTGTCCTGAATCTTATTCAGCACCATTTATCCCTCATTCGTTTTTCATAATATTTTTTTTTCTATTATTAGGAATGCTCCTGCATCAAATTTGGACAGAAATGATGAGATTTTGTTCACCAAAAAAAAAAAAACCCAGAAAAATAGAGAAAGAAAAAAGTTAGAAATTTGGATTTGTGTTTGTTCACTTATGATTCTCATAATGTATCTCGTTTTTGTTTCTAGGTACATCAGCTGTGAAAATACTAGAATTTTTTTCCTTTGCATCTTCACTCACGTTTCTCAAACTGCCAATCCTTTTATATCTGATTTTGAAATATGAAAGGGATAGATTGTAGTTATAGAATGTATTTGTTTGCTTGTCAAGTATCCCCTCATCATCGGTTTGTGAGTTGTGACCAATAGATTGGCTAGGAAGATTTTTTTTTCTTATCTGTAGTGGGAAGAAAGAAAACAAGTTGATTTCAAATGGAGAATGATATTATATTGAGTTGTTTCATTCAAGAGGAACTCTGTTTAAGACGGGCCTTCTACATCTAATCTCAAAGCAGCTTTGATATCACTAGGAATATTTTCCTCTACAGCTTGTGTTATGCAGTTGAGTGAATTGTCCATATATAAAAATCTTTCAGGAAATGAATTTTGCCGAGGAGCAAATACGACCAGCAGATGCACTAATGGAGATGAGTATGGGGCTTTGGGAGGGTTGCTCCCGTTCAGAAATATATACACCTGAAGTTCAGAGCCTGCTCGAAAATTTTCAGCCCGACTTCTGTGCACCATCTGGAGAATCACTTAGGCAAGTTGAATTTAGGATGGTTCAGTTCCTAAATGGAACAGTCCTGGGACTGCCTGAAAAGTTGAGATCCGATTTATTGATGCACCATCAAACTGAGAGCCAAGGGTTCTCTCATGACAGAGATGGGCCTCTTCTACCACTGCCTTCTCATTGGGATATGCTTCATAGGCACCGACAGGGCCTCACAAGGAAAAAGTCTGGTAAGAGTAGGCTACAACATGTGACTTCTAAAGGCAATCACGAGGGTGAGGATGAGGTCTCTCTTAGGGAAGCCAGCCACCAACATTTGCTCCCTGATTTGAATAATAGGAACTCATCCTCCGCGGTCTCTTCATGCGTGGGCGTTTTCACGCATTCAATTCCTATCAAGTGTCTGCTCACAGGCCTCCTGGGGTGCAGCCCAGTAATGATGCATAAGATCTGCATAGAAGATTCTTCAGTGACTGTGTTGCAGCACTCTTGGAAAACAGGTTGGCAGATTAAACGCCTGAATGATACTGCACATCTGAGACTTCTCTAGGTTGGGAATTATTGGCTCCGAGTTATTGATGGGATAATGAGCTGTTAATTATTAGAAGCTGTTATTTTTTCATTCATGGATTGTATTAGGGCTCACGATCTCACACGTCATGTTGCTTCGGTGTCCTGTTGTAACTTTGGTTTATTCGCTTCCAAGTTTGCCAACTTCAATCAAACAAAAATAGATTGGCTTGGAAGTTGGATTTTGTATTGGATGATTCTTTTGATCTACAGCATTTACAAATGTTGTTGTAGAGTGGAAGGTTTTTTTTTTTTCCCCTGTAGTGGGAAGAAAGAAAACAAGTTGAGAGTTTTAGTTTATAATTGTATTTAAATTAATTTTTGATATTTTTACAAGTTATAAACTTTATTTATTTAATTTTTTTATGAACTCGAGTGGGTTAGATTTATTCATTGGTTGATTTATATTTCTAAATTCCATGGATTTGTTTTTAGAGGCGGTTATATAATTAATGTTAAGTTTAATTTTAATATCTTATATCACTTTTAAATTTTAATACTTACTTTCCTTTCTCTTTGAAAAATAGACAATTTTTTTTTATTATGTAAAAAAAATTTAATAGAAAGCCTGATTACTATCAAGAATTTTAAAACTTAAGCTCAATGGTATAGTAAAAGTTTGAAACCAAGAAATTTACTTTCCTTGTGGTTTCAGATTGAAGTTCTGTAGTTGCTAATATGATAGCAACAGGAGGCTTATATGGTCGTTAACTTCAGGGCCGTGAGATTAGTCGAGGTGCGTACAAAATAACCCGAACACCCACGTTAATAAAAAAAAGAATTTTAAAACCAAAATATTTATAAATAAAATGAAAGTAAATACTTAATTTATAAATTATTAAATATAAAAATATAAAGTATATAAGTAAGATATTTCTAAATAAAATAAAAGTAAATACTTAATTTATAAATTATTAAATAAAAAAAATAAAAAATATAAAGTATATAAGTAAGATTGTGTTTATCCTCTTCCAAAAATCTTGACTCGCAACAACTTATAATATGCATATTGTCCTAAGTTATGTTAGATAGCATAAATATATCATGTAATACAAATATTATAGATAGATGATTGTTTTCAACACCTCTAATTGTTTAATTCAAGAGAGACTTCGTTTACTTTGTTCTTTAATTAATGGGCTGTGTTTGATTAATATTTTAAAATAGAATGGATAAGTACATAAATAATAAAAATAAATGTTAGTTGAAGAATAAAAAATATATAAAAACAAAAAAAAATATTAAAACAAGTGAATTTTTATTGTTTAAGACATAAGAGACGTATCTCTTTCTTACAACTGTTTTTTGTCTGTCTCAAAACAATCACATCATCTCAAAGTCACGTAATCATCGAATTGATTGCAGCAGAATTAGAAAGGACCCATCCAAGATGGTGCTTATGGTGGCCTGAAGGGCACTGGCAAGCTAGAAACAGCCCTCGCCAACCTCCTGCACAAAAGCCTTTAGATTCTTATCCGAGGAACCTCCTTCCTTGACAGCATCTCTTGCTAGATCTTTCCATTTCTTGGCGTTCTTTCTGATGTCTTCTCCCGTCTTTCCATGGGCCATAACCAGATCCAAGCACCTCTTAATCTCATCGCCTTCGACTATCCCTTCTTCGTTAGCCACCACCCTCACTCCTGTCTTCCACACGTCTGCAATCAACTTGGCATTTGTTCCTTGATCTGTCCAGTGAGGAAATGCCACAACTGGAACCTCACAGACCAAGCTCTCCAGAGTTGAGTTCCACCCACAGTGTGTCACAAAACATCCTATCGAAGGATGGGACAAAACCTCCACTTGACAACACCATGGCACTATCATCCCTTGCCTTTCCAATATCGCCTCTCTGCAGGCCCTCATATGATCCTCTTCTTCTTCTTCTTCTTCTTCTTTCACTTCTTTCTTATTCTGTTCATCCCTTATGACCCACAGGAATGGAAGACCACTATCTACCAATCCACGAGCAATCTCCTCCATTTGTCGCTTCGATAACACCAAAATGCTCCCAAAAGATACATAAACCACTGATGATTTAGTCTTTGAGTTCAACCATTCAGTGTAATCCTCGGAGCCCTGGAAAATATCCCCTCCAAAGGATTTATCCAACGGATCATTTCCATCCAAGAAAGCAGATGGGATCAATGGCCCGATTCCAGTCAAGTTGAACTTTTCAGTGGCATTCATAGCTCCCAATTCCAATGCATCGAAAGAGTTGACAAGCACTTTTGGGTTGGTTTCTTGGCTGAGGTGCTCCAGCTGCTCTTGAAACATCTGGATTGCCCAAGTATAAGTATTTGAAGGAAGTACCAACGAGGGAAGGTCACAGCTAGCAAGTGGTGGGAGCCCTGGTAATTCAATAGCATACGAAGTGTCCTTGCAATTATTGAAGATATCACCATAACCATTGAAGTAATAGTAATAGATGTCAAAGACAGTTGCAAGCTGCATCCAAAGAAGTGCTGCTGGGAGATGCTGTGCGCGTGCCACCTCAGCTGCAAAATGTAGAAACATCGTGTAAACCAAACAAGTGACGGGCTTTCCTTCTTTTGCACTATCTACGATAAGCTCATTGAGAGTCTGTGAGCCTCGACGTTTGAGCTCAGACTTGAAATGTTCTCTGTCATCTTCAGGTTTAAGCCCGTCGTCATATCCATCTGAAAAGGTAACGAATGACAAACCGTCAGGAAACAAAGTTTTGGACATGCGGCGGCCGGCAGAGAGAGAGGTAACAAGGGTGACGAGAACACCAATACGTGTCAGACCCTTGGCGAATTGGAGGGCAGGATTTATGTGGCCTTGTGCGGGATAGGTTAACAGAAGGAAGTGAGGTTGCACCGCCATGGTGATTGCTTCTGTGGCGGCGGATGACTGGGGTGGTGAGTTTGACTAGATGGATTGATCAGCAAATGGTTTTGTTTGCTCTAGCCAGAAATTACGAGGGAAAAACCTACTAGTGTAAGACTAACTACAAGCACTTGCGTAGGCTTCCTTAAATAATATAAGTAGAAGCGAAAGGTGACGTTTGTAGTGACGATTGGGAGTAGTTGCTGCGAATTGTAATCCTTAGAGATTCTTTATTTTTGCGTTTAAAAAGACTTTTTAATTTTAAATTATTATTTTTAATATTTTTAGATAAATTTTAAATTTTAATAAAAAAATATATTATTTTAATATATTTTTAAATAAAAAACTTTAAAAAACAATAATTATTAGATCACGATGAAAAAAAATGTTTTAGAGCGTATTTGAAAATATAGCGGTAATTATTTTTTAAAGTATTTTTTAATTATAAAATAATATTTTTTATTTTAAAAAATTATTTTTGATATCAGCACAACAAAATTACTTAAAAATATAAAAAATATTAATTTAAAAATATAAAAAAATATTAATTTAAAAAAATAAAAAAATTTAATTTTTTTAAAATGCAAAATAAATCTTTAATTTTGATGTGACATGTTTATGACGCAATGTACGTGGAGCTGAATTTTAAAAGGATGAGTGGTCTGTCTCAATTGATATTTATTTATTTATTATTGTTATTCTTATATTTTTATTAACAGTTTTGAATATTGGGGGTGATTTTGCATAAAATAATGGTTATGATAAGAGGCTCGTGGATGTGAAGTGGTTGCTACTTGCTCCTTTATGGCTTGTATTGAAGTAGAAACCAAATAACCAGCGCACACACAGCACACACGGATATTAATATTAACATTAAAAAAAATTAAAAGATGAATATAGTGAATCATCAATTAGATTAGTGCTATGCTTGTTTGTTTCTTCTTGTTTCTTTGATTTTTTTAATCAATGTTTATTTGATTAATTACATCATTTAATATTAAAGTTATTTTTTATTAAGTTATTTTATTTTTATGACACGGATCACGGGTTTAGAGGTTTGACTCGGTTGACTCAAGTTTTTTTTAATTAACTTTTCTTTATCAATCTCGTCATTTAATATTGGGTTGATTGAGAATTAAGTTTCATGATTTTTTTTTGTTTTTTTATTAGATTATTCTGGCTTCATGACACGAGAATAAGGCTTAATTAACAGGTTGACTTGGGTTGACTTGGGTTATTTTTTGTGTCTTTTTTTTCAATTGATTTTTTTTCAATTTCATCATTCAACATTGGATTTGTTGGGAATTGAGCTTTGTAATTTGTTTTGATTTGTTTTTTATGAGAATATATTGGTCTCATGACTAGGGTCGCAGGTTTTGGCATTTTAACCATGGTTAAATCAAATTATTTTTTTAATTTTCTTTCTAAAATGTTATTTCGATCTCATGACCCAGGTCATAGATCCTTCAACATTGAATTTATTTTTTATTGGGTTGTTCCCTTGACCCAAGTTGCAGGTTTGGCAGGTTAACCCAATGGACACGGTTTTTTTAAAAAAAATTTCTTCCTCCCACCCCAATTTCATCTTTTAATATTGTGTTTGATTGAGAACTATACTTCATGATCTATTTTAATTTGCTTTTTATTAGGTTATCTCAGTCTCATAACCAAACAATAATGCTTAACGAGTTAACCTATGTTGACTCAGCATGTTTTTTTTTTGTCTTTTTTAATTAACTTTTTTTTATAAATTACATCGTTCAACATTGAGTCTGACAGGGTTAATTGGAAATTGAGCTTTATAATTTGTTTTGATTTGTTTTCTATAGAGTTATTTCAGTTTCACGACTAGGCTCGTGGATTCGGCAAGCTAACCCTGGTTAAATCAGGTTGTTGTTTTTATTTTCTTTATACAAAGTTATTTTTGTCTCATAACTTAAGTCATGAGTTTGGTGGATTAATTCAGGTTGTTTTTATGCTCTTTTCTTATTTGATTTCCTTTTTAAAATCTCATTCCTCGACACTAGACTTATTGAGAATTGAAATTCATAATTTATTTCGATTTACTTTCTATATGGTTATCTCAATTTTATGACTTATGTCAAATGTTTGTTGGGTTAACTCGAGCCACTTTTTTAGGTTATTTTTTTAATTGATTTTTTTTCTCAATTTCATCCTTTCACATTGGGTTGATTGAGAATTAGGCTTTATAATTTGTTTTGATTTGTTTTTCCATAGAATTATCATAGTCTTATAACCCGAATCGCGAATTTGACATGTTGATACAAGACAATCTAATATGTTATTATTTTAATATTAAAAAAAGATGTCATCTTGAATTTTTTTAGTCAAATTGTATTTTTATAGGTCGCCCGAGTTAATTTTGGACCTACAAGTCAACCTGGTTATATCGAGTCAACCCTTGCATTATTAAATTTTTTTCCAACAAAAATAAATAGCAACATTTGAATATTATTCTTACGTTCAAGAAAAAATTGACTTGACTCGTATCGTATTGCGGGTTAATGATTTAGTGTACAAGTTTGATATTTTAAGTTTAAATCTTAAAATCAATATTTAAGAAAATTTATTAAGACACCTTTAAAAAATCATCCAGAAAAAACTTTATCATATTATTTGAGGATATTGAAAAAACAAATTGATGGGTGCATGCAAAATCATTAGTAATAGTAAGAATGAGTTGTTGTTGAAATGCAATTCATGAATTTAAAACTATTATTTTACATTATTTTCCTATTTGCATTATCAATACAACTAAAAAATACATAGGTTCAATTTAATTGTGTTCATGTTATGAATAGTTAATTAACCCAATATGATATTTAGTCTTTTTATAATGAATTGTGTTGTAGTTTAGTTGGTTCACACTAGCCGAGTGAAAATGAGATCACGGATTTGAGATTGGTCACGATGTTTGTTCTCAGAAGTTGTATGATTTTTTTTTTAAAAAAATAAATAACTTGTCATTTATCTTTTATTTTTAAAAAAATAATAATCTAGCAAATATTTGGGTTAATGATTTCTACATTGGAATTATTATACTGAATTTAATAATCACGCTAAAAAAATTCTTATAGTCTAAATATTATTTTTTATCCAACCCACGGCGAAAGTGTGTGTAATAAAATAGTATTATGCTAGAGAATTAATACATATCATATTGCATAAAATAAAATAAAATCATTTTAATCTAAAAATTAAAATGATTAATGTAATAATAAAGGCCAGTGGTCGTCAATAGAATGAAACCTGTAAAAAATTTGCCTAGCAACTTCACTCGAGCATAGTTGTCAAATTTGATTCAAAGACTTGCCTGGAAAAAACTTGGTTTACCATGTCATTAGATGAACTCAAGAGTTAAAAAATTAACTCAGGTTAATTATTTTTATTAAAAAAATAACAAATAAGTTTTTTAAATATTAATATTGACTTGATTGGTCAAATAAATCATTAAAAACTGGACAAATCAACCTTATTTCATTAAGTTAATGTTTGAGCTGATTTAACTCGGACCACCACTTTGTTCAGGTTTCAAACCTTGATTTTTCAAGATGGGTCCATTATACCCCTGACCATAAAACTTTGAACTTGAGATATTTTTAAATAAAATAAAAATAAATCCTTAATTTATGAATTATTAAATATAAAGATAAAAAAATATATATAAATTATATAAGAAAGGCTGTCTTAATCGTGTTTTAAAAATTCTGACTCACAACGACTTACAATATATATATTATCCTAAGTTATGTTAGATAGCTTAAATATATCATGTAATATAAATAACATAGATAGACGACAGTTTTCAACACCTCTGATTGTTTTATTCAAAAGAGAGACTTCGTTTACTCTATGCCTCGTACTTTGTTCTTTAATTAATGGGCTGTGTTTGATTAATATTTTAAAATAGAATGGATAAATACAGAAGAAAAAAATGTAGTTGAAGAATAATAATAAATATAAAAACAAAAAAAAAAGATTATTAAAACAAGTGAATTTTAATTGTTTAAGACATGTATAAGAGACGTATCTCTTTCTTACAACTGTTTTTTGTCTGTCTCAAAACAGTTACATCATCTCAAAGTCACGTAATCATCGAATTGATTGCAGCAGAATTAGAAAGGATCCATCCAAGATGGTGCTTATGGTGGCCTGAAGGGCACTGGCAAACTAGAAACAGCCCTCGCCAACCTCCTGCACAAAAGCCTTTAGATTCTTATCCGAGGAACCTCCTTCCTTGACAGCATCTCTTGCTAGATCTTTCCATTTCTTGGCGTTCTTTCTGATGTCTTCTCCCGTCTTTCCATGGGCCATAACCAGATCCAAGCATCTCTTAATCTCATCGCCTTCGACTATCCCTTCTTCGTTAGCCACCACCCTCACTCCTGTCTTCCACACGTCTGCAATCAACTTGGCATTTGTTCCTTGATCTGTCCAGTGAGGAAATGCCACAACTGGAACCTCACAAACCAAGCTCTCCAGGGTTGAGTTCCACCCACAGTGTGTCACAAAACATCCTATCGAAGGATGGGACAAAACCTCCACTTGACAACACCATGGCACTATCATCCCTTGCCTTTCCAATATCGCCTCTCTACAGGCGCTCAGATGATCCTCTTCTTCTTCTTCTTCTTTCTCTTCGTTCTTCTTCTGTTCATCCCTTATGACCCACAGGAATGGAAGACCACTATCTACCAAGCCACGAGCAATCTCCTCAATTTGTCGCTTCGATAACACCAAAATGCTCCCAAAAGATACATAAACCACTGATGATTTAGTCTTTGAATTCAACCATTCAGTGTAATCCTCGGAGCCCTGGAAAATATCCCCTCCAAAGGATTTATCCAACGGATCTTTTCCATCCAAGAAAGCAGATGGGATCAATGGCCCGATTCCAGTCAAGTTGAACTTTTCAGTGGCATTCATAGCTACCAATTCCAATGCATCGAAAGAGTTGACAAGCACTTTTGGGTTGGTTTCTTGGCTGAGGTGCTCCAGCTGCTCTTGAAACATCTGGAGTGCAAAAGTGTAAGTATTTGAAGGAAGTACAAACGAGGGAAGGTCACGGCTAGCAAGTGGTGGGAGCCCTGGTAATTCAATAGCATACGAAGTGTCCTTGCAATTATTGAAGATATCACCATAACCATTGAAGTAATAGTAATAGATGTCAAAGACAGTTGCAGGCTGGATCCAAAGAAGTGCTGCTGGGAGATGCTGTGCGCGTGCCACCTCAGCTGCCCAATGTAGAAGCATCGTGTAAACCAAACAAGTGACGGGCTTTCCTTCTTTTGCACTATCTACGATAAGCTCATCGAGAGTCTGTGAGCCTCGACGTTTGAGCTCAGACGTGAAATGATCTCTGTCATCTTCAGGTTTAAACCCGTCGTCATATCCATCTGAAAAGGTAACGAATGACAAACCGTCAGGAAACAAAGTTTTGGACATGCGGCGGCCGGCAGAGAGAGAGGTAACAAGGGTGACGAGAACACCGATACGTGTCAGACCCTTGGCGAATTGGAGGGCAGGATTTATGTGGCCTTGTGCGGGATAGGTTAACAGAAGGAAGTGAGGTTGCACCGCCATGGTGATTGCTTCTGTGGCGGCGGAGGACTGGGGTGGTGAGTTTGACTAGATGGAGTGATCAGCAAATGGTTTTGTTTGCTCTAGCCAGAAATTACGAGGAAAAAAGCTACTAGTAAGACTAACTACAAGAACTTGCGTACAGGGGAACGCATCCTTATATAATAAAGTAGAAGTGAAAGGTGACGTTTGTAGTGACGATTAGGAGATTCTTTATTTTCGTGTTTCAAAAGATTTTTTTAAAGAATTTTGATTTTTTTATTTTCAAATTATTTTGATTTATTAATATCAAAACTAAATTTTAAAATTTAATAAATAAATTATTTTAATATATTTCTAAATAAAAAATATTTTAAAAAATATAAATAACAAACATGCTTTGGTATGTGGAGCTAAATTTAAAAAAGATGATACGGCAAGCTCAGATGCGTTCTGTCTCGATTGATAATTATTTATTTATTATTGTTATTCTTTTGTATTTTTATTAACACTTTTGAATATTGGGGATGATTTTGCATAAAATAATGGTTATGATAAGAGGCTCGTAGATTAGTTAATTGTTATAATAATAGACTTGTTGATGTGTACTTTGTGGCTTACTGGCTTGTATTGAAGTAGAAACCAAATAACCAGCGCACACACAACACACACGGATTTTAATATTAACATTAAAAAAATTTAAAAGATGAATATAGTGAATCATCAATTAGATTAGTGCTATGCTTGTTTGTTTCTTTGATTTTTTTAATCAATGTTTATTTAGTTAATTATATCATTTAATATTAAATTTATTCTTTATTTAGTTATTTTATTTTCATGATATGGATCACGGGTTTTGGAGGTTAACTCGATTGACTCGGTTTTTTTAATTATTTTTTTTCTCAACCTCATCATTTAATATTAGGTTGATTGATAATTAAGTTTTATGATTTTTTTTGTTTATTTTTTATCAGGTTATTCCAGCCTCATGACCCGAGAATAATGTTTAACCGGTTACCTGGCTTGACTTTAGTTATTTTTTGTGTCTTTTTTTTTCAATTGATTTTTTTCTAATTTCATCATTTAACATTTGATTAGCTGAAAATTGAGCTTCATAATTTATTTTGATTTGCTTTTTATGAGGATTTACTGGTCTTGCGACTAGGATTGCAGGTTTTGGTATTTTAACCTTGGTTAAATCAGGTTGTTTTTTTTTAATTTTCTTTATAAGATGTTATTTTGATCTCATGACCCAGGTCATAGATTCTTCAACATTGAATTTGCTTTTTGTTGGGTTATCTCAGCCTCGTGACCAAAGAATAATACTTAACAAGTTAACCCATCTTGACTCAGCATGTTTTTTTTGTCTGTTTTAATTGATTTTTTTTATATAAATTTCATCGTTTAACATTAAGTTTGATAGGGTCAATTAGAAATTGAGTTTCATAATTTATTTTGATTTTTTTTCTATAGAGTTATTTCAGTTTCATAACTAGACTCGTGGATTCAGCACACTAACCCTTGTTAAATTAGGTTGTTGTTTTTATTTTTTTTATACGAGGTTATCTTAGTCTCATAACTTGAGTCATGAGTTTGATGAATTAACTTGGTTGTTTTTTTATGCTCTTTTCTTATTTGATTTCTTTTTTTAAAAAAATCTCATTCCTCGACACTAAACTAATTAGGAATTAAACTTTGTAATTTGTTTTGATTTACTTTTTATAGAGTTATCTTAATTTTATGACTCAGGTCAAATGTTTAATGGGTTAGCTCGAGTTACCTTTTTAGGTCATTTCTTTAATTGATTTTTTTTCAATCTCATCTTTTTACACTATGTTGATTGAGAATTAAGCTTTATAATTTGTTTTGATTTGTTTTTTATAGAGTTATTTTAGTTTCATAACCTGAGTCGTGGGTTTGATATGTTGATCAAAGTCAATCTAGTATGTTGTTATTTTAATATTAAAAAAAATATCATATTAATTTTTTTTTAGTTAAACTATATTTATATAGGTCGTCCGGGTTACTTTTGAGCACGCAAAGTCAACTGGTTTATATCAAGTCAAGCCTCACATGATTAAATTGTTTTCTAATAGAAAAACAATAGCAACATTTGGATATTATTCTTATGTTTAAGAAAATTTGATTTCACTCGTAATATAGCGCGAGTAAATGATTTAGTGTACAAGTTTGATTTTTTAAGTTTAAATTTTAAAATCAATACTTAAAAAAATTTACCAAGACACCTTTAAAAAATCATTCTGAAAAAAAATTTATCGTGAATTTAAGGATATCAAAGAAAACAAATTGATGGGTGTATGCAAAATCATTAGTAATAATAAGAACGAGTTGTTGTTGAAATGCAATTCATGAATTTAAAACTATTATCGTACAATTATTTTCCTATTTGCATCATCAATATAACTAAAAAATACATGGGTTCGAGCCTAGTGGTAAGAGCGTGAGACCAAGAGGTTTGCTCTCTCTGTGGTCTCAGGTTCGAGCCCTGTGGTTGCTCATATGATAGCCACTGGAGGCTTACATGGTCGTTAACTTCAGGGCCCGTGGGATTAGTCGAGGTGCGCGCAAGTTGGCCCGGACACCCACGTTAAACTAAAAAAAAATACATGGGTTCAATTTAATTGTGTTCGTATTATGAATAGTTAATTAACCTAATATGGTATTTAGTCGGTTTATAACAAATTGTGCCAGGATTGTTTGAGAGTGTGGTTGCTTTTTAAAGTACTTTTCGTACTGAAATGTATCAAAATAATATTTTTTTTATTTTTAAAAAATTATTTTTGAGATCAACACATCAAAACGATCCAAAATATATAATTAATTTTTATCAAAACAAATTTTAATTTTTTAAAAATACGAGTATAACTAAATTTCCACACTTACTTAGTTGGTTGATACTAGCTAAGTGAATGTGAGGTCGCAGGTTCGAGGCTGGTCACAATATTTGTTTTCAAAAGTTATACTGTTTTTTTTAGGAAAAGATAGATAATCTATCATTTAGCTCTTTTATATTTTTTAAAGTATCCCGGACTTGTGGGTTTCTTTTAGATCCATGAGACTTGTTTTGTTATGTCAAGGCATTAGGGCTTTTTTTATTGGTCATTTGAGTTTATTTTTTTAATTATTTTTCAAGTTTTTTTTTCCAACTTAATCCTTTAACATAGGATTTTTTTATTGTTTTTTTATTGGGTTTTTTGCCCCTTTTCTTAATTTTTTTTTCAATTCCATTATTTATTATATAATTTTTATTTAATCTTATTCTTAAGTATTGGGTTGATGGTAAATTAATTTTTGTACTTTTATAGTATAATAAAATAAATAATAATAACTCAACCTAATGAAATTTGTAACGTGAGTCGCAGATTTGACGGATTGACTAGGGCTAGCCAAACCTCTTTCTTTTTTTTCTTTGATATTTCTCATTTAAACTTTCCCAACTGATAAGGTCATATCATGACAACTCCCACGAGACTTAATTTAAAACCCGAGCTTAACAAATAGTTAGGTCAGTGGTTTTTACATTGGAACCATTGTACTGATATTAATAACAATGCTAAAAAAATTCTTATGGTCTAAATATTATTTTTTGTCCAATCCACGGTGAAAGTGCGTGCAATAAACTAGAACTATGCTATGGAATTAATACATATCATATTGCATCAAATAAAATAAAAATATAATTTAATCCAAAAATTAAAATGATTAATGTAATAATAAAGGCCAATGGTCGTCAGCAAAATGAAACCTGTACAAAATTTGCCTAGCAACTTGACTTGAGCATGGTTATTAGATTTGATTTAAAGAGGAAATAACTTGGATTACCATCAACTCAAGAGTTAATGGATTAACCCAAGTCAATTATTTTTATTTAAAAGATAATAATTTAGTTTTTTAAATATTAATGTTGACTTGATTGGATTTAATCTGGTCAAATGATCATTTTAATCCAAGTCAATTATTTTTATTTAAAAGATAATAATTTAGTTTTTTAAATATTATTGTTGACTTGATTGGGTTTAATCTGGTCAAATGATCATTAAAAATTGGATGGATTAGCCTTGTTTCATCAAGTTAATGTCTGGTCTGATTCAACTAGAACCACTACTTTATTTAAGTTTCGAATCTTGATTTTTCAAGAAAAAAATATGAGTCAATCTGAGTTAACTTAACTAACTTATTATCTAGGATATGATATCAAAATAATCTATAAAAAAAAATGAAACAAATAATGAAGCAAAATGCCCAATAACCAAAAATCAAATGATAAAATTAAAAAATAAAACCAAGAAAAGCTTTTCGAGTCAATAACCAGGATTACTTTATAGAAAGCTAACCATGAAAAAATCACAAAGTAAAATTTACAATCATAGAAAATCTAAAACTAAACAAATAAAAATTAAATATTTTTATTTTATTAAATTTAATTTTGCTAGTATTAATCAATTAAATCACTAAAATTTCATTCAAATCAACATGTTTAATTAAAAACCCTACCCGAATGTAGATCTCATATTTCTAGGACAGCCCACCGGTCCAGAAGACTTTAAAGCATGTTCTCAATAAAGATCCGACCCGATCTCATTTCCCGCCACAACTCGTTAGTTTCCCGCCGTCAATATATATAACCCATCTAATCCCGCCCAATTCCATCTCCCGCTCTCTACAGAATCTCTCAATAGCTTCCTCTCCTACCCCATCCCGGAATCCCTCAGCCATGACAGAAGAAGAAGCTCCAAAGCTCATCCCCAACAAACGAAGTGAACCATCCCCTCCCTACATGGGGATAGGGATCTGCACTGACAGTAAACACCACGGGGTATTGTCGCAATCGCTTAACAAGAGGTCCCGAAGGACAAGAAATGGTGATTCTGCCGATACAGATGACTGGTCTTCCATTTTAATCAAAGATCTTCGCACCAGAAGGGTTTTCTCTCCAGTCCCAAGCGCTGTTGACAAACAAGGCATAAAGGGACCTGATAAGGAGGAAAATCATGGGATTCTTTGTGATTCCCAGAATTTCCCAAGTACAAAACTTGCTGATTCTTTGGATGTGAAAGAAGACGTGGGGTATTCCTGCAAAGAGCAGATCATGGAGGATGACATCAAAATTTCCAATGGTGAGATTTTGAATGAAGAATGTATGAAAGGAACTCCTCCTGATGCAGAGATGTTGAGTTATGGATTCGCTGAAAATGGAGGCAGAAATTCGAAGGAAACGGGACAAGCTTCTCAGGAGCTATCTGTCGGAAGCGTGCTGAAAAGGGGGTCTGAGAAGAAGGACATTTACAATAATTCTGCAACCAAATTTGTAAGTGGCCCTTTCAAATCTTCATTTACTTGAACATGATTTTGTTTTTTCTTGTTTCCTATGATTTTGTGGTGATTAGTCTATCACGACGTCTTGTTAATTTAAGCTAGTGTTGGATTTCTGGAATAGGTCCATAGGCCGTGGTCTCGGCTTAAGGTATTCAAGACCCCAGGTTCAATAAGCTATAGAAGATTGCTTCCATATCTGATGGATATGGTCAAAAATGACTCTTGTAACTTCTCTACTCTTCTCTATTTTCCACCTGTTTGTAGAATCATTCGAGATAACTGATAAGTATATTGCTAACCAAACTATAACGTTAAATTTCATTATGATTGGTTTCCATAGGTGCTCCCAAGAAAACTAACTGCCCAAACACAGAGGGTGGTCCAGGAATATCGATGCATCACTGTCAGAGAGACAGTTCCTTGGAGGGTAATGCTGGTGATTCTGATACTCAGCCACATTGTGTACAATTTCTTGTCAATGGCTCATCTGGTGCCAGTGACTTAAATGTAACATCTCTTGAACAACTTAGTTCAGAGAGGGATTGTTGCGTGAGTTTTAATAGCCACAACTCAGTGAACGATGATTGTTGTCCAAAGCCTCTTGTGAACGAAGAGAACGGAAAAATTGAGATAGGGGCATCTTTAACTGTGCACGCTTCTTGTTTTGATGGTTATTCTACTGATACAAAGCCTGTTAATAGCGAAGAGATGGAAAAAACTGATGTTGGGATTTCTAGTGATGATCAAGATGTTATGGATACAAGGCAGAGCTTCTCGTTGATCAAGGAGAAGCACCAATTAAATGAAAGTGATGAAGATGGTCGACATTTTGATCATACTGCAGCATATGACACTGTAGGTGTAGAAGAAATTGACACGATGCATCCTTCTGAAGCTGTTGGTCTAAATCATATAGGCCCTGATTTGTTCGATACTGAAAGAATCAGCAGGACTTGTCACACGAAGAAGGAAGTTGACTTAAAGGTGGTGTTTTGGAAAAAAGTGATGACTCAAATGAAGAGTCTATCCAGCTGACCCCCAGTCACTCCACGGGATAGTGATATTTTTTATAAACCAGAGGCCTACACCAATGTGGATAGCAGAGTTAAATGTGTCTCAAAGAGAGTTGATCGAGTTATTGGGAGGCCATTGGATGAAACAACCCCCAGAAGCAATAGATTTGCTGGTGATAACATAATGGACTCCAAGATTTCTAAAAGAAAATTGGTAATTTATCATTAGGAGCCCTTGAGGATAGCTTATTTGCAGGCATAATAAGTGTATATGTTGTTTGATATTTGATTGTACGAGACTGTCATAAATTCTCTAATTATACAAGTAGACTAATGATGCTGTCATTCCTCATTTTTTCTTCACTAATGTAAGCTGCATTTCACATTGGAATAGGGTTTAAATCCATGCTCACAGCTGAAGCTATTTAAGACTCCAAGCTCATTCAGCTATAGAAGATTGCTTCCATATCTGATGGATATCACCAAAGACAGTTCTGGTAATCTCTCTCCTTTATGCCAACGGTTATATGGTTTAATTGCATCAGAAGATCGCGGGAGTTCATTTAGGGCTTAAATATCACTAAGCTAACCATTCTTGAAAATAATTTGCTCAGGTGCTTCGGGAAATGTTCATTATCCAAAACTTGAGAAGCGCTCAGAAGAATATCCAGTCTCTCTACTCTCACAACTATCAACTTCTTACCGTAATGAGAATCCCATTGAGAAGTCTGATGGAGAATGTTATCTTGTGAAATGTGATTCTGGCCCTTCACGTACTGGGCAAATCGCTATGACAGCTACCAATGATGCATATAATAATGCTCAACCAGATTCAACATCTGCTGAACACAACTCCGAAACTCCAGTATCACTTGGTTCACCAGAAAAGGAGATTACAGCAGATGTTATATCAGATAAAGATAAGCAGTTAGAGGCTGTCCTTGATATTGTGCCTTCAGTTCATGAAAGCTGCTCACCACCTATGTCATTATGTTTTATCTCTGAATGTAGCCTGAACTCAGGGGCACCTGAATTACCTGTCGTTAATGAAGGGGACTGTATGGCATCAGTATTGAAACTAACTAATTGTGCAAAGCCAGAGGAAGCAGACTCATCCCAAGTTGAAGTCTCCGATCCCTCGGGAATTCCTCCTCTTGGACCCAAGAGGAGTATTCTTAAGAGAAATCCAAGAGGATGCAGAGGAAGTTGCGAATGCTTAAACTGTGCTTCCTTTCGTCTCCATGCAGAAAGGGCATTTGAGTTCTCAAAAAATCAGATGCAAGATGCTGAAGAAGTGGCCTATGATTTGATCAATGAACTCTCTCACCTGAGGACTTTACTGGAGAAATCAACATCTGGTTCCCATGATCACCTTGCTGTCTGTACTGATCAGGTAAATACTGAATGAGCTCAATATGCTTTGAGTCATTCTTCCCACTCTTTCTATCTACAATAGCAAGTAATATACTGTAAAATATTTTGATCTCTTTGCTGTAAATGCTTTAACAGAGTCTATCTCCTAAACCTTGTGATGAGTACATTTAGGCGTTTGCTAGATCCTATGATATCACTTTGTTATGCTCAAACTATAAACATATTTCCATTTTTACCAGACCACATCAACTTACAACAAAATTGAGAAATCATCTCGAATGGAAATCTATGTCATTGAGAATTACAGGGTTTTCCACTTTAACATTGCCTGTGACCTTACCGTGTTGCTTTTTTCTAAAAAGAAGGAAAGAAAAAAGGCAGAAACCTTACTCGATGGCTAGAAGTGTCCTCAGGAGTTTTAAGATTTGTTGCACTCATATCTAATTATCATGTCTTAGAACAATATCATTTATATATGGCAGTGGTGCACATGTATTTTATAAGAGGCCTGCTTCACAGTAAACGTGAAGGATCTATGATTTAATATATGGTAGTCACTTGCTGAGCCGCATTTGTTTCAAGTCTATCGAATTTGAAGTTCTTTCTTAATATTCTGTCCATGTAACTAGGATGATCTATTGAGCGTCTTCCTAATTAAGTGGCTTTCTTGCTTTTGTTTATGGAATTAAGCAATACAGCAATAGAAAGATGATTGAGCTTCTACAACTTAATTGCTCAAAATACAAACCCTATGGGTTAAGATTATACTGGTAAGGTGAACTCATCAAAGGGATGGCAAACCAGTGGGCCTGCTTGATTTGGTCCATTTGTGATTATATTTAAGCGAATAGATCAGCTGGTTTGCCCTTTTACATTCAGAACAATGTTGTGGACAGTCACTTTCTTCTCATTATAGTTTCTTAATCCTTGAGGAAAAATCTCAACTCTCTTTAGCACTGGGGATGGTCCTAGCTACCCTGTCCCCATAATAACGATATTTATTCCACGAGTGGTTTGTTCTTTATTTAAGTGATGTTAGTGGGCGCTCCAATACTGCTAGATGCATCCTGGTTTTAAAATTGGTAGCCACCGGTGCAGCATCAGTAGAGTCGGTATCTGTCGAGCTACTGAACATGCTGGAAAAAAAGAAACTGGGAAAAAAGTTATGAAGTGTTAAAATTATTAAACGTTGTTTTATGGCTTTACTCTTCACTACTTGAGCTGTAATCCAGTCTTTACTTGTGCTGTAATCTAGTTTCCTCTTGACTATTTTATCTAAATAAGCTGAGGTAGTTGCAGCAGCATCACTTGTGTGGCTGCATGTTTTACAAGGGTGTTCACCTTAGGTTTAGATCGTGTTGCCACTTCCTATATGTTGCTTACAGTTAAGAATACAGAAGTTCTGATGTTGAATTTCCCTGTTATTTTTCCTTCCATTGCATTTTACTCGAATACATGGAACATGTATTCTAAATTTTATCATTTCTTGATTCAGGTGAAAGAAGCCTGCAGGAAAGCATCTGAAGCAGAAGAACTAGCAAAAACACGGCTTAAAGGAATGAATTATGATCTCAGCATCCACTGCAGAATCACAGTAAGTACTGGATAGCATTACAAGCATTTAAACTTGTTCTTCTCTGATGCTCTTCCTAGGAAAGATATTACTGTATAATAACTGTGATTCTTGTTATTTCCACGCAGTGTGGAGAGCGACCACGGGTTAGTTTCGCAAATGGAGTGGACGAAAGAGTCATTCCACATGCAGACGTTTGAAGCAAAGCCTAATCAAGAAAAATGATGCACTTTGTATGATTATGATTGTTTGGTTTGGTGTATTTTTGCCCTTATGCCTTGCCTCCTGAGTACATCACAGACAGATCAAATTTGTTGCTTGCTACAAATTTTTTGCAGAGATGCGTTTAACAGTTGCTTAAAGATGTTACTCAGTGAGTTGTACACAGCAGCTTCAGTTTTTCAAGTTTGATCCCAAGAGAATGAAAATAAGAAAATATAATTTGTTCAGGGGATTTCTATTCTTTTGTTGTGTAAGTAGTAGATTTTGTGATTTTCCAGCTACAGTCAATGTGAAGTTCACCTTGGCGTTTGTTTCTTTCCGGATAAAACAGCACAGGAATTTTCGTGGAACAGAACTGTTCGATTTATGCATAGTTGTTAACCTAGAGCCTGATCTAGGTCTGGAAGTTGATTTTGTCCAAATTATTTCTAGATATATATTAAGAGTTAAAAATATCATAAATTATATATATATATAAATTCGATTCACCTCCACCTTTATAACTAAATTAATCGGATGTGAATGTCAGTTTGGCCATTCCTATTAGATGCCCTGCAGAAAGGCTGCTCAACAGAGATACAGGCGAGTGAGCGGTGCACTGAATTATGTTAGAGATGCTATTATCAACGAAACAAGATAATGTTGGACGGACATGTTTCAGAACGAATTTTTTTTTTTTTCTGTGTAACGGGAAATAACTTTCTTCTGCCATTCTCTTCTTGTTCAGAGCAACCTGCCAACCTCCTGTTCTGTAATTGACTTGTAACATACAGTGGTTACGTTCATGCACCAATCTGACAGTCCAAATTTTTTTAAAAATAATAATAATTGTTATGATGAGTTAAAATAGCTTGTTAATGAGTGAATGTTTGTTTATGCGGCCAGTCGTGTTTTCGTGAACTACTTTTTTTGGAAAGAAAATAACACATATAACCACTGATATTTAGAAAAACTAAACTCAAACAAGAAGCTTTATTATCTGGGGGTAGAATTTACAGCCATCAACAACATGAAAAATTAAGGTAGGTAATAAAAACAAAAGCAAAAGCAAAAGCAAAAAACGAAAGAATTGGATTTTATTTTGGCCTTGAATCAGGCCAACTGTAGCGTGGAGTGCAGGGTATATGCAATGTATCTTCAACCATGGGCTCGGATATCATAATTTTCAAGAAAGGTTCCATGAACCTCTCAGAATCTTGAGCGTCTGCACTCGGGAGGGAGACCTTGAGGGAAGCGTTTTAGGTCAGCGCAGTAGTTATAAATCATGAAGTATTTCTGGACCCATCTCAGTCTTCTTCTGCTTGGAGCATCGAGTGCGTTGGTTTGCCATGCACGATCAGAGAAAGAACTGGAAGACCTGGAACCACAGGAAGAGGTGCCATAGGACCAAGTACAGGCATCAGCTTTGAAGTTTCTGTAGTAAGCTGTAAAGGGTGCCTTCGTCCAGTCCGTCTTCACCAACCCGCCTCTTGTAGCCCAGTCATCGGCGTTCCAGAGGCTGGAGTAAATCCTCATGGGCTGGCTCTTGGGGAAAGGAACTCCAATTGATTCGGCATTCTTGAACACCCTTATGGGAAAATTATCCACCAAGAAACTGAAAAGAGAGATGAGAGCCGATCAAGAACTCAAGAACAGTAGATACAGCCAGATCGAAGAGGCGATTGAATATTACTTACATGATGTGTTGTTGGCTCCAGATGATGGAGTAAGTGTGGAAGTTTCTTGTGGGGTCAAACCAGAGATAGAATTGCTGCTCTCTGTTTCCCTTCCCCTGAGTGAACACATTAGTGTGCAAAATGTAAGGGTCGCCGCTAAGGTTCCCCAAGAACTCGAAGTCGATCTCGTCATGTGTTGCTCCTTGAGAAGACAACTGCATGAAAAAAAAAAAACAAAAAAACACAAATAAAATACTACCAGTTAGACGTTTAATATAAATTAAAATCATGAATCATGAATATCAATCTATTCAATTCATCCCTTTTGCTTGTAAAATCCAATTAAACCATTTTTATCACATCCAAACAATTTAAAAAACAATTCTCTTCTAGTTTTAAAAACTATGCCCTATTTTTACAAGTATTTGGTGTGGATGACCCTTTTCCTTCCCCTCTGCAGTGAACTGCATATGTAAAATGAATTGGTTATTTAAACAAGTGGTTGACGTAAAGTTAATGCCTTTGATGTTTCCCCCCTCTATAGTGAAAGGCATTTTTTCTCGAAAAAATGGATGTGTGTGTGACCTTTTTCTTTCCCACGTTAATGGGAGTTTTTCGTAGCAATAATTATTTTTTAAATATTTTTTATCCGGAAATAATATTTTTGATATTATTACATTAAAATGTCTAAAAATATTAAAAATAATATTAATTTAAAATAAAAATAAAATATAAAAACAAACATTCCTACGTGTATCATTCTCGTGACCTATTCTATGCGTTAGCTAAAGGCAATGAACACTACTTCGTAGCAAGTTGCTTTCAAATTCATTCTAGTTTGAATGTGACTGTATATGGTATAGTTTACTTATATATAATATATTAAGAAATTAAGGGTTAAGCTATTCTTTTTTCTTTTGCTTGTAATCGTATACGTACGTAGTAGGCTGTTACAGTGCCAGCAGAGTTGCCGGCAACAAGTTTGAGCTGCATATCAATCCTCCCAAACAAGTATTCCTTCTTGGACTGGAATCCAGACCCAGAAACCTTGTCTAGAGACAGGGAGAGGAGCTGTCCTCCGTTGAATATCTTTGCACGGTGGTCGCCCCATGTCAAGTCAAAATCCTGATAGAAACTACCAGAAGCAACCACCACCATGGAGCAAACTATCAGAAACAGAGAGAATCCATTGCAGAACAACCCCATTTCTTAGTTATATCAAGACTCGAGAGAGGGAGAGACAAAGGGGAGAGGAGAGAAGTGTTTGATGCGAGTGTTGGTGATAGGGTTTATGTGGAGAGCTACATGTGTATATATATATATATATAGAGGGAGAGAGAGAGGAGTTTTGCTTGTGAGAGAGAAGAAGAGACGGGGAGGTGAGGGGACGCGTTAGCAATTACTGGGGGAGCTACAGCCCCAAAGCTGGTGACAGCTTAGCACACAATCCCAAGCTGGAAGCTTTTGTTTTTGAGCATGCCAACAGTGTAGCATTTTGGCAACTTTTCTGGCTTTTAGCATAGAAACTCTGTACATCGATTTTCGCTGTGTTTATTTTTGTATTTAAAAAACGTTTTAAAAGAATTTTGATTTTGATTTTTGTTTTAGATTAATTTGTATTTATGATTTTTATTGTTTTAATGTATTAATGTTAAAAATAATTTTTTTAAATAAAAATATTATTTTAATATATTTATAAGTAAAAATCACTTTACAAAATAATTTATTTCAAAGTTAATGGTTCGAAATTCTCAATGTTATTTTAAAATTGATTTCCTAGTTATATTAGAGTTATTTGTTTAGTTTTGATTTTTCATAATTAAGTTAGTTTAGCTTACTATTTACACAATCTTATAAATTACTAATATTAGAATAACTGATATTCAGGATTTATTAAATTATAATTTCTTTTTTAATTTAAAGATTCGTGAAATGAAGAATTATTTATTTTCACTACTCATTAAGTAAAAAAAAAAAAGAAAAAGAAAAAGAAAAAGAAAACATGTTCAATGATTTTGTTCCATTGAACAAGGGGCAGGGCCCTCTTTGGTTGTGATTAGAAAAGACCGGCAGTGGATGCCAGCCAGGTGTGGTATGGGAGAATAAAGAGCAGTTGACAGTTGTTCTCATCTGGGACCACCATTGTTTTGTGCTGCACTTGCCCGTCCTGATCTTGCCACGTAGCACCTGGTAAAATCTTAGCCACCCACCCTCTGATCCATTTCACTCCGGCCATGACAAGCAGCTCTGAAGCTGGATCCATGTCACTACTAAAACGGCACCGTTTGAATATATAAGTAAATATCGCCTCTCGTTTCCAATGTCTACGACAAGGTCGGGTATTTTTCATCACAATTTTAATGGTTAAATCTGGTCTACAGACGAGTTAATTTAAAAAGATTAAAATTTAGTTAAGATTGAATTTTTAATTGAATTAGATAAAATAGTGAACATTCTCGTTTTAATAAAAATAATTAATCAATTTGATATGATGATTTATAAATTCACATGATAATTAAATAAAAAATATTTCAAATCAAGTCTTATAACTATATATTTAGAAGAAAATGTTTAGATGTGTCTTTCTTGTTTCATTTATTTATATTATGAACTTAAAATGTGTCTAAAATTATAGTAATGGTAGCGGCTTAAAGTACTTTTTGCTTAGAAATGCATCAAATGAAATTTTTTTATTTTTTAAAAATTATTTTAACATTAGCACATTAAAATAATCTAAAAATATATAAAAAAATTATTTTAAACAAAAAAAATTTAAAATAAAAAAAAAACACGTTTTATATCACATTTTCAAACCCAATCTTATAATATAAGCTAGTAGCTATATTATTTAGGGCTTGTTTGACAATGTGGTTGCCGGTGCTTTTCAAATAATTTTTCGTATCAAAATACATGCCAATGATGTTTTTTTATTTTTTAAAAATTATTTTTGACATCAGCACATTGAAACGATCCAAAATATATAAACCATATTAAATTTTAACAAAAAAAAATTTAAATTTTTTAGGAACGCGGGTTCAACCCGCGTTGCCAAACATAGTCTTATATTGGCGTGGAAAATGAGTTTTTCCCATGAAGTTTCTACTAATTATGACCCTATATGTCTTGTGTTAACACTAGCTAGCTTACTATAAGTCTCGTGACCTTACCATGCAATGTCAAATTCAATTTACCGTTATATAGAAAAAGTAAAGGTAGATTACAAAACCTAGCCTAGAGGGACTCTAATCATGGAGATATTATCCAAGAAGATGGTCCAACATGGAGAAATTGAGCAACCAAAATCTTCTCTAAATCTTGGCGTACATAGGTCTTAGAAGCTTTACGTCCAATCAATACTTGTCACATACATCGAGAAGATTTTAAAATGAATTTTAAATTTTAAATTAAAATTAAACTCTAAGAACTCATTTGTTTTATGTAACTTTTTAAACTTTTGAATGGTGGTTTATAATTAGAAAAGTTTGTTAAAAGAAACTATTTTCCAGTTAAATATTTTTAAAAATATTGTTTTAGGTTTTTTTTTAAATCAATTCATTTATTTGAGAGTTACTCAAAAACATGACCAACATTTGAATCTTTAATAATAATAATAAAAAAACTATCTAGTAGGTAGTTTAATGGTAAGAATTTAAGACAAAGGGATTTGCTTCTTTTTTAGTTTCAGGTTTGAGCCCTGTGCTTCTTAATATTAATGACCACTGGAGAGTTACCTGATTATTAACTACAAGACCCGTGTAAATTAGTCGAGATACACCCAAGTTGACATAAGAAAAAGAAAAAAAAAAGAATATATACATCAAATCAACTCCAACTGTTTACAATTAATCATTTGACATTCATGATAATGTTCTTAAAGCTCCATGGGAATGTGCCAACTCCAATGGGAGATAGATTGTGTTATTGGCTTAATGCTGGAGGCAGCTAAGGATCTTTAATTATGCTAACGAGTTAGCGATTTAATTTAAGAAAACAGCAACTACTACTATAAAACATTCCACTCATTCTTCTTTGGTCACAATTAATTCCCATCTAAAGTAAATTAGACGGTATCGTGGAATATAAATTTAAAGTAAAGTTGATGCGCCAACCTCAATTATAAAAGTTAGGCATATAGGCAACAAAACAGTTTAGTAAAGAAATCAAATAAATAATAAAAGGAGCATATATGCTCGTTTTGAAGCAAAATCCTGTGAGATTCGTTGATCAGTTTGGCGGGTCGATTCAGACTCTATAACCTAAACTAAATATAAAATAAATAAAATAATATAGAATTTATTTAATGGGTTAAATCATGATTGGAACAAAACTTAATTTGATTTTTTTTATTTTATAATGATATTACTTTGTTTTATTTTAAATAAAATAATATTATTTATATTAACCCGAGTTAATCTACTTGCCCTACAATTCAAGTCTTGAACAGATGGATCGAAATTAATACCTTTATGCTCAGTTAAGCAATTTGGGTTAGCTTGTTTTTTCACAATTTATATTGTCATTACAAGATCGTTAACTCTAATTATATGGTCCAAAAATACTAATTAATTAAGTGGAGTTTGTAATGCAACTCAACAATTGGCTGCTCTTAGCTCATTAATTGCAACCCATGATTAACAGCTAAAGGCAGCTCCCATACCATTTAAGCAGGGGCAGTCCCATAGTTTTCAGACTTGGTCTCTTAAACTGTTTTTGAAAAGGAGTTTGGGTTGATAGTTGAAGGCGTATTAGTTATTTTTTAAATTTTATTATTTATATTAGTATATTAAAATGATTTAAAAATATAAAAATTATAATTTTAAATAAAAAATTTTAGGTTTTGGCCAACCTCTGATTGGGTTGCACTTTCCAACGAGAGCTTAATCTAAAGTCAATCTTTATCAACAATGTTATTTTATTTTTTTAAAAAAAAATTATTCATAGTTAACCCGACTATATTTAAATTGATTATTATAAAATCAACCAGGCCAAAAATTAATTTTATTAGATTAATTATTTTTTTATTGAATCAATGTTTTTTTTCTTTATTTAATTTAAAATTCAATTTAAGTTAGATTTTATATAAATTTTTTTATTTATGATGTTTAATATTGAGGTATAATTATATTTTAATTCTTTTAACTTTAAATTAATTTTTTTGAGTTGTTTTGCTATGCTATTTAATTAAAACTAATTTAAAAAAATAAAAAAATATTATTTTAATATAATTTCTTAAAAAATATTTTTTAACCCATCCTAATTTTTAAAAAACTATGAGCGGTGCTACTGATTAGCTAGGATTGGGTAGGGCCAACATCCACATTATTCATGATTGGTGGGCCCCTTTGAATTTGAAAGATATCCGTTTATAATTGGACCGTCTGTCACAGCAGACGCGTGACGACTCCTACTGGCCCTATGATCTCAAAGCTAAAACAAATCGCAACATCATCATCACGGGACATCATATTCACCATGGAAGTTAGCTTGGCCCCCACCAACATATTCTCGACACATTCTTTATGTGTTTCAAATAAATAAATAAATAAATCTTGAACCTTTTATTTTATTTGAATGATTGATGATTAATAACAATTTGATTTCAAACATGTACAAATAATTTTATCAAATAACTTTCATGGGCAACATTGTTATTAAAAAAAACTTTACCGACGTGATAGAAGCTCGATCTAATTTAATTTTTTAGTTGAATCTAATAAAAATTGATTCAATTAAACCGAATTGATCCATCTATATTTTTAATAACTCGATAAAATTTAACTAAATCAATATCTTATAAAAATAAATAAGATATTGCTATTTTAAATAAAAAAATTGTTAACCTAATAACCACATGTTTAGGTTTTTTTTGGATCAATCTGCATGCCAGTTATAAACTTGGCTTGGTGGTTGACTCGGCTTGAGGCTTGGGTCACCAGGTCATCCTGGGTTGACCCCCGTTTTCTTTTTATAAATCAAAACGACATTGTTTTTGTTATAAAAAATAGTTAATGAGTTGTGGCCGGGTTTTTAATCGGATTTTAAAGGGTAAACTTAAATTTTTATTTTCTTTTTTTTTGGGCACTCGACCCGGTTCTGTCCCTGAGCCAGCTTACCAGGATTGGTTTTAAAACAATGGTTATGATAACTATAATGGACAGTACTCCAGCTCTTTAAAAAAATTGAAGGAAAAAATTGTTGTTTTAACTTTAACATACAAATTAAGTAAGGTAAGATAATAATAATAATAATAATAAAATCCTCATTAGATAGTCATTTGTCGAATGTGAATATTCTATCCACAAAATATGGATTGCAATTCAAGCATGTAAAAAATAGAAAAAGGAATTAATTAATAGAAAAATTGGAAGGCAGGGCCGAGGTGTCCCCAGGACCCGATTATTCACTCTTTTACTAATTTAAAATTGATAATATATATATATATACACAGCTGCAATTCAAGCTTGGCTTCTTCCACAACCTCCAAATAATCCAGCAAGAGAATCATATATCTATATATGAATAGGATAGGGCAATAGGTAGCAGAAAATGTTTACAAGCAACAAAAACAGCTAGCTAGCCAAAAATATTTTTCAACGTCAATTATTTTTCTTGTCACGATCGATCCCTTCTTTACATTTCCTCAATTATTTTCTTTATTTCAGTCTCGTGATGTCCACTGGGAATCAAAGGGCAAATCACTCATTAATTATCATTTATTCCTGCCCTGGAATACTTTACGATCCTGGGTTCTGCAGATGGAATTAAGGCCATTAAAGTATTAATGCCTAGGGTTATTATTTAAACAAAATTTTTTTTAATTAAAATGGATATCTAGATGTGTTTACATGTATCTCGACTAATTTTATGGACCCTGAAGTTAACGATTATATAAACCTCTAGTGATTATGAGATTTATAGGACTCGAACTGATAATCTCTAGGAAGTAAATTCAGAACCTAATCATTGAGCTATATCCCTCAAGGTTATTTAAACACTCTTAATTAAACCGCCGGTATATTTAACTTAATAATCACTCAATGCTTCTAATCCATATCTACAACTATCTGTTTTGCAATAAAAATTTATTTTGATATTGGATATTCTTCTTCTTTTAACTTAATATAATGAAAAATGAGTCTATATTAAATGTTTTTGGATAATGTTCAACCGGAATTTCAAGACTTCTCGTTAACTTTTATATATCCTCATGTATTAGTCCCATGGAAAAAAATAAATTATAACCATTGAATTTATGATATCTGTTATATCTTAAGATCAAAACACTCAATATACAAGGGATTTCTTGAAGGATTTTGGTGGTAATATTTGATATAATTAATTTTAATATAATTGGTTAAATATAATTGTTAGAAAGAACTTTGCATCACCTATTTGAGAGTGTGGTTGCGGTTGTTTTTTAAAGTGTTGTTGTATTGAAATGCATTAAAATGATATTTTTTTTTATTTTTTAAAAATTATTTTGAAATCATGGCATCAAAACTATCCAAAACACGAAAAAATATTAATTTTTAGCAATTTTTTTAAATATTTGAGAAACACGATTTGCACCGCATTCACAAACGTTACCAAAAATAAAAAAAAATGAGCCCCCCTTAAAATAGATTTGATGTTGATAATATGGGTGATGAAACGAAGAAGATTTCACAATATAATTCACGTGCTGAGCTTGAATTTTCTTTCCCTTTCACAATATAATATCGAAAGTAATTATTTTATATATCATAGTAGTTGGTGTTAAATCATACCACTGTTTGAATCAATGAACACCCCCCCTCATCATTGAGAAATTCTATGATATTAAAGCTATAACTATTACTTACTAAAGTTCTTCCTTCTTTTTTTTTTGGAATTATATGTGATTTTTTCTTATTTATTTCTCTTTTTTCTGTGTTTATTTCAAATATCGCGAGTATTATTAGTTATAGTCCGAGCATCATAAATGTTTTTCCATCATTATCATTCTCATCATGGTTTTAGCAATTCTCATGCTTCTTCCACGGCTATCAAAAAAAAAAAAAAAGTGAATTGTTCATCAAGGTACAAGGCTAAATTAACACAATCTGAACTCAATTAGGGCCTTTGTGTATCCTTGAACAAGTTCTAATCACTTGTGATAAACCTTGTCAATTCTCATTAAGCCTGCTAGCCCTTGAAGATGATGATTCTTCATTTGTGTTGGAGAAAAGAAAAAAGAAAAGAAAATGTTTTAAATTGATATTTTTCATTTAAAAGAAGGTCATGCTGTAGTTTTTATGATCTTTTTGTTCTAAACCTTCTTTTAACATTATAGTATGGTGTAATTAAATATGTTTTTATATGATAAAATAACTTCAAAAGTTACTTAATTGTCATTTAAATCGTAACTATGAAGACCACAATTTCAAAAATAATAAAATAATGTTAATTTGTTTTGAAGAACGTCCAAAATGGTGGGTTCAAATAATGAGTCTAGAGAGATTACGTATGGCCCAAGCAATTGTGATTTTTTGAAGAAACTTCGGGCACCGTAGGGCACAGGAAATCCGTCACATCATTTCCTCGAAAAGATTCGTGAGCCCTAAGAATGATGACAGTATGGCTAGCTTGTCAGGAACACCAAGTTCCCATCTGAAAGCAGGATTATGCCCATTTCAAACGATACATACCTTTCAAACCTAGCTATGCAAGAATCTGAGATGATCATTTCAGCAAGTATGCAGATAGAATCAAGATTTACAGCATGAAAAGTCTACTCCATTAACAACGCCCCAACAACTCTTTGCCAACCTTCTGTTGTTTTCCCTGGAATCCTTCTCATTGCTTTGAACTGTTACATAAAACTCCATAGAAATCTTACTTTATTGAACTGGAAATGTGCAAACCCGTTGTGTTTTTGTTTTTTTTACCTCCTGTGTGTCTTGTTTAGGGCTCCATGGCATAATTGTAGCTCGTAGGCTAAGTTTCACTTCAAAATTGTTTTAAATATTAAATTGGTCAAATACAAATGACCCATTAACCCGCAACTTTATTGACCTGGTAGAACGGGTGAGACAAAACATGGCCAAGTTTAAGGAACTTTTTTCAATTGAAACAACATATAAAATGATCAACTTTAGATTGACATGGTGATCAACTGAGTCTGAAAAACATGGAAGTATTCTTTGTTTTATTTGCCATGATGGAGCTCCTTTATCTCCAAAGCACAACAGTAATAAAAACTGAACCGGTGGATAATACAAGTTAAGATAAATCATAGCGATTGCTCTGGAAATCCATTGTAATCACATTAGTTTTTTCTTGTTTCTAGAATTAAATTGACCAATCTTGAGTCTGAACATTCAATTCAATGGCGTGATTGAGTTCCTTATGTGACAGCCACAGGAGAAGAAAATACTTGGCAAAGATTTGTGTTGAATTGGTAGGATGAAAGATAAGATTCTACCTCCAAGGAGAAACTCCCATGTCTGATGGCAAGTACCCTGGAAGATGGATTTTGGAGGTTCATTCCATAACTAGAATCTCATAGAGGAGAGCGGACCATGTCCCATAGTTACCTTATTTTGACAAGGATCAAGGTGCAATCCAAAGCAAAACCTGCACAAAACCTGCCCCAAAGGGGATGGCTTTGGATGGCGTTTTCCATTTGACAAAAAGCCTCCCCACTGCTCCTTGTGACAGAGGGCGTGCAATATTGTCGCATTTGTGTAATGAGATTAAGATCTAAAGTTTCAGCTGCCACCCCATCATACCAGCTTATAATCAGCCTTCTCAATGGGGGCAACCATATAGATATGAGTTACTAACTCAAAAGGGGCTCGTACTTGAATATCAAAAGAGGAAAGCTACCGCTAGTGCTTAGAATTTTCATATCCACCCTTTTTTCATTTGCTAATACTCATTACATTTGGAGTTCAAATGCCTCATTCAACCAAATTAGATTCAACACACAGCAGCAGAATACATCAGTCTGCACCAAGTTGTAAAACAAGGGTACACTGGAAACAAAAGAAAGATGAAAGATGAACAAAAATAAATTGATCGAAACCGCATATTTTATAGTCTGAATGCATGGCTGTATAACTGTAAGATAGTTAACTGACAAGAAAACCATCACCTACATCTGCAGCTGCCTATTGCTTGGCAGGAGTAGTTGAAACATCAAAACCAGGAGGGATGAAGACAACATCATCCCAACTTGTAGCAGAACCCTCCTGCAAAATTTTATTTCTTGTCATTTTAGCCTTGGAATTTAAAATCTTCCGTGTTATATTTCCAGAAGATAGGCAAAAGAATTGCTGTAACAAAAATGTAGATGAAATCATCCCAAATAAATGAGAAAGACTGTTATTGAAGCTCCTTTGTTCCTTATATTCTATATGATCACCCACAGCTTGAAAATGAAAAATTAGTATCATGCCTGTTTTATTAGCTAAGTCAACATACCTTCATACACTTAATTATCTCTTCGAAAACAGCAACCTACAAAACAAAGTTGATAATACGAGTAAAAGCAGCTAAGAAAATGAACGATGCTAATAAAAGATGGCTAAAAAAGCAATACCTCAATATCCCCCTGCTTGAAGGCAGGATTTACTTTATGCTGCTCACGGGAAGCTCTTAAAAGTGATTTTTCTAAATCCTCCTAGAAAAACAACCAGGGCAAGAAAAATGAAACCACTACATAATTAACCAGAATAGTAGTAAATAATAATAAGGTCATCTTCTTTACTAACCTTTCTAAAAAAAACTGGACGATAGCTTCTGTTTTGACTTTTCAATACCAAACTCCTTGACTGAAAAGAAAATATTTAAATGATTCAAACTTTTATAGTCCAGAAATCTCTGAAAGAAATATGAAAGAAGGCTTATGTCCAATGACCAAAGGTAAGTTCAATGAAAAGAGAGAGAAAAAAAAGTAATCTTCTAATAACCAGCCATGGTGGAGGAAGAGCAAAAGCCAACTCCAAGGCTTGACCAAGCATTGACCAGATTCAAATCTACTATGATAAAAAAAACTATATAGAAACAAAAGGAACAGAAAAGAATAAGTCGTGTCACAAAGAGTAAAGAGGGATATCAGGACAAGCAAATTACAATTTTTCAATTTGCAAACCTCAACAGACCCATTTCCCAGTCTGAAAGTGTGGAAAACCTCTGTGGCAAATGGACACCAAACTCCAGAGGTGAAAGCCATTATTTATGTGATCATGCAAATGCCAATAGAATGCTCACACAACACTCTACGGGTATTCATTATTGTTACTCCATGGACTCATCAATCTCAAAATGAAACCTCCTAACTGTGGCAAGTTGACAAACAAATGTATATTTCACCGACTAATTTAGTTCAATATATCTTCAGTCTCAACTGAGGAAAACTGAAAGAAATGGCTAACAAATATGATCACGTACTTGCTAGATTGTAATCAAGAAAGCTGTAAAGTAAGGATAGGAAATATACTGGTACTGTTATCTTGCCATGAAAACATTAGATATTTACAGAACTAAGTTATCAGGCCCAGAGCAATCTACTTTACTTCGTCTAATTCTAACCATAAGAAACTAGTTGCAAGTAGTACAAGGATGAAGTTAGTTACTGGATTCTTACCCTATGAAGGATGCAATGCAGTTAATGCATGGCATGAGTTGTTCATTCCCAAAGATTGATTCAGTTTCCTCAACAACAATTCATGGGAAAAAAATGCTTCATTTATCATTTACTCAATATAATTATTCACTTGATCAAAATCCCAATTTTTTATGCAGCATCATAGTTATCCAAATAATCAATATATCAGAAGGAGAACACTTATGAGAAGACGGGTTATGTCCTTGGAACCTGGAAAACTGGAACCCCGGAGAAGCAATCATCAGATAAACCAGCTCGCTCTCTTTCCTACAGCAAAATAAGCACAATACAATCAATAAGTACATTTACACAAACAGAGACCCCTCATTTATAAGAAAAATTAAAAGAGAAGAGTAAGTTGGTAATTATAGAGAAAAGAAGTGTTCAAATGAAGGTCTGTTTGTTTTGCATATAACATTTTATAGAGAGAAAATTCCACAAAAAGATTTACATTGATAATATTTACAGATATTTTTGCAAGCAATGAAAAAAAGAATATAAGTATGCTTCAAATTTGGTTATGATGGTCACCTGGGTAATAATACTCATGGTGGTGATTGTATGTTGGTAATAAGATGATGGTGGTGGAAGCAGAGAAGGTGGGCTATAGTAAAGATATAAATAACAAAGTGATAATAGTGGTAGTGGACTGATAATGGTGATAAGATGGTGGTGGTAAGATTGTGGTGGTTTGATGAGATAATGAAACGAAGTCTGCAATGGCAGTGGTGCGGTGGTGGTGTTGACGCTAGGAGAGATAGTGAGCTGATAGTTCTTTGTAAAATATTTCTGCATCTTCATGAGGTAAAATATTTACCCAAAATAAACTATGTTTTCAAGCTGTCTATTTAAGTAGTATCAGTTAACCGATTTTCATTCCTCACCAGACACTGAAAAATGCAAATATATAAATTCTTGCAAAATATATATGAAAAACAAATGCACTCCGCAAATAAAGATCATATGATAACATGCTTTAATCCTTGAAAAAAATATTAGCATAAATAATGTGGATTATTAAATACTTTTGTTTGGTATGCACTTGCATGAATATAAAACATATGCATTGAGATTTGACAAGGAAGTACATCATCTTAAAGTGAGTACCTGGGAAAGATGATCCCAATTTGAAATTGTGGAATACTACACTTACTCCAAGTGTTTTATGGATAAACAAATTCAAGTTCATCAGACTGGCTAATTCTGCTAATTATAGCATGCTCCTATTAAAAAAATATTTTAAAGAACAAAATTATTAATTCAAATAAATCAATTATACCAAGTGGTTAAACCAAAATGGATCTTCAACTTCAACCTTCAAAATGTATACTGAGTTTAGATCTACCTCATTTAGGGCAGGCAATGCGTCGTTCACCTTTATTTTATTTTATTTTATTTTAATAAAATAAAATAAAATTTGATTGGTACCTAAATTTCAACTGTCCATTCCATGCCCACCACAACCTGGGCCATGTGACCTAAACCGTGATGCAAAGAGGTGCAATGTTTATGGTAGTTATGCTAAGATTTCTAAATAACAAAAATACTTAAGTAGGCTAGGTTTACAAGAAACAACACACATGATTAAGTAAACCAATTTCTAAACTTTTTTCTCCTAGAATGCATAAAAAAAGAGCTGATTAACTCTAGTTGCTTACAGACATGCAAACATCCACAGGTTAAGATCAAGATGGTAGCAAAAGTGCTGAAATGCTGGAAATTAAGTTTTACAGCACATACTAGAGCTTTCTTCTCATTAAGCAAAATCCAAGCAGAAGTAAAGAGGAACAAATTTTACAGAACACTCACCATAAGTGCATTCTTGACTTGTGAAGGTTCCGGTATCAACCTAAAGGCCACCCCATCAACTTTTAACTGAAAAACCTGCAAAAGCTCACAGAATTAGAAGGAAAGAAGAAGAAAAAACGACAAATGGAACAGAAGAGGGGAAAAAAAACATGAAACAGAAGAAACCCACCTTGTTTAACGCAACAGGAACAACTTTTGAGCCGCCTTTTCTCATTCCAGGGTCCATGCTCTTCATTTGCTCAAGGAGTGCCTCTGCATCCTCCTGTTTGAAACAAAACAACCCAAGAGACTTCCCCGTTGAAAGCCCAGAAACCAACACGAATTCTTCATTAGAATTACTCAAAGCATACACAGGCACGCCAGCCAATCTCTCTTCAATGGTTTCAGTTGACATGGAAGTGCCTGGTTGATTAACGGGCTCGTGAGGAATTCGAGCCCATAATGGGTTCTTGGAGGACAAGGGAGAGTTGGGGTTGAGGCGTGAGATAAGAGTGTCGAGTGATTGTTTTGCGTGGGTTTGGAAGTTGGGATTGAAGAGAGGGAATTGGTGAGAGAGGTTTTGGAGAAATGTAGAGCAGTGGTCTTGGAGAGTGGTAAAGGCATGGTGGAGGTCAATTTGCGGGGCTTGTTTGGATGCTGGGAAAATTTGTTGGTCGTTGGACTTAGGGAGGAAGTTCATGATTTTCTCTGGAGAATTTGAGAGAGGAGAGGGGAAAACAGGGAGGGTTTATGAAGGCAGAAATTTCAGAGAGATAGGGGGTTCTGCTGCTGGGTTTTAGGTGTGGTTGTCGTTTTTCTTTTTAAATTGTTTTTTTTTGTTTTATCTAAAAATATTAAATTAAATTTTTTTAAAAAACTTTTTGTATAATTTTAACATGAAAAAATATATATTTTTTTCTTTATAAAACATTATATACTTTTACTTGAAAAACATTAATATCAAACATACTTATATTATATTATTGTGTTGAAGTTATGAACTAAAAAAATATATGGAAATTTGGTGTAAATCATATTTTTTAAAAATTTAAATTTTTTTGTTAAAATTTAATTTTTTATATGTTATGCATTGTTTTGATAAGCTGATCTTAAAAATAATTTTTTAAAAATACAAAAAATTATTTTGATGCATTTCAGCACAAAAAACACTTTAAAAAAACAACCGAACCATACTCCCAAATAAACTATAAATACAACTTCAAAAGTTGAATTTATTTTTAAAAATTATAATTAATTTTTTTTCAAACTACAATAATAAAATTATGAAAATATATTGATTTTATTTTAAATAATTTTTTTTTTAAATTAACCCATCTAAATCTCATGCAAGTTTAATTATCATTAGATGACTTAAATTTAACCCAATCAATATTTTAAAAGAATATAAAATAAAATATTAGACTAGACCCCAAATTAATTAACCACAAACCAATATCATTTAGCTTAATAATTATGATTTAATATTCGATCATTTTCTGGACAAGCAAAGCCTAAAATTCTTGAAAACAATGACGTCAAATATTATGAAAAAGAATATACATATTCATTAAATTAGGGAGTCCCATGATCTTACATTACGATTAAAATCCAGTTATTTATGATTTTTTTTTTGTTATTGTAATCTCTCTCTCTCTCTCTCTCTCTCCCTGTGGTGCAAAATTATGAATAATTACATGCTATTTCTTCTTTCTTTAACAACTTTTAATTCAACTAGTCAAACACTAAGTTTACTTACTAGAAATCACCAATTCAAATCTCATAAAGATTAGTTAAAGTGTGTAAACTAATCTGGACACCGACATTAATAAAAAAAAATACAACTTTTCTTTACCATTTCTTTCTTCTTCTTTTTTTAACAAAAGCTTCGGATTTTTGGCTCAGGAAAACTGCCTTATGTTAAATAATATTTATGTAGTCTTATTTATTAAGGGTAGAATAGTACTTTTAGTTTAACCTATATATACTTTATTTGTATTTAGGTTAAGACTAAGCATTCATAATATAAAGATTATTCAGAATTCTAGCCTCATTTTTGTATTTGATCTCAATTATTTTAACATGGTATCAGAGCTGGTTTTATGGAATGAGGCTTAATCCCGAACACAACTTCGCGGATCCAACTGGTTTTATGGAGTGATATTTTATCTTCTGCTTCTGTAAAATTTGGTATTTTGTCTTCCTTTCAGCTTCTGTAATTTGATATTTGCGTTTAGTTCCTGCAATTATTTTGGTATTTCATCTTCCCTTCAGTTTCTGCAATCTCTGTTCAGTTTCTGCAATTTGGTATTTTATTTTCTGCTGTTTTTGCATTCTGGTTCTCTGTGACTGTTGATTATGGCTACTGAAAGAGATGATTCACTTTAGTCTGTGAGTGTAAGGTTGGATGGGAAGAACTATTCATATTGGAGCTATGTAATGAGAAATTTTCTCAAGGGTAAGAAGATGTGGGGATATGTTAGTGGAACTTATGTGGTACCTCAGAATACTGAAGAAGGAGATACTGCTTCGATAGATGCATGAGAAGCAAACAATGCAAAGATCATTACTTGGATCAACAATTCTGTTGAGCATTCTATAGGTACACAGTTGGTGAAGTATGAGACAACAAAGGAGGTTTGGGATAATCTGTAATGGTTATTCACACAATCAAATTTTGCAAAATAGTATTAGTTAGAGAATGATATACAAGCTCTTCACTAGAAGAATATGAGTATTCAGGAGTTCTATTCTGCCATGACAAATATTTGGGATCAATTGGCTCTTATAGAATCGGCAGAATTAAAAGCATGTGGTGCTTATATTGAACGTAGAGAGCAGCAACGATTGGTATAATTTTTAACAGCACTTCGCAGTGATTTCGAAGGACTTAGAGGTTCAATTCTGCATCGTTCTCCACTGCCTTCTGTTGTCAGTGAGTTATTGGCTGAAGAAATACGTCTTCAATCTTATTCTGAAAAGGAAATTCTTTCTGCTTCAAATCCTTCTGTACTAGCAGTACCTTCTAAGTCATTCTCTAATCATCAGAACAAGCCTTACACAAGAGTTGGCTTCGATGAGTGCAGTTTTTTTAAGCAGAAAGGTCATTGGAAGGCTCAGTGTCCTAAGTTGAGACAACATAATCAAGCTTGGAAGTTTAGCAGTCAGTCACAATCTAATGCTCACCGACCACCTCAGGGTTATAAACCACCACACCACAAAACTGCAGCAGTAGCTTCCCCAGGCTCTATTACCGATCCTAGTACTTTGGCTGAGCAATTTCAGAAGTTTTTCTCCTTGCAGCCATAAGCAATGTTCGCTTCTTCCACAGGTCAGTTGCCTCATAGTTCCTCAGGTATGTCACACTCTGAATGGGTCTTGGATTCTGGTGCTCTCGATATTATGTCTTTTTTATTGATGATCATACTCGTTATTGTTGGGTTTATTTAATGAAACATCGTTCTGAATTCTTTGAGATATATGCAGCTTTTTGAGCTCTTATCAAAACTCAACATTCTGTTGTGATCAAATGCTTTAGGTGTGATTTGGGTGGGGAATACACCTCTAATAAATTTTGTCAAATGCTTGCCTTAGATGGAACCATCCACCAAACTTCATGTACAGATACTCCTGAGCAAAATGGTGTTACTGAAAGAAAACATAGGCACATTGTCGAAACTGCTTGTTGTCTGCTTTTGTTCCTAGTGAGTTTTGGGGAGAAGCTATTCTTACTGTTGTAAGTTTGATTAATACAATTCCATCTTCTCATAGTTCGGGTCTATCTTCTTTTGAAAAGTTATATGAGTATGTTCTTGATTATTCCTCATTTAGAGTATTTGGTTGTACTTGTTTCGTTCTTCGTCCTCATGTAGAACGCAGTAAGCTATCCTCTCGATCCGCTATTTGTGTCTTTCTGGGTTATAGTGAAGGTAAAAAGGAGTTTCGTTGTTTTGATCCAATAACTCAGAAACTTTATGTGTCTCGTCATGTTGTCTTCCTTGAGCATATACCTTTATTTTCTATTCCATCCACTACTCATAGCCTGACAAAATCTGATCTTATTCATATAGATCCTTTTTCTAAGGATTCTGGTAATGATACCTCTCCCTATGTTCAATCAATTTGTACTCATAACTCTGCAGGTTCTAGTAATTTACTCTCTGGCACACTAGAAGCTCAATTCTCATCTACTGCCCCTCAAGCTTCATCTGAGATTGTGGATCCACCTCCACGTTAGTCCATTCGTATTCGTAAGTCCACAAAACTACCAGATTTTGCTTATTATTGTTATTCTTCATCATTTACTTCCTTTTTAGCTTCTATTCATTGTCTCTTTGAGCCCTCTTCCTATAAAGAGGCAATTCTTGATCCGCTTTGGTAGCAAGCTATAAACGAGGAACTTTCTGCTTTGCATAAGATAAATACTTGGGATCTGGTTCCTCTAACTCCTAGTAAGAGTGTTGTTGGTTGTTGTTGGGTGTATAAGATCAAGACTAATTCTGATGGGTCTATTGAGCGATACAAAGCTAGGCTGGTTGCAAAAGGATACTCTCAACAATATGGTATGGACTATGAGGAGACATTTGCCCCGGTTGTAAAAATGACTACTATTCATACTCTTATTGCTGTAATTTCGATTCGTCAGTGGCATATTTCTTAGCTTGATGTTAAAAATGCCTTCTTGAATGGAGATCTTCAAAAATAAGTTTATATGACACCCTCTCCTGGTATTTCACATGACTTTAGATATGTTTGTAAGCTTAAGAAAGCATTGGATGGTCTCAAACAAGCACCCCGTGCTTGGTTTGAGAAATTCTCTATTGTGATCTCGTCTCTTGGCTGTGTTTCTAGCAGTCATGATTCTGCTCTTTTTATTAAGTGCACTGATGCAGGTCGTATCATTCTGTCTTTATTTGTTGATGACATGATTATTACTAGTGATGATATTGATGGTATTTCAGTTTTGAAGACAGAGTTGGCTAGACGATTTGAAATGAAGAATTTGGGTTATCTTCGATATTTCCTGGGTATTGAGCTAGCATACTTACCTAGAGTTTACCTTATTTCTCAGTCGAATTATGTTACAGATATTCTTGAGCGGGCTAGACTTACTGATAACAAGACTATAGATACTCCTATTGAGGTTAATGCAAGGTACTCTTCTTCTGATGGTTTACGTTTGATAGATCCTACTTTATACCGCACTATTGTTCAGAGTTTGGTATATCTCACCACTACTCGTTCAGATATTACATATGTTGTTCATGTTGTTAATCAGTTTGTTGCTTCTCCTACTACTGTTCACTAGGCAGCTGTTTTTCGTATTTTATGATATCTTCGAGGTACAGTTTTTCAGAGTCTTTTACTTTCATCCACCTCTTCTTTAGAGTTGCGTGCATACTCTGATGCTGATCATGGTAGTGATCCCACAGATCACAAGTCTGTTACCGAGTTCTGTATCTTTTTAGGTGATTCTCTTATTTCTTGGAAGAGCAAGAAACAATCTATTGTTTCTCAATCATCCACCGAAGCAGAATATCGTGCCATGACATCTACTACCAAAGAGATTGTTTGGTTACGTTGGTACTTGCTGATATGAGAATTTTCTTTTCTCATCCTACTCCTATGTATTGTGACAACCAGAGTTCTATTCAGATTACTCATAACTCGATTTTTCATAAGCGCACTAAGCACATTGAGATCGATTGTCATCTTACTCATCACAATCTCAAACATGACATCATTGCTTTGCCTTTTGTTCCTTCTTCCTTGCAGATTTCTTTACCAAGGCGCATTCCATCTCTCGTTTTTGTTTTTAGTTGGCAAACTCTTGATGCTTGTAGCTACCGCATCGTGAGTTTGAGGGGAGATGTTAAATAATATTTATGTAGTCTTATTTATTAAGGGTAGAATAATACTTTTAGTTTAACCTATATATATTTTATTTGTATTTAGATTAAGACTAAGCATTCATAATATAAAGATTATTTAGAATTCTAGCCTTCTTTTTATATTTGATCTCAATTATTTCTACACCTTCATCGTATTATTTCATCATATTATTGTTTTGTGGGGGTGTTCTAGTTTGTTTTTAAAGTGGTGGTGGAGAGAAAGAAAGAGTAGTGAAAAAGAAGAGCGAAGCGAAGCCACGAAAATAAAGGATGGTTTGTGTCAGGAGATAACAAAGGTGTGTGTATATAGTGATTGAAACTATTTTTGGGCCTTCCAAAGTGTGTGTCGTGTCATGTCTGTGTTTTCATATGCTTTTTATACAGATATGAAAGAATTCTTCTCTGGAGATAGGATCTTGGCCAGAAAGCTGCCATACTATCGAACTGTGGATGTGCCGGATATGTGGTTTTCTCCGGAATTTGTTTGGGAAATAAGAGGTGCTGACTTTACAATTTCACCTGTTCACTAAGCTGCTGTAGGTTTCGTTCATCAATCTCATGGCATCTCAGACTGATTCCCAAGATTTACTCGCTCCGTATCAGACAGAAATCCAGAGGAATGTAGCACAGCAGCAGATATAGCTGAAATGTTTACTTCTCAAACAAGGAAGATGGACGTGACAGCTGAAAGATGATCATTATTTCAACAATCTTGTACACGAGCCCTTGTTGCTGCTAAGGTTTTTTTCTAGGCAGTGCGTGAATAGGCTATTCCAATTTCTTGTTTATAAGATGGCCTGTTGCCATGTTTGGCTGTTGCATAGCCCTGTAATGCTGCAAACATGATGCTCAGTCAATTTTTGAATCATTATTGATTGAATGCTTTCTGCTGTGCATTATTCTAAAAAAAAAAAAACTAGCTTTGAATTTTATTGAGTCAAGTGGAGGAAACCAAGAATGATTTTTTTATTATTATTAATAAATGTGTGTTCATTACTAAGAGGTATTGAAATATAATAATTTTTTTTATAAATATATATTTTTAATGACGAATAGCTTATTGAATTGTTACGAGAATATCTTTATTATTAAAAGAAATTAAAGGGACACACATTTATTTCTTATTTATAAAAATCTCTGCTTTCGCCTATAGTCAACTCTTTTGTCTTTCTTTGTATACTACACACATTGACACTTTCTTTCTCCAACTTGGAAAATGGATAGCCAAGACCCCAGAAAGAATCATACACATACACCAGGTTCAATTCTTGATTTTACCCTCTTGCTTTTCTGTTTTATTTATTTCCATGGGTTTTCATTTTCTTTAGTATTAAATCTTGTGTCTTTTTTTGGGTTTCTTCAACTTTTCTGTGGAAAAGGATTTCTGGGTTGTGTTTTTTCTATTCACATTTTGTGGAAATTCACTTTCTTTGTTTATTTTGTGAAGTTGTCTTGGGCTGGTTGGTCCCTGTGGATGGTTGGTGATGTGGGTTTTTGTTGAAACTTGCAGGGCATGGGAGTCATGGAGTTCATGAGTGTCACAGATGTGGGTGGCCCTTTCCGAAACCACATCCAAGTGCAAGACGCAAGCGTGCACACAAGAAGATATGTGGAACTCTTGAAGGATACAAGGTTGTTGACTCTGAGGAGACTTCCCTCTCGGCTCTTTCTGATGATGACAATGTTTCTGATGAAGAACCTGAAACCCCTAGTGAGAATTCTTGCTATAGAATTATGTTTTTTTTTTTTTCCCATAAAACTTAGGAAGAGAATGGATTTACTGTTGTGGATACTTGACTTCATTGTAGGGAGCCTTAGACTGCTCAAGGTTAAATTGAAATAAAGATTCGCACTTCGTCTCTGATCGGGAGAAGCATTGCATTTTTTTTCTTAACTAATACTGGTTAATTTGGCTGCGCGAGGTCCAAAAGGTTTGGAGAGAAGTAGTAACGAGAAGGGTAGTGGCGGAGTAGGGAACATATCAAATAGATCAGAAGACGAGGTCTTTAAGGATGCTGTTGCGGAATTTCCTGAAAGTGGATACAGTTCGGTGACGGGAGAGCATACTAGGGATGTTAAAGAACAGGAAATTGGCCTGGAGTTCAATAAAGCCACTGCTCAAACATCCAAGGATGGTTCGATTAATGGTAAGCTTTCAACGGGACCAGATAATTTATTTATTTGAGCTGTTTTTTCTGCATCTGAGTGTATAACATGATTGATTTGTACTTGGATAGCTGCAATATTTAATGCTTGTCTGGAGTTGTCCTGTAATTTATTGTGACTCTCTCATGTAAAAGATGCTTCGATCTATTTTTTATTATTAAATAGGCTTCATTTCATAATCCTGTAAGTTCATCACTGAGTGCATTCTCAAGTATGATGGAGTCATTTTAAGTGAAGGGTAGGATTGGGTCAAATAAGCCACTAGGCATCCATGGAGCGTGCTAAATGGTGGTAAGTAGAATTATTTATTAGGACATAAGACAATAACCTCAATTGAGATCTTGGATTGATAGGTGGGGTACTTGAGAAAGTCTAGTTGTGGCAAACACCTTTTGGATTCAAGAAATTTAGATATGACCATCGAGCTCATTGGTGGATCTTGTTTGACAAGCTTCGTTTCTATCTTTTTGGCACAATCATGTGTCACTTGGAAGACTGGTTAACGAGAAGCCATAGGGGTTTTATAGTTGGATTGTATATATTTGGATTACATCTGGTTTGCTGTGTGTAACTAATTTCTCCTTTCAACTTTTGTTGTCTTATTGTAACTTGGTTGTAAAGAGTTCTGATAGCACAGAATTTGAGTGGTTTGCCTAGGAAAACTAACAAGTTAAGGTGTGATTAAATTAAATAATGGAAGGGAATCAAATGGAGATATTTCTTTCTGAAAATTGTGTTTTTTCCTGGAATATGTATACCTTCACGTGTAATTTAGGCATGTAAGAACTCTCTGGGGTGATTTTAATCTTATATCTTCACGTGTAACATGGTGCTGTGAGACATGCTTGTTTTAGCTTCATTTCACAGGGGAGGTAAATCATTTGTGCATGCATGTAGGACACAGGACAATATCTGTGGATTCCATTTTTTTTTTGTTTTTAATTGAGTTAAAATAACTTCTGATGTGGGCTCGTTTTGGAAACTTTCTCTTGTACTCAACCATCGATATTTCTTACTAATTTTAATTTTTTGAACATCACTTCTGACCATAGATTTACAAGAAGATTCTGGGAAAACTCAAATCATCTTGTATTTCCTTGAATGTGAATAATTTTGTATTTACAGTGTGTTTTGAATATGATGCTTCAGTCATTAACTGTCTATATGACATTTATTTAAACCTAGTGGTTTAGATGATTGTGAAACTCAATTATGATTTCTTGCTTTTACCCTTTCTTTTCCGAGGAAGGAAAATAATGAGATTCTGAGTGTATGTGCACGAGTAATTCCATGTGTGGATTAATTGATATCCCGCAGTCACTTAACAATGGACTCACAATACCCCCCTGCCAAAAACAAAGGGGGTAGACAGATTATTTGTGGATATAGGATTGTTAAAATTTATATCAGCGAGCATGTTGTCTATGTATGAAGATTGTTACTTTATGAAATAATGCAGTTACCGGCCCACCTCCTAGCAATTCAGCCGACCCCATCCAACGCAAAGTACTGAAGCTCCGGTATGCAATCTGTCTGGAAAAGCACAAGAGTCCCTAGATCATGACTCAAATTCTACCATTGGCTTCATGACTAGACCTTTAATAGATTGCAGAGATGAAGAATCTGGCTTTGAGTATAGCCATGATAATGAAGGTTCTGCATGTGACTCAATCCCCATCAAACTTGAAACACAAACAGATGCATCACAAGAGAATAAGAAGATTGGTGCTGGAAAGGATTTGTCAGAGACTGATGCAAAAGGATATGAAGGAACTAAATTTGATGCAGGGGAAGCATCTGAGATGGTATCCAAGTTGCAGAAGATAGAGGATGTAACTTCAGAGCCTGTGCCTACTGCAGAATCCCTTAAATTGAAGGAAGGCCATGCAGATGTTTTAGCCTCTGGAATGTCTTTAAATGATCACTCCTCTGAAGTTAAATCGGATGAACCTGTTGATTCTTCTTTTGATGCTGCTCAGACCAAGGGGGCTGGTGTTCAAGAAATGGACATGACTGATTATGTCAATTCAACAGAGAGCTGTGATAATAAGGGAGAAGGGGATGAAAATGTGCATGTGCTTATAGTTCCCCATGACTTTCCTGTGGTAGCCGATGCTGAGAACATGGTTAAAGGTTTTAAAGACCATGAAGGAGGGAAATTACCCCAACTTATAAATGTGGATTCATCTGAAGTATTTAATAATGTTAAGGATTTTGACACTAAGGACAATCCTTCTGGTTTTAATTCAAGGCCATTGATCAAGGACACCAAAGTCTCTACATCAGATTTGCATGTTTTGGATGATAATGTTGAACCCAGAGGTGTGGCCAGCCAGCTTATTGTTGAAGAATTGCCTGATGAAGCAGAAGATGATGTGCCCCTTAAATCAGAAGTTGGTGTAACAGATGTTGTGGTAGGTGACCTGGAGAAGAGCATTTCTGTTCAATCTCCCGAAGAAGTACCTCGTGATCATTGTGAAACTTCATCTGAAACTTCATCTCTGACGAGTTATCTAGAGCACACTACAAACGCCATATCTGTTACTAACACCCTGGTAGTGCCAATAGATGCTGAAGTCAGGCAGACAAACTTAGATGATACTGGTAATCATGATAAAGATAAAATTGAAAGTTCCGAAATAGCTGTAAATGACATAAACAAAAGAAATGCAGTGGAGAATTGTGCAGAAAACAGAATACCAACTTCTGGACATGCTAGTATTCCCGCCGAACAAGTTGATCGAAGGAACAGCGTACTTGGAGATGTCAATGCTGATGCTCATGAAGAGGGTAAAATAGAAAGATGCAATGTGTCTAAAATTGAAACTGAGGGTGATTCTGTACCTGGATTGGGGGAGGAAAATCTCCTGAGGGAGCCAAAAGCAACACCTGAATCTGCTGCCAATGTTGAATACCATTTTACCTCAGAGAATGAAATTAATGTGTGTGGGGGTAAGCTCTCAGAACATCAACACATAGATTTAGGTAGAGTGTTGGAGCTTCAAGGTAGCAAAAAGGAGCCTGAAAGCAATAGTATGGCCAATCTACAAGAGCATGATGGCAAAGTTAGTACATTTGCTGAATCAGATGGCCGTGGAGATGTTGAGGTATTATGGGAGTCTTCTGAAGACAAAATGGTGAGAGAGCCTCTTGTTTCTCCTCCAGAGATTACATCTTCCCTTCAAAACCCTTCCCCTATTGCAGATAGTCATGCCAGAGATTTCCTTGCAGTTGCATCTGGGAACACATCTGACTTTTTGCCTGTTGAAGGTGATAATAACTTAGTTACACAACAGGTTGTTGCATCTGCTACTGACTTTTCAGTTGATTCAAGTAGCCAAACTGATAGTTTGGAAGCTCATTGGGGTTCCGTTTCAGGTACGTTTGCAATTCAATTTTGTTTTAGTTAACTCAATAACAGATTACCTTGGATTTGGATCTACCATCTCTATCTTTCTACCTTTTGTAGGTGTGAAATGTAGGGAGTAATTGGGACCCAGAGCCCCCTAATATCTTGCATTTGCATAATATAAAGTGTTGTATAGAATCACCATAGATTAGTTAATTTTGTTAGGTGTTTTAAATGATAGTTCCCAAACAAACACTTGTTACAATTGCTACCTTGTTTCATTTTATTGGTTAAAATTGATTAGAATGAGCTCCTTGAGCATTGATAACATGTGTTGTAAGCATGTTTGCAAACCATTCTTTCCATGATGCTACTAGTTATATGCATATGTATTTTATTTTTATACATTAACAGAACAAGTTGTCTTGTTTTCATTAATTCAATCTATTTTGTGATTTTTAATCCTTGGAATAGTGCTTTCCACCCAATCGGATATTCCGACTATTCTTGATGCTGAGACTTTGCCATCAAATGGTTCCCAAGCATTATCAGAAGCAGAGAAAGCCACCTTGAAGATGCTGAGAGCTGCTTCTGAGACACAACATGCTGATAAATCAGATGTTTTTGAGGCCCCTTCTTTCATGACATTGGTTGAACCTACAGATGGGATTAACCAGAAAGCCGATGCATCTGAAGCCCAGACAACACAGAACCCTCAACAGCCAAAAGCTGCTTCTGTACAGGCTGGTTGGTTTCCATCCATTACTAATGTTGTTAACGATTCTCCGGGGAGAAAGAAGAATGAAAAGATTATAGCCAAGGTCACGAACTGGAGCACGGGGAAACAACACCCTCCCTTGCAGAGCCCACAACATATTCCGAAAATCCTTTTGGGTAAGGCAAACATGGAAACCAAATCCAAGTCTCCAGATGCTAAGGAAATCCCAGTTGACAAAGGTGACCCTGCAGCTAATAGTAATGGCACTTCACCTAAAACATTGAGCCCGATTATGGTTCCTCAAGAACCTGTGGGTGAGCCTGTCAAGGATGAAGAGAAAACATGGAGTCTTCCAGCAAGGCACCCTGCAGATATTAAGAGAGAGAAGAAAAAAGTCAAGGGAAGACCACACTGGGCACAATTTGTTTGCTGCTCATCTGTAAACGAGGACAGTTAGAGCCTTTGGCTATAGAATATAGGAATGTTGATGCATGCGGGATGGTTCCCCACTGAACTAGCTATAGTAAAGATTTGTGCTTGTTGAACTCTGACCACCATCACAATATTATCCTACATGGTGCTCGGTGTAATTTTGAACTTTGGTGGACTTAAAAGTACATATGTATGGCTCATCAGATTAGTATTAGCATTGAAGAGTGTTCTAGTGCCGGTAGCGTCGTTTTACCAGCAGTTCTCTCTTTTCTTCCTTTTCCCTTGTTCCTTTTCCTTCTAGTAATGCGATATGGCCCTTGTGGAGTCATGCCTGTGTTAACAATTATTGGTGGACATGATAGCGTCCTAGGTGCAGGATGCTGTAGAGGAGGTTTTTTCCAGATGATTTGTGATTTTATCTGAAGTCTTCAATTTCATCGTCATCATCATGGGATGAAACAGAACGAGACTCAGCAGTGTTTTTTATGTTCAATGTTTTCCTTGGTGCATATCTCTTTGCCTCTTGACTATAATTATAATTCAATAGGCAGTTCCTGATTCAGTTAATTTCCCTAATATTCTTTTTAATTCCTAATGACTTGTGTTTCTTTGTTCTGATAATACTGTGATGAGCTCCAACAGGCAGTATGAAGCTACAAGCTTGACCGGAGGAGACCCAAAATGCAGCAGCCTGCACAAGTCATTGCAGTGGATGCTGACCTTGGAAAGCGGCTGCATCCTATTTGAAGGATTGAGAAAAGTTTTGCTTAAAATAAACATAATTATTCAACCTTCAATTTTATTTAATAATTAACAAATGTTTTTTCTTTAAATTTTTATTAAAAAAATCCAAGTCGAATTGGATACTCCGATAGGTATTCGAGTAAAAAGACATCCAACTCAATTCAGCCAAATGCAGCTAAAAAAACAGTTGAATAGAATACTTGATAGGTATTCGGAGGAGTACGACATCCAACTCAATTCAATCAGATATGAGCAATGATTACAATTTTAAAAAATATATTTAACTAAATCGCTATTTTAGAGATAAAAATATATTTAATTAAAAAAATATAAAATAAATCAATTTTTAAAATAATTTTAAAGTTAATATATGTAGTTTTTTTTTTTTTTTAAAAAAAAAAAGACAAGAACATATTCTTCTCTTGTAACTATCTCTATTCCCGTAGTATAAAGTTTATTCTAGAGTGTTTTTTTTTTTTAAAAAAAAAGACACATTTATTTATAGTAAAAATCTCTATTTTTTATTTTTATTTTGTAGTTTAAAAGTATAATAAAAATTATTTTTTAAAATATTTATGGTTTAAAAACATATTAAAATAATTAATATAAAAATATCATTTATATATTATACACTTTATAGTTTATAGTATTGAGTGCAACAACATCCAATCCAATTCAATCAAATATGAGCAATGATAATGAGCAATAATAATTTAAAACTAGAAATTTTTTTAAATTTTTTTAAAATACATGATTGGACATAATAAAAAACCAAGTCTAAAACTCGATGCAAATAGGTTAAAACAAAGTCGATTGCCTGAATTTCACCGGGTTTTACAACAGTGGTAGGATGCATGCTGCAAAGTGCTAAGCCTAAGATGCTTGGTTAATTATTTAAGAAAGAACAGAGAGATGGATAAATTAAGAAGAGAGGCTATAAATAATTATTTCATTTATTCATATAAATTTCCTGACCACCCACAGTTAACATATATGAACATGGTTATTACATACAGACTCGTAAAACAAAGACAAAAGAGATTACTTAATCTCTTCAACTCATGTTGTTACAGTTGATTATCACAATTGAACACCTCAAGATCTTGACTATCTTCGTTTTAGTGTCTCATTTTCTTACCCTCAGTCCAATGGAAGGCTCAAAGGCAAGCAACTCCTTGGATCGAAGCCAAGGCTTGACCACAAGCACCGAATCAAACATAAGCTTCTCTTCACTCTGTGTGGTTGCCTCAATCTTTAAATAATACTTGACCCCAGAAACCACCTGCGTCTGTGCCTCCACCACTTCAGAGAACATCAGCTCTCCAACTTCACCACCTTTCCCGTACGTGCTCCTGTGGTTGTTGAACTCCTTCACGGAGAACCTTCCCAGCTCCTGAATCTCCTTGTTAGTCTTCACATCACTCACCTTGGCTCTCCCGCCTACCATCCCTCCGCCGTTTCCACTCACTCCTGACACAAGAAGCGTGTAGAGAACGAGAAAAACAAACAAGGGTGCTGAGGACTTCACAAGTCTTGCCATACCTAGCGGGTGTGTTAGTATGATGAGAATGGTGAAAAGACCAGATGAGCTATATATAGAGAGAGGGAGAGGAGGGGACTGGGGAGGAGGCGTGTGTGTCTCGTAGCAATGAGTTTGTGGGGACGACGGAGATCAGATGCTGACACGCAAATTAAGGAGGTGTACGTGTAGTGGGTGTGCATGCACCAACGGCGTGCCGCGTAATTGAAAGATGCATGAGCTAGGTGAGGTGGCTAGACGTAGCAGGGAAAACGACGGAAGGTGTGAGTTTTTGATGGGATGTTCTGTTTTTCTCAGAAATGTAGCCGTATCAGCTTTTGTACTTTGAGAATTTTCGTGGATTCGTAAGTGGGTGGGTTGTTCTTTGCATGGTTATTACCTGGTTAGATGAGTCAATCTAGTAATTTGTTGAACAAAAACTTATTTTGAATTGAGTTTTATTTCAAAAAAATCCACCGTTAACTTGGTTGCAATTTATGTTTATATAATTTTAGTCTGAATTAGGGTTTTTTTTTTGTTTTTTTTAAAACAATGTTATTTCTATTTATTTTTAAATAATTGTAGTTTGAAAATTGAACCGCATATCTCAACTCACGATGAGTTCTTGAACCGAGTCGACCTCCTTCGGTTTTGGATGGGGGGAGGAGGAACTAGGAAGAGTGTGTGTGTGCTTATTCTTATCGTCTAGGGCTTTGCTGCGTTGTTGTGTTGTGGATTGCGTGACTCGTTTCCAGCTGGTATATGTTCTTCTCAGGGTAACGTTTTCTTTTCTGTCAAAAGGAAAATAAAACAAAAAAGCAGAGCGTGAAATCATACATGTTCATTTTGGCGACAGGAATAAAATAAAAGAAAACAAGAATCATGTGACCTAGCTCGCTAAATTTTCAGTTAGCAGGGATGGCTAAAACCAACAATCTTAGGTGGTATTTGGTATTCCCTAAAAACAATTTAGTCTTATTTAGTTTTAAATTATTATTTTTTATGTTTTTTTTATTATTTTGATATGTTAATATTAAAAATAATTTTTTAAAAAAATATTATTTTAATAAATTTTTAAGTAAGAAATAATTTAAAAAGTAACATTTATATCACACTGTAAAATAAGCCCTTAGTGTATATTTGGGTGTTTCAGAGTGGTTATGGTTGCTTTTCAAAATGCTTTTCACTCGGAAAAGTGTGCCAATAATATTTTTTTTATTTTTCAAAAATTATTTTTAAGATTAGCACATCAAAATAATTTGAAAACATCAAAAACATATTACTTCAAAGCAAAAAAAAAAAATCAAATTTATTCAGAAGCGCTTTTGAAAAGCACTCCCAAACAGCCTATATGCCACCTAGGCCAATATTATATTCTTCTACTTAGATATGCCAGCTAGGCCAATAAATAAATTAAAACATCGTTTTAAAAAAAATAAAAAACAACCCTATAAATTAACCTACCAGTCTCATCTGAATTTGACCAGGTCAACTGACTTGTAAGTTGAAGCTGACCCGTCGGATCACTAGAACTTGACTAGGTCAATAACCAAACCAAACTGGGTTGAGAGGAAACCTGATTTGGTCCAAACCACAGTTCAGGTTGGCGGATCAACTAGGCAACCCATCGAGCCAAGCCTGAGTTTAACAGCAATTTTTGCATGAAAATCATACAGTATATAGACCCCATATCAAGTACACAAAATTGGTTAATTTACAATAGAAACAATTGGCACTGGTGTAGACTGTAAACTATAATCAATTCAAGCGGCTAATGACACCATGAACAGCATCTATACAAACATCTGTAAAAATTTTGGTATCCCAGTGATTGAAATTGCCAGCAATCAAAATAACCCTATCAACTTGCGCAACTCCACAACTACTTTTGTAGGGCATCTAATTTGACATACCTGAACCACTCGATAGGACATTCTAGACAGTTCTGAAAGTCCAGGAGAGGCTTTATGGGACAGCTCCATCAATTGTTGATCGGACCTTTAAATCAGGTAGAGAGCTGCCCACAATCCTGCAGATGACTTTACTTCTTGTTAACATGTAGAAACAAGAAATGCAGCATACTATCCTTTTATTATACCATGGAACTGTGAAGATGGAAATTCTATGGCAATTTTCAGCGCATGCTCAAACTTGAGGTGTTCAACACAGGAAGAGATATAATTAAAAAAAAAATTCATTATAAAGGAATGCAGGGTGGTACAACCCTCTTCCCTGTCCTGATACACCTTCCCCTCTCTCCCAAGCTCAAACCCTAATTAACCCGAATCCTGTGACAGACATGGATCGGAACCCTTACACCTTACATTCAACTTCGCTTGTCACTAATTGTAATATATGACCTTATATGATTAACAGAAGTAAAACCCTTAAAAGGTTTAACGTAGTCTTTTATTCAAGGCAGCTGGTGATAAATTACAAAGTGGGTTGACATAAACCCACATTCTCCACACAAGGAATATCATATTTCAGGACTCGGAAAAGAAAAGCAGAGAAAAAACATTGGTTCTTCTCTCACATTTCAACCAATGACATATGATATATATGCATCTGCCTTGGCATGTTTGAAGGAAATTTTCAGACCTTTGAATCAAAATTATTAATTTCATTGCATGGGCCCAAGCCATATATGGACGCAACTTGCTATATCTGTTTGCAACAGGCCTTGTTGTATAAATAATTAATATAAGATTTAATGCCAATAAGAACCATACCTTCTAACACTAACCAAAAAAGGTTTCACTGCAATCAATGATATTAAATCATCCAGGAAGATCAGGTTGTTGGTCGTGTCATTGTAGACAAACCACGTCCCACAGGTATGCCTCCCTGAAAACCATCATCTGTTTCTTCCACTTCTAATGGAGCTGCAAAGTATGAGTTAATCAAATGGGGAGAACAATTTAAGAAAAGCTCTTAAATAAATGAAGCAAAAAGAGAGGACAAAAAAGAAAGAACAAAAAAGAAGAAGGAAAAAGAGACAGATGCAAGCAGTTCAAAGAGAATATGCCACTAAAAATCCAAACATGAAATGGCAAAACAAGATAAGATGTTCCTTGTGCCTGATGTCCAAGAAAAAT